>CAMZMU010000088.1:36830229-37430229 GCA_947311845.1 Poa pratensis
GGGGAGGAAGGAGATGAAAGGGAACGAATGAGTGATGGCTGCCTGCGCCGAGCTCTTCGCCTTATATCGGCTCATCGAGCCGTTATAGGGACGTGGCGGGACCCACCACCACGCCCGTTACTTCAGAGGAGATCGTGGGATCGTGACCGGCCGTGCGCGCTCACGTGTCTCGGGCTTCGCAGGCTTCTTTGGGCCCACGACGGTTCGCCTCCGCCTGAGGAGCTCCAACGTGCCCATCGCGGGCCCGGGGGCTACTGTCGGCCCAGTGAAAACCAGGGTGTCATGGGCCGGCCTGCCACAGCCCTCGAACGCTCCGCAGGAATTTCTGCTAAGGACCAGGCTTTCAGCCTGGCGAGCCTCGCGCGGCATTTTCCCTCGCGAGGGCTTATTTGCTCGGCTGAGCATTTCTGCTAAGGACCAAACGATCGGCCTGGAGGCCTCGAGAGGGACCTCTGCCGGGAAGGCCTCTCCTAGAAGATCTTCAGGCCCTGGCGCGTCTCCGCGCCACCCTCGGGAGGTTTTCCCTCGCGAGAAGTCAACGGCTACAGAACCTCGGCGAGGGTTCAGGCCTCGCGGGGTTCCTTCAAGTGGAAGCAAGCTCCTGCACCGCTGCAGAGCGCACATGGGCTCTGCGCCCGCCGCAGAGTGACGCGCGCGCCTGCGCGTGATGACGAAGACGCCGTAGTTGCCATTCTCGTGTATAAAGTGGTCAAAAGAGCTGCGGCAAGCAAAGCGGACTCCAAGACTTGCCAAATTGGTGATAAAGCGGCCGGCCGTCGCTACGCTCCAACTGTGACGTCACCGTGGGGCGCGCCCCAAAGCTCTGCAGTGCCAGCCCACCGTCCTGGTTGGACGGTGGCTTTTTTTCCAAGACGACGTGCTCCCTGCCATGGACCGTGTCCATGGACGCCCCCGACGCTGTGCGCTGTGCTCCAATTCAGCGGCATTGTGGTATCCCTTCCCGCCGGAGGTTTTCGGGGAAGAGGACCAAGCCCAGTATATAAGGAGCCAGTGTACGACCTAGGAGGGGATCCCGCATTCGACAACTCATTCCACAACCAAGGAGCTACGTCGGAGAAGAAGACAGAGCTCATTCCACCATAGTCTACCATAGCCACAGCAGTGCCCTCGGCAAGCACACTTGTACTGTGAACCTCTCCAAGCAGTGCAATACATCTTAGCAGGACGTAGGGCTTTTACACCTCACGGTGGGCCTGAACCTGGGTAGCGGCTCGTGTTACCTCTCTGTCGTGATGTTCCTCACCGAGCTCGACGAGCACCGTCGCCGAGGTTGTTGATGATTTGTTTGACGTTGTGTTCAGCCCCTTACTCGTTTCCTGGCACTTGAGAGACTCCCCTAGTTCCTGGGACTAGTCTCCGACAGCATCGACTTCACAGACCTGAATAAGGCCTGTCCCAAGGACCCTTTCCCCCTGCCGCGGATCGACATGATCGTGGATTCCACGGCCGGGTGCGAGCTGCTGTGTTTCTTGGACGCCTTCTCCGGGTACCACCAGATCATGATGTCACTCGAGGACCAAGAGAAGACGGCCTTCATCACTCCCAAGGGCTGCTACTGCTACACCCGGATGCCTTTTGGCCTCCGAACGCCGGCGCTACCTTCCAGCGCGCAATGCAAGCATGCCTTGGGTCACAGCTGGGCCGCAACGTTGAAGCGTACATCGACGACATCGTGGTCAAGACCCGGTACAAGGACTCCCTCATCCAAGACCTGCACGAGACCTTCGAGAACCTCCGCCGGGTCAACTTCAAGCTCAACCCCGACAAGTGCGTGTTCGGGGTCCCCTCCGGCAAGCTGCTGGGTTTCCTGGTCTCTCACCGAGGGATCGAGGCGAATCCGGACAAAATCAAGGCAATCGAGCGCATGGAGGCGCCCCGGCGGGTCAAGGACGTACAGCGCCTCAACGGGTGCATCACTGCACTCGGGCGCTTCATCTCAAGGCTTGGGGAGCGGGCCTTACCGTTCTTCAGGCTGCTCAAGAAATCAGGCCCCGTGGAGTGGACCTCCGAGGCCGAGGAAGCCCTGCAGTCCCTTAAGCGCTACCTCGCCTCGCCACCAATCCTCGTGGCACCAGAAGAGAAGGAGCCCCTACTACTGTACATTGCTGCCACCAACCAGGTGATCAGCGCTGTGCTTGTGGTAGAGCGTGACGCTCCTCCGAAGAAGTCAAGCAATCAAGGGCAAGCGACCCGGGAACTCTCTCTCCGGGACAACCGTGCAAGAAAAGGCTGCCGGGTGACCAGGGGTCTCTGATCCTGTCACTGCAACCTCACCAGGCGGCGCGGAGCCCGTCGGGAATGGAGAATCTCCCTCCGACGAGACTTCGCCGGGGGCTACCTCGTCCCCACCCCAAGACGTCGACGTGGAGGAAGCCGAGCCCTCTCAGGACTCGGCGACCCGCAAGGTGCAGCACCCGGTCTACTTCGTCAGCGCAGTGCTGCGCGACGCCCGGGAGCGGTACCCCATGATGCAGAAGCTGCTGCTGGCAATCCTCATTGCCTCCCGCAAGATGAGGCCGTACTTCCAAAGCCATCCCATCACGGTGGTGTCCAAGTACAACCTAAGAAGCCCCCTGGAGAACCCACTTGCCACTGGTCGCATATCATGGTGGGCCATGGAGCTTCAAGGTTTCGGTCTCAAGTTCGAGCACACGGACAACATCAAGAGTCAGGCGCTGGCGGATTTCACGGCCGAGTGGACCGAGACGGCGTTCGACGACCCGGAAGAGGAAACCTGCCTCCCCGGGAAGGAAGATCCTAGCGCCTGGACCATGCACTTCGACGGCTCCTACACCAAGGGGAAAGGAGGTGCTGGGGTTGTCCTAACCTCACCAACCGGGGACCGGCTGAAGTACGTCGTCCAGATGCACTACCAAGGGAACATCTCCAACAACACGGCGGAGTACGAGGGCCTGCTCGCAGGACTTCGTGCTGCCGTCGGCCTCGGCATCAACAAGATCGTCGTCAAGGGTGACTCTCAGTTAGTCATCAAACAAGTGAACAAGGAGTACGCGTGCCCTCAGATGGCACCATACGTTGAAGAGGTCTGGAAGCTGCAGCGGCGCTTCGACAACTTCCGGGCTGTGTACGTCCCACGGGGAGAAAACACGGCCGCGGATGAGCTATCGCAGGTGGCGTCCAAGCAAGAACCAGTGCCTCCCGGGATCTACATCGAGGTCCTCAGGCGACCTTCGATCCCACCCGAGAGGCTCGCGACAAGATCTGCGCCGGGGGCTGGCGACCCTTCTACCTCGACAACACGGGTAGCCAGCCCAGAAGCTCAAGACCCGGCAGCCCCTCCAGCGGAGGAAGCTATGCTTTCTTTCCGTCGGATGGTGCTACCGGTGGAAGGAACCCACCCACCCTGGGCCCGGGACATCGTCAAGTACATCATGGAGCACGCCCTCCCGGAGGACGATCACGACGCCGAGCGGGTGGCTCGTCAAGCCAAGCTCTACGTCATGATCGACGGCGAGCTCTACCGGCGACGGGACAACGGAGTCAAGCTCCGCTGCATCCCTCAAGAACAAGGCCAAGTACTGCTACGGGACATCCACGAGGGCACATGTTCAAGTCATGTGGCATCAAGATCACTGGCGGGTAAAGTTTTTCGTCACGGGTTCTACTGGCCAACAGTCCTCAGTGATGCGGAGCAGCTAGTCAAGACCTGTGAAGCCTGCCAGTACTATGCGAAGAACATACATCAGCCGGCGCAAGCTCTGCAGCCAATTCCAATCTCCTGGCCGTTCGCGGTCTGGGGGCTGGACATCGTGGGAAGATACCGAAGTCTGTCGGGGGCCATGAATACCTTTTCGTGGCCATCGACAAGTTCACAAAGTGGGTGGAAGTGATGCCAGTACCAAGACAGACAGCTCAAGCAGCCATCAAGTTCATTGAAGGGATCGTGTACCGCTTCGGAGTACCCAACAGAATCATAACGGACAATGGCTCTCAGTTCACAAGCCGATCCTTCCTCAACTTCTGTGAAGAGCTGGGAATCAAGGTGTGTTTTGCCTCGGTGTCCTACCCAAGGTGCAATGGGCAAGTGGAGCGAGCCAATGCGGAGGTCCTAAAGGGTTTGAAGACCAAGGCCTTTGACAAGTTAGAAGACAAGGGCAAGAACTGGATTGAGCATCTACCAAGTGTCTTGTGGTCCCTCAGAACCACACCAAGCAGAGCCACTCAAGAAACACCATTCTTCCTTGTCTATGGAGCAGAAGCCGTCTTGCCAACAGAGCTCAGGCATGGATCCCCCCGGGTACTTGCCTATGATGAAGACGCACAAGCTGAGAGGAGGATTGATGACATCAACTTCCTGGAAGAGGTGCGGTGCCGAGCTTCCTTACGATCTGCTCGATACCAGCAAGGGCTCCGCCGCTATCATGATCGCCATATCCGTTCACGGGTACTGGAACCCGGAGACCTGGTTCTCCGCAAGAAGCAGAAGCTTGATAACATGAACAAGCTGTCCTCCAAGTGGGAAGGACCTTATCGGGTGACGCATACCCTGAGACCCGGAGCTGTTTATCTGGAGGACGAGAAAGGCAGGCCGGAGGGCAACGCCTGGAACATCGAGAATCTCCGGAAATTCTACCCCTGAATACGAACATGAATCGCAGATAGTTCGAGTCAACTAAGCACGCCCAAGGGGCTAGTGTTCTGTATAAGGGTGTAAGAATCGTCGCCAAGGAATAAAAGATAAGTTTTTCAATTCCGTGAGCCTCTCTTGTTGTCGTGAAGTGTGTTATCCGTAACAACCCCCAAGCAGGGGGCTGACAGGTCGAGCGCGAGTAGCCTATCAGTAGGCGCTGCCACCTGATCGTGCCGTACTGCCGCGGTAAGAAGTGGAACGGGCAGTGCTGTGTTTTAAAGAACCTAAACACAGAAATGCACATTCAACTTTGCTTGCGGGTTGCTCCGGATGAAACACTTTCACGACATGTAAGGGAGGGTCCATTCTTTTCCTACTGAAAGTGTGTTGTGTGTAGCGCCTCTCCCGGGACAGGAATGGATGCTGAAGAGCGGCTCAGGAGCTGGTACCCGGGAAGGACAGAGTAGATCAAGGCACGGCAAAAACCAGCTAAGTCTTTGCATGTGCATCTTGCATTCTAGGCATAATATCTCGCTCGGAGTCAATATACCACCAACCTGCGCATGCTTGACAGTTGATGAGAACCTTTGCGGGGGTAATGCGTCCTCCCCGGCGAACGGTCAGATTTCCCTTCTGGCCTAGTACCCGTGGCTGTGGAGTGGACTCCCGGAAGGCATAGTGCTCTTAGGGGTGCTGCTACCGGTGCAGGCGGTTAGAGTACTTGTCACCTAAGAGATCTCCTCAGAAAACTTGACGGCGCGTTAGTGCAAGGGGAGGTTTGGGAAATGACCCCGGGAGTTGAGCCCTAGGATTGCATTCATCTGAACTTACATTCTGAATTTACAATTCTGAATTACATTCAGTCGAAGCTTTCCTGGATACATATCTAGCCTATGCTACTAAGGCCAGCTCAGGGCTCCTGGCTGTGCAGCTCTGTCTTCTGTTTTATTGCCTGCCGGGTGCACTCTTTTCTTCCGGGGACGCCTGGGTGAAAAGATAACACGCGTGCAGAATCTTGTCAGGCGCGTCGAAGAGCTCGACCCCCTTCTGCCGACCAGGGCGCTCCAGGGCCAAAGAGACGGAAGATTCCGTCCGCCAGTTCGCCTACGGACTGACTCTCGGCCTGCAAAAGTCCAGTCAAGATCGAGGTCATCCAAGAAGAAAGGCGGAAAAATGGAGAAGAGCAAACAGTGAACCTGCTCAATGGCCTCGAGCTCAGCCACAACCAAGGACAGCTCCGGAATACCGGCAGTCCTTTCCTTCAGGATGGACCACAGAAGAACGGGACGCAACCTCGCCGTCAGTGGCTCGGGCTCCAGCTTCGCTGGGTGCCTCCGCCGCTCCTCGAAGACGGACTCCGCCGTCGACACATCGGACAAGGCCCTCTCTGCTTCGCCGGACATTGTTCTGCGGGACGCGGGGAGGCAAAGGAAGAAGAGGAGCGAGCAAGGCGAGAAGATGTGGCAAGGGGTTGGAGTCTGGATGGTCTTTTATAGGCCTCCCACGCTCCACCTACCCCTTGACGCTACGGCTGCTGCAGTAATGGAGCGCGTTTTGCAAAAAACTCGTTCTCATTCACACGGACGCGACACGAAGACAAGGAGGAAAACAAGATCTTCTTCATTTACAAGGACTACAAGGGACGATCTTTTTTACAACAAAAAGGTTGGCTCCCGCCGAACAAGGAGCACCGCCGTACAATGGAAGACGCTACTTCCAGAAATACGTCGTCAAGGCCGCCAAGGAGGAGGTCAACGAGATCTCCATGGCGCCCGTCCGAAGCTCCTCGCCTCAGGAAGACGAGCTCCCCTCGACCTTGATGTCAGATGAGTTTTCCTCATCTTCATCCTCGTCGTAGGAGCTCGAGCTGCGCTGCTGCTCTCCATGCAGCACTCCACGCGTCCGCCATCGACACCGAAGATCTTCACGGAGAGCGTTGCATCTCCGTCGTACGGAACACCAAGCACTGCCCCCTGGACAGGCGGCGGGCACGGGAGAACGACTTCCACCCCGGACCCAGAAGCATGGCGCCTTCAGTGGTGCGCTCCGCCATGGCCCAGGAGGGGCCATTGGCAGCCTTCCACTTGCAGCCAGAAGCCGGAGGGTCCGATGTCCTCCGTCGCCATCATGAAGGAATCCGGCAGGAGAAGCCGGCTGCGAGGCCTGCGGTTCAGATCCACGCGAACTCGAACGGCGAAGCTGGTATGAACCATGCTCCTAGGAGGGGGCAGCGGTGCCGCGGCCTCCACGGCCGCCGCGACCGCGAATCCCACGACCTCGCGGAACAGCTCGACCACGAGTGGAGGGGCCACTCTCCGCAGCAGCTGAAGAAGTACGAGGGCGCCCAACTCCTCTCTCGCTCTCGCCATTGGCGCTGGCAGCTTGTGGGGAGGCCTGGAGTTGGACTGAGGAAGAAGATGAACGAAAAGCCAGGGGTGCGCCTCGCTTTTATAGCCACGGCGGTGCCTCTGTCAAGCGTCTCCTCGGTTTTCCGTTAGTGGGAATCGAGGGGGCCCCGCAGTTATTCCCCCGAGCGGAGTAACTCCAAGACCTTCAAGGCCATCAATGAAGCAGAGCAAGGAAGACCAGGTGTCCGGGACCCACTTTGACCTATCTTTAGGCCATGGCCCCGGCAGCTGGAGCAAGAGCCGCCGGGACCATGCCCGGGGGCTACTGTCGCAGCAGTGGAACATGGGGTTCCCCTAGTACTGCCAAAGTGGGTCCACCCCATGTGGGCCCAAAATGAAGATGGACAAGACCAAGACTCAAGTCAAGCTGGCGGGTTCACCGTCAAGACACGCATGGCCTACGTCGACTAAGGGCTCCGGTCCTGGGACCTTCCGGGTCCCCAAACCAAGCAAGAAGGCCAGGAAGGACCCGAGAGCCCGAGTTCCCGGCAGGAGGCCAGGCTCCCTCTCGGGTACTTCCCCATGTCCCTGTGGATAAGCACTCCACCTCACCACGGAAGACTTGGGAAGCAAGGCGAAGACAGCGCGGGCGGGAAGCACGTCCCGTGGTGGTGTCAGCTCCTGTCCACCCCGAGGCAGACGCTCCCACCTAACCCAAAGGAGACGCTAGGCTGAGGAGAGGCCACGTCTCCCCTAAACTAGATGAGGAGGGTCCTTCACCCCGAAGGTCCCTCACGCCCCTCACGTGACCCTGTGGCAACCCTTAGCCTATAAAAGGAGGACCAAGGCACGGAGGAGGGGAGGTTGAAGCAAGGACAAACACAAGCTAGAACCAGAGCAAGACTAGACTAGGGTGCGAAGGTAGAGAGGAAGGTGATCTCCTCCGGGTCAGGATCTGTCCTTCTTCTACCTCCAGCCAAAACCCTTCCGGGTACCCTATCCGGGAGGTTCCATTGTAAGCCACACTATGAAGAACCATCAATCCAGACATGCAGGAGTAGGGCTTTTAGCCTCCGGGCGGCCTGAACCTGGGTAGCTCCTTGTGTCCCTTTGGTTGCATGCTTTGATCGTGGAGAAGAGAGCTTGATCTAGACTCCGCCCAAGAAGACGACTCTCAGCCTCCTTCGCGCCCCGTGCCGAACCTAAAAGGGGGTATCCTATACTCCCGGTGTCCGTGCAACGAGACACGACAGAATAGTAGTCGAGCGCGACACACGGAGCGTGCGAGCGCTCGCACGCGCGACAATAAGCAGTTTCGTTGGTTTTTATGTCTTGCGGTTGAAAATCAACGGGTCTGGTCAACTGGCATTCGCGAATGGATGGACGAAAAAGAAAACGCTATAAGGGTTCTCAGTCCATCGCGGTTGATAGGTATCGATCAATTTTGGCCAACTTATGAGAAATTAATCTTGTCGTGTACTGTACATGGTTGTGAATGTTGTACACTATGCAATAAAAATACAATAAAATAAGCACAAGGATTAATACTAGAAAGCTCTTGTTCACCCGCTGCAACGCATGGGCATTTAGCTAATCTTTATCTTTATTTTTACCTAATAATAAAGGGACTGATTATCCGTGACATGATCCACGTTGCCTACCAAGTATATATGAACACTCATTTAAAATTTAAATGCAGCTGAGGCAGCCTTCATCTTGAGCAACGCTGCATCAATCAACTTTATTTATACTAACTATTTTTACATATTAATAAATTGATATGTAAACCAATATTCACTAATACAATCTTTGCCATTTAGTCATAATTATTATTTTATATTTTATCTCACAACATTAAACCTCATGTTTCGAATGTGAAAGTTCACCATTATAAAATTCAACCGCCTACAATTGAAACATACCCATGAACTAGGTTTTTCATAATGAGTATGATACTTTGTTCGAAATATAGTTTGGGCATTTTATTGAACCGTGTTCCATCTATGCGAAGAAAAGAATCAAAGGATGGCAATGTTGCACACAACTACAAAATACATGCCACATAGATGTCTATAGCGTACATATGTGTGTGTTTATATCTATGTTATTATCTTAATATACTATAGAGTGTTCTAAGGCATATGGGTCTTAACAAATATCTAACGGTCGAGTATGTTTTTTCAGCTTAGTTGTAAGTTTCCAAAAAGTCTAGATTATATGAGATGTCAATAAGGATCTTTATATGAATCTTAATAGCAACATCGCTACTAAGATTCATATAAACGCATAGTTGGCAGTGCTCATTTGTTTCATTCTCTATGGTCAACTCTTCTATTCAGTAGACTATATTGGTTAGCCGACATGAAGGCATAGGTCTACGGGCTTGTGGCTCCATTCTATGGTCATCTAAGGAAAGTGTTTGCAATGTTTGCATAACATGTAATGTTTTCTCTTGAAATGGAAAAAAACTTTAGCTCAATACTTCAGTAAGACAATACACCACCATTAGTTGTCCCGGATAATTCACGAAAGCACCACATGATATAAGAGCATGATCACTTGTTAACATAATAATAAAGTGATTAAAATATTGGACCATTGTGTAGTTTACGGTAGGAAGTTAAATTCCACATATTGCATGGCTGTAGGAGAAACAAAAAGTGTTAAATATTTTTTTGTCGAGTGAGATTTAGGCACAAGTACACTTAGAGACTAAGTTTAGAAATGTTGTTGTTATCTAGCAGCTCAAACATAATTTTGCGGATAAGAAAATCGCACACACATTATCCAAGTCATGGAAGCATCAATGGGATAACGGCTCCTATTCACCTTACTCTACCATGGTTACTAAAGAAAGAAAGAAAAAGACAAACGCTTACTAAAGTATGTGAATTCTAAGTTGAAACTAGGTCCATTTTTGAAACTTCAATTGTGATTTGTTTTAAATGTTTGATTATTTGTAGGATTAACTTATTATATTTGACATGAAAATTTCCCAAGCAGACAAGCGAAAGAAAATGGTATGTTTGGTCCGGAAAGCGTTCTTTGCTCCCGCCACCTTCTTTTTTTTTTTTTGAAAATTATACTTGTGAGTTTCAACAAATTCTGAAAAAAAATCATGGGTGTAGCCAATGGTGTATCTCAAAAACGTGCAAAATGTCAATTTCAAATATTTATATTATGAGCTACACAAAATAACAAAATATGGTAAGACTTCGAGATTTGAAAAAAAGAGGCATATTTAGATCCACATTTTGTCATTTTTGTGTAGCTCAAAATACAAAGTATTTGAAGTTCATATTTTGCACATTTATGGTATATACTATTGGCTACACCCAAATTTGTTTTCCATTTTTTTGAAACTAATAAATATGATTTTCGATTTTTAAAAAATTAGAGGGAGCACCGGAGCTCGGGAGCTAAAAGTATCTACTATGTTTGGTCATGGGACAAGGAGTATACATCAATATAACCATATTGGATGGAGGTAGTGTTTTGACTCATAGGAGTAGGACTCCCATTATGGCAAAATACATTTTAAACTGTTAAAAAAATCTCAAAAAAATATTCGGTGTACATCCTAACATTTAACGTCCACACACCAACTTTCACAGAGAAAAAGACATTTCACATAGCTTGTGTAAAAAGGACAAATTGAGATGGTAAAAAACGACTTTTTGTGAGGAATTTAGTTTATGTCTTTTTAACACATGCCACAAGAAATGTCGTTTTTCGTGAACTTTTGTGTACGAGAATGTTGGGATGTTCATCCGGAATTCTTTTCGAATTTTTTAACCTTTAAAAATGCGTTTTTGAACAATGGGAGCATATACTTCTATGATCCGAAGTGGATTTCCACATATTGGATGTGCAATTTGCTCAAACATATGTATGCAATTTGTGTTACCCTCTAGCAGGCCACGTGAAGAAGGCATGATATTTCCAAGAAACTCAACTATATACTACTCGTTCCGTTCACAAAAGGATGTCCCAACCTAGCTCAAGTTTGCATTTATCTAGACATAATTTAGTGTGTAGATACATGAAAATTTGAGCTTGGTTGGAACATGCTTTTGTGAACGGAGGGAGTACCATGCAAAAAAAGAGTAATTAACTGACATAGTCTATGATAATTTAGCCGTTGTAAATCATCCATAATTAAGAGCCTGGTGACCTATAATTAACCAACTAGTATTATTGTTTTTGTGCTTATAAAAGGAAACTGTTCATCTTGTCACAGTCACTCCAACTTCTGTGAAATGCCACTGTAATCGATCCCATGCGCGCCTCAGTCTTGTGCTTTGCTAGTAGTACTAGATGAAATTAAGGTTGTTAGACGCAGTGAAGACTTTTTTTTCACCCGGGCACCGGTGATCCCTCCCGTTTAAAAAAATTCGAAAATTATATTTTAATGTTTTAAAAAATTCTGAAAAAAAATCCGAGTGTAGAGAATGATATATCCCTCTAACGTGCAAAATATCAACTTCAAAAACTTTGTATTTTGAGCTACACAAAAATGAAAAAATTTGTAGATCTGAGTATATATATTTTCTAATCTCTAATTTTTAATAGATTTGTTATTTTTGTGTAGCCCATAATATAAAGTATTTCACACTAAAAATTTGCACGTTTGTTGGATACACATTGGCAACATCATAATTTTTTTCAGATTTTTTTAAAACTCACAAATATGATTTTCAAAATTTAATGCCCGGGTGCAAAAAGGACTTTCCGTGTTAGACGAAGCTAGCTACTCTACTGAGCGGCCTGTTAATCCAGTTTTTACCATCATCCATTTGTTTGATGCACTACAACTTTGGAGTAAGAAATTTCCAGGAAGCAACGTGTCAGCCCTGAACATATGTTTGATGAACTGCAACTTTCCTACCATATATTTCTCCATTTGAATTTGCCTGAATTTAGTCTGAATTTGATTAACAATTGCTGCTTTACTCTTGACAGCTATTTACATACAGAAATATTAACTAGAACACGTAATAATTGTGTCATTCATCATCCGTGTACATGTGTACAGCAAGGCGAATGACACACATTAGCTACATCCTGATCTCTCAAAAAGCTCAACTGAACATAGCTGAAGCTTCACGCCGGGACACGCTTGCACCGGCACCAGAATGCCGTGCCCCCGCCCTTGCCCTGCGCCACGGCGATCTCCTCGTCCACGTAGAACCACAGGAAGAAGGGGTCCTTGGTGCCCGGCTCCCTGCTCGTGTCGCCGCCGCCGAGCCCGATCTCGAGGGGACCTAGCGGCCCGACCTTGACGCGGAGGCGTTCGAAGACGAAGGCCAGGATCTTCTTCTTCCACGACAGCCTCCCCTCGAAGGTCAGGCTCCCCACGGGCCCCAGGTATACCCCGTTCTCGATCCTCTGCCCAGCCGCGTCGAAGCGCTGCACGGCCGTCACCGGGAAGTAGCTCCTTTCTTTCTCCAGCTTGCCCTGCGAGCAGTTCGAATTCAGACTGAATTGCAAAATGCGAGGCTGACGAATTGTCCCCCTTTTGTTTTCAAAAGCAAAACAAGAGAGGAAAATCGAGGTGCCTGCAGCGGACCTGTGCAGTGAAGATGAGCATCCAGGTCCTGCCGGGGGACTCCGTCCCGCCAAGCGTCTGGAAGAAGGCGGAGGTGTCGAGCTTGGCCTTCTTGATGGTAGCCAGCGCCGCCAGCACCTCCGGGGCGGGCACCTTCCTCGTCTTGGCCGCCGCCTTGAGCACCTTCACGCTCTCCGCCACGGCCTACGCTAAAACCAGATTCAAGAAACAGTTTTGTTCTAGTCAGACAGAGCACGGACACTCCGACAGTATTTTCTCCTCGTGGTAGAGAAGCGACGTCATTTGCGAGGCTAGGCTCACCGATAGGGCGGATTCGTTCGGCGGCGGAGGGGACGGCGAGGGCTCCTTCTCGACGTCCGGCGACGCGGCGGCCGCAGCGAGGGAGACGCCGCGGCGACATCTGGCCGGGCAGTACCTACTGCGGAGGTCGAGCTGTGGCGGGGGGCGTCCACGCCGGAGTTCGGGCGGCGAGAAGGCAGGAGCGAGCGTGGAAGAGTGGAGCAAGGAGGCAGAGGAAGCCATCGTCGTTTTCTCTTGTTCCGGTTCCTCTGTTCTGTTCTCCGATGACGATGAGACGCCGAGATGGTAAAACGCGCGGTCTGTGGCTGTGGAGGGACGAGGGCTGTACATGGCCGTGTGATGAGCAAGTGGACACTCGACCACTTGGGGCGCACGCGTGGACATGGCCAACACCTGCCACTTGGCCCCCTGTAATTCCATAACTTTACAACTTCAAAAAAAAAGGAAGTGCATAACTCCAAACTTGCTTGCTACTCAGTCTGCTCATACGTGGCAACTATTTTCTTTCTCTTTCGAAGTCTATATGTTGATATTGAGACACTCCCCCCACCCCCCGCCCGACACCCCTTTCGATCTTCAGCAAAAATTGGGAAAATGCTCTCCACCGCCATAGCTTATGTATTCGCCCCACGCCTACGCCGAGAAAACGAAACCACGCCGTGGGAGGAGATGAGAAGCGGCACCAACGTAGCAAAACGACAACGCGGATCAATGCATCCCCGACCATGCTTCTGGTCCTTCTTCCGTATCCTTAGCAAGGCTTCCATCATCTGTTTGTCGTGCGGCACATGTCGTCCTTGGCCCTGACTCTCCCTCCCCTGTGGAGCTCTTCTCTGATCCACATCACCCACATCTATCTATGGCGGCGGCACAGGTCCGTGGCCTCTCCCACTCTCGTCTTCCTATCATCTCTCCGTGTGAGACTCCGACCATCTCTCCACCAAAACTCTTTCCACATACAATGAACTTGTAACCCTAATTCTTTGTGTTGATAGAGAGTGGGTATTCATGTAACTAAGAGATGATATTATTTTAAGAAAAGGTAATGTTATCCGTATTGCATTGTTCGAGAATGATGTTCACGAAGTTGGCAATCAATTTACTATATGCTATTCTCTCCGTTCTAAATTAAGAGTCATTGTTTTAGTACATAATGTACTAAAGTAGTGACACTTAATTTGGAGCGGACATAGTAGTAACTAAGTAATGTATAATCACACATGTAAGTGAGAACAATATGACAGTTACTGACAATATTTTATATTTAAACTTGTCAACATGGGTCTAATGCTCTAAGCCAACGACAAAAACGTAACATCAATCGGATTAGCGGTTAAAGAGACAATTATTTTTTGAAAAAAAATTCAACAAAACCTATTAATTTCAACTTTTAGCAAATCCGAGCCAATAATGTCAACTACATGCATTATCTCATCAATACATTATCATGGAACGTAAGACGACGAGAAGAAGTTCCGCCGCCAAAAGAAAAGGACGAGAAGAAGTTTCGCCGCCAAAAGAAAAGGCCGTTGTCTCCACTTCAGCCTCCTCCATAGTCGGTTCTCCCCTCCTCCGACAAGACTCACCAGCGTCGGAAGGGGTGGGGAACCCGATCTATAGTTGAGTTCTCAGTAAAAGTAGGCTTTCAATAGATTAGGTTAGGATTTTGTTAGCCGTCTTCTAGTCAATGGAGATGGCATCATCTGCAAATTTATCTTTGGCCCACCGTTCGACAACGAGATCTCCTTACTACGTCAATGGTGGTGTTGCAAGATTAGTTATGTCTAGGTATGATCCTTCAGATCTTACTTTGCTAGATCGATTTTGGATATTTATCATGTTTACCGCGAGGAGGAATATTGTTACAAATTTTGTCCCGACCGCTACTTACTCTGCTAATTACTCGACAATGGTGATTGTACTCTTGGCTCACAGCGACATCGACCATGCTGCTCGGTTGCTTTTCCCCGAAATATTGGTGTTGGTACTCTTGCCGATGTTGGTTGATCACTAGCCTTGACAGTGGGGCTCCAAAATAAAATTATGTGAGAACCTTCGTTGATATTTACATGTGTGGTTTGATATCTACATCATGTTTCTAGGATGCCTCTAGAAAAGTACACGATTTGATCATGAAAGCATGAAAGAATAAATAGCATGAACATCTTGAAAAATTCTTCGTTTCTTTTTACCGTTGTGGTCATCTCATATATCTCTACCATATACTTTTCGCTATTATAAATATATCATGTTATTGACTATAACAAAAGCTTATCAATACATTATACCGCTATATTTTGTCTCAGTAAATGTACGTTGTCTACGGTATTCTGCATGTATTTCGTTAATTCGTTTTCGATTTCCTGTGAGGCGCGAATTTTCTGTCCGTTCGGTTCTGCTTTAATCCTAGACCATCTACGGTATTTTTCACCTAATATTTCTTCTTCGTTTTCCTGAGTGACCTGCGAAACTTCCATCCGTTCAGTTCCATTTTGAACCCTAGGTCGCGGAGAGGCTCCGATCCTTCCCCATCGGTCGGCGGTCTCCAGCTAGCTGCCCTCCATGCTTCTCTGATGGCTTCCGCACCGTCTTCACCTGCTCCGCCCGCACCACCTCCGCCTTCTCTCGAACGCCGCGCACGCGCTCGAGCCTCCAACCCAGACCCAGCTCCCCTTGCCGGCCGAGTGGACGGAGGTGCCCGTCTCCTCGGTCAAGGCCGCCACGGCCGACGGCTCCTTCTTCCGCATCTCCCTCGATCTCTCCTCCCACCCTCCCTCCTCGCCTCACACGTCACCGCCGGCCAGTATCTCCACTTCCGCCTCCCCTCCTTCAGTTATCCCATCTTCCTCGCCATCTGCTCCCCTCCCCCTGCCTCCGCACCCGCCGGCTCCTTGCCAAAATCCTTCGACTTCCTCGTCCTGCGCAGCCGCCAAACCCAATACCGCACCCGCCGACACCGCTCCTAAAAATACCTCGACATCCCCAATGAGCACCTCCTTAGATACCGTCCCGGCGAGCTTATAGGCGTCGGCGGCAACGCCGTTGGCTGCGGGTTCGAGGTCAGCAGGATTGCCGACACCCGTGAGGTCCTCCTCTTCGCCCACGGACGTGGGATAGGGTGCCTAACTACCTCCCGCTTCTCTATTACACTTCATTTTTGTTTCTACTCATGCATGGAAGGAATTTGCACTACAGCATGCACAATTGTTCAATCTCTGGGCTAAATAAATGATCTAGTTCGGAATTTGTACTACAGCATGCAGAATCTGTTTTAGGATGCCACATTCCAAGTATTATGTGGGTGATGACCACTCCTTGATTTTGTTCTATCATTTCATTTCAATCAATTGGAGAAATATATATGGATACTTTTATCTTAGTTTGTTCTACTGGAACATTGTTGCATCTATAGGTGTACTCTAGTATATATGTGATGCTTACACGTCAATGCTGCAACCTTATTCTAAGCAAACGCCCTAGTATCAGTTATGTGGAGAGTACATTTATACTGTACAAGACAAATCAATTATGTGGAGAATACATTTGTACAAGACAGATCTCATTGGAGTGGCGCTGCTCATGCAATCATTTTGTACATTTGTTTGTTGCAGTCCAATCAGGTCGTTCATCGAGTCAGGTTTTTGTGAAAATGAGAATATTGATGTAAGCCTCTTCTATGGGGATACAAACATTCGGAGGATGGCATATTCGGTAGGTGTCAGTCTTTGGTCTACATTTTGTAAGTAACGTTTATATGTATATAACATCCGGATACTGTGTGCTCTGCCAGGAGAGGTTCGATGACTGGAAGTCCAGAGGAATAAAAATTATACCTGTTCTCGCTCATGCAGGCAGTGCATGGAATGGCGAGCGAGGCCATGTTCATGTACCGTTATCATTTTATCTTCTGGGTTGTTCTTAATTTACCTCACAGAGTTCCAATGAATTCTTATAGTTTGCTTCTGCATTGCAGAAAGTTTTTAAAAGGACAAAGAAGGTTATAAATCCTTCATCAACAGGAGCGATTTTGTGTGGACGGGACAAGATGTATGAGGTATGTTTAGTTTTTTTTTAATATTCCTTATGTGAATTTTATGGTTAAAGAATACATTTCGCAAACATATCTTCATTTATGCTGCTCAGTGATCTCTCTACACTAGATCTCAAGATGAAACTACATATAAATAGAAACGAGTGTGGCACTGCCTTTTGTGGGTCATATATTGTTCCACCGTTAATACTCTATATTTGACTTGACATATGTAGCCTTACAGAGCGCAGTACAAATTTGCTTCCATATGTAGCCTTACAGAGCGCAGTACAAATTTGCTTCCAGATGAGATCTGTCAAATTAATCCCCATTGATACAATATACTGTTCCTCCGTTAATAATACATGTCTAGCAGTTTGCTCGATATTACAAGTTTGTGGTTACCTCATAGTCAAAATATACGTTATTTTAACAATTTGGATATATTTTCGGGCCTCTTTAGGTTGAAGGATTTTCATAGGAATATTGGAGGATTCCAATTCATAGGATTTTTTCCTAAGGAGTCCCTTTAGATTAAAGGAATGAACGACACCTCCAAAATTCTTATGGATTGCATTTCTGCACCCCAATCCCATAGGAATTTCAACATCCACTTTAAACTCTTCTTTACACTCACTCGCGTAGAATCGAGGCACTTTTCTTGTGTTGCATTTTTCCTGTGTTACGTAATCCTCTATTTTACACGTGCAATCGTCCTATCAAATTACTGTGTTTTCTAATATGTGATCAAAGAGGCCCGTAGAGTTGTACTCTCTCCAACCCTCACAAGCTGATCTTTGTCCATGCATGTTACTATTTCAGGATGTCACTAAAGCTCTTGTTGCTAATGGTATGTCGGAAGATAGAATCTTATCATTGCCCAATCGTTTGTGGGTGGTGCCAGGATCTGAAGATATAGAGCTCTTGTGTGATGCTGGAGAAGATAACATGGAGTGAAGCTCTTCTGGTGTGAAGTGAAACTGTCAAAAGTGACTTCAAAGCTTGAGTACCTGGAAGTGTGCAGTGGTCATTTTGGGAATGGAAAAACTTGGGTTAGCATCATGGTTGCTGGGGGGTGATGGTTTCTTTACATCATCACAGAAAAACTTGCAATATAAAGCGCCAGGGAGTCGTGCTTAGCCCTCTGGGCTGTGGTGAAAACTTGCTTAGTTTGCTTGGATGTAGGCTCTTCCTTAGTAGGAGCGGAACTAAAAACTCCTGTCGTTTTTAGCTTTCTTTTGTTTTCGAACTCTGTTCTATTATCCTACGATAAATGGAACCCGCCTTCAGTTTGAAGTCGTATGGGAGAAAATAGAGTTCTCCGTATCTGGAGGGAAGCTTTGAACGCAAGATGCCACGTCGATAAGATATATATGCCTTCCGTTCCAAATTATAAAATGTTTTAGGTATGTTAAAATGGACTATATACGGACTAGAATGAGCACTTAAACGCGTCTAGCTACAACCAAATCAGAAAATTGTTAAAACATCATATATTTTGAAACGGAGACCTAATATTAAATGGAGCATTGTTTGTCTTTTGTCTGTCTCCTTCATTTCGTGTGTCGCACCGAGCATGTTTTCTAGGGTTTCCAGCAACTGAGAACCGAGAGGGTACGGCCAATACGGCATCTCCGACAGCGTCGCTAGGAAGCACACGGTCATTGTCATCATGTCGTACTACAATATGTCCGCCGTCATCCTCGGTAGAAGTTGCTCGCTGGTCGATGCTTTTGGCCGATGGCAAATAAGGCTAGGAAGCCTTTTGGCGTTGCTAGGAAGCTTGATGCGAACGCCCGTCTGCCAGCTAGCTACGGCTCACCCCCAAGCAGCATCAATCGATGTTTTTTGTTCTGTTTAGGTTGCTCACCACATATGCAACGTGGTAACTCAATCATCTTTGGAGCACACACAGTGGTAGCTCAATAACTCGCAAAACGCTGGAAATTATGCGTATACAATACTAAAATATCCAAAATAGTGGTTTATATATGTCATTATGTGTATAAATATAGTGTTACACTGTCAATTAAAACATGTAACAACCTCTCAATTCTACCAAACCACATTTGTCACAATTGTTTCGTCAACTTAAAACAGATTTCAAAATGAAAATTGTTGTGGCCCAAAAAATTAAAATCAATCTGTAGCAACACACTCGTGCATATTTGCTAGCAATACATAAAGTACAAGAGAGTTGTACTACAAAAAAGAATAAAATAAAACTATCTAGACAGGCAACAACCGACGCATTTTATTGCACATCTACTCTTTTCAAACCATGGGGTCCAATCTTTGAACTGATTGAATGAGGAATATCATTTCTTTTACATCAATGATGAATATGTGATGCTTCACTCCTGCACCTGAAGATTTAGGGTAACAATATCAGGCCATGGCAGTAGGTAAAAATCCCTTAATGCACTGTGTATCGTACTTCAAATGGTCACAAAGAGAACTTAACACTGAGCAAAACATGTGCTACCACTACATTCAGCTTTTTTCCTGCAATCTTCTATAACATACATCAAGGTCAGCAGTGAATATCCAATAAAGGTACTGAAAGACAGTATCTTAAATATTAGAGTAAACTGCAAAAAACCACCACATTTGGGGTTAGGGTTTCGAAAAACCACCACTTTTCAATTCATAAATAAATAAGCCACCAGTTGAACTGTAATGTTTGCGAAAATATCACACAGTTTAAGTCATTTTGACAGTTTTTCTGACCAGAAGTGCCTGCTGTCAGGATAACGTGGCGCGAATTTGTAACACCATTTCACTGACTGTAAAAGGTTAGTTAGGACCCACCTGTCATCATCTTCACCAAGAGTCTCTCTCATGGACATTATATCGAGCATCTTGCGTCCGCCAAACTGCAGCTTGCTGACGCCACCGTGCCGTACCAGCTACAGGCCAAGTGTGTGCTCGCAGCTCACTACCACCCCTAGCTCGTAACTCTCCGCCCCAACTCCCGAACAAGCAGAGGGGAGGCAACAGCCACGGCGCCCGGTGTACGTTCCAGCAGCTCAGAGCGCGGTGACCACGGCGCAACCACAACAACGACGTGCACATCCCTTAGTCTTTGAGGCGCGAGAGCTCAGGGGCCTCGGCGCGAGCTGGCGGGAGTACGAGCAGACCTGGTAACGCCGGCGACGGACTCCGCGGCATGGACCTCGGCCGTGCATCGCCTCCCTCCGCGCGTGTTGCACCGCCAACCATGCGGCCTGACGCGCACCTCGGTCGCCGTCCGCGTGCCCACCTCGACGCTCACCTGCACGCCCTGCCTCCGCAACCGCCTCCTCGTGCCCGACGCCACCATTCGCATGCCGCGCTTACGTCGCGCGTCCCCTAGTCGAGGCTGGGCTCGCCTACGCGTCCCCTGGTCGAGGCAGCGTTCGCCTGCACGCCCTGCCTCTTCAACTGCCTCATCATACCCGTCGTCGAGCGCAACAGGGTTGGTGCCGACTGCAGCAGCAGCCGAGGCGTCTCTCCCACGCACGGGCGCTCCGTGTCACCCTACGGGGCCACCCCGCAGCAGCACCGGTGCTCCGACGCCTGCGCATACACCTCGTCCCTCCATAGCCACCGATCCGAGCTCCTCTTCTTCAGCACGCTGCCACTAGTAGGAGAATGCCTTTTAGTGGCGCACCAAAAATACATTCTATGGCGCATGGTGGGTGCGCCACAGAAGTCTCGCTACCTTACCTTAACCTTAACAAAGCCTTTTGTCCCAAACAAGTTGGGGTAGGCTAGATATGAAACCCTGTCACGAGGACTTCTCAGGAGGTCACCCATCCTGGTACTACTCTCGCCCAAATGGGTTTCATATCCATGGGACTGGCTAGTTTTTACGTTGGCTCGCCAAGCCTATCACAACCCTTAGATATGAAACCTTTCATGAGGACTTTCCAGGAGGTCACCCACCCTAGTACTACTCTCGTGGGTTTCATATCCATGGGACTGGCTAGTTTTTACGTTGGCTCGCCAAGCCTATCACAACCCTCCTCCTTTATCCGGGCTTGGGACCGGCTATGCCTAGAAGTCTCGCTACAAAAATATTAATTCTGTGGAGTGCAAGATTTTGTGACGCACCCCCAACCATGCGCCACAGAAATATTTCTGTGGCGCACCCCACTACCATGCGCCACAAAAGTTTTTTTGAATTTCAAAAAAAAGGGCGGCGAGATCTAGATCTGGATCCAGATCTAGATCTGGCCGCCGGAATTTCAAAATTTCGCCGGAATTTGGCCGGAGCTCGTCGGAGGCCGTGGTGCCCGTGGCCATGGCCGTAGGTGGCTTGGTCGGTGGTGGGTGGAGGATGGGGGTCACCGGAGGTGGTGGAGGAGGGTCGCCGGAGTTGGTGGAGGAGGAGGTCGCCGGAGTTGGTGGAGGAGGAGGAGGTCGCCGGAGTTGGTGGAGGAGGAGGAGGACGAGAAGCTCGCCGGAGGTGGTGGAGGAGGAGGAGAAGCTCGCCGGAGTTGGTGGAGGAGGAGGAGGAGAAGCTCGCCGGAGGTGGTGGAGGAGGAGGAGAAGCTCGCCGGAGGTGGTGGAGGAGGAGGAGGTAGCCGGAGTTGAGTTGAAGTAGAGGTAGAGGAGAGAAGGGGCGAGGAGAAGTGGAGGAGAAGGGAGAGAAGAAGTGGAGGAGAAGTGGAGGAGAAGTGAAAGGAGAGAAGAAGAGAAGGAGAAAGGAGAGAAACAAGATAATATAAGGGCGCCGGCGGGATTCGAAATCCCGCCCAACAATTCTGTGGCGCACCCGCCACCGTGCGCCACAGAATGTTTTTTCCAAAAATTTTGATTTTCTTTGATTTTGTAAAAAAATTATTTTATTGAAATAACTTTTTACTCTTTTGGAATTTCCCGAATCTGAGAACAGTTTCGAGCTCCTTTTTTCTCACGATTTTTTTGGTATATTAAACGCATTTTTTCGACATCGTATGCAAAAGTTATGGCCGTTCAAACTTTTTTTTTTGTTTTTTGCAAAAAAGGTCAAAATTCTTATTTCAAAATTTCTATACCAAGTAGACGCTAAAACCTAACTATATCTCAAAGGATTTTATTTATTGAAGATTTTATCATTTTCTTTTCTTTTTTGCAAAACTGAAAAGGCGATCCAGGGGGGTGTGATCTGGAACAGAAAGTCACATTTCTGTGGCGCACACTCCCCATGCGCCACAGAAAGTCACATTTCTGTGGCGCACCTGGCCAAGTGCGCCACAGAACGTCACATTTCTGTGGCGCACATGGCCAGATGCGCCACAGAATTTTTTTTTTGTGGCGCATGGCTATTTGGTGCGCCACAAAAAGTGATCCACAGAAAGGCAGTTTCCTAGTAGTGTGCTCTCAATCCGGTTTGTACACCGAGGCAACTGTGAGGGGAAAAGCAAAGAAAAAAGAGCATAAAAAATAATGAAAAGAAGGAATAGAAAAAAGTGGCCACTGCCGGCAGTTACCGTGAGCCACGTCCGCCTGACGGTGGGCCGTCTGGTCAGAAACAGATCGGTGCTTTTGCGAGAATTAGAGTGAACTGGTGATTCTTCGCGAAAAAATTGAAATGTGGTGGTTTTTTAAGCCCTAGCCCCAAATGTGGTTGTTCATTTGCAATTTACTCTAAATATTAACCTTTCATGCACCTCAGCAAACAAAAAACTCACAGCCACAAATCGAAAGCTCTTGAGAAGGCAGCAATTCTGACTTGTCAAAACTGACACAGTACACAGCTGCAAACCAGGATCAAAACAAAATCGATGCAACAAGATAGCAAAGCACATCAAGCTTGCAGGAGTCTGCGCATTGACTTCCCTCAGGCGAGGACATATATGTTTTAAGTCAGAGGCTTAAAGCTACCATTCAGATTGTTAGCTGCCATAAACCCAGTTGGATATTCTGGAAAGTGATCATCCAACTGTACTGAATAAACTAGTGTTTGGGAACCGTCCCTTGATACATTGAACACGCTGACTATGTGCAATGGTGAGTAGCGAAATGAATATGAATGTTTAAGCTAGCTGCTGTAGGCTGAATTCATCATGATAACCTGCAACTACTGTAAGATGGAATGAGCTACAAGTCAACATAACATGTTCCTTGGAATTCAGATATAAATCTCACTTATATATTTACAAAAAGTACTTGGACAAAAAAGAATGCATAAATATGCTGCAGCATCTTGAAGAAATGGTGGTACCTGGAGCATTCACCATAATCTTTTGGGTGCACTTTAGATGCTGGGTGAACAATTGGTTCATCTGTTCCGTTATTGGGGAAAAAAAATCTGCAGCACCGAATTTAGCTTTAGATACATGAAAGAAGCTACATTGTCAAATATGCATCAGTTAAATGTACACTGCAGAGGACGCAGAATGAAGACAGAGAAACAGAAAGACCTGCCTTAGCATCTTCATATTCCGAAATATGTCCACTGATTGAGCTTTTAACTACCGAGAGAGGCTACCTCGTGCAGTGGACTTGTTTGCCACCCTGGGATCATTTTCACTAAAATATCAGATCACGAAATGGAATCAATAAAGGGCTGACAGAAAAGAGGCAACTAGATGTACAAGTACTCCTGTCCTCCTAATATATTGTATTGTAGTTCTCTGCGGGAGGAAATGGTTCCAGGATATATCAAAATGTGCGGAAGTGGGTTCGCAATAGTGCTAAAGTTGTATTTGCAAGGACCCATATTCTTGACTATATAACAGTCAATGTATGTCGTGCCCTGTAATGGTTTTCCCCTTCATCCCTCAGTTTTCTTCCTTTGTAAGGTGGCTGTGAATGGCATGGATGTACATTGCATACCAGCAAAGTTGGTGTTGATGATGCATGTGAATTCAGTTGATAATCAACCAAACTTGCAAAGAAAAACAAAGAAATCAAGACCATAATTGTGAAACTAATCACTGCACAGAAACTTAATGAAAACCCTGAAAAAAAGGACAGATATCTAATCGTGGCATACTTCTGTTTCGCACTGTCTCAACTATCAATTCATAATGTAAATTGGCTTTAAACAATCATTCTTGTCATATTCAAAGTAACTATTGCAATGTTCAGCACTTACTCGTGTAACAGGAACTAGATCGATCCTTGGAAGTTCTCATTCTCCTCGACGACATGATAACAATGAAAACGTCAGCACGACAACATAAAAGGGTCAGCTTGACTGATTAATAGAGCTCATCACCATTACAAAATCATTCTGTGGACGAAGTTAATAGAGCTCTATGTGAAAAACCTATGATACACCCTTCTCTTGCTGAGAATCCTCAAAATCATCTTCATAATTGTCCATGCCCAATATACACCTCATCCTGGCATCCGGTGTAATGCCTGCCTGGAGCATACTCTTGTACATCATCTTAGCTTTTCTCTCGTCTCCAATTTTGTAGTATCCTATCATGAGATCTGTATAAGTTACTACAGTAGGTGTAAGCCCTTATTTATCATTTCTTCCATCAACATGTTTGCACCATCCATTGCAAGCACTTTACTGAAGCCACCAATTAAACAAGTATAAACAAAAGCATCTGCTGACAAACCCCCTTTTTCCATCTCTCTGAATATTTCCAGAGCTGCCTTCATGTTTGAGCGCTTACAATAGCATGCAATTAGAGACGTATATAAAATCATGTCCGGTTTTATCCCCTTTCCAGTCATATGATTAAACAGTGTCATAACTTCAGGAAGTCGAGCATCGTGGCACAGACCATTTATCAGGCTAGTATACGTAAAGATATTAGGTTTTATCCCCTCATCAACCATTTTATGGTACAACCTGAAAGCCTCATGCAGATCCAAAGCTTTCACAAAACCATCAATAATAATACTGTAAATCACAGTATCAGGAAGATAGCCTCTTTTTATCATGTCCCCGAAAAATCCCCATACATCATTAGATTTGTTGACCTTACACAGGCCATTGATGATAACTCTGTACGTCAAAAGGTTGGGGACAATTCCAAACTGGCGCACTCTGTCCAGGAATATGAAGGCTTCACCAATCAGCTCTTTTTTGCTGAAGCCGTCGACAAGAATTGTGCAGGTCACAATGTTGGGACTTATCCCATTATCTAGCATGAGCTCAAATACCCTCAATGCTTCTTCAAGGTTCCCATGTCTACAGTATGCAAATATAAGACTAGTATAATTGTAGACATCTGGAACAAAATTATGATGAACCATGTCATTCCAAAGGCACAGGCAACCTCTAGATCTGAATGTTGGCAACAACCATGAAGAAGAATGCTGTACACTATGTGGTCAAGCTTGAAACCATGATCTTTGATCCTCTTAAAAAGCTCAAATGCCAACTCAATATTTCCAACTCGGCAAAGACCATGCAAAAGCGAACTGTAACTCGCCAGAGTAGGAGCAATTCCATTCCTTGCCATTTCAACAAGCATGTAATACCCTGTCAACAGATCCCCTTGTTTGCATAACCCATCAACTAATATGCTGCAGCTATGAACATCCGGGACAAACCCACCCTTCTTCATTGCATCAAACACCTCTACAGCTTTTTTAACCTGGCCCTCGTGACAGAAACCATGAATAACTGCATTAAAACAGTAAGTGTTGCAAGGGTCGCCTCTCTGCCAAATCATTTGCAGAAACTTCCATGCAGATGTCACCTGTCTGGCACGGCAAAGCCCATAGAGGTAAGTACCAAAGGTTGCAGCATCGGCCTCACACCTTTAGTTTCCATTTCACAAAGAAGCTCAAAGGCTTCCTCCAAGCATAACTTATCTCCATGTGTATACACGCTCATCAGAACTGAATAAGAGTAGACATTTGGTGAAGGACCAGAACTCTTCATATCATCAAACAAACTCCTTGCGTGCATGATTTGTTTCTTTTCAACTAAACTCTTCAGTAAGAAGTTGCACACTCGCAACTCAACTCCAACCTTCTTGGCCTCAATGTAAGTGAGGAGAGCATCCTCAAACATCGACAGCTCTACAAAAATCCGAATGATTGTGGCATAAAGTTGTAGCAACGTCATCGACCCACCCATATTGCTGACTAGCATAGGTGCCAACTCAAACAACTCTGGTCCGGCATCCCCACAGTAATCAACAATGCTCTGAATCAAGCACCGGGTCTGTGTGATTCTCTGTGGCAAGAATGACCGCATAAGCATTGCAAACAACCCAACCGACTGGGATAGCCCATACAACCTGACACACTCCCTGAAGGTAATCTTTCTGTCCCCATCCAAATTCGATGTCCGGAGTGCTAGTGTGATCAAAGGATGAATACAGCGGCTTCTATAGTCGCCGCAAGAAGAGCTTCGACTGGGTTCTTGATTATCCAAGCTCTTAAAGCAACAAGCAAGAGAGGAAAGGCGCAGCTGCGGGGGGCGATTTCTGTTTAGAAGGGCTCGACACAGGAACCCCGGCACTGCTCGGTGCATAGAAGGGGAATGCCAACCCTGTCTTTACATCGACGACACCAGTAAAAGAAGGAAAATCCCACAAAAAAATTGCATTTCATGGACCAAGCTTCCTTTATCAGTTGACGGAGAGGACAGCCAATAAAGAATGAAACAAGCTTACAAATTCACATCAGAATCTCCTGCAAGAAACAATAAAAATTAAACATCACCGTAACTGCTGTACTCAATCTCAAGGCCTCCTTTGTGTTAAATCTAGGCTATATATTGAAAGGAATTCCTTAAATAGAACTGAGTAAAATTGCAATAGCAGTCCACAAAGTGTACCCACTACCAAGAATCGTGTATCAAGTACGAACAATGGTCAACAAGAACAAGCGTTTATCAATCAAAACAGCACTCATAGTATAACTATCTATCAAGCGTATGCAGCCCCGGGCCAAAAACTTGGGCAAAAAAGAACCCAAAAAAACTCTTGTAATGTCAAAGAAAATTTGGAACGACTGCAAAGGTGAACAATATTTTCAACTTCATCACATGTGCCACAGATTGACTTTGATTATTGAAAGCCTCATAACATTGTT
This sequence comes from Poa pratensis, assembly GCA_947311845.1. Classification (NCBI taxonomy): domain Eukaryota; kingdom Viridiplantae; phylum Streptophyta; class Magnoliopsida; order Poales; family Poaceae; genus Poa; species Poa pratensis. The sequence continues at coordinate 36,857,070 of CAMZMU010000088.1, forward strand.
TAGATTTATTATGAGCTCTATCAAGTTTACAATTGTTTTGAAAAGGAATCCTAGCACTATCACATCCTAAAACATAAATAAATAAGAAACAATTGTTAAATGAACAAACGAGTTCAATTCTAATTAACAAATCAACATAACTACTGAAAAATCAAATAAATTACCTAGCCGAGCAACAGTTTTTAGAAGTGAGAAGAACCAATCCCAGTTGGCCTGTTCGGATGTGCTGCCCAGTCCCCTGGTTCTGCCTGAGAAGGAGGAGGCACAACGGAAGCACGCGGCGGCGATGCAGGGCGGGCCAGCGGGAGCGGCGCAGCAGCCGATGCGAGCAGGGGAGCGAGCCAGCGAGGGGCGGACCGACGGAGGAGAACGCTGCAACGGGGTCTGGACGTCCCGGAAGCTTGAGGGAAAGGGCGGCAGGCCGGACTGCTGCTGCTGCTTCCGGGCTGCCGGCGAAGACAGAGAGAGAGAGTAGCGTGGCGGCGCCGGCTCGCGTCGAGCAAGGGGAGGGGCAGAAGGAGCGAGCGAGCAAGCAAATGGTTCGACGGCTTCGACCGACTCGTCGTTCGCTGAGAAATGGGCCTGAGAAAATAGGCCACACCTGGGGGCCAGCTCCGCCCAAATGCACCAGGTATGCCAGTATGTGTAGTGGAGAAGCCAGGGTTTAAACTTAGCGCCAAAGTATATAACCATCTATCAAGTTGTAAAAAAAAAATCTATCAAGCCTATGCACTAAATGAAACTTTAGAACGAAAATTAACATTAACCTTTGTCTAGTACTCCCTCCGTCCACAAATAACTGTCTTAGATTTGTCAAAAAGTGGATGTATCTAGACTTAAAACATGTATAGATACATCAACTTTTGTACAAATTTGGGACACTTATTTTGGGACGGAGGGAGTATAACTTCTGAGTACAGATTATAAAGCTCTCGAAATAGAGCACATGGCACTCACGCGGGTAGTGTGACTAGTGACGGCTCGATGCGGCGCCCTTCCAAGTTCTAGTGTTCTACGCACTGGGTGGAGGTAGGGTGGGAGGGAGGGAATGCGCACGCGCGACGGGATCTGCGTCTGCAGGGTCACGGGTAGTAGTCGGGAGGAGAGAGCAAGCTCGCACCGGCGGCGCGGGGAAGGAGGACGGCAGCGAGCTGCGCGAGGCAGAGCGGAGGTCTTCGAGTTGGGAACTCATGCCGTTTTGGGCGTCTTTAGTGGGCCAACAAGCGAGCCTGTCCATCCCGTGAGTGAGTCAATAAAATTTATTACTTGGGCCAGCCCGTGGTTCCTCGTGCAAACGGAATCGTCTCTCTGCCTATTCACCCACCCTATGCAGAATTCGTCAATCAGGGGGAAGTGCTCGTCCGTTGTCAATAATGGTGTTATGGCGTTGTTTGGTTGAGCTGCGGATGACCCGGTTGTGCTGGGAAAGCAGCTACGATGAAGCTTAGTCATCAGCAGCAACTAGCATTTTATTTACCTTCAGTGGTCGTGTGGCCTGCAGCCTGCTCGGAGGGGACGGTGGAGTCACTGAGAGTAGGGGCGGCGTCTTCGGCAGGGACGGCGACGTGGCACGAATGACGGACAACGGTGTCGACGGGGATCTGGGTATCACGGGGCCGGTGGCGGGAGGCGTCGTCGGCTAGGGCGAGGCGGTTTGTAACACTCGAGCAATTGTGTGAGATTCAGAAAAACACTCTAAATTACATAAATTCAGTGTTTGGAAACTGAAAAACAGAGCAAAGAGATGAGAAAATATATAGAGAATTGGATGAGAGAGCAAATAGACGTATTTCTAGGGCTCGGTTTTTTATTTACTCCCTCCCTCTCATACATGTCGTCGCGTCCTAGTATTTTGTGTGTGTTTTGACCACTAATTTGACCAATAAAATATATGTTATTTGCTATATAAAACTGTAATATTAATTTTTTTATTTGAATACAAATTCACTGTATAATTTCGTTATAGACAATGAATGTTTTGTTAGTTGAGGTAATGGTCAAAATTGTACTTCGAAAAACATGTGCTATCTAAATAGAGACGGGGGAGTAAACACGAGATAAAGTTCTCATTACACCGGTGCTGTATTGCATGGAATTTTGGGTGGGTATCACAACAACCGCTCTACGTGGTGGGAAGAATTAAGAAAGTGACTCCTATGACTGGAATATAGCAAATCTCTGTTTGGTTGTCCTTTGGGTTGGTGTTTGTGCGCATGGATGTGAAGGGATTGGGTTCCCCTACCCAGCGACAACACCACAGGGTCGGGGACAACTAAATGGGTTTCTTTCCCGTGGTTATTGCCCGTGCCCTTGCCCTTGAGCTCAGCGGCTTCATGCAAGTTTACCATTTTTGTCTTTGACGCCCTTCGGCATCGAAGTTATAACTCTGGTGGTGTGCTCTTCCCACGCGAGGTGGTGTATGATGTCATATTTCACAACCGAAACAGTTATATTTTGTTTAGAAGGAATAATCCAGATCTAACTTAGAGTGCACTTTTGTGTTTACACAAACATGTGTTGCGGGTTTGACCATCGGTCCAACATGTAGTTGTTTGATACAAAGTTGGGATCCTAGGAATAAACAACTAATCTATGTTGGAAGATATTTTTATAATTTCAACACCGCACACGTATATATACGTATCTACACATGCCTCAGTGGTTGTATTTTTCATATGTTTATATATTGAATTTAAATTCGAACATATGAATTAAATAATTAAATATATTTTTTTGAAGCATAATTTAAACAAAAAATTCAAACATCTAAATGATTAGATATTATTTAGTTGGGTTAATACTTTGGAGCTTTTCAAGCATAATTTGGATTTCAAATTTTTTTAATGATCCAGTGTCATTTGCTTGTGTTAAAGTTCTAAACCTACAACTTCTATTTTCGTCTTTTATGAACAAAGTAGAGGATGACACATATTTTTACATATAAAAATTACCTGGTGTCCCCAACATATACCACATATTGACCATGCTACCAAATAGTGCTGAATGCATTTTTTTTATGAACATCGAACCACCTTCTTTCCAACCTTTCCATGTCACTTATTTGTATACGTAAGTCAGCTAAGAAAAACTCAGTAACTTAAATTCGTATGTGTTGATATCTTGATTGGTAGATAGAGAGACATAAACGACACATGCGTTAAGATAGCGACGTCTGAATCCTATACGAACCTTCGGCAGTATTGTATAAATCTGAATGGATTGTTCTAGTAAAAACACTTAATGGAGATGGCCACTGCATCTCCTAGAGTAATATGCTTTGCTTGCTTTTATGTTGTTTGGCCCAGCTGCACGTCTTATGACATTGTAATCCTCCAAAAAGATTATGAAATTCTTTCAACAAAATAGTTACTCAATATGGAAATAATCATGTTGGAGGGCGAAATCCGAGGTTGTCTCCATTTCTTGGTCACAACAACCCCATCCGGAACATGGTAACATCAACCTAAGCCCGATACTGAGGGATTCTTCGAATTGAAGGAATTTGTAGGAATTATAGCGGATTTCAATCTATAGGAATTTTGGCTATGGAATGCCTTTGGATCACGAGGATTGGTATCATCAAATTCCTAAGGAATGTATTCCTATGCCCCCCCCCCCCCCCCCCCCCATTCCATAGGAATCTCAACATGAGCTCAAACCTCTTTTAATTTTTTCCTTTGAGAAGTCCAACGCACTCACACTCTATCTCTCTCTACTCTCTCCCTCAACCCTGTAAATTTCTGTGTTTGCTTCCTGTGCACATCCAAATGCATCTCTTACAAAATTCCTGTGTTTTGAAATCCTGTAAAAGTTGAAGTGCATGATGTCTCATCCTTTGTTTTTCCTATTTCTACGTTTTAAAAATCCTGCAACCCAAAGAGGTTTATACAGAATCACTGCAACCAGGAAAGAGGTCATACATCTTCTAATGGCTATCTATGTGCCTGATAACTGACCATGCTTCTGCGTATCCATTGGTCTATCTTGATGACACCACATTGTTGCCCCATGAGGCTCGTGTACTACTCTGAGTATTTCGATGAGACGATCCTGAACAGAACTATTCACCGTGATGCAGCAGTAGAATTTGCAGACGGTTATCTGAATGCGTTCGATTTCGGTCGGCATTTTCTTTTTGCCTACCTATCTTGTTCTGTAGAATTTGATGATATATCGAGAGTTACAGCACGGAATGTTTAAATGTGGATGCGAAACTATTATGTGTCGTGATGTTCGACGTTATTCTCATGATTTTTTTGGGGGGGGGGGGGGGGGGGGGTGGGAGTTTTTTTTCTTTTTTTTTTCTTTGGTGTAGTCTCACTCTACCGAGAATTAGTTTAATTCTCGTTCATTTTGACGTAACCATATGATTTTTATACTACGTGAGCATATTTTTCTTTTAATACATGAATATTCCTGGTTTGACTTGAGGAGAAATCAAACATGTACACGTTGTGTGAAAAACTCGCGTGCCTCCCGGGAGCGGCCACCGAGAGATCCGGAAGCTTTCCCGATGCTGCTCCGATCGCCGGCGCGCCGCCTCCACCACCTCCTCAGCCCGCGCCACCTCCGCGCCCTCTCCAACGCCGCCGCCGCCGCGCTCGCGTCCTTCACCCCGCCCCCCTCGCCGGCCGAGTGGACGGACGCGCCCGTCTCCGCGGTCAGCGCCGCCACGCCCGACGCCTCCCTCTTCCACGTCTCCCTCGACCTCTCCTCCCACCCTCCCTCCTCGCCTCCCACGTCGCCGCCGGCCAGTTCCTCCCCTTCCGCCTCCCCTCGGCACCCTACCCCATCTTTCTCGCCATCTCCTCCCCTCCCCCGGCCTCCTCCTCGGCGCACGGGTCGTTCGACTTCCTCGTCAAGCGCCTCCCCGGCACCCCCTCCGCGCGCCTCTGCGACCTACGCCCCGGCGACCGAGTCCTCGTCGGCGGCGCCGTCGTCGGCCGCGGGTTCGAGGTCGCAAGGATCGGCGATGCCCGCGAGGTGCTCGTCTTCGCCACTGGATCCGGGATCAGGTGCCTATTGAACTGCCCCGTGCCTCTGTACTGTCCTTCATTTTTTTTCTACTCATCAAAGGAATTTGTTAATCCCGCGTCAATTGGATAACTCCACTGTAGTACAAGATACAGAGATTGTGCAATCTTAGGGTTAAATGGTCTAGATAGGCACCACTGTAGTACAAATGCTTCATCGGCTATTACCGTATCTGCAGAATCTTTTTTAGGATTCCACATGCCAAGTAGTTGATGGGTGATGACCTCTCCTTCGTTTCGATGAACATCAATGGATACTTTTATCTAATTTGTTGAGCTGCAACGTTCTCACATCTAGAATTCTGCTGTGTACATATGCTGCACCCATGTCAATGCCCGATCCACCCGTACTTTAAGCAAACACAATTGCCTTTCGTTGGAGTGTCTAATTCTGATCGTACCATATTTTTCACATTTACTTGTGGCAGTCCGATCCGGTCACTCATTGAGTCGGGTTTTGGCGAAAATGAGAAGGTTGATGTAAGCCTCTTTTATGGGGCTAGAAACCTTCAGAGGATGGCATATCAGGTAGGAGTTATATAGCCTTTGGTCTACATTTCTAAGTGTTAACTCTCGTGTACAACGTCTTTTTGAGACTGTGTGCTCTGACAGGAGAGGTTCGCTGACTGGGAGTCTAGAGGAATAAAAATTATACCTGTTCTTTCTCGGCCAGATGATCAGTGGGCTGGTCAGAGAGGCTATGTCCAGGTACCGTTATCTTTTTCCCTTTTGGAGTTTAGCTCACCTTGTGTTCCTTGTATTCTTATTTGCTTTGCATTTTTTCAGAATGCTTTCTCAAGGACAAAGAAGGTTATAAATCCTTCATCGATGGGAGCGATTTTGTGTGGACATAAACAGATGACTGAGGTATGCCTGGCTTTCTTTTGTTCTCATTTCTGAATTGTATAGCTAGTGATACAAGTTGCCAACCGATCTTTGTTCATGTGACCCAATGATTTTTCTACATTAGATGCTGCACTTGTTCTGTTATTCTAAGACAGGTATACATCATTAATGCATGGTAAATTTAAATTTTCTCAAGAAGAAACTGTTTACTAAACATAGACACCAGTAGCCACTGTCTTTTGCAGACCATACTGTTCTTGCTCTGGATTGGTAGTTAACACTATATTTGAGGCTTCATCTGTAGCCTAACAGAGTGCCAGTACAATTTGCTACCCACACCTAGCAATTTGCTGTGCATTTAGAGTAATAACTAAAACAAGTTCTTTTACTAACATTTTGATTGTTTCAAATTGAGGCCTGTTATAACAGAGATTGTTGTCACCAAAGAATAGTACTCTCCATGTTCCTACTTCTAGACATGGTGGCTCGTTTCTATGCTTTGCATGCTGATCTTCGTCTGTATTAATACTGCAGGAAATTACTAGAGCTCTTGTTGCTGATGGTATCTCAAAAGATAAAGTGTTAACAAACTTCTGACTGCCAGTAGAGCACGTTTCTAGCTCTTCTGGCCGTTGTACACTTCCACTACATTGTAGTGGCTCTTCTTCACAGAAAAATGCGATGAAATTAAGATCGCGAAAAGAGATACGGCTACATTACAAATAAGTGCAGCTCATTTTCGTTCACCTGACGAGTTGCCGCATCATCCATTTAGTTGATGGGTGTTGATAATCTGATGTATTTATCCATGCACCTGGTGGGAATCTGAATAAAGAAGGCCCGCCCTATTGTAGAAGATGCTTTGCAGAACCTTGAGACAGTACTCCTCTTGAAGGTGCTCAAAAGACTCCTTTCAGAAATTCTGAAAGGGGATATGGGTTGTAAATTAGTTAAATTGTCGATTTTCAGCTAGTGTAATGATCGGCCGCAGTGCCATGAAATTTTGATATGTTTGAAGGTTGTATTTTGTGTGAGTTTGTTTTAGTGCAGTAGTTGGATGTATGTGTAAGTTGTTCTCTCGAATGACCAACAAAGAAGTACAAAAGGCTTTATATATTCATAGCTCATTACGAAACTCATGTTCGTTCACCTCATTGCAGTAACAACCATCTAATTGATGGATTTTGATATCCTGATCTATTTTTCTCAAGCATCTGGTGGGCATTTGGATCAGGAAGTCCCTCTTGTCGAAGATGCTTTGTAGTACCTTGCGCTCCCTGGAAGGTGTTGATGTATTTGAAAATACTCCACTAGTACAGAAACGGCTATTAGTGGCGCACGGTTTTGGGATTCTGTGGCGCACCCCCAGGTTTGCTGGGTGCGCCACAGAATTCTCGCCACTAAAATTATTTCTGTGGCGCACCCAGGCCGTGCGCCACAGAAAGTGCGCACCCAGTGCAGTGCGCCACAGAAATAGCTCGGCAGCACCCCTATACAGAGGCATTCTGTGGCGCACTGTTTCTTGGTGCGCCACAAAAAAAAAACATGCGCCACAGATATATTAAACAGAAATACCGGTATTTTTCCATTTTGCTGTACAAATACAGGTATATACAGGATTTATACAGGTTTATACAGAAATACAGGAATATTTGACAGGTATATAAACAGACAAACACATTAATCAACATGTCATCACACATATTACTTAGTGCCCGATCGAGATACGTATATACACATAGTCACAAAAGTGCCGAATGTTTCATCATTTCACACTACACATTACAAATCAAGTGTTCGCCGCCTAACTATGATCAAATGTAGTACACATCAGCGATAATGGTGAGCAAGAGCGCGCGGGAGCATGCATGATCATGGAGTCCTCTTCTTGAGCGGCGCCGGGAACGGTAGAAAGCCTTCTTTCGTCTTCCACTCCTGGTGTCATTCTGTGCCTCTAGTCGTTCTTCGATATCCCTCTGACACAACCCTGAAGATGGATTGGGATATATATTGGTTAGTGATATAAATAGAGTATAATTTATTCATCTAAGTAGAGAGGCAAGACAATCAATCAATTGTCATGGTTGGAAATCATATGGCTATCCTATTTGGGTTTCATAGCATAGCATATATATAATATATAACCCTACACATGCACTTCTATAATACCTCTGGGGTAGTGGAAGGACCCTGATTTGCGAATGACATCTTCGAGGATGATCGTTGCCAACTGCAGCCGGATGCGATGGAAGTCTGTTCTGTAATCAGCATCGGTGAGAGCATCCGCGCTTTTGGTGTATTCTGCGAGACCAGATGGAATCTTCGTTTTCTCGACATCCCGGACAATCGATTTAATGTGATGGAGGGCGTAGTAGGCCTCCTTCACGCTGCCATCCAGTTGCTTGACGCAATGGAATCCGGTCCCATGCTGGAACTTGTGTGTGTTCTCATCCGTGTAGAATTCCGCCTTCTTATGGAAGGGGCCGCCCTTTTGGGCATAGGCCTCGAGAGCGTCATCGAGAACACCCTTTATTCTGGTGTATCGTCTCGGCGTGGATTTATTCCCCGAGTCCAAATAAGTGGCAATGGACCACCTCGGGGATACGCAGATGAGTGCGCAGTACTTGTCCCTGCTCAACACAATTGAAGAAGGATCAGCGATGGAAGAAATGTAGAAGAAGGCATAAGATACGACTGTGGCGAGCTGATGTGTACTTACTCGAAAAAGAAAGGCAGAAGAAGGACGTTCTTCCTCTTGTTGGCCAGCATGACCCTTACGAGGTACTCCATGGCCGTTTCCCGTGTCTTTGATCCTTCCACCAGATGGCTGTCGCGCATGTAGTAGGGATCCACTATCGCGACGTACGGGGTATCATCTCTCCTGATCTTCATCGCCACATCGAGCGCATATAGGCGGACCATGTTATAGTCCAGCCGTTGAGTGTGAAAGAGTTTGAAGATGTCCTCGTACGCTATGAAGAACACATCCGCGGGGTCTTCCTGGACGAAGTCCACCAGCTCCTTTGGCACCTTGACCGCGAACGCCGGGTAACTCGGGTGCTTGTCTTTAAGAAGGAGCTGCTCTAGATGCAAGATAGATTCCTGCAAGGCAATCATGGGTCCTTCTGCAAGGCGGAGCAAGTCCCCAGACAAGATAGGTTTACCAGCCTCATGAACTCGGGGGAAGCCATCCGCACGGGGTGGAATCGTGTCTTCAAGACCCCGGATCTTAGGAGCTGGCTGGCTCGCAGAGGTGGAGGATCCTTTTCTCTTCCTGTGCTTCTTGTTCTTCATCTCTGTGGATTGTGGGGGTGAAGTGAACCCCGCTTTAACAGTTTCTTTGAGTGTGTTAGGGCTGAAAATGTTACCCGGTTGAGCTTGATGATCTTCGGCATTCGGAGGCGTGTCGGTGAAGGCCAGGCGTTGTGTGCATGAAGTGGGACGAGCAGGTTGACCGCGGTGGTCGCGGAAGGGTTCTTCATCCACAGGAGGCATGTACATACCATCCATGCAGGCGCCAGTGTTGATGTAGTCATCGACGTTGACATCATTCCTCCTCCTCATTGTCGTCGTTGCCACCAAGTTGAGGTGCAACGGCTTTGTCCTAAACATAAACAATAGCACATCCGTTAGTCGGGAAAGTCGGAAAGTCGGGGAATTCGGAAAGTCAGAACTAACCTTGGACGGTTGCGGTGAAGACGTTCCCAACAACTGTTTGTGGCGGTTGGTGGCGGCGACGACCGGCGGTAGCTTCCGGCCGGTGGTGGCGGCGACCGGCGGTAGCTTCCGGCCGGTGGTGGCGGCGACCGGCGGTTCGTTCTGGGTGGTGGCGACGGCTGCTTGTGGCGCCGGTTCATCCGCAACAGCTTTTTGTCGCTGCCTCGGCGGGGGCCGAATGACCGGGGGGGGGGCCTCGAGGTGGCGCCGCCGGTGCGCCTGACCCCATGAAGAACATCCCCAAGACGAATCTGGGTCTTCGGCCATTCCATCATCCACTTCCCGCATTCGCCAAGCTTCATGTGTTTCTCGGCTCCCGGAGGTTGCGTGGGGGGGTCGATGTCACGGAACTCAGGCAGTACCTCGCTCACATTGACTTTCATCACGGCCTCGCTCATTCGGGTGTTGTGCATATCGCGGGTCGAAGGTTGTATGATCTTGGCCGTTGCGACTTCCTTCAACTCGCCGCCGGCCCCCACCCTATGCAGGAGTATGCAAGGCATGTCCTGGGAGTCAACACATGTTGGGCACCATGCATGAGATATGGCAGTCATCAAAGGCATATATAGTCATAGAAGATGTCGCGGACTAACTAATTAGTTACCTTGGTGATGGCGTCGAGCTCGGCTAATGTCGAGACAAGGGCGCCGATGCCGGCGGCCGGCCTATCATTCTCCGGCCGCTCGTGCGAATTATCATTATTCTCCGGCCTTGTTGTATGTTGATCCACGACAGGGGGCACCGTTGGGGTCACCAGGACTGGCGACACGTTATTGCTGGAGGTGCTGCCGGCGTAGCTGGGCACGTGTATCGGCCCCTGTCGACCTGCCGCATTCCAAGCAGCTAACCCCTCCATCAAGCCAGGGGGTAAGAAACTCCGGAGCTGCTCTTCCACCTTCTCGGCCACTAGCTTGTCCACCATGCTGGAGTCCACCTTTTCTTTCTCTAGTGTCTCCAGCTTCTTCCTTAGCTCGAGAACCTCGGCTTTATCTTTAGCCGGCTTCCTCCTCTCCTTTTTCTTCTCGGGATCCGTGCTGTAGTACTCGATGAACTTCATCGCCGTACCAAAGCCGGTCACACGGCCAGCTGACGTCGGCGGCTTTGACTTGTCCCTCCCCTTGTAAACGTTCATCGCCCGGTTGAAAGTCGTGTCCCACGGGCCGGCCTGAGCCTCCTGGGACGACGGGCTAGCCTCAGCCTTCAACTCAGCCTCCTGCGGACAAAGGAAATAAACGTGAACCCATGTAGAAATCAACGCAAATGGACTTTGAGATATCCGCGGTAATTAAGTTCCTTACCAGCGTTTTCTCGAAATCCAGCACATCTTGATAGTCGGTAACGAATTCCCCCGTCCCCGGCTTCAGATAGTAGCGGGACCGAACAAAGTTCCTAACTTGCTCGTCCGTGATTTTATGCCACATGTTCTCTTTCCCAAGTCTCGCAACCTCGGCATCCTCCTTGTCCCAAACGGGCTGTTTTCCTGCCCGCTTCCCAAACGGTGGTTACCTAAGTTCAGTGCCCGCATCTTCTTCCCCCACTCGGTCCATTTTTGAGCCTCCGGAGATTGCAAGGACAACTTGAATGCCTCGAACTCTTCTATGTCGATGTACGGCTCTTTGGCACTGATCTCCGCCCAGCTAAGACCCTTGTCAATCTTCGCCTTCACCCGGCCTCTCCAGCTGGTCAAGGCGGTGCTCATCTTCGTGATGGCGTAGTTGTCCACCTTTTTGTTTCCATCATCCGGGAAATTGTATCGTTGGTGAACCTTCTTGAGGAGGTCTCCGCGCAAAGCCTCATTCTCCTTGCTCCTGAGGTCATACGTGGTGATCGGCACGGTTTCCCGGAGGATGCACCCTAGTTGCATGCTGTACCCGCTTGCGGTGTTCCTAGGCTCCTGTGGTTGGCCACTTAAGGAGACCTTAGTGAACGTGTCTGTGATGGGGGCCACCGCTTGCGGTGTCCGGTCCTTCCTCGGCTTCTTATGCCTCTTAGCGGTCGGGTTACTACCACCACCGCCATCCGTGTGGTCGCCACCACCGACATCCGTGTGGTCGCCACCACCGCCATCCGTGTGGTCGCCACCCCCGACATCCGTGTGGTCGCCGCCCTCGGTGGTGGTGGTTGCGTCCCCATCTCCGTCGGTGTCCTCCGCATCCTCCATCTCTAACAGAAAGTCACCATCGCCGTCACGAGCCAGTTCGGCGGCCTCTGCATCCTCCATCTCCGGGTTCACTTCCCAGAACGGCTTGTTCTTTTCTCTAGCTTGTTCTTCGACGCTCATGTGCTTAGAAGGGCCGGCCTCGGAGGACATGTTTGCACTGCATTGAAAAATAGGAAAAAAGTTAGTACAACAAATATAACAAAACCATCACTTAATTTAGTACTAAGATACCCCGGCCCATGCATTAGCCGCAATACCCCATATGTCCTATTTTTAGCAAAGTCATGCTAAATTTCACGAAAAAATTTGGCATGACCTTTGCTAAAAATAGGACATATGGAGTACCCGAATTTGCCGGAACGGAAGTTAATCGACGTTCCGGCAATCTCAAGGGCCTCACGGGGTACCTGCAAACATTTCACAAATAATATCCACAACTCCGGCCGGCATCTCCGGCCGGCATCTCCACGACACGATGGTCGGAGCACAAACAACCACGACACGATGGTCGTGGACACATATCCTCATGCACATACATCACCACATCCACATCCACATCGAGGGAGAGAGGAACTACCTCGGGTAGGGAAGGGAGGCTCGGGTCCGAGATCGGCGTGGTGGAGGTGCTCCTCGTGGTGCTGCAATAAATTAACAAGCAATTATCAACATTTTTTTCATCTCAACTAACAGCACTAAAAGCAATTATCAGCAAGGCTACTAGCAATCAACAACAGAAATCAAAAACTGGAAACATTTCTAGGCCTTTCTTCAAATAAAACCTATCTTCACTCATGTTAACACATAGCATTTCTAGGCCTTTCCCATTTGATTAAATCTTGAAAATTTGGGAAATGCACCTTTATAGATCTCATCTACTCCATCTCATCTTCCTTATCAAATCAAGTTTGAAAGGATTTGAAATAGTTTGCTTAATTATCCATGATGGTTTTGGGAGCTAATCAAACCAGTGACCATTAGTGAAATAATCAAAATACTTAGCAGCAACTAACACAAAGTGGGCAGCAACACAAATACTTAGCATGGCATTGTTGATATGTAAGTGAGTAAATAGATCTACAAAGTGGGCAGCAACACAAACAAGATGTATTGGTCTAAAACTAGAAGTTTGGTGCTATCTCTCTCTCTATGGTGCTATCTCTCTCTCTCTACAAAGTGGGCAGTAAATAGATGTACACCCATTTGGTGCTATCTCTCTCTATGTACAGATAATACAAGGAAGTTTGTGCATTGCTATTATTTGTGAATCTATTTATATAAATCGTATTACTCCAGTACACTTCCTATTTATATTCTCTAGGTGTTTATTTTCTGAAAGTGCAACTGTAAAAGTACTCTAGTAAGATGTCAGTGATCTGCAACTGTAAATAGATGTACTCTAGTAAAAGTACTCTAGTAACATTCAGACAATGTCAGTGGATTCAGACCAAAATCACTGAAACTTTCACAACCGGATCAACCACAAAGCCAATCATCAGATTCAGCAAACTCAAGCCTTTTCACTTTTGTCTATCCTATGTTTCTAATGAAATCTCTATGCAATTATAAAATCAGGATAAAGGGTACAAAAAATGAAGATCCCTAGACAAGGAATTGGATCCTTGCCTTGCTGCTGGACATGTTAAATTGACAAGGACACAAAAGACTTCCAGGAAATTGTATGCACATTTCCATGCACCAGGATAATAGTCTATCTAATCGATCATGGAAGCATATTCATCTAAACTTGAAATTAAGCCAGTTGAGTGCTACGGTTATCCAAATAAACCTGCAAACCAAAGTGAAGTCTCTGTTCTAGGAAAACAGAGCAAAGCCTCAACCGATGCCCCTCCCGATTTAGCCAAGTTTCAACGTCACCGATATGCCACATCCCTGTCTATCCATCCATCCAGGGGATCTCTTGCCTTGCTGCTGGAGGAAGCATGAACCCATTCATCCTTGTACATCGATCTATCTACATCTAACATGGGGATACATACTACTTTTTCTTTCCAACAAAGAGAAAAGAAAATAAATCAAATGAAAGGCACGTAGTGTGTGTTTTGAAGGCGATCAAACTATCAATTCCTTTTTACTGCTACACTAAATTTCTTGTCCAGAACTAAATCAAACCGAACTAAATCAAGCAAGCAGGCACCACAGGGGAATTTCTACAAACACCTTCGGGGCAGCAGTTCGGTAGGGGAGGGAGGAGGGGGAAAGGGGAAGCACCTGGGGGAGGGAAGGGAGGGGAGGTCGTCGAGCGCGGTGTAGAGGTCGTCTCCGGTGCGGAGGGAAGGGAGGTGCGAGGGCGGGAGGTCTTCGTCGGCGGCGCCACGCGGGGGCCGAGCGTGCGGTTAGGGCAGGGGCGTTGCGGGGGTGGCGGTGGAGGTGCTCCTGGCCGTCGATGGCGGGGGTGGCGGTGGAGGTGCTCGTCGAGCGCGCGGGCGGGAGCTGCCGGCGGCGAGGACGCGGTGGTGGTCGTCGAGGAAGCGCGCGAGAGAGAGCGTCGAGGAAGCGCGCGGTTCTGTGACTTAGCGAAATTTCGGATGGAGAAGAGAGGCAGCGTGGGGTGGCCCACATGTAATTGGGTCGAAGGATTTCAGTGGCGCACCCTTTAATCGGTGCGCCACAGAATTATGAGATTCTGTGGCGCACCCTTAAGCGGTGCGCCACAGAATTGTAACGCCAGATTTAGTTCAAAATGAACTGATACTGTTATGGTACAAAATATTTTTTTTTTCTTTTTTTTCTTAAAATATTTTTGGTTAAATTTGGTTACAAAATTCACACAATGTCTCACACATATTCAATTCATTTAATACACACAATGTCTCATACATATTTAGTTCATTGAATACATAACTCTTGCATTGTCTCACACCAAATGTCTCATACATCAAAAAAGTCTCTTCTTCGTCTCGGTTCCGCGAGTTAGCTTCTCTTCTTTCCCTTCTTCACGGTTGAAAACTTTAGGCCGGCGACCTTGAGATTTCTTCGCGTGAACGGACAACCTTTAGTAGGTAGGGAGGTCTTCCTTCTTTGTGTACTAGTAGTAGGCATGTCGAAGAACTTGTCGAATTCCTCCTCGATCTTTGGCTCGTTGTCCAAGTCTTGCTCGGTGGGCCTCCTTCCATTCCGATGATGCTCCTCTTGCCCCTCCTCACGACAACACGGCTAGGCTTTGACGGGTCGGTAATGAAGAAGCATTGCTCAACTTGGCTAGCGAGTACCCATGGCTCATTTTTCGCGGAGGCGTTCTTCGATTTGGCATCGGGTATTACCATGGTGGTGAAATACCGGCCTTCTTTGACGACGTCCTTGGCCCATCTTACACGGAACATTGGCACCGACTCTCCACAGTAGTTGAGGTCCCATATCTCCTCAATCCTTCCGAAGTATCTTTGCTTGACAGTAGCCTCGTCATCGCCGTAGGATAGCATAGTTACTCCTGAGTTTTGATATTCGCTATTCTTGTCCTTTTCCTCGGTGTAGAATCTGTAGCCGTTGATGTCGTACGCCTGATAGGTCTTTACGTTGTGCGAGGGACCCCGTGATAAGGAGAATATGAGTCTTTCATCTTCCGTAGATGGCGTTTTGCTCTTTGCTAGCTCCAGTTGCTTTTGCTTGAACCAACGCGTGAAGCTAGAGTTGTGCGCTCTGGTTACGTCTCCCTTCTTCCTCGGCCGGCCCAGGTTGATGTAATGTTGCTCGAGTAAGCATTTGTGCTCTTCCACCCAAGTTTCGATCAATTGTAAGTGTTGTAGCGCGACCCGGTGAGCCCTGTCGAAGTCGTCCTTTCGACCCTGCATGCTGACAAAGATTGAGCTGGTGCCGTCTCGGTGACCATATCCCTGGAGCCTGCCGAAGTGTTTCCTCCTGGGCAGACCAACATGCTGGTTCTCGGTGCTTAGATAATTCTGGCAGAAGGAGATGCACTCGTAGGTTAGAAAGCCCTTGGCCATGCTTGCGTCTGGACGGGCCCTGTTGCGAACGTATCCTTTCATGACACCGTTCATCCTTTCGAACGGCATCATGTAGTGCATGAACGTTGGCCCGAGCTGCCTGATGTCATCAACGACATGGAGAAGGAGATGCACGCAGATATCAAAGAATGCTGGCGGGAAGTAAATCTCGAGCTCGCATAGTATCAGCACGATCTCTTCCTGTAGCCTGTCGAGCTGCTTCACGCCGATCGACTTCCTGTTGATGACGTCGAAAAAATTGCAAAGGGCAAGCAGCGTATCACGGACGTGCTCGTCCATTATCCCTCGAATCGCAACGGGAAGTATCTGCGTCAACAGCACGTGACAGTCGTGAGACTTCATCCCGCTAAACCTCTTCTTTGTTCCGTCCAGATATCTGCTTATCAGCCCCGCGTAACCATGAGGAAATTTGACTCCTAGGAGACACCTGTAGAATTGCTCGAGCTCCTCCGGACTCATAGTGAAGCACGTAGCGGGAAGCACCACGGTGTTCTTCTTTACCCTTTTGCGGCGACCTTGAGTCCCTTCCGTCTGATCATCATCATCATCATCGTCATCACTATCGGGGATCTGAAGATCTTTCCTGACACCAAGCCATTTCAGATCGTATCTTGCTTTCGTCCCATCCTTGGACTTTTCCGGCATGTTGGAAAGAGTGCCAAGCAGAGCCTCGGTGACATTCTTCGTAATGTGCATCATATCGAGGCTATGTGGCGTCTTGAGGACCTTCCAGTACTCCAAGTCGTGGAAAACAGACCTCGCTTTCCATACACCCAGCAGCGGATCTACCTTCGGTCGTTTCTTTCCCGGCGCGGGGCACTCCTCCCAATTTTTCAACAGCTCGTCGATTTCTGTGCCGCTCCTCGGGCTCGGGGCTTCTTCGATCTCGTCCTTACCATTGAACAGTTCACCGCGTTTTCTCCACGGGTGATCCATGCGAAGCCACCTTCGAGCCCCTGGGTACACGGTTTTCGAAGACCCGGGATTCCTTGGTAGCTGGAGATGCGGGGTCTTATCCATGCACCTGACACATGCGCAGAATCCGTGGCCTACCTGGGCCGATACATATGAGCAACCAGGATAGTCCTGCACCGTCGTGAGCAACGCGGCTCTCATGTCGAAATAATCTCCAGTGTAGGCATCCCACGTACGGGCTGGCGTCTCCCACAACGTGGCTAACTCCTCTTTCAACAGCGCGAGATACAGATGTATGTGGACACCTGCTTGTTTCGGCCCCTGAATGAGAATACTCATGTGTATGTACCTTTGCTTCGTGCACAACCACGGGGGAAGGTTGTAAGGCCATACAAACACGGGCCAGGTGCTATGCGTGCTACTCTGGTTGCCGAACGGATTGAGTCCATCGGTGCTCATACCGAGCCTGACGTTCCTTGCGTCGCCTCCGAAATTTCCGACGGCGTCCAACTCTTGCCACTGGCTAGCGTCTGAAGGGTGTGTAAGGATCCTGCCCTTCTCCGGATCTTCTTCGGGCTTCTCCCTTTCCGCGTGCCATTGCATGAGCTTTGCTTCCTTAGGGTCCACGAAGTACCGCTGCAGACGGGGAGTGATAGGAAAGTACCATACCACTTTTCGAGGAACTTTCTTCCCACGGCTCTTGTACCGTCCTTGGCCGCACACCGGACATGTGGTTCTGTCCTCGTACTCGCCCCGATAAATTGTGCAATCATTGATGCAGGCGTGGTATTTAACGTGCGGTAGGTCAAGAGGGCACACGACTTTCTTGGCCTCCTCGATACTTGTTGGCAATGTGTTCCCCTCGGGAAGACGCTCGTGGAAGAATTGCATGCTCTTGTTGAAGCTCGCGTCGGTCCATCTGTTTCCCGACTTCATCTCCAGAGCATCAAGCGTTACTTGCAAGCGCGTATCCTGTGGCCGGCACCCAGGATACAACGGAGTCCTCCCGTCTATCTCCATTTGCGCCAGCTTGGCTTTCTCTCTAACGGTGCTCGCCTCCTTGAGGAGCAGTTCTTGAACATGAGACTCCATCAAGGCCGACATTAGCGAGCTCTGCGGCGTGTTCGCGTCTTCTCCACCACCATCTACTCCTTCATCGTGACCATGTCCGTCGGCATCTCCTTCGTCACGATCATCTTGCCCGCCCTCGTCTTCAGGCGCAACATTTGCTGTCGGCGCTTGGTTGAAGCCTTGCATGAAACCGCGCCTGAGCAGGTGTTCCTCCAATTGTCCGGAATCAGGGTCGATCCATCTCACAAGTTTGCAACTTCGACACGGACATCGTATCTGGCGCCCGTTGCACCGACTCATTTCCGCCTTCGCTTCTTCCTTGTAGTTGTTGATTCGACTGGAGCTCATCTTGATGACCATGGTCGCCTACGCGGTATACATATAGAGTATGTGTTATTAATTAGAATTAATTAACCGCAACATGCACACACACATACAAGCTTCTCATGCGGGAAGTCGGAAAGTCGGAAATGTTCGACGAAAAAATTCGGCATGACTTCCCCTAAAAGTAGGACATATGTGGTGCAAAAATTTACCGAAATGGAAATGAATCAACATTTCGGCAAACATCCATGCACCACGCGGCGCAAGCAACAACATGCAAAGATTCATGCAAACCACACACACAAGTTTCATGCATAGATCCGTTCAACAAATAGTTTGCTTCATGCAAACCACACACACAATCGCCCGCCGACAAGTTTCTCATGCCTTTAACAAACACCCATCCAACAATACCCACCTTGTAGATCTAGATCCGTTGCCGAGACGTGACCGTGATCGATGAGAGAGAGTGTGTGGTGATGGAGGGAAAATAGTGGACAAAAAGAGAGGAGGAGAATATATATGGAGGCTTTCCCCAAGCCCTCACCAATTCTATGTCAAACAAAGTAGGTTTAACAACAAATAATGGATAATAGGATGGTCAAAATGCCATGGGAGAGAGGAGGAGCTCGAGCTAGATGCATGGGGGGGAGAATGAAGAAGGTCACATGGGGAAAGTGGGTGTTGCCACCTTTTTGTGGATCTGGGCAACCATTCTGTGGCGCACTCAGCTCGGTGCGCCACAGAATGTCACCGCCACAGAAAGCTAACATTCTGTGGCGCATGGTGACTGGTGCGCCACAAATGTGAACTTTCTGTGGCGCACCAGCGGCGGTGCGCCACAGAAATTGCCCAGATGGACCTAGGCCCAATGATTGCACGTGGGACCCACAGAATTTCTGTGGCGCATGGACGCCAGATGCGCCACAGAAAGGCAAATATTTCTGTGGCGCACCTCCTCCCATGCGCCACAAAATATTTCTGTGGCGCACCAATTAAGGGTGCGCCACAAAATGTCCACCCACCTATAGGGTTTCCCTACTAGTGCTCCTTTCAGGAACTGAGTTGTAAATTAGTAAAATTATCGACTTCCAGCTAGTGTACATTCAGACATGATCGGTTGCAAGTCTTTGTGCCGTGAAAATTTGATACTCCCTCCGATCCATATTAGTGGACATAGCTTTGTCTAAATTCATATGTATCTAGTTAAGTA
The DNA here is from genome assembly GCA_947311845.1 of Poa pratensis. Classification (NCBI taxonomy): domain Eukaryota; kingdom Viridiplantae; phylum Streptophyta; class Magnoliopsida; order Poales; family Poaceae; genus Poa; species Poa pratensis. The sequence goes on from CAMZMU010000088.1 coordinate 36,876,333, forward strand.
TCAAATTAGATGGTTTATATATTATTTATCGATAAATCTAATAAGATAAGGGGACGTGCCCCACGAAACCCTCTCCGTCCGACGCTGCGTCAAGATAAGCGCGTGGTGCATCGTGTGCCCAGGGGAGTTTGCGTCGTTGCTTACAGACACTGGCGTGTGGACCCATGATTACCAGGCCTTGAGGAGGGGCATGGAGCTGAGCGGATAAGGCAATTTTGTCTCCAGTTCTCCTCTGCCCTGAGAGAGACGGAGATAGAGGAGAGACAGCGAGAGATTGACGACGACGTGGTGAGCGCAGGCGGAGTCCCAGGATGCAGCGGTGGGCGCATGGCGGAGCGGAGCCGGCGCAGCCCCGACGCGCATGCCGGAGCAGGCACGGTGACTACACATGATGGAGGGCAACGACGACGAGCGTGGGGAGTAGATGCGCCGATGCGTGTGGCGGGTGGCGGACATGGCGGAGCAGAAGTGGCGGTGTGGCCGTTGCAGCGTCGCCGCTTACATGGATGTGGGTGGAGAAGGTACGACTACTGCGGGCGGTGCTTGAGGGAGCTGGAACGGCGACGGCGGACAGGGTCACAGGAGCCCATGACGGAGCAAGCACGACGACGGCGGCGGTGCGCCCTTGGAGGAGCAGCACGGCAACAGCAGTCGCGCGCCCACCGCAGAGCTCGCATGGCGTCGGCGGCCGCTGCTCACGGTGGAGCAGGACGACGGCGGTCTGCCTGCTTTGGAGGAGTGCACAGCCTCATCGCTCGATCCCTGATGAGCGTCCAACAATCTAGCAGAACTAGTATATGCTACTCCGGAGAGGGAGTACAAATTAACAAGGTACAACTCATCGGTCTTCGCTGCCGTCCTCCATTCACACTTTTTGTTGTGCGTGTGCTTGCTCATCCACATTTGAGAGTGAAAAGGAAACAGGGATGTTGAGTGTTGCTTGAGATTCTGTGAGGTAACCTTACCTGGTTACTTTAATACTGCGTACTATGTTTTTGTGTCCGATCAGTCATCAGTGTATGATGGTTGATCTATACCGTGAGATGGGCAGACAACTGAAATACACAACTTATTTCAACGCCGGTTATGAATCGGATGGTAAACCGTCAGATATCAAGTAGTTCTCAACCTATTCAGTTCTCTCACCAACATAGCTTGGTATTTGGAAAAATACAATCAGGTTACTTTACTCAAATAACCTTGTTACTTTGCATGATAAATCTTGTGCTGGAAATTGCAGCTAATTCATCTGGTGACTTTATTTATCACAGTTCTTCAGTAACTAAATTATGGCCCTCATGTTATGGGTGGTTCATTATTGCGGCAATAGTAGCTACTTTTTGATATTGTCTTTAATGCAGCTAGCTCAGTTTATATTGCTTTATGTGCATCGACAATAAGCGTTAACCATTATCTGATTTTGGCAACCACGTTGCTATGCTTGTAAGATCAGCGTAGTATACGACACACTTCATCTTCCCTCTTGATTCATCTGGTGTCTCGCTCTCTCGGGCAGTTGGGTTAATGGTTGGTTCAGCCTGCCCAAGCTTTTTTGCGTTAGGTGTTCACCTCTTCAGGATGTAATCTTTTGGCATTTTTTAGTAACCCCAAATGAACCATATCCTGGGCAAAACAGTACATTTTCCATTTACTTTTTGCAGGCAATTATATGTGAAAAATATCTTGGCTGCTGTATATGTATAACGTGGCAACTACAGTGTTAGTAACCTGGCAATTACCTCAGATACATCCGGCAACTATATGTTAATAACCTGGCAAGTGCATGCTACTAACCTGGCAAGCACATGGTATAAAATCTGGCAACTACATGATATAAGTTGGTAACTACATAAGAGTACATATCTTCAGAATGTGTTAGCTGATCCTTCCATCTTTTTGCATTTTACCCTCGTAGGGTCCTTCAACAACATTTGTTGCAAGAACCTTGTATGATCTGTTTCCATAGTTTGAAAAACATGGCAACAAGTAAAGTAGTAATAAACATCCTGGCAACTTATGTCAAAGAACATGGCAACTTATAATAAACAATCTGGCAATCAATGATTGTTTTTTGTTAAGGAATTGAAGTACCTTCGTTCGTTCATACCCGCAAAAAAAAAAGTACCTTCGTTCTGAAATATCATTGTTACCGGATGCTTTAGCATTGCTTCATTTTCATTGTCACACTGCATAGGGACAACCATGTATTCCCAACCTGATACAAAATTCAAAAAGGTTCAAAGTTATCTAACATTATTTTTTATATTTTGCAGAGTATTCAGAATTTATGATGACATGGGTTGTGCAAATCAAGAAGTCTTAAGAGGAAACGATAATAACTCTACAAATATACTTTGTTCCTTGTGTTGTTTGCTAAGAATCCAGATAGTTTAGTTGCCAAGTTTTTAGTGTTTAGTTGCCAGGATCGTAGTCAGTGGTTGCTAAGGTTTACATAGTTTACTTGCCATGTTTCAGGTGTTTAATTGCCAGGTTCATAGTGTGTGGTTGCCAGGTTCATAGTGTGTGGTTGCCAGGTTCCTGTTCCTTGTATTTTGGCTTTTCGACAGAGATGTTTCTTGTCCCCAGTTTATGATTTCCCCAACCCTGTTGTGATTGGTACCTCATTGCCTAGCTTATGTATATAAAGTACCTGATTATTCTGTGGTTTAGTTATACAAATTTGTCGTACTTTTGTGTATATGGTTTCTATGGATTTTTCCATCTTCATTCAGGTTATTGTTTTCTAAGTATATTACCAGATTGCATTCTTGTGATTAGTGATCTAGAAATTATTCCATGGCGAGATGATATTCATCTAGTTCTTGTAAATTTACGTTTTTCTTTTCTCTTGAGAGTACCTTGTAAATTTACATGGCGTCAGGTTATGGTTATGGGGGATGTTAGTTATTTGCAAAAAGAAACTGACATGTCGCTTCGCCTCTCCGGCGACCCCGGAGGCGACGGCAAGATCCAGAGTGAGAGAGAGATCACCGGAGATAGAGAGAGAGAGTCAACCCACGATTTGAGAATTAGAGGAGAGATTCGAGACCTGACCTACACCACCATTCCACCCACCCATCCATCAAGCTTTTTACCCAGAGAATGGAGAGAACGAGCGAAGAATATCATCCGGCGAGCTCAAGATCCTCGTTCGTGCCTGGAGAGATGCAAAACCTACTCCGACCGATTTATGGAAGGGAGACCGCCGGCGGCGGGATCCCGGCCATACTAAGTGATGGCGGAGGGAAGGAGGAAGCCTTTGAGGAATCGGAGAACAAAGGCCAGTGCGCAGAAGAGACGGAGACAGGACTAGCGAAAGAGCCGGCCCAAGCGACAGAGGAGAAGATTCAAAGTCCAAGTAGCGAGGATGAAGCCAATCACTCGCGTGAAGGCCGCCCCGGAGGTGATGACACAACGGTCATCTTCCCGGAGGCCGCAATTGCCATTGAATTCTGGATTGAAGGTGCATATTCAGAGCAGGCGTTCAAGAAGGCGATTATGAGCGTGATTGACGCTCCCTTGACCATAGAGCTGTTACGCCTGATTCAAGATCCAGGAGGAGGGATTATAAAGCGAAGGAGAGGGATTGGTGATCGGCACAAACACACCAACACCCACCTCGTTCCCGTGCAAGTAACCTGTTTGTGTTTTTGCCTCCCCATGGCGTCTGGGAGCACGAGCACTGCCATGAGCAACAAGGCCAAGACAACGCTCGCCATCCAGGCGGGTGAGCTGAAGGCAAATAGCGAAGCTGCAGGCATGCCCAAGCGCAGGCCGGGCAAGGAGCTGGTTGAGGAATTCGGCACCGAAACCGAGAAGAAAGCCTTGGTGATCAACATGACCAAGGCTCGAGGCGCCGCGAGGACTAGGCTGCTGGCTGTTGGCGTGTTCCTGTCCGTCATCGCCATCAGCTCCAAGCAACTCATCGACAACATGAAGAAAATTTGGAGGATCCGGGGCAACATCGACACGAACCAGATAGCTGACAAGAGGTTCGTACTTGAGTTCTCTGAAGAAGGTGACTTCCTGCACGTAACCCGTGGCGGCCCATGGAGATTCAGGAACGATCCTGTCCTCGTGGAGAAACTAAAGGAAGGTGACAACCCCGCTACGGTCAAATTCACCTCTTTCCCTGTCTGGACTCAGTTTAGAGATATCCCCTTTTATCTGTTGTCTAAAGAGCTAGCTAGGGACTTGGGTAGTAGAATTGGTTCCCTGCTGTTTATTGATAACAATTCTAGGGGTGACATATGTGACAAGATTATTAGAGCTAGAGTTCTACTACCGATCAGCCAAGCTCTGCAGCGCTGGATACCGCTCATGGATGAGATCACAGGTGAGGAGGTGTTCGCCAACATCGCCTACGAACGCCTCCCCACCTTCTGCCCGTTCTGCGGCATCGTCGGCCACAACGAGAACAACTGCGAGCTACCTCTCGAGCAGAGGTGGAGGATGTATGGGTCGGAGCTCTGCACCGCTCCGATCCATCCGGAGGACCCACGCAAGTGGTTCCTGCCCGAGTACACTGACCCGGTGAGGCAGCCCAACCCCAGGCGAACCAAGACCATCAGCAACAAGTTCCCTCCGTCGCCAGGTTGCCAATGGCGTTGGTAACCTGTCGGTGCAGGACTTGCCGGCACAGGCAGGTGCGGGAGTCATGAAGGACAAGATCGGCATCGACAAAACGCCCTCGGCAACCACATCATCGGCATCAATGCAGCTTCCCAACTCCAACGACATCGCAGCTGCAGGGACTGCTGGCGATCACATGGTCGTTCTGCCGAAGGAGAAGAGCAACATGTGGAAGAGGACACCTCGCAGCGAGGATGAAGGCCAAGGTGAGACGTGGACAACCCAGGGAGGCGCCCTGGGGGCTCCACGCAAGCGATCAAGCCAGGAAGAGGAAGAACAAAACCTGCAACCTACACAAAAGAAATTTCTGCAGGTCCCAACTCTTGAGGAATGCCTGGGAAAAGAATTTCTCAGCCAGCTGAGAGAGGAGGAAGAACAACGAGCTGCTGGTGTGTACAAAAACCCTCCAAGAGAAGCAAGTGAGCAGGAAGAAACAAGTGGAGTCTCCCTGATGATCATTCATGAAGAAACCAGGGGGAATGGGAATGCTGAGGAAGTGGAGCTAGCCAAGAAAAATGCAGAGAAGAACAATGAGAAGGCCAAGCTCGCAAGGGAGGAGGAAGAGGAACAGGTGAAGAAAAACAGGAGGCAACCGGCCCAGGGGCCGCCGGTCAACTGACGGACACGGATGGACGTGTCCGTCAGGAGCAATGAGGATCCTGTGGTGGAACTGCCGTGGCCTTGGGCGACTCCGGACAGTTCAAGACCTGGTTCGCCTCGTGCAACTGCATCGCCCGCATATCCTGTTCTTGTCTGAAACCCGCCAAAATAAGAGCTATGTTGAAAATCTGTGATGGAGGCTAGGCCTAAAGTTCTGTGTTACTTTTAGTAATGAAGGAAAAGGTGGTGGCCTTGCTCTCTTTTGGGACGAGAGCGTAGATTTACAGCTTTTTAAAATAAATAGTAGGCTTATCGATGTAATGATCAATGATCACAATATGAATAAGAAGTGGAGGTGTTCCTTTGTGTATGGTGAACCTTGTACAAACCTGCAGCATCAGATGTGGGAGCTTATGAGAAGGATAAAACCAATGATCAAGGCCCCCTGGCTGATGATTGGTTACTTCAACGAAGCTCTCTGGCAAAACGAGCACTTCTCGAGAAGGAAAAGGGGATGGAAACAGATGCAGGATTTCAGAAATGTGCTATCCTTTTGTGATCTTCATGACCTGGGGTACAAAGGGCTGCCATGGACTTTTGACAACAAGCAATCAGGTGACAGAAATGTCAAGGTCAGGCTGGACCAAGCCGTTGCCTGCCCTGACTGGTCAAGCACCTTCACGAATCATCAGGTTCAGCATCTGGTGAGTTCCTGTTCTGATCATTGTCCTGTTCTGTTATCCTTTGGGGAAAATACTACTGTGTCTCCGCTACTCGTACTCGCAGGTATGAGGCCTATTGGGAGAGAGAGGCATCCCTTCATGAGGAGATCGATGCTGCCTGGCTGCTGCAACCTGCAGCAAAGAACTTGTCTGATATCGCAAAGAAGCTGAACACCACCATGGACTCCCTGCAAGCTTGGAGCAAACAGACGATTGGCTCTGTCCCGGGCAAAATCAAGAGGCTGCGCACAAGACTGAGAAAGCCAGAGCTGATGGAAATAATCATCTAAGCCTCAAAATCTCAGCTGATCTTGACGAGCTGCTAGAGAAGGAAGAAATCCTTGGAGACAGCGCTCCCGCATTTCCTGGCTTAAAAGTGGTGATAGAAACACAAGATACTTCCATCAAAGAGCTACTTGGAGGCAGAAAAAGAACAATATCACCAAACTGCTCTCAGATAATGGCTCTGTGATCTCGGAGATGAAAGAGATAGAATCCTTTACTACGGATTATTTTAAGAAGCTATACATGGCTGATGATCTTGTACAACCGGAGCTAGTGACAAACCTTATGCAACCAAAAGTTGATGAACACATGAATGAGTCTCTTTGTGCTGACTTCACGGATGATCAGATCAGTTTTGCTCTCTTCCAAATTGGGCCAACAAAAGCTCCTGGACCTGATGGTTTCCTAGCCTGCTTCTACCAGAGAAACTGGGGCACTATTAAAGAGGATATCATCAGGGGCGTGAGAAGTTTTTTTGAAGAGGGGATTATGCCGGATGGCATTAATGATACTTCTATCGTTCTGATCCCAAAAAATAAAAACCCCCAGTCCCTCAAGGAATACAGACGATCAGCCTCTGTAATGTGATCTACAAGGTCATAGCCAAATGCCTGGTTAACAGGATGAGACCCTTGCTGGATGGCATGATATCCCAAACCAAAGTGCCTTTGTGCCTGGACGCATGATCACCGACAATGCTCTTATTGCGTTCGAGTGCATCCACGCCCTTCAAAGAGGTTCAAACAACTCGGCAAGTTACTGTGCATATAAACTGGATCTGTTGAAAGCTTACGACAGAGTAGATTGGAAATTCCTGCAGGCAGCTCTGGAAAAACTTGGATTCAATGACAAGTATATCGGGTGGATCATGGCTTGCGTAAAATCTGTTCAGTTCTCGGTTAAACTGAATGGGAAACTTCTGGACAAGTTCAGACCCACCAGAGGATTGAGACAAGGAGACCCTTTGTCCCCTTACTTATTCCTGTTTGTTGGCGAAAGCATCTCTGCTCTGTTTAGGCACCAAATTGAAACACATAGATTTCAGGAGCTAAAGATATGCAGAAGAGCCCCTGGCATCTCGCACCTCCTCTTTGCTGATGACTGCCTCATATTTCTCAAAGCGAATGCCGAGCAAGCCTCCAGAATCAAGGAAATTCTCACTCTATATGAAAAAGGTACTGGCCAGCTTTTGAACCCATCTAAATGCTCTCTTATGTTGGGTGACAAATGTTCTCAGGATGAACAAAAGCAGTGAGTAAAACCCTCAACGTCAGCTCAACAACTCTAGATGAGAAATACCTAGGCCTCCCCATTCCTGATGGTAGAATGAAATGGTAAACTGATATCAAACAAAGAGAAGATGCAGAAGAAGTGCTCAGACTGGAATGAAAAATACATGTCTAGTGCAGCTAAAGAAGCTCTGATCAAAGCGGTTGCCCAGGCAATACCAGTGTTTGCTATGAGTGTTTTTAAATTCTCTGCAGGACTCTGTGATGAGCTATCTCACATTATCAGAGATTTCTGGTGGGGAGATGAGTTCGACCGTAAGAAAGTTCACTGGATGGCCTGGGAGAAGATGACAAAACCAAAAAGTCACGGAGGCATTGGGTTTAAAGATTTGAGGATTTTGAACCAAGCTTTATTGGCCCGGCAAGCATGGAGGCTAATTGAGTTCCCCGACTCTCTATGTGCAAAACTTCTTAAGGCAAAGTACTACCCGTCTGGACACCTAATCGACATAGTGTTCAGCCAAAATACCTCGCCTGGCTGGCAAGGCATCGCTCATGGCCTGGATTTACTCAAGAAGGGAGTGATTTGGAGAATCAATTCAGGGACCAGTATCCAAATTTGGAGAGACAACTGGCTGCCGAGAGGTAATCTTAAAACCCATTGGAAAAGCTAGTAATCTCAGACACAGATGGGTTTCTGATCTTATAAACCCAAGTACAAAAACTTGGAAAGAAGATGTGATAAGATCTCTGTTTTACCACCCTGATGCGGAGGAGATCCTTCAGCTAAATGTCCCCCAAGTGGTTGGTGATGACTTTCTAGCTTGGCACCATGAGAAAAATGGCAGATTCTCGGTTAGAAGTGCATACAGGCTGGGCATGGAGATCCAGAATACGGAGAGCCAGCAGTCTACGAGTGGCAGCCCAGATGGTAAAAGAGGCCTTTGGAAACTAATCTGGAAGGCAAAAGTCCCCCCGAAAATCAAGGTCTTTGCTTGGAAGCTTGCAACTGACACCCTAGGTGTGCAAGCCCACCGATGCAACAGAAATATGGACCTAATGCCCACCTGCAAAATTTGTGGTATGGAACCAGAAACTGCTCATCATGCTATGGTAAATTGTACGAAGGCTAGAGCGCTCAGACATCACATTAGAGATATGTGGGACTTTCCTGAAGACAACAAGCTCATGTACACGGGCAAAGATTGGGTCCTGGTTCTTCTTGATCAATGCAACGAGGAAAAAAGAGCAAGGCTGCTATTCCTTTGGTGGAGATGTTGGCACCTGAGAAACAACTCCATTTTTGGAGATGGTAAGTGTGGAGTTCATCAATCTGCTCACTTCCTCCAGTCCTACTTCACTTCTTTCCAGCAGAAGAAGTTGAGCACCGAAAACGTCTGTATAAAGGGCAAGAAACCACTTTTTAGTATGAGCTCGGACGAGCCTAAGCATGAACCAATAACTGCTGAAAGGTGGACAAAACCTGATACTGGATGGTCTAAATTGAATGTGGACGCAAGCTTCATTGAGCAGGAAAATAATGGCTCCTGGGGAGCCATTCTGCGTGATGATCACGGTCATGTCCTGCTGGCAGCGTGGGGAAAAATCCTAAGATGTCCTACAGCCCAAACGGCTGAAGCTATTGCCTGCCTGAATGGAATCAAAGCAATCCTAGAGGTTGCTACTTCTCCGGTACAGCTCGAGAGTGACTGTGCTAGTGTGGTGGCTGAACTGAAGAACACTCAAACCTCTAAATCTGAAATTTCGCTCATCATCGCTGAAGCTAAAATGCTGGGCGAATTTCTTCCTGGTTGGAGTGCTAGAAAGATCAATAGATCGGCTAATCAAGCGGCGCATAACATTGCTAGTTACTGTCGGTTTTCTGATACTGATGGCTATTTAGTTGGCATGGTTCCTCAGTCTGTTGAAAGTTCGATTTTGTTCGATTGTAATGAACCTTGTACTGCTACTCTTGTTTCTTAATTAATATACACCAAAATTCAAAAAAAAAAGTTATGGTTATGGGTCCGTTGGCAGCTGGGCTATTTTGTTTGGGCTATATGTCACCTAAAAGCCCGGTTGGAGATTGGGTGTGCTAACTGGAAAGAGCTGGCGCGAGAGAACGTGGTGACGCGCGCTTTCCTTCACGGGAATAGTTTAGCCTGCGGGCGCCGTGCAGAAGGGGTATGGTGGGGCACGTTCCCTACATAGCACAGTCCTAATGTACCTTCGCTATGTACATGCGTTCTTTACCGTCACCGTTCACCGTGTCAACTAGAAAATTCCAGTTCCTGCCTGCAGACACTACTTTTTTTCGAAACCGAGGCAAAAGCTTTGCCTCACCATTTATTAAGCAGAAGGTGCCCGGTTTATTATGGAAGAAACCGGGCGAAAACCATACAACAACACAACACAACCCACGGGGCGAAGCCCCACAACCTCGAGAAACCACGACGCCGCACGACGCGGCCACCCACAGCCCAAGCTGCACCAGGTAAGCCGCTCGCAGACCACGGCCGCCGAACCAACATCCGGGGCCGCCGCCCCGGCCTAAAAGACAACCGCTGCTGCCGCTGCCCAAGCAGCCCCGACAGCCTCGCCGCCAGCACCCCTTCCGGGACTGCCGTCCCGACATAGCACCGCTCGCAACCGAGCCACGACGCCGCACGAACCAGCCACCCGCAGCCCAAGCTGCCCAGGGAGAGCTGCTCGCAGCCCACGGACGTCGTACCAACATCCGGGGCCGCCGCCCCGGCCTAAAAGACGCCCGCCGCAACACAAATAACAACCCTCCGGGGAGCTGCGACAGCTCCCCAACAGCGCAAAGGCAGCGCAGCTCCGACTCTGAAGAAGAGCTAAGAAGAAGAACCAGGCTGGCTGGCGCCGTGGAAAATCGCCGAAAGGAACACCTGTCGCCAGTCATCGTACACCACCAGGAACCCACCGCAGCAGCTTCGACTTCACAGCAACAAGACACGCCGAGGCAACCCCAAGGACACGCCGGAGAAGAGCCGACTACCGCAGCCAAAGCCACGTCTCCGACATCGCTCATCATCATCATCGTCGCCACAGAAGCCTCAACGCGAACACCGTGGCCTTCCACTGGAAGCAACCGAGCCATGACGCCGCACGCAGCCACCCGCAGCCCAAGCTGGCCAAGGAGAGCTGCTCGCAGACCACGGACGTCGTACCAACATCCGGGCCGCGCGCCCCGGCCTAAAAGACAGCCGCAGTTGCTGCCGCCACACTAGCCTCAACACCCTCGCCGCCACCTCCCGCAACCACATGTCCCTGCAGCCGGTCACCACTCCAAGAACGATGCCCCCAAGAGGGAGCATGACACAGAGCGCCATCATCGCCCGATCCCGGAAGATCTAGGGTTTCCCCCAGAGTGGTCCGGGTGGAAGACGAGCACCACGTCTGGACGTCGTCTTCAAGAAGAGAAACGGCGCCCGGAGGCGTCGTCGCCGCCTGCCACGGCAACAGCCGGAGCAGAGCTTTCGCTCGACGTAGCCCAGTCTTGCACCCGCCCGCCATGGGACCGACTAGCCACCAGCTTCCACACGCCAAGCTTCCAACACCGGCTGCCGAACCAGCCACCGACGCTCCGCGACACACCTCTGCCACGGAGTTGCAGGATCCAGCCAGGGCCGCCGCGCCCCGGCCATCCTGCCTTCCGCCATGGTCCTCCTAGCACCACCGCGTCCCCGGGGCCGCCGCCCCGGCGTTCCTCCGCGTCGCCACCCCGCCAACCCCTTGGCCAAAGGCAGCGCACGCCTCCAGGTCAACGCGCCCCTGCCCGGGCTCGACGGGCCCAGATCGAGCCCGACGAGCCCATCTGGCGCGCTGCCTCCTCCGCTGCAGGCGACGGCGCCACCGCCCCGCACCGCCACCCGCAGAGCCCCGCACCTCCGTCGCCACCGCCCGGGCCCGCCGGCCCGGCGTCCGCCGTCGCTCCCACGGGCCAGTCCGCCACCTCCACGCGAAGACCACCCCCGACCACCACATTTGGGCAGCGGGGTGCGCCACCACCGCCGCGGGCGAAGCCGGCGACGGCAGCGGCGGGGGCGCCGGACGGGGAGGGGACTCCGGCGGCGAGCTTTGCTTCCCCTGGCGCCGCCTGGGGGTGCGGCGCGAGGGGTCGGGTTAGAGCCCCCAGACACTACTTGTGTGAGTCGAAGACGCTGATAACCCACGTGAGCCGGAGCCCATCGTTTGCTTGCCTAGCGTGCTCAGCCACAGCCCACTTGGCGATCTCCTGAATCTTTGGAGATTTGAGGTCTGGGAGGCGGATATGTTTCCAACCACCGTCTCCCTTTGCCGTGGTGGTTATAGGGATGATGCAAGTGACAATGGCAATGGTGACAAGAAGGGTGTATTGTGTGGCCTCATGGTGAATCTGCTAAGGTGGGTTCGAAAGTTTGAGTCTTGATTTGCTATGGTGAATGTGGTGCTAGTGGCAAAGGCAAAAATGCATTTATATAGGTACCGTCACGTTGGAATTAATCTGGAGTCAATATCCACCTCATACAATATATGCAGTATCAATTGAAATCATGATATTTATTTGGACCAAGCAAAAATTGAGAGTATAATTTAGTATCAATTGATTAGGCGTGTTAATTAAGTTGATATTGCGTACATGCACCCCTAATGACAATTTGGCCCAAAAAAATGTCACCAAAATGATATCCTTCCAATAATGTTTTTGCAAATTTATCAGTGCTACAAGATCGATTAACTAATGAGAGATAGGAAAAGATGAAGAGACGATCCATTGAGTTTTGAATGGCTGCAAAAGGTAGTCGCCCAATTTAGGCAGGAAGATTTGAGTGCAGACAGTGATCCGATAGTTTAAAAAAACTGAAAAATATATTTGCGAGTTTCAGTTTTTTTTGAAAAAAAATCTCAGATGTAACCAATGTTGTTTCTTACACGTGTACAACATAAACTTCAAATACTTTGTATCCAAAACTACACAAAAATGACAATTGTATGGATCTAAATGTACACACTTTCAAAACTCCAAAATATACATGAATTTTTCATTTTGTATAGCTTGGAATATAAAGTATTTCAAATCAAGATTTGGCAAGTTTGTGGGATTAATCATTGACAACATGCATGTTATTTTTTTTTAGATTTTCAAAAGGTATAAACTTAAAAAAAACACAGAGAACACTAGAACTCTGGAGACAAAACTAATTTTCGAGAAATCTGGCTCGATAAAATCAGGAGCCTTAAAAAAGTAGTTGTATCCTATATATAGTCTAAAGCACCTGGGGGCATCTGAATCAAGCAGGCCCGCCCTATTGTAGAAGATGATCTGTAGAATCTTGAGACAATACTCCTCTCGAAGTTGCTGAAAAGACCCCTTCCAGAAAGCTGAAAGGGGGTATGGGTTGTAAATTAGTTTAACTGTCGATTTTTAGATGGTGTAATGATTAGCCGGAGTGCCATGAAATTATGATACGCTTGGAAGTTTTATTTTTGTGTGAGGTTGTTTGGGTGCAAGTAGTTTGATGTGTGTGTAAGTTGTTCTCTCGAATGGCCGACAAAAGAAATACAAAACGCTTTGTATATTCATAGCTCAGTGCAACTCATTTCCGTTCACCTCCCGAGTTGCAGTATCAACCATCTAATTGATGGATTTTGATAACCTTATCTATTTATCTCATGCACCTGCTGGGCATTTGAATCAAGAAGGACCTTTTGCACAAGATGACTTGTAGTACCTTGAGACAGTACTCCCATGGAAGGTGCTGATGTACTTGAAAATACTCCTGTCAAAAACTGAGTTGTAAATTAGTCCACGTCGGCCTAGAAGAGAAGTGCAGCGACGGAAGCGGCGCATCCTGGGTTTGCATTGATACGAGGATCCAATTAGTGTGAGGTTTGCCCAGGATGGTTTTTTTTTTGGAATATCGAACCGGTACTTCTCAGTTAGTGGTGGCAAACAACGTAATATTTCTAAATCTGAAGGGGTGATATCAGAAACAAAAATGACGTACCACAAGAAACGTTTCTTCCTTTATTATTAGGTAAAGATAGCTCAGTACAATCTCGTCTGAAAGTCTCAAAAGATAGGTGCTAATTGTATGCATCAGGATAAGAAAGCACCACACGTACTCCAGCTTATTACTAAGCGATATATGGAATCCTATAAGGCTATAACCACACTGCATCTTAGTCTGATTTAGCGAAGGAGGTCAGCTTGCGTGTGTGAGTCGATGGCTGATCATATACGACCGTTTTGTAAAAGCCATCTTTACCGTGACCGTTCGCCGTGTCAAGTAGAAGCTTCCAGTTCATGCCATTTCCAGACACCACTTGTTGGAGCTAATTTTTTTTTAATAATACATTTTTTTACAGAAATTTGATAAATATTACGCATTTTGCATAAATTACAGAAATAATACGGCCTCGAAGTTGCCTGTCGGCTTAGCCTGGGCCGAGGCCGTATTATTTCTGAAATTTTGTGCTTTTGCGTAATATTTTTCGAATTTAATTAAAAAAACATATTATTAAAAAAAAATTAGCCTTGTTGGAAGCCGATCAAAATATATTTGAGCCGTAGCACATCATTTGTTTGCCTAGCGTGCTCAGCCAGAGCCCACCTGGCAATTGCCAGGACCTTTGGGGATTTGAGGTCTTCGAGAGAGAGATTTTTCCAATCACCGTCTACATCTAACACCTTTGCTGTGGCGGGTATAGGTATAGCAATGATGCAAATGACAACGGCAATAGTGACAAGGAGGATATTGTGTGGCCTCATGACAGAACTGCTAGGTGGGTTGGAAAGTTTGAGGGAGGTGACTCTTGGTTTGCTAGGGCGAATGTGGTGCCAATGACAAGGGCACAAAGGCATTTATATAGGCACGGACACGTTGGAATTAATCCGGAGGCAATATCCACGTCATAGGATATATTCAGTATAAATTAAAATTATGATTTTATTTGGACCAGGCAAGATCTGATTTGGAGTATATAATTTTAGTATCAATTGGTTGGACGCGTTAATTACATTGATACTGCGTACATATGCACCTCTAATGACAATTTGACAAAAAACAAATGGCACTAACATGAAATCCTTCCATAACTATAACCCGTTTTTGCAAATTTGGCAGGGTTCCAGGGTAGATTAACTAATTAGAGGTAGGGAGAGATCAAGAGAAGGATCGATTGAGTTTTGAATCGCTGCAAAAGGTACTCGCCCGAATTTAGGCAGGAAGCTGCTCTATAAAATCAAGAGCTTTCCAAAAATAAAATTACCTGTATGTATACTGTTATTATACTGCATGTATGTGCGTTGCTGCAGAGAAACAAAATAATGGTAAGGCTCTACACGACCGAAAAGTAACTAAGCAGCGCTTTTGTATTTAACGGTGAGTCCACGCACACACGGGTGCGCAGGGATAGGGATGAAAACCGAGCAGATACAGACGGGACTGAACGTTGTCATATTTGTTTTCACATTCTTTCTGCGGAAGTAGAAATAAATACATAAACCCTAGAACACAAATACAGAAACAAATATTGGCGAAAACTGATATTATGTTATCAACTTTGACTCTTGGTTTTGAATTCCCGTCTTCGCGCCGATCACAGGCGCGGCGGGGGTCGGGCATGAGTTCACCGGATTCGTGCAGATCACGCGCTCCGGGTTGTAGTGATCATATTAGGACAGTGAAGTCATTGTGTTGACTCCACAGCTCGTTGTTGAACTCCTCCACCATGGCGTCTCTGGCGTCGAAGTCGATGTCCGTCTCGACGTAGCCCTTGGCCATCCACTCATCACGCATGTCGTCCTGGAACTGCACGAACTCCTCGTTGATCCTCTTGCTGAGAGCGGCCCTTTCCAAGTAGCGCCGCTTTCGCTCCTCGATCCAGTCCCCCGAGCGGTTCAGGAGCTTCGCCAGGTCGTCGATGAAAGAGAGGTCCTCGGTGTCCATGTGGTGCTCTCTGGGCATGGCCAGGATCAGACTGACGTACTCATCGGGGAGCCGACGCTTGCCGTTTACGCCGGCGGTTGGGTCAGACGACTCAGCGCGCTTCTCTGTCTGCATATTGTCCGTCGTCTCCGTCTGGATCTTGTCGATGGCCGCCGACGTCTCCCCTGTCTGGACCTGCATCCCCATTGGCTTCTCCGGTGGATATGTAGACTGATCTTGATTCTCGATCTATATATACAGAGATTCGAGGAAGCAAACCCTATGTACGGCGACGTACCGTACACGGACCCAACTCACTGTCATGGACCGAACTTAAATGGGTTTCCCCTCTAAGCAAAGCTGTTCAAGTAATTCACTAAAATTGTTCAAATAATTGGCTGAAATCGTTCAAGTTTTTCGCATAAATTGTTCCAAGTTTTTCAGTATAATAGTTTAAGTTTTTCTACATTTTGTTCAACTAATCCTAGATAGGGTTTTAGAATCACCTCGGATTAGTTGAACAAAATGTAGAAAACTTAAACTATTATAGCGAACAACTTGGAACGCCTCCGGTCCGCCTCTAGTGGCCTTAGGGCCTTAGAGGCGTGGCGGATTACGCCCTCTCGTTGGCGGATGGGTTAGATCTTTGTGCCGTTGTCGATGATGGATAAATTGGTTGGCCTTTTCGTAAAAAAAGCACAAATATTTTTTCTCCTCTAAGCAAAATCCTTTGGTCACTTCACTAAGAGTTCAAGTACTTTAATAAAATAATTCAAGAAATTAGGTAAAATCGTTCAATTTTTTTGCTTAAATAATATTTATATAAATGTATGCGCATCTATGAAAATTGTTCAAATAATTCGCTAAAATTGTTCAAATAAGTTTTTTTGTTCATCTAATATTTTGACTTAAGAGATGGAGTAAAATTGGCCGAGCAATTCATTCAAGTAATTCACCTAAATTATTGAAGTATTTCTATTTTTCAGTTCAACTAATATTTGCCTAAATTGTTTCCCTATAACAAACTAATTTCATGAAATTTGATAATTAGTTCCTTGAAAATATTCATATTCTTAATGAATAGTTCATCACGACAAAATAAAACTTTCACATGGGCTATTTATATATTTTGTTTTGTGTTTTAACTTTTTTTCGTGATTAAAGGTTATTCAGGTTTAAGATAAGCAAAAACTATTCAGGGGTTTTCCTAACTGTGTTTGCTTAATTAACATTTATCCTTATAAATGATTCGGCCCAGCCCATCGTTCAAAAGGAAAGTGGCCCTCGCCCAGATTTGCCATGTTTGTGTTTGGATTACGGAAAGGGTGGGCTTCTGCTATATATATTTGTTACTTTTGAGCATGTTGGAATGCACAATGAGATCAGATGCTCCTATTGGAATAAAGATGGGTAAGAAACTATCCTTCTGTCTGCTTTAAAATAAGTTGATTCAAAAATTCATAGAACTCCTGCTGATACCAAGGGTAACATAAAACAAACGAGACGTTGTAGCAACACATATCAAACATTGATGTTGAATAATAACCATCAAATCAACAAAGCAAATGACTGGAAATAAACATCTCATGTCGTCAGATGCATCAGTGCAACAAAGTTACAGGCTTCAGAATTCGCAACAAAGACAAGAGAGTTGCTACGGTGATGATCATAGTGATGGTGGTGACGATAAGCCACCAGCATATTTCCTTGGGGGTTTACTCCCAGGGTGTTAAGTCTCTTGACTTACTTCACATCATCGAATCCTCCAACAGAGTTGCTACGGTGATGATCATCATGATGGTGGTCATGGCGATGTTGGTGCCTGCTTTTGTGAGACAGCCCTTTGCCATTGTTCATCTTGTCCGGTTCGCCAGTAGCTGCTCCACCATCTGAGGACTCACCCAGGGAGCGGCTCCTGTGGCGCTTATGTATGTCAGAATCTGAAGGCATGTACTCATCACTTGATCTACGACGTTTCCTGTGTCTCAACCTGCTCTTCTCCTCAGAGTCATCATCTGATGACCTGTGGCGGTTCCTGCGGCTCCTAGAATGGTGGTCCCTCTTTCTTGACATCCGCTCTTCGTCGTCGCTGCTGAAGTCTGAAGCATCAGAGTCTGACCTTGAAGAAGAGTGCCGGTGGTGCTTTCTCTTGTGCGAGTGCTTCTTCCTGCGACGTTCTTCCTCATATCCACTCTCATATTCATCACTGTCGCTCTCGTCACTAGAGTCTGAGCTCCTCCTCCTTGACCTGCGCTTACGCCTCCTGCCACCATCAGAGTCGGAGTGGCCATGCTTCCTGTGCCTTTTGCGGTCCTTCCTCTTCCTGTGCTTCCGGTCACTGTCGCTCTCGGACTCGCTGTCAGATTCTGAGGAAGAATGGCTTCTCCTTCTGTGCTTTTTTGACTTCAGCTTCTTCTCCTTTTCCTCAGTGGCCTTGATTGCTGCTTCCAGTTTCTGCTGCCATTTCAGTGGGGCTTCTTTCTTCTCAAGTAGTCTCTTCTTCTTATCTTCGACCATCTGCAGGAACTTCTTGGAGTCCATCCCGGCAAAATTGTTAAAGAGCTAAAACCTGCAGGGCCATGAAATGATGCAAGGAAGTGCATCTCATAGAAGAGAGAGATCACTGTTAGTTCAATGAACATCTAGGATTATCTAGCATGCTAGCAGAAAAGTAATCAATTCAGAAATTGATCAAAAGCTTCAGAAAATTCATAACTAATATCATAGTTTAAGTATAGCTTCAGACAGCTCAAACAAAGATACTGGCAACTATTTCACAACTAATATCAGGCATACAAAAGTATAGTTCACCTAATCCTTAAAACCAGCCAGTACAAGTATTCATAGTTTAGCAAGATAACACCAAAACAGTACCATATCCCGTTCCAAAAAAAATAGTAACATATGGGAATCATGCCATCAGCGTAATATCAAAACAGTAGCACAACGGTTTTCAAGCTGCTAAACATTCAGAGAAGCATGTCAACCAAAAAAATAGGGATCTTCTAATGATGCAACGATAACAGGTAACCCATATGGGAATCTTGTTAATTGTTACCAACCTAGAGAATAAGCATTTCTGTATGGCATCATTTTAAAGTTCTTAAGCTGTTATTAGGATAAGCGCAAGGACTGCTGATTTTCCTCCTGAATATTATTCAGATAAGCACTTGACCACACAACAACGGCTACACACCACTTGCTTATCAGCAGTCCAAACAAACTACGCCAACCAACCGTTGACCAACATAAAAAAGCTAGGAATTACTGCGGTTGCAACAAACAGAAGCACAGAGCATGCGTGATTATACACGTTCTTACCTTGTCCTGAAGTCCGAGCTACCAAGAAGAGAAGTTAGCTGCCCCCTATTCCTCACAGCCCCAGATTCGCCTGCAATCACCACGCAGAAAACGTAAATTTCCAGGACGAGGCAAACTATGGAAAATACTCTATCACGGGTAATCTATTCACAACCCTATTCGCACCAAACACCAAATTCTAACCACTGCGGCTCGACGCGAGGCCACAAAATCTCGCACGAAAACCCGGCAGCGCGCGACGGATCCAGCTCGCGCGCAACGAAACCCGTCGAACCGCGCCGGACGACCACGGCGTCCGAAACAGATCTAACTAACTACGTGGCCGACGACGAAACCCTAGCCTAGGATTTATTTTCGAATGGACGACGGCCGCGTCCAGAATTGGGCACCAGAAACCGCCCCCTTCCAGCCCTACACGCCCGGATCTGGATCCCGCACGTCCGCACGGCCCGATCCAGAGCCCTAGCCATATATACCACCGACCAAAGCAAATCTTCTACAATTCCAGGACGATTCCCGAGGAGATAAAGCGATTTGCGGAAACTACGGTAGAGCAAAGCAAGGAGGGGCGTGGCGACTCACCGAGTACCGGAGACGCGTGGACTGGCGACGGCGGCGGCGATCGCCGGCTCGACGAGGAGAAGTGCGACTTGGTTTGGGTTGGGCTGGGCTGGACTTGGCTTGGACCCAGCAGCCTGCCCCACGTTTTATAAGCACGCGGTTCGTTTCCGTTGGCGACACTGACTGGTGGGGCCGGAAGCATTTCAAAGTCGGTTCATGCGTGGGTTCTTCTTTCAACGGCTGAACGATTTTCTAGAAATTCTTTTGTCGACCGGAAACAATTCCTTGTTTGTTCACCTTGTTGAGGTCGGTACACGTGAAATGGAACGAGAGTGATCTGTGGCTCAAGACAAGTCATCCACGATGTGTCATGTGTGTAGTGCAGAGTAGAAACCGTCGGTTTGTCCGGGCGCAACCGGTTCTCGACATCTGGCCATTCATTTTGGGTGTTCGATTAGTCCAAATTTTAGCTTTTAGTTAAGTTGATGAAAATTTGGTTGCGTATTTTGCGATCTTTTTACATATTGCAAATGAATATAGTTATGTTTGTTGTTTCTAGGCAAAAGTACAAGAATTCTTCTGGATTGGGAAACAATGGTGTCAACGATGTCTCTTTCTTCTTGGAGGCGCATGTTTGGTAGGGGCAAAATGTATTTTCATAGAAGGATTGTTCCTTATCATGTTACTTCTAGTATATTGTACATCTACTATTGTGTTATTATGGTTGCTTGGATCCGTTTTCGAGTATTCTTGTTTGTTTGGATTTGAGCATTGGGTATAGGGTATGGGAAGCCTGATCTTGTAACATGTTTTGATTAGTTTATTTTATGTGCACTTTTCTCTCCCTCCCCTCCTTGATTTCCTGTAATACATACTCACATTCAGTGTGAGGTGTTAAGTCCCACAATGGGAATACTTTTTTTTTCTGAAAAATACTAGTCAATGTTCAACAAACCATGGAAACATGTTGTTTGGCATGCTAAAGTAAGAAGTTTGACCTCGTGCACGACACAGCTGGAAAGTCACCTAATTTCCAATCATTTTTTATGTTATCAATCTTCTCTATCGAAACAATTCAGTAGTTTATGTCAACCATTTTCACCATATTTGTAGGCACAGAATTTTCTTTGCTCCTTATAAGCAACTTCAACAATAAGTTAGCTGCAGGTTTGTGGAAGTGTGTGATGGTTTTTCTCGATCACGAACAATCAATTAAATAAGCTAATCCATGACATGTTTAAATAAAATGATATCATTCATTTATATTGAACTTTTTTACTTCTTTACAACTTATTATTTCAATATATGAATTACTGATAACCCCCAAGAGCAAGGGATCACTGTAGCACCTCTCAATGTGGAAGTAAGGTATCGATCCGCAGGAGCAAGAAGGAAAAGTTATCTATTCCCTACAACTAAAGTGTCACAAGTTTTAGTTGATTATGCACTAAACAAGTTTAAGGAACAAGGTGGTTGATTTAATGGATGGAAGTTTGATGTAACAAGGCAAGAGTGTGGAAGTGTCCCAATCCTCTTCAATGCAAGAGGACAAGACAGAGGTTTTCTAGGATGCTTGGAAATAAGGCCTATGGATCATACTTTCACTAGTGGACACTCCCAACAATTGAATACATAGATATTTCCTCTTCACTTTGCTACTCTGAACTATTCTCTCGTTGGATAGAAATACCAATCTACTGCGTAGGGCTACGAGAGCACACCTTAAAGTCTGAGTGAACAAACACCACAATATCATAGAACACCAAGACCATCGTGTAGGGCTACAAAAGCACACCTTAAAGTCTGTCTTCCACATCTAGGGAACCCCAAGGTCACTATGAGTGCCCCAAAATAGTACTAAACAAACACCACAATTTTATAGTGACATCCAACACAAAGAATAACTCATGGTAAGTATTTCTGTAACCTTTAGGCTAAGAGTCACACACGGTGCGCACACTGTCAACTTCACACCATGGGACAAAGGTGACTCCGAAAATTACATTAATAAAACCACTTAAGTAGCACAACCAATGAAGGAGAAACATCCATGAATTCAATTAGATTACAAAGCTCATGATCACATAAAGATCTCATCATGGGAGAGAGAGATGAACCACATAGCTACCGGTAGAGCCCTCAGCCCCGATGAAGAACTACACCCTCCTCATCATGGGAGGCAGCAACGGCGATGAAGATGTTGATGATGAACACGCCAGAGGGGGGTGGAGCCCTCCGGAGGCGATTCCGGCGACGTTTCCCCCCTCCGATCTTCTCCGGCGGCAGCATTCTGTCTCTCTGTTTCGTGGTTTTGTGTTTCTACGCCGCCTCCTTTCGCGAAACGCCAGGGGACCTTTTTTATAGCCGTTTTTAGGTCAAGACGAAGTCGGTGGACGAAAGATCGACGGCCACGGAGCTCCGAGGTGGAAACGAGCTGGGCCCACGCGGCCATGTACTTTAGGCCGCGTGGGACCCTCCCATTTCCACCCTGTTGGGCTCCTGGTCTTCAATTTAAGCCCATTGCGTTCGTCTCGAAAATTCTGAACCGTGCTCTTTGACCTTGCCCTTTTTGGAGCCCCGAAGCTCCCGGAAAGTCTGAAACACTAAACAAGACGTTTTCTGGAAAAACAAGGTTAATTCCAAATAAATGGGAAAACTATGAAATATTCCCAAAATCATTATAAAACATTGATATAACCCTTATATGATGCAAATATGATTGGAATATAAACAATTAAAGTGCAAAGTTCATGTATGCATTTTACATGCACCAATTACCCAGTGTAGTTTTCTATGACTCAACAAAACTTACACGACAGTGGTACTAAATGGTCGATATAATATGTCATTCCACATTTTCAACATGTTCGGTAGAAAATACACCTGCACTAAATTTATAAATTGTATTGTAAGGAGGCGACACTAGTCAATTCCTTTTTTAGACGGTGCCCCATAAGATCCATTGACTATGATGAATCCCTTGGTACTAGAAAAGAAAACGAAAAGTCGCATGTCTTTATGGACTATTTGTGTCACTCAGGAAAATTGTGAAGTATATGTATATATTTGTCTATTTTAATATCCCAAAATATCATGGTGGAGAGCCCTAAAGTTGGTAGATGTTTCTAGAGTATAAGATTGTTTATTTTGGACGTGCATGAATAAAAATGATAATTATCATTGTACACATTGAAAAATATGGTAGAAAATGTCTTTGAGTGGTCTGTCATCTAATAATTCACATTAATTATTTATTCATTGTGGATATATATATTTCCCATTGTGTATGTTCTAAGATAATCTGGCGTTGCACTGAAATGGCGTTGGTTACCTGAACCCACCTAACATGCATCTAGTTGTGTTTTCTTGGATATATTTATAGTTTTCTGGAGAGCATCTTCAACCGATGCCCTAAAACAAAGGAAAAAATAGCGCGCTATATCGCCGCTAATAGCACGCTATAGCGTTTTGAGGATGGTCACGCTACATCAATTTGTGTATTATAGCGCGCTATAGCACGCTATAGCGCGATATAGCATGCTAATAGCGTATTTTGAGGCCCGCGCTATATTGCTGTAGCGCGCTATTTTTTTCCTTGCCTAAAATAGGGCAGCTATCCCACAAATAAACGCTTCTTAAGGCTTTTACACAAACAATCACAATTACAGCAGACCCTCTATCCCTAGAGATGGTGCTCTAATTCATTTTGTGCAAACCAAAGATAGCCCCGAGCTGCTGCAAAACAAGATGTGACAGCCACACATAGCACAATCGCCCCGCTGAAAATCACCAACTCCCCCGCATCGCTGCTTCGGCAGCCGCCCACTCGCTCCCAATGTTTTATGGAATTTTTTTGTTTTTGCCACACTAGTTTTTGGAATTTATTGTAGCATGCAGCCTTGCACATTTTGGTGGTTTTGGTACGGATCACAACTGATTATTACTTCAGCTTCGAACTTTACACACACATAGCTTCATCCATTTATCAATGTGTACAATTTCCACGGTTTTTTAAACTTATAAATATGTTTTTCTAACTCTGAGTCCGTGATGGCGATGCAAATTCAGCTAATGAATTGCAGATCGGGAAACGGCTCAACTCTTGAGCCTCCTCAAGGAGATCGATGTCGTCTTGTCGTGTGTCAACTCAGCCTCTACTTTAGGCCCTGGTCTGGAGTACTACTTGAACTTCTCATTCGGCTGTGGAAAAAGTCTAGTCCGACGGGAAAGCATGGCACTGGCGCCCCGCGGCGAGGTGCTCCCCTGCGTCGCCGGCGTACATAATCTAGACGCTTATTTGATCCTCTCTCCCGCCAGATCCCTGCCCAATGGAGAAATCGACGGCGGCCGGCCCGGACTGGTCCACGCTGCCGTCCGATGTTCCCAATCCCACCACCGTCTTTTGCCAGCTCGAGTGCCCGAATTAAGCATATAAGGATCAAACGCATTACTTCTACGTTTCTTTGTTTACCTCCAATATCCTAGAGCTGATAGAGCAGAGAAGGGAGAAATACAAGGCTCGCAGAACACTACTCGCATACATTCATCTAGATTGTAGTCTTGTGGTAAAAATAAGAGTGCCTGAAAGCATATAAATACCCTGCAGGGTTGTCATTTTACAAGTGTGAGTTCTCACGCAAGTTCTGCCATCGATCTCTCCAAGCACACTATGGATGAGCTTTGGCGAACGTGATGCTCCTTCATTTTATACCCAAGAACTGTGTGATACCAAGTGCATTCAAAAACATGAAATGTTTCTTTTTTACACAAAAATACCAAAATTAAATATATTCTGGAGAGCTGATAGTGTGTATACTCGGATCCATTGTCGTCTTCTGTATGAAGATCTAAATATAAAATATTTCAAATTAAGATTTTTCATGTTATAGAATACATCATTGACAAGATCCAATATTTTTTCTTTAGATTTTTTAAACACAAAGATATGTTTTTTTTTACTTTTATAAAATTTAGAGATCACTTGAAAATCTCTATTCTGGAATCTGGAGTACTCCTCAAAAGAAAGAAATCTAGTCCTACTTCCTTTGTGCCGCCAGCGGCGATGTGCTTCCCTGTGTCGCCGGCATGTGCAATCTAGACGCTTATTTGATCCTTTGCCCTGCCGAATTCCTACCCAATGAAGGACCCGGCAGCGGCAGGACCGGACTCGTATGGTGGTAATTTGAGCTGGATTTTTTTACTTGGAGAATTCATTTTTATTTATTGGTATGGTGGTGCTAATTAAAATTTATAGGGCATGCGGGCTGAATTTCTCCAGGGTAGTCCAGCTAAAATTTTGTATTTATAAAAAATTTCACGTGTAAGTAATTTGTAGAATAGTAATGAAACCATTTTTACTCCCGAGATCTAGTGATCCTTTGTTTTAAGAAATCTAAAATCTATATTTACATGTTTTAGTAAAACATGAAAAAAATATGGATGTAGTTAATGATGCACTACATAAAAATGTTGAAATCTTGTTTTTCTTGAAATTTGAAAGCGTGTACACTCAGATCTACACATTCGTCATTTCTATGTAGCTCTATCTATAATTTTTTTACAAATTGAGATTTTTCGCGTTTTGCCTATGACAAGATGGTTAGGAGGGTGGTTGTACCCCCAGCCCACCAGAGTTCAAACCCAGGTTTGACGCTGGTGTTTCTCATTTAAGGCCAAATATTTTTCAGTGGGAGGCGACGTTCCCGTCGACAGCGAGACACCCGTGGTGACTTCGTCAATCTCAAGACCCGATCCGCCGGCTCAGTCTCTCGAAGGTGCTCATAGGGGTAGGGTGTGCGTGTGTGCGTTCATAGGGGTGAGTGTATGCGTATATATGTGAGCGTCTGCGTTGTACTGTGTTTCTAAAAAAAAAATCAATATCTATTTTTTCAGATTTTTAAACACATAAACATGAACTTCTCACAATTCGGCTCGGCTCGGAAAAAATCTAGTCCTACTCCGACAGGCGAAGCAGGGCACCGGCGGCGATGTGCTCCGCCGCATCGTCTTTCCCGCCGAATCCCTACCCAATGGAGGACCCGACGGCGGCCGGCCCGGACTGGTCCACGCTGCCGTCCGACGTCCTCACCACGGTCCTCTGCCAGCTCGAGTTCCCGGACCTCTTCCGCGCCGCCGACGCCTGTGCCTCCTGGCGCGCCACCGCCCGCGCCCTCCGCCGCCTCGGGATCTACAGCCGCGCCCAGACCCCGTGCCTCCTCTACACCACCGCCGCCGCCGGCACCCGTGCCGCCGACCTCGTCAGCCTCGCCGACAAGAAGGCATACAGGGCGCGCCTCCCGGACCCGCCCATCGGGGAGCGCAACATCGTCGGCTCCTCGCACGGGTGGCTCGTCACCGCCGACGCCCGCTCCGAGCTCCACCTCCTCAACCCCGCCACCGGCGAGCAGGTCCCGCTCCCCTCCGTCGACACCATCGAGCAGGTGACCCCCGTCTTCGACCCCGCCACCGGCGACCTCGAAAGGTACGACCTTTCTCTGCACGGCGAGGAGCCGCAGCCCTACGCGGTGGACGAGCTCCGTGGAGTCCTGTACCTCAAGGCCGTGCTGTCCTGCGATCCTTCCACGGGGAATTGCACGGTCGTGCTCATCCACCATCCAGACAGAAACAGAAACAGGGATCTATCCTTTGCAAGAATCGGCGACGAGAAGTGGCACTGGATTGCTTCCTCATCCAGTGAACCGCCGGGGTGCTCCGATTGCATATTCGGCGACGACAGCGCGCTCTACGCCATGAATCTGCTAGGCGGGATCCATCGGTACGCCATCGAAGGTGGTTCTCCAACCACCACGCCACAACGAGATATGATCTTCAACGACACCTGGCCGTTCAATCCCTATAATAATGTGTATATGGCCAAGACATCGGCCGGCGATGTGCTGCAAGTATGGAGGATAAAGAAGACCACACGTCTAGTGGTTTGCAATATGAGACACATACAACTCGTATTGTCATATACAAGGTTAACTTTGACAGCCAGCAGATAGTTGATGTGCCGACGTTGGGGGGTGATGCATTGTTCATCGGGCACAACTGCACCCTTTGCCTTTCCACAAAGGACTACCCTGGGCTGCTGCCGAACCATGTCTATTTTACCGACGACGACGAGTACTATCTGATGGATGGGCATCAGATGTGCCGGGATGTTGGAGTGTTTGATCTGGAGGATGCAATTGTCAATGAAGTAGTGTCTCCCCAGCCTTGGTTGAATTGGCCTGTGTGGATCACTCCAAATTTTAACAAGATCCACAAATAGGTATGGATTCTCACACATAGTAATTACCTATTTCCCTTTGTTTGGTTTCCTATTGATTTTGAAGCTGATATGGTTTATATTGTAATTCACTGTTATCCTCGTAGTCATTGAAACAGTTATGAGCATATATTTGATATATTTTGCAATACTTAAATAGTAAGTTTAAAATATGAGACACATTGACGGTCTGCTGCATTGGATTTGGAGGTTGATGCCATCCAATGAGGCAAAACAATTCCTGTCTACGAGACGCTGTACAAAAAGTTTTCTAAAGCAGCACTGCCATGTCTTTGATCTATTTTTATTCGTGTGAGATTTATATTTAGTAAATTCGGTTTTAAGGGCAACCTGGGTGTGGTGGGGGTGACTCTCCCTTACATGAACATTTAATTGTGTTTTTCGAAGTAAAAAAAGGACAGCTTGGCATATGCTTATATTGGTTGTCTCTTCTGTTGATGCTAATGATACATGGCCACTATATAAAACTGCACAAAGAGAGATACTGGCTAGGTAGCAAGCTATCTAGGCATGTAGTGAGCATTTTTTTTTTTTGAGGACAAGGTGGTCGTACCACCGCTCGAATAGATAGAAAGAATTGACCCAGTTTATAAGGGAAACCGGGTCTAAAAACCATACAATCTGTACAAAAGAAAGACACAAGCGAAGCGACCCGTCGTCCACACGACCCAAATCGACAAACGCCACAACACACACCACCCGCTCCGGGGCCGCCGCCCCGGCGTAACAACCAGATCGACCTTCGCATTGCCCGAAAGCGATCCAGTCAATGTCGACGAACCCTCTGCCCCCGCAGTCTTCATCCAGGTTGCCACCAAAACCACCATGTACCGGGGCCGCCGCCCCGGAGAAGCAACCAGATCGACCTTCGCATTGCCCGAAGATGATCCAGTCGGGTCGACGAACCCTCTGCCCGCGCAGTCTCCATCCAGGTCGCCACCCAGACCCCCGCTAGACAACGGCTCTGCCTCATAGAACCGTCGTAGCGCGGGAGACCGAGGCCGCCGCCTCGACGTCCACCACCATCTGGGGCCGCCGCCCCGACGTCCACCACCCACGACCACACGCCCATTTTGCACATCCGCCGCGAAACCGTCGCACCACGCAGGTCAAGAGCTCCAAGGCGGCGCCTCCAACAAGGTAATGACGAGATCGTCACCGCCGCCCGCTCCCGAGGAGCTAGATTTTCACCCGGAGCTCTTGGAACCACACGCGTTAGTCTAGGTCGAAAAGCTCCACAACGACGCAAACAAGAAGGAGAACGACGCCCGAGGGCGCCGCCGTCGTCGGCACCGACCGAAGTCCGTGCGAGCTTTCGCCCGGAGTTCAACCCGACCGCAAAGCTTCGGGAGCCGCAGGACGGCGTCCTAGTCGTGTCGTCAACCGCCGAGCTCCACCGCATGCCGTAACAGCCGCGGCACCACCATCCACGGCCGCCGCCAAGGCCATGCCCGCTTCAGCCGCTCCGCCGGAGCAGCCGCCACTGTCCGGGGCCGCCGCCCCGGCTTCCACGCTGCCCGGACGCCGGAGCACGGCGGCAGGAGAGGCCATCTCCTGCCTCAACTCCGGAGTCTCCACCACCTCTTCCCCGCAGCTCGCCCAGTCGCCGCGCCTCAGCCTTCTCTCGGCAGCCCGCACGAGGACACCATGCCGCCAAGGGCACGGCCAGCTCGCACCACACCTGCCGCCGCCAGAGGGCACCCACGCTCCCGCCTCTGCTGCCCCCCACCAGGAGCCGTGAGCCACTCCTGACAACAGGCCATCACACGCCGCAGCTCCGCAGAACACCATCGCCACCGGCAGCCCCGGCCATCTCCCTTGCACGCGTGCTGCACCCCTGCCGAAGGAGCAGCAGGACGCAGGCACCGCCGCAGCCCGCAGGGTCGCGTGCCGCCCGGCCCAGATGGGCCCAGATCGGGCCCTGCAGATCGGCCGAGCTAGCCGCCATCCCCGCACCGAAGGTCCCAGCGCGACGCCGTCGCCGCCGCCAGAGGCCCTCCGCCGACCTCCATCTCCCCCCGAGCCCGCCGGCTCGGCTTCCTCATCCCGGACCGCCGCCGCCCCCACGGGCCGGTCGCCACCACGCAGGACGCGAAGACCTCCCACCGACCACCATTTTGGCAGTAGGGGGGCGCCGCCACCGCCGCGGCCGAGGCCAGCGACGGCAGCGGCAAGGGGCGCCGGACGGAGGGAGCTTGGCTGCGCTCGTGTTTCTTCCCCTGGCGCCGCCTGGGGGAGCGGCGCGAGGGGTCTCGTATTTCCCCCAAAAGGGGGAGCATGCTCACTACATGCTGGACGAGACAATTATGCTGTATAGTAATCTAAATATAAATCCTACTCCATTCCTTCCCGATTGTAAAATCTTTTGGATATGTCCATGTTGACTAAATATAGACTGAAATGTGTTAACGGACATACTAAAATGTGTTTTGATACATGTGGATAAAAAGAGATAAAACATACTCCTCTGATCTCTAATAATTGTCGTGAGTTGTGCTATGATTCGTACGTAGCTCAGTTCTTTTTTACGACACTTAAAATGGATCGGAGGGAGTATTACAATTAGAAACGGATGGACTAGTACCTATTATAATTCAACAAAAAGGTTGGGTTGCCATTTCCCTAACCTACCATAGCTCCGTTACTGGTATTTTGTACCGTTATACCTCTACATTAATCATCGTATCTTGCAAATACTCATATTTTTACCAAAACTTACAAATACAAGTTCTCAGTATTTACTCATGTTTTTGTAGAATCCTACCATGTATCAAGGGGCTGCGGGATCGTATCAGGTTGAGTATTATCACAGAAATAATGCGGTTGTGCTCATGACGTCTAAATAAGAAAAGAAAGCAGAGCGAGATGGGCAATCAGAAGACAGAAGCAGGTGCTGCTGAACGCTTCCGGATCATGTGCCGGCGCATCGTCCAGCGGCCGTTGGATAAGGCCACGGTGGACATCCCCGGCTAGTCTTGGGACCTCCATGTCGGAGGAGGTTGGCGTAGGTCACCGAGCTTGACGACGGCATCTTCATCAGCTTGTTGTCGGCTGCGACAGTACTACTTTCTGGGAGTTCTTCAACGGCTGGTCAGAGATCAGCCGAGGTGGTGGCAACAGTGACTACCTACACGGGATATCCAAGCCGGCGCCGATGCTCAAGCTCTAGTAATGGTTCGTCAAGGACGCCAGCCTCGATGCTTGTAAGTTTCTTTGTTTCCGTCCAATATCCTAGAGCTGATACAGCAGAAAAGGGAGAAATGCAAGACTCGCAGAATACTACTCGCTACATTTATCAACATGCAGTGTTGTCGTAAAATAAAGTGTTGCCTGGAAGCATATAAATACCCAGGCGTACATGTGTGAGTTCGCACGCAAGTTCTGCCATCATTCATTTTACAAGTGTGGGTTTTCACGCAAGTTCTGCCATCGATCATTCAAGTGCACTGTAGATTGAACTCTGGAGAACGCCATGACCTTCATAAAAGTTCTTGAGGTGGCACTCAAGAACTGTGTGATACAAAGTGCATTCAAAAGGAATGAAATGTTATCTGTGTTTGGTGCCAGTTCTAATGCAGCGGAAATTCTTGTGAAGTTGTAAACTTAATACAGTGCCAAAATGATAAGGCACATGAGCCGCGCTGTTAAGACTTAATATTACTTCTTGCTGCTTGAGTTATTCAACATTGTTTAACCTCCGATTTTACATTCCAATCGAGCTCTGCTTAAGTTAAAAAACATACTTAAATTAATGCATGAAGGGAATAGATACAAGCACGTCCATTCAAGTTCTATATAATCACCTCATATATTACTTGTGGGGAGTTATGAGTGAAGATGCATGGACGAAATGCCCTAAAGATACACGTGCAAGTGGTACGAGTGACGTTTTGTTGGCGTTCCGTGTTTTCTGGCCGCTACGGTGACGTCATCCCTTTTGGAAAAAATGAGACCTATCCGGACTAGCCTATGGTGTCTTCTTTTTATAGAAGAAGTGCTCCTTAGTGAGAATTCCAAAAATTCGTGTAGCCACTGCTACCTCTGCCACTGGCCTCTGCCCTGTTCTCAACGTCATCCCTTTTTAAAGGCGTTCTTGCGGTCTCTCTCGAATCTTGATACTTTTATATGCTCCGGGTGAAAACCTATGATTCTCATATAGGGCTGTGCAAGTGCTCTAGCGTAATGTATTTCTTGAAGATGGTGTGTGTGGCTCTCTGGAGGTGGTGCGGTGGAGGTTGCGGTGTGCCTCTTGAAGAGGAGTGTTGGCGACTGGACAATACTCTATGGTTGGATGGTTCGTCTGTCGATGTATATGCACGAGCTCTAGGGTGCGCAACGGCCTACAGAGTCGTCTACGCTTGTCCCGTGTAACTAAGAGTGTGGTCGTGGTGACGTTCTCCTGCCGGTATGGTCAGATGGCGTCGCGTCTTTGTCGTACTTTCTTCGTCCTAACTTGTTTTTTGTTTCTTAACTTGTTTTTTGTTCTGCACCCTCTAGGTTTCTCTGTAATGGCTACCCTGTTGAGCTTGTTGCTCCTTTTGTACTCCCTCCATGTTTGAAAGAGTGTACTTCCAACTTTCTTGGAGAGTCAAAAGCACACAAAACACAAACATATATGTCACTAGATAAGTAGCATTACATTAATGATGAAATATATATTTAGAATATACCTATTTGGTTTCATAAAAAAAAAAAAATTTTATACAAACTTGGTCAAAGTTTGAAATATTTGACTCTCCGACAAAGTTGGTAGTACACATTTTCAAGGACAGAGGGAGTATGGTTGTAGCGTACATAAGACGGCTGTAGCGGTTGTGATTTATATCGGTGTGTAGCAGCCAACCCCTTTGTACGGGATGGAGGAGTTGTTATGTATGTACTCCTGCCTGCACATATTATTATTGACTGACTGACATTTGGTTCCTGGGGAGAATCTTGATTTGTAGTGTTAAGAGTAATCGTTGGTAATTGGCAGTACATTATGTATGATGTACTCCCTCCGTTTTTTAATATAAGATGTTTTACCATTTATCTAAATACACATGTACACATATGTATCTAGACACGTTTTAGTATACATATTCACTCCTTTTTGCATGCATGTAGACAGCATGTATAACACCTAAAACATCTTATATTAAAAAACGGAGCGAGTATCTGCCTGCTGGATGGATATGTCTGCCGTGCCTTCCAGGACTGACCGGCTTGAAACAGTCATCAGTAGGCAAATTAAGTGCTAAGTTGTCAGCTTCTGAGATCCCATGTATGAGGAAGGTATATGCACTGCAGTTTTGAAGATCACTTGTGTTTCTGATCATCTTGCCTTTTATACTACACCAGCTGAAGCTAGACGGTGTGATGTTCCTGCTACCTACTACTGTACACGTGACTCAAGTTTTTGTGTGTGTAAATAATACAGTATATGTGTGTGTAAATAATACAGTATGTCACTGTCAAAATCTTAATTTTGACAACAAGATTCTGTAATTTTCCGCCAAGGATTGCGCCTTCTTCGCTTCCACGGCCATGAAGATCGGCAACAGCAAGCAGTCCATGTTCTGGGAGGAACGATGGATCGAGGGGCGGTCCGTCTGCGAAATAGTGCCCCTCCTTTATGCATGCATACCCAGCGTCATCGGCTCGTCGCAAGGCCACCGTTGGGCGCAGGACATCAACAGCACCATTGGTGTCCAAGAAATAGGCCAATACCTCCAGCTCTCCACAAGATCGAACACACTACACTCTCCGCCGAGCCGGATTGCCTACTCTAGAAGTAGAGCGCGAACGACATCTACTCCGTGTTGTCTGCCTACATGGCCAACTTCCATGGCTTCACCACCGGCGATGGTTGGAAGCTCATTTGGAAGTGCTGAGCGCCGCCGCGATCGGTGTTGGACCTCGGACCGCCTCGCTTGCCGTGGCCTAGAAAAATAAATTGGAGGGTGGGCTCAAAGTTAAATCTGAAGAAAAATTTGCATGTTGCTAATGATGTATCGCACAAACAAGTAATTTTTTTGTTGAAATAATTTATATTTTGAACTAACCAAAAATGACCAATGTGTCGAGCTCATTACACACTTTCAAATCTCTAAAATATACCAATAAATTTCATTCACTTTCAAATCTCTAAAATATAAAGAACTTCGCATCGAAAATTTTACATGCTAGAATTCGTCGGCGGCCGGGTCGTGCGAGGCATGTTTCCGAGCGACCGAGGCTATGCGCGTCCATGCGTTAATGCGTGCAGATAGGCCTGGTAAGAGTTGTGTGGCCTAGGCCGCTGGAGACTGAGTGCGCGAGTAAATGGATTGAGGTAATGGACTAGGACCATATTAATAGTAGTAAAAAATTAATTTGATATTTTGGAGGCAGGCTGCCTGTGTTAAAGTCTGCCTAGTGGACTCGGCTTTGCCTGCGACACCGCCGTGTTTGCCCCTTCGTTTGCCCGGTGGCACCATCGTCTATGTCACCACCGGTGTGGTTCTCTTTTATTCTCTATAGATTCTGGTTTACCTGATCTGTGGCCCAAGGCCGGGTTGGGGCTACGGGTCCCCCAGGATTTCATTTTGGTTGTTGGTTTTCTTACCGAATATTAAAAACCCTTGTAAATAGGCGTCTTTTTCTGACAATATTTTATTTTTTCTTCTCTGCAATGCAACATAATAAAAGACAAAAACTAACAGTCGGCACTGCATTAATAGGATAGTCCAATAAAATGCTATAAAATAATATTTGATCTTAATAAAACATGTAGTAATAATATAAAAATAGCATGAAACAATAAAAATTATAGACATTTTTTGGCATTAGTCTGTTGGAATGTCGTATGCAATAACCACATGGTTGCAGAAATATTTTGATACGCACTAAATCCTAGGAGGTCGACAACGTTTCTCCGACGAGTGAAGAGCGAGAGTTGGCCTCGCAAGCTTGGAACATGCGCATAGAATAGATCTCTCCTCATTCAATAACGCCTACGAAAGAGATGAGACAAGTATCTTTGCACCGGTACGAAGTAATCCTTCATGAGCAAGTCGTTCCTGAGAGCTCGGTTCAGTGAAATACAAAAACGGTCGACTTTCGATCCTCACCGCTTTATTTCTTCTCACCTTCTAGCTTCTACACAACCAGGAGTAGGATGAGATGCTCGAAACCCTTGTCCTTAATC
Source organism: Poa pratensis (assembly GCA_947311845.1). Taxonomy (NCBI): domain Eukaryota; kingdom Viridiplantae; phylum Streptophyta; class Magnoliopsida; order Poales; family Poaceae; genus Poa; species Poa pratensis. The sequence goes on from CAMZMU010000088.1 coordinate 36,910,076, forward strand.
TCACCTTTGGACGACTACGAGTCATTAAAAAATCATATTGGTAACTGCAACTACAAAAAATCGGGGATACTTACCTCCAAATCAGGTATGCAGCGGGAGTGGCGACGGTGGACGAGTTGGGGCCAAAGATGGGGAATGCGACTGTGCGGCTCAATACCGACCAGCGGGAGTCCCTTGAAGCTTTAGAGGGGCCGGAATGGTGCGGTAGATGGCGGTGGGCTTCTAAGAGGTCCAGTGTTATTGGAAGAGGGTCATATCAGTAGCGGGAGGCGGCGGCGGTGAGAGGATGGGAGAGGAAGGGGACGCTGAAATTTCAGCCCGCCAAAATTTTCTGGGAGATGATTGGAACTGAAAAATTGATGAGAAAACTACATATATGTCGCGGATCGGCTTTGTTTTGGGGGAAGACTTGCTTGTTTTAGAGGTTTTGGTTACGGGATATGCGAGGGTCAAGTTTTCAGTCTAAATAAAATCTTATAAAAGGGTTATTCTAAGAGGGTTCGTGATATAAGTAATCTGCTAGTCACCATAAACCTGTAAGCTAGCTACTGAGTAAAGTGAAGTATTCCCCTAATTCCAAGTCCTACTCTGATAGGGGAAGCAGGGCACCAGCAGCGATGTGCTTCCCTGCATCGCCGGCGTATATAATCTAGTAATACGTTTCCCCTGTCCCACCAGATCCCTGCCCAATGGAGGAATCGATGGCGGACTGGTCCAAGCTGCCGTCCGACGTCCTCACCACCGTCCTCGGCGGCCTCGAGTTCCCGAACCTCTTCCAAGCCGCCGACGTCTGCACATCCTGGCGCGCCACCGCCCGCGCCCTCCGCCGCCTCGGGATCTACAGCCGCGCCCAGACGCCGTGCCTCCTCTACACAACCGCCGCCGCCGAGCTCCTCAGCCTCGCCTACAAGACGGTCTACAGGGCACGCCTCCCTGACCCGCCCATCGGGGAGCGCAACATCGTCGGCTCCTCGCACGGGTGGCTCGTCACCGCCGACGCCCGCTCCGAGCTCCACCTCCTCAACCCCGCCACGGGCGAGCAGGTCGCGCTCCCCTCCGTCGCCACCATCGAGCAGGTGACCCCCGTCTTCGACCCCGCCACCGGCGACCTCGAAAGGTACGACCTTTCTCTGCACGGCGAGGAGCCGCAGCCATATGCGCTGGACGAGCTCAGGGGAGTCCTGTACCTCAAGGCCGTGCTGTCCTGCGATCCTTCCTTGGGGGATTGCACGGTCGTGGTGATTCACAATCCAAATAAGGATCTATCATTTGCAAGAATCGGTGAGGAGAAGTGGCACTGGATTGCTTCATCACCCCGTGAGCCACCACGGTACTCTGATTGCGTATTTGGCGATGATGGTGCTCTCTATGCCATGAATCTCCTAGGCGGGATCCATCGCTATACCATTGAACGTGATTCTCGAACCACGCGAGATATGATCTTCAAGGACACCTCGCCGTTCTATGCATATAATGTGTACATGGCCAAGACATCGTCTGGCGATGTGCTGCAAGTATGGAGGATAAAGAAGAGCACAAGTAGTGAGCAAGATGAGATACATACAAATCGTATTAACATCTACAAAGCTGACTTTGACAGCCAGGAGGTAGTTCATGTGTCGACATTGGGGAATGATGCATTGTTCATCGGGCACAACTCTACTTGTTGCCTTTCCACAAAGGACTACCCAATGCTGCTGCCAAACCATGTCTATTTTACTGATGACGATGAGTACTCACTGATGGATTGGCATGAGATCCGTCGGGATGTTGGAGTATTTAATTTGGAGGATGGAAGTGCCAATAACGTAGTGTCACCCCAATCTTGGTTGAATTGGCCAATCCAGTGTGGATCACTCCAAGTTTTAATAAGATCCACAAATAGGTACGGATTCTATCACATGCTTTACTTTCGTATCAATGTATAAGCTGATATGGTATGATTTCTCGATTCTTCGTAACCTTTGTTTTCACTGAACTAATTCTGAGATTTTGTCCCACATTCTGCAAAACACATCCCTAGTATGTTTTAGAGATGAGTATACAACACATTGACACACTCGGTTTAAAAAAGGTTTGCCTTTGTTTGGTTTTCCTACTGATGTCTAAGCTGATATGGTTGATATCATTATTCACCGTTATCCTTTTAGTCGATGAAACAGTTCTGAGTATATGCTTGATATTTTGCAGTACTGCAAGACTCCTCTCTTATGCCACTGATGAAGACATCTCTGTGAAGAACTTTGTGGAAGAGACGGACCTGGCGAATCTCTTTCAGCTCCCCCTGTCAGTGGAAGCCCACGCTGAACTGACTCAGCTCCATGAACGCATCAACATCGACAGTATTGACAGCACGTCGCCTGATGTCTGGTTGCTTATTTGGGGCAAGGACTACTTTCGGCCGAATGATTTATACAAATACTGTTTCAGAAATATTGTCCCACCAGATTACCTGCCACAGATTTGGAAGTCCAGATGCACCATGAAACATCGGGTCTTTGCCTGGCTCATGCTGGTAGACAGGATCAACACCCGTGACATGCTACGACGCAGAAAATTCAACATTGGGACTGACTTCTCGTGCCTCCTGTGTGACTCAAGAGAGACGAAACAAGAAACCATCTCTTCTTCGAGTGTGCGTTTGGGGCTGAATGCTGGAGTAAGCTAGGGATTAACGGGACATTGACTTGCCTCTCGAGGGCATGCTGCAGACTGCAAGAGCGCCTTGGCAAAGGCCGCTGTTCACTGAAGTTGTGATCTTGGGGGCGTGGAACATCTGGAAGACACGCATCAGGAAGTTATTTGACAACGTTTCCCCGAGCTCGCTGAGTGGAGAAGGCAGCTTGCCCAAGACCTTGACATCCTTGGCTGCAGAGTACAGAGTAAGCACGAGGAGTCCCTCGAGCAGCTTTGCCTGAATTTTGCCGCAGGATCTCTCTGAAAACCTAACTCTATCTGACCGGGCACCCATGTGGTGCTCTGTAAATTATGTGCATGTGTAACATTCTGTGTAACTTTGGCCCTGTGTCACTCCCTTTATATTTATAAAAATAAGCAGTAGGAGTTTCTCCTGCTGTAATTAGTCTTTTTTTGCAGTACTTAGTACTTACATAGTATGTTTAATACTATAAGACAGAGGCACATTGCCAGTCTGCTGCATTTGGCTTTGGAGGTTGATGCTCTATATATTACCACCAATGAGGCAAAACAATTCGTGTCTATGAGACGCTGTAACAAAAGGTTTTCTGACGTAGCACTCCATGTCTTTGATCTATTTTATCCGCGAGATTTATAATTTAATAAATTGGGTTTTAAGGGAAACATGGCTGGGGGATTATCCCTCACGTGAACATTTGATTGCGTTCTTAGAGTAAAAGATTCATTCAGTCACTGAGCTTGGATTTGGTATCTGTCTTGGCTACTCTGTCTTAGTATTATACTATACTTGCTCATTATAGCCTGCAAGTGCCAGTGGTAAGTAATTACGGACCAGCTCAGCTTGGTAAGCTGCATCTTTTTTTTTTTTGTCAAAATCAAGATTCTGACAGTGACATACTTTAGAGAATTATCGACACACAATAGTAAGTAGCAGGAACATCACATCGTCAGCTGGTGTAGTACACGGCAAAACAAAGGTGATCTTCCAAAGTGCAGTGCATATACCTTCCTGATACATGGAGGTTCAGCCTTGGAGTCTCAGAAGCTGTTAAATTTAACACTTAATTTGCCTGCTAATGACAATTTTAATCCGGCCTTGGACGGCAGGGCAGGCACATCCATCCAACAGGAAGATACACCAATACCATACATAATATAATCGTGGCGGTCGCCATCCTCATCATCCTCCTCCTATTTACGGATGCAGCGTTGAGTTGAGACGCGACAATGGCATGGGACTGGGACTCGGTGCTGGTCGGGGTGCTCTTCTTCGTGGCGATCACGCCGGAGCTGCTATGCCAGATCCCCGGCAACAATGGCCGCCTCGTTGGGTGGCGCAGCATGCGAATTAGCGTCACCATCTTCTACTGGATCTGCGCCACCTTCATGATCGCCGACAGGGTCAACCTCTACGTCGTCTATCTGCGGGATCATCAGATCCATAGAGCTCCCTGTACCCCAGAGGTTCGCTCTCAATGCCCTGAGTTGTGTTCTGCACTTGCTCCATAAACCCATGGGCACAGTCAGGACTGGAAAAGATCGTAGACTTCCGTTTATTTTATCATTTGAACGGAGCCAATATGATATGGATCGATGATTGTGTCTATCCTATGTATGAGTAATGCTACACTTACGGGCACACTGATGTGGCAAGTCGTCCGTGCATCAGCGTGAGGTTTTTTTGAAACAAAACCACCAGATTTCTCCAGCTGCATCAGGCCGTCTGTTGATTTTAGTCTGTAGTTTGTTATCTGTAATTGAAGATGCATGGGCGAAATGCCCTAAAGATACACGTGCAAGTGGTATGAGTGGTCGTTTTGTCGGTGTTCCGGGTTTTCTGGCCGCTGCAGTGACGTCATCCCTTTTTGAAGGTGTTCTTGCAGCATCTCTTGATACTTCTATGTGCTCCGAGTGAAAACCCATGATTCTCATGTAGGGCGGTGCAAGTGTTGTAGCGTAATGTATTTCTTGAAGACGCTTTCTTGGAGTTCATGGTGTGTGTGGCTCTCCGGAGGTGGTGCGGAGGAGGTTGCGGTGTGCGTCTTGCAGAGGAGTGTTGGCGGCGGGACGCTTCTCTTTATGGTTGGATGGTTCGTCTGTCGACGCATATGCACGAGCTCTACAGTGCGCAACGGCCTGCCAGAGTCGGCTACCGGCTACGCTCGTCCGCGGATTGTTCCCTCCCGTCGTGACTAAGGGTGTGGTCGTGGTGGCATTCTCCTACCAGCATGGTCAGATGGCGTCGCGTCATTGTCTTGCTTTCTTCGTCCTAACTCTGGGTTTCTCTGTAATGGCTGCCCCGTTGAGCTTGTTGCTCCTTCTGTAGTCTTGTTGTCTGTGTGTGCTCGGTAGTTCCTTGCTTTAGGTTCATCATCATGTATCTTTTGCTGGTGTTGGGTTACTAAATTAACAAGCGAATAAAAGTTTCCACCTTCTTTTCTAAACCTATAAATGATAAAGGAACTTGTGTAGCACGAGTCACAGAAGCACAACGGGGCAGCAGTCACATGAATTATTACGATAACAATTGAAGCTACAAATACTGCAGGTTAACCACACACTGCCACTCACATATATTGTTATACCATATCATTCACAACTAAGACGGATAGAAAACACATGTCTTTTCTTTCTGCAACATCAAGCCAACATCTCTCGCAGCTATTTAAAAACAAAATGAAGAGTATCTAGGAGGAACTACACGAATCCAGGCTGCCTAGTACACCATCCGTGGTGCTAAGCCTCTGGGTGACTTCTCTCTCACAGCTATTATTCAAGCAACAATTGCCAGCTAAGTGGTACAATTATTCCCCATGTCTTCTTCCGAGACCAAGCTCGGAATCAGCTAACAGAAACGCCAGAATAGTTCTGGAGTAATTTATTGATGATGGGCAAGAGCAGTTGCTTCCGAGTTACACTGCAAACCTGTCAGTTAAATTCACTGGTTAGTAATATATAAATTATCTTCTTATCAAGCAAAAATAAAGCTATACATAGTACGAAAAGTTCAAAGACATATACATCCAAAGACCTCACTCACTATGGAACTTGCTGTCTTATACTTCCTCTGTACCACAATATAAGACGTGTTTAGTTGAACCTTACATTGTGGTACAGAGGGAGTATTAGATAGAACCTTACATTACTACTTTCGAAAAATTGTTTTTTGTTACTGTTTCATAGGCTTCTAAAAGACGGGGAATGATTTTCCTATAATTTAGAACAGCAAGTTCCATAGCTAAACAGCAAGTTCCTTCTTAAGGCTATATGAGTGTGAAGGTGGGAAAACAGGTTATTTTTTAACAAGTGTGGAATGAGGTCTTCTAAAATAAGTATAGCATGAGTTAAGCAATCGACAGAAACAGATCAAAGGATGTTGCTAGTTATAGACCAAGATGTGACGCCTAGCAAGTTTTTCAACACCTGCTCTTACACAGCCTCTCTCGCCAATCAGCATTGCACACAAGCCTTGCTCCTCCCTCGATCGGTGTCATGTCGTATTTGGAGATCCACGACAATTTGGAGGATGTGACACCTAGCCGTTTGCAGGTCTTCTGACAGGAGCTTGGACTCATCCGTGCATACTGGCACCCTCTACAGCTTCTTAGACATCAACTGCCCTCTCCCCAGCCACAAAGGTTGCTCTCTGATTGTGCGTATTTAACTTTCAAAAAAGATGATGATGTGCATGTAGTGCTGAAGGATTTTTTTTGTCTTCATCTTGTTGCTAATTCAAGTTGATTGCTTTGTGTAGTTACATTGGTTTTCTTGACATGGTGCACCAAAATGCATCAAGGAATCATTTTAAATGCCCAGCTGGTAAAAAATATTGCATTATTGTCATGTTGTTGCAGGATGTGAGCACATGGTAGCGGCCATCGAGCACCGGTCTATATTTTTTTTAATGTTGATTATGGTACTAAGAATATTTTATATTCTCCTTTTCTTTTACATGAATTTCCAATTTATTGTCCTGTGCTGCTTTACTTCCTTATCGGCACCTGTAGGCTCTTAGGTGATTATTTTTCAAAAAATAAATAACGGTTACAAGATATGATTGGGAAATTTTCGAGTTACTTTTGCACATAAAGCGACTGTGATGTTCTACCCTCTACGGTTCTTGCCATTGCCAGTCCTACTCCTATTCTATGTGTCAATGTGTGCATGGAGTTACCCAGGTTACCGCACGCACTTCAGCTCCAACAAAACAGATATGGCATACTGAATTGGTGCTTTCAGTGCATAAAAATAAAAAATATAATAGCTTCCTCTTGAAAGTGAAATGCAGGTTTTGATAATTTATGTTAGATTTCATTTAACTGACAAACTTTGCGACGAAATGTGCACCTATTTGTTTTTCTTCAGGTAAGGAAATTGAATAAATTTTGTGGTTGTTCTGGTTGCAAATTCTCACCTTAAAGGTCGACCCTGTACCTACTATCACCCCCAGATTGCTACATCTAGTTCTACAGTGTGAATGGTACCGACAAAACACGGTCCCATACTATGCAAGTGTTGCAAAATAAAAACATGCACTCCAAATTGTTGACTCAAAAGATGACGATGAAAAATGAAATCAAGCTATATCCGCATAGACATCAAGAAGAAACTAAGAAAGGTAAACATATAACTATCATGTGCAAGAATCCATACCTATTTGTGTATCTTATTAAAACTTGGAGTGATCCATGCGGGAAATGGCCAATTCAACCAAGATTGGGGAGACACTACATTAATGGAACTTCCATCCTCCAAATTAAATATTCCAACATCCCGACAGATCTCATGCCCATCCACCATCGAGTACTCATCGTCATCGGTAAAATAGACATGGTTTGGCAGCAGTGTTGGGTAGTCCTTTGAGGAAAGGCAACAGGTAGAGTTGTGCCCGATGAACAATGCATCAACCCCCAATGTCGGCACATGAACTATCTGCTAGCTGTCAAGGTCAGCCTTGTATATGTCAATCCGAGTTGTATTTGTATGTAACTCATTCTCATCTTGCTCAGCACTTGTGGTCTTCTTTATCCTCCACACTTGCAGCACATCGCCAGAAGATGTCTTGGCCATGTATACCGTATATAAATAGAACTGCGAGGTGTCGTTGAAGATCATGTCTCGCGTGGTTCGAGAATCACGTTCAATGGTATAGCGATGGATCCCGCCTAGGAGATTCATCGCGTAGAGCGTGCCGTCATCGCCAAATACGCAATCAGAGTAGCGTGGTGGTTCACGGGGTGACGAAGCAATCCAGTGCCACTTCTCATCACCGATTCTCGCAAATGATAGGTCCCTATTTGGATTGTGAATCACCACGACCGTGCAATGCCCCATGGAAGGATCGCAGGACAGCACAACCTTGAGATACAAGAATCCCCCGAGCTCGTCCAGCGCATAGGGCTGTGGTTCTTCGTCGTATAGAGAAAGATCGTACCTTTCGAGTCTGCCGGCGGGGTCGAAGACGGGGTTACCTGCTCGATGGTGGCGACGGAGGGGAGCGCGACCTGCTCCCCGGTGACGGGGTTGAGGAGGTGGAGCTCGGAGCGGGCGTCGGCGGTGACGAGCCACCCGTGCGAGGAGCCGACGATGTTGCGCTCCCCGATGGGAGGGTCCGGGAGGCGCACCCTGTAGGACTTCTTGTCGGCAAGGCTCAGTAACTCGGCGGCGGGGGTGCCGGCGGCGGCGGTGGTTGTGTAGAAGAGGCACGGGGTTTGGGGGCGGTTGTAGATCCCCAAGCGGCGGAGAGCACGAGAGGTTGCGCGCCAGGAGGTGCACACGTCGGCGGCGCGGAAGAGGTCTGGGAACTCGAGCCCGCCGAGGACGGTGGTGAGGACGTCGGACGGTAGCTTGGACCAGTCCCGGCCGGCCGCCATCGATTCCTCCATTGGGCAGGGATCTGGTGAGACAGGGGAAGCCTTCAGATTATATATGCCGGCGATGCAGGGGAGCGCATCGCCGCCGGTGGCCTGCTTCCCCTATCGACTAGGAGTCGGAGTAGATACGCCGGCGGCGATGCAGAGTGGAGTAGATTTTTTCCCGAGCCGAAGGAATACTTTTCTGGACCTAATAAGAAAAAGAGTTAAATGCACGGGCGGTCCTAATTTTTTCACCGAAGTGTCAGTTGAGTCATAATTCTTTCAAACCGCACATCAGTCCCATATCTTTTCAAGTCGTTCACCGGAGGTCCTAATTTGACCCGGCCAGCGCTGACCTGTCCGCGTGGCACTTTGACCACTGCCACGTCGACAACAATTTACAAAAAAGCCCCCTAGTTACATTTCCTCTAAATCGAGTTGTCACTGTCTGGTAGAGAACAGAGCACCACCGCGCTTCCCCACCGCAGCCAACTTCCACAGCGGCCACACGGCGTGACCAAACCCAAGCCCGGCCGCACGCGTAGCCGATGGCGGAGGACGGCGAGGAGAAGCTGCTGGCCACGGTGCAGCACATCGCCAAGACCCTGGGCCGCACCGGCACCATGACGGAGGACATACTCAAGGTCTTCTCCAACTACGACGGTCGCCTCTCGCTCGAGAAGCTCTACGCGACGGCGGCCGCGGCCGGAGGGGAGCACTCGATGCCGGCCTCCTCGCCCCCGCCCACGCTGCCTTCGCCCGCCGCCGCCGCGGCCATGCTGCCGCCGGTCACCTCGCTCGAGCGCACCGTGTGCATGCTCGACCGGCAGATCTCGCAGTTCGTCACCATGGACAGGCTCGTCTGGGCCGACTCCGCCGACGCGGACGCGTTCCTGGAGGTCGTGGACGACCTCATCGGCACGTGCAGGAGCTGGACGCCGCGGGGACCAACCGCGGGCTGCTCGACAGCGCCGACGAGCTGCTGAGCCGGTGCATGGCGTGGCTGGAGGACGAGTTCAGGGCGCTAATCGAGCGCCCCGACGACGCGGCGCCGGCGCCGCCTGGCGTGTTCGACTCTGAGCAGAGCGAGGATGAGGACTATGACGCGGACGATGGCTACAGGGAGGAGCCCATCCCTATCGCCAAGCCGGTCTCGGACTTCGACGTCATCATCGACGCTCTGCCCCCGGGGTCCGTCTCCGACGTGCACCAGATCGCGCGGCGATGGTCGACGCCGACGCAGGCACGCTCCGGGTAGGAGCAGGGACCGAGCGCCATGGGTGGCGACTCCGCGGCATCTGCTATGGGAGGCCGAGGCTTCTAGAAAGAGACGACGGCGTCGGGCTGCCGCATGCAGGTTAGAAGAAATGTAACTTAGGGGGCTTTTTTGTAAATTGTTGTCGACGTGGCAGTGGTCAAAGTGCCACGCGGGCTGGTCAGCGCTGGCCGGTCAAATTAGGACCTCCGGTGAACGACTTGAAAAGTATAGGACTGAGATGTGCGGTTTGAAAGAATTAGGACTCAACTGACACTTCGTGAAAGAATTAGGACCGCCCGTGCATTTAACTCTAAGAAAAAAATATCTCTTCGACTCCAAACTCCGCTCACAGTAAACGAGTTGGACTAGAACTATATGATGTTCAAGGAATACTTTTCTGGGCCTAAGAAAAAAAATATTTTCCTGGTCGCGCTGACAATCTACCCAGCAACGTGGCCAATAGCAAAAAAAAAATTGCGGGGCGTCCCATACAGCGTCCGGCAACCCCACTTTGCGCCCCGTTTCTAGGGCGCTAAGCGAGCATACTGGCAACCAACCGCGGCAACACGCGCCGAGTCGAAACCCGACGGATGGGCCCGACGCGTCAGCGACCCAACCTTTTATTTTCTCCCCAGCGTCCCTTTGTGGCATGTGTTCATCCCCCTCCCTGCTGAGTCGCCCCTCCCTACTGAATCGTAGATGCCACCACCCACCCTCCGCCGGCTGGTCCCCCGTCTTCCCCCTCCCCGCGCGTGCCAGGAACGACACACTATTTCTTCCGTCGCAGTGTCTGTAGTCTCTTCTCCTCAAGCCGCACTTGTTGTCCGGCGCTACATCGTCGCCGCCTCCGAGAACTGCCCGCATGTAAGGTGTTCGTCGCATTGCTCGGCTCATTTTTTTCTCGTAGACTTCAGTTTTTGCTAAAACATTGTGTTGATATAGATGGATAGCGACGACGAACTTGTGTTAGCCGACGCATTGCTCAGCGCCCATGTCGCCTCCAACGTCGTGGTCGACGAACACTTGGCGATCATCACTTGCCTGTTGGTTTGGTTGGACAGATGAACGTTGCGCCTCAGATTGGAGGTCAAGTCGGGTAGGAGGATGAACAAAGATTGTAGACGATGCATGGACATATGACAATGCGGCAAGACTACTTCGCCGATGATCCCTCACACGGGGACAAGGAATTCCGGTGGCGGTTTACGATGAATAGAGACCTCTTCATGGTCGTTCTGACGGGTGTGCGGAAGTATGATGACTACTTCAAGCTGAAAAGCGACTGCACCGGACTGGTTGGTTTCTCCTTTGTCCATAAATGCACGGCTGCTCTGAGAGTTCTTGCATATAGAGCTCCCGCAGATGCAGATGCAGTAGACGACTACCTCCGCATGGCTGAATCCACATGTATCGCGACCATGTATCGCCATTGCAAGGCGTTTGTTAAAAAAATTGAGACAACTGATGGCCCTTGAAGAGGTTGATCTACGGCGCCAGAAAACAGCTTGATCTCCGGTGCGTAGTTACCTGCGTCAAAAGTAAATGGGTTAGGTTGAGACTCCAAGTGCAGAGTGTGTAGTAAGTGGAAGACGTGTTTTCCCCACGAGGGTGACTCGAGGGTTTAATATCGAACTCTCGGGGAATCAGTAGTGAAAGATTTATCTCCTATCCTTCTTTTGGTCACCTACAAAACAAGGTTAATTGTTTTGGTCCTCAACCTCACCTGTGGTTGTCAAGCACAAGGTGTATGAATGATATCAAGATAAATATGCAATGCAAACAAGAAATAAATATGCAATGGTGGTAATGAATGTGCAAGGATGATGATAACAATGATAAATGATATTTTTGGGTTTTTTATGATGAATGCAAGATGGAAAAGTGTTTTTGTATTTTCGGATTTAATAATGCAGAAAATGGAAAAGTGGTAAAAGTGGTTGGAAAGGTGTTTCTTATGATTAAAAATGGACCGGGGTTCATGGTTTCACAAATGCACTCTCTCTTTTAATGGTGTGGCAGACAATGGACACATAGAGTTGACATATGAGATTGCAACACAAAGTTTGATATCAAGTTACTAATTATATGGGCATCACGTCCTAACATAGAGATCTTTTGGTTATTAATCTCACTTATACTCCACCAAGATGCGAACTAAATCATAACACCTTAGTAATTAAGATAATCAGAGTATAGCTTTAAGTATCATGACATGAAGTGAAAATAAGAACATGCTAGATCTAGTCACAGGAAGAAGCTTGGTCACCCTCAACCCTTGTAGCATGGTATTTTTGTTTATCCCTAGTGAGGCAACAAAGTAAGGTAAAACACCCAAGTGGATCGCGATATTTCAGTTGTCAACTTACCGCACTCACCACCCCCCGTTACTCCAACTAATGCACACATCACCCCACACACGCCCTCATAAACATGCTTGATCATAACAAGTAGATAAGAACGGGGTACATAATATGCATCTATACTCATAACTGAAACAAACATTGCAATCTCAAACATATATTAACTCACAAAAAGATCCACCACATAGGAATTACAAATATGACCGTAATCATGTTCAGCAGCTCATACGGTACTAATTAGTGAAGCTCAAAGAGAGGAGAGATACATAAGTTACTTCCACAAACCCATAGTCCAGAGGTGGACTACTCCCTCTTCATCATGGAGACGGTGGAGATGTCGATGGAGAGATGGAGACCACGCCGGCAGCGCCCCGCCGGAGTTTTCCCCCTCCAATCTGCAGCTCCAGATCTTGTTTTCGTGTTTCTGTGATATGGCGGCGCTTGTTTTCGAGAACGCCGTGGGACTTCTTTTATAGGCGTTTTTAGGTCAAGACGAAGGCGGTGGAGAAAGATCGACGGCTGCGGAGCCTCGAGGCCAAGTTGGTGGGCCCCACGCGGCCAGGTACAGTGGCCGCGTGGGCCACCCCTTTTGGCCTCCGGCCTCCGTTTGCTTGATTCCTTCGCTCCTACGTCTTCCTCCTTCCAAAATAATGACGCCTGTATTTTTCCAGATTTTTGACGTCGTTTGGGTCCCTGAAACATAAAAGGAAAGAAATAGGGTTTTCTGCCTGCGCAGGGTTAATTCCATAAAAATAGGAAACAATTATTTTATTTCCTAAAATCATTAAATAACAGTGGTATAACCCTTATATGATGCAAATATGATTGGAATATGAGTGATATAGTGCAAAGTTCATGTATGCATTTTACATGCATCAACATCCCCAAGCTTAACCAATACTCGTCCTCGAGTATGAAGGTGATAAAACTAACATGGGCTTTGCAATATAGCACTAACAATGGATATCAAAGATGATTGCTACTGCTACATAGAGTCAAATGATTCATTCTTCAAAGGAGTAGCAATATGCAAAATAGTTTATGAAGTGATATCAAGTATTCAAGCAAGGATGTTCAATGATAGTTCACAAAGTGTAACATAGAAGATAGTAATATGGACCACATGTATGCATAATGATAAGTAAGAACATCCTACATTGGTCATAGAGTGTAGATGAAAATCTGAATATAAAAGGTGGACACTTTGGAAAGATGTATATGTGAGTAGAGGTAAAGCATGCATAAGTTTCATCTAACTTCCAAACTCTTCTACTTAAGTTAATGATTGCAATGTGGAATTCTTGGTGTCAAGCTCTCATTACCCCTATCATAGCATCTTGAATGATTAAAGTTTAATGTGAAAGCAAATATGAGTAGTGTGCTTGATAAAGTAAAGGTTAGGTGTCTCATGCCCCTTGAATACAAGTACCTACACCATGATTACTCAACTTAGGAAACAAAGCAAGTTCAAGTTATATCATTGTAAGTAATAATAGTATCATCAAGAGCGTCAACTGGGGTACCTCTTGTCCCAGGATATGGAACAAGCCCATATCAAAATGACAAGACAAACAAACAAGATGAACAACCTCAACACCCTTTTTATTTACCATTGGAATAGCTTTTTATTATAAGGTGCATCACAGACGGTTCACCATAGCATGTAAGTAAATTTCCACCATGAATGATGCATGGCTTAGATTAGCGGCCCAGGCGTCTCTCTAACCATTTATACAAACTCATTTAAACTACTTCATTTCCACCTCATTTCACCATGATAGGCATCCATAAACAAAAGTACATGATATCAACTAAATGAGATGAAGGAGCATGTTGAAAGCTTTGCATGTGACAGCACATATGGGCTAACTCCCAACCTCGGACATTTATCAAGCCACTAGCATCATATTTTAATCACAATGGGTCATGTTTTATTTATGCAATAAAAATAAGTTGTGCATCAAGTTCGTGAGAGCTATATAACCAACTTTTCCCATAACAATCAATAACATAAACATTTTCATTCAGAGGTATAGATAACACAAATATCATGATATACATACTCGGAATAGCATAAAGCCATAGGTAGATATGGTGGACTCACTGGAATAACTTTGGTTGAAGGTGTTGGAAACAAGTTTTTACTTGTTGGAATTTTGGGCTAGCAAGAGGGAGAAAGTTGACCATCTAGATGCATGCATGAGTGTCCATAGAACTAACTAATCCATGTTAAACAAGTAAAATAACATTCAGCATCAAAACATGAATAAGTGATAGCTCTTGATAAAGCATTTGCAAATTATTACTCATAAACAAGCTCATGAATCATGCAACTATATGTATCATTAAAAATCAACTCAAACATCCCTTTTCCCAATATGATAAAAGCATCCAACATATTTCAACCCATATTTCCAGTAGCTCTTTCTCATATAAATGATAATGTGGTGGTCTCACAAAATAAAAACAAACCAAAAACAAACAAAAAGACGCTCCAAGTTTATGCGATAAAGTGTTTCGATCGAAAAACAGAAGTTAGACGTGTGCAAACCGAGAGTGTGTAGGTCCAGTGGGGTTGTCTTCACATCCCCAAGCTTATGGTCTTCACCATCCTTGGATAACTCTTGGTGCATCTCCTCCAATCCCTGTGAAAAAACTTCAAAACACCGTTTCTCCCATTTTCTTTTCTGTGGGGTGCATTAGTAGTGATAAACAAATAGGTTTCTTGCTGCATATAATCCTTAAACAAAACATATGAATGTCCAGAAAGTATATAATGTTGTATGCCTACTCATAAACTCATTGAATCAAAAAGATTCAAGTTAAAAGTTCAAAACATGCATAAAACAAAATGGGACAGAATCTGTCCAGAAAAACAGCAGCAGCAAAACGTATTTTTCTACCCTACCAAACTTTGCCGAAAAATTCCGCAAAATTCATGCATACAGAGGATGAAAAGTTGCAACTACAGTTCAAATATGAGCTCATTCGGAGTTACAGAATAAGAATTAAAAATCATACCGTGCACAGATTCGTGCAGGAATAAAATCTCCGAACGCTATAAGCAACTTTTCAAACCAAAATGGGTAAAACTTGGCACTTTATTAAAAACTCCAGAAACTAAACTAAAAACAAACTCTCTTGATACAGCAAGAGGACACAAAGAAAATCACACAAAAAATAACCGGGTTGCCTCCCGCAAAGCGCTTTCTTTATAGCCATATAGCTAGGCTTCTTACTTGTTGTTTATTGAAGATGAAGCTCATGAGGGAGCTTGAACTTTGATGTTCCCCTCTTCTTGGGAAGTGTTCCATGCACTTCTTGTGTGGAACTGAAACTTCACGTTCCCTCCTTTGAATCAATGATAGCACCTGTAGTACGAAGAAAAGGTCTTCCAAGAATAATAGGACTAGAGGTTTTATTCCCCATGTCCATGATTAGAAAATCCACAGGCACAAAAGTCATATGTAACTCTACCATAACATCACTTACTTTCCCTAAAGCATGTTTAATGGAATCATCAGCAAGTGCAAGTTCAATAGAGCATTTTTCAAGATTTTTCAATTCAAGTACTTCATATAGTTCTTTAGACAAAACAGAGACACTAGATCCTAGATCAAGTATGGCATGATGTGTCTCTTTTCCAATAGTTACTAGTACCTTGGGAATCCATATATCCCCAAGCTTAGGTGGTATCATGGCCTCTTGGTTGTACCTAGCAATTTTCTCTTTCAAGACATGATTAGCAATATAGGAACCAAAGCCAGCTTGATTAGTGTTGATGGAAGGATCACTTGCAAACTTTTGTAAGATAGAGATTAATTCATGCAAGCTACAATTTTCTAAGTCAAGCAAAGGATCCTTGACTTCACTAAGCATTTTAACTTCCTCAACTTCTCTCTTTCATTACCCCAATAGATTCTTTAGCAACTCTCTCTTGCTCATGAATGTGTTCCCAAGACTTATTGATAACTTCTTGGCAATATTTAATTGTTTCCTCATGTTTTTGGGCTGTAATGATACTCTTTAATGATGAGACTTCCTTAGCAAGCTGATCTACCCTTTCAAACAAAGCATCTTGTTTTTCAAACTTAGAGATAAATTCCTTATTAAGCTCTTTTGGTAGATATAAAAGATCTAATGGTGTTTTCCAAATCACTAGAAACATTACCACTAGAAGCATATTTATTTGGCACATATGGGGGTTTATTATAAGAGTTATAATTGTTGTTCCCATACCCATTATTACCATAGTTCCTAATGAAGTTGACATCAATATTTTCAGAATTATTACCAACTAGTTCTTGCAAAGGAACATTTTCAACACTAGGTTTATTAAGCAAAGCAAGAATAGTATCCATTTTAGATGACAAATCATTAGTTTCCTCAATAGAATTCACTTTCTTAGAAGGATTGGGTGCCCTATCAGTATGCCATTGACTATAGTTTTGCAAAATGCTTTCCAATATATTTTTAGCTTCTACTATAGTCTTACTCATAAAAGCACCTCCAGCAGCAGAATCAAGTATGTTTCTAGACATGTAGTTTAAACCATTGTAGAAAGAGTGTAATATGGTCCATTCATTAACCCATGTGAGGACAAGTTCGAAGCATAAGTTTAATCCTATCCCAAGCCATAGCAACATGTTCATTTTCATTTTGCCTAAAAGAAAGGATGTTGTTTCTATTTTGCAAAATTTTAACAGGAGGATAGTATTTCTTAATAAAAGCTTCTTTAAGATCATCCCATGAATTAATACTACCGGATGGCAATGAATGCAACCACTCTTTAGCTTTCCCTCTAAGTGAAAAAGGAAATAGCTTCAATTTTAGGATATCACTTTCAACATTCTTAAACTTTTGCATGTCACATATTTCAACAAAATCATGAAGATGCATAGAGGCATCCTCCATAGCACTACCACCAAATTGTTCCCTAGTTATCAAGTTCAACAAACTAGGACTTACTTCATAGCTATCAGCTTTAATCTCAGGTGTGGCAATAGCTTTAGAGATGAATTGATCATTAGGAGTGTTTGTGTAGTCACACAATTTAGTTCTTTCTCCCATTTTAGCAAGTTTTTTTTGTATTTTTTAATTTTATATGCAAAACTGAAAATAAAATGAGTCTCACAAATGCAAACCGAATTACAAATGCAAGACAATGCAAGACAATGACAAAACAAATAATTTTGCTTTGAAGGTAAAGATGGATAAGATGATGCTCACGTAGGTGCAACCTCCCCAAGCTTAGGTGTTAGCACAAGTTGGTGAAGTTGACTTTGTTGTGATCTCCTTGGATAAACCTTCTCAGCTATGATTCCCCGGCAACGGCGCCAGAAAACAGTCTTGATGGCCCTTGAAGAGGTTGATCTACGGCGCAGAAAACAGCTTGATCTCCGGTGCGTAGTTACCTGCGTCAAAAGTAAATGGGTTAGGTTGAGACTCCAAGTGCAGAGTGTGTAGTAAGTGGAAGACGTGTTTTCCCCACGAGGGTGACTCGAGGGTTTAATATCGAACTCTCGGGGAATCAGTAGTGAAAGATTTATCTCCCTATCCTTCTTTTGATCACCTACAAAACAAGGTTAATTGTTTTGGTCCTCAACCTCACCTGTGGTTGTCAAGCACAAGGTGTATGAATGATATCAAGATAAATATGCAATGCAAACAAGAAATAAATATGCAATGGTGGTTAATGAATGTGCAAGGATGATGATAACAATGATAAATGATATTTTTGAGTTTTTTTATGATGAATGCAAGATGGAAAAGTGTTTTTGTATTTTCGGATTTAATAATTGCAGAAAATGGAAAAGTGGTAAAAATGGTTGGAAAGGTGTTTCTTATGATTAAAAATGGACCGGGGTTCATGGTTTCACAAATGCACTCTCTCTTTTAATGGTGTGGCAGACAATGGACACATAGAGTTGACATATGAGATTGCAACACAAAGTTTGATATCAAGTTACTAATTATATGGGCATCACGTCCTAACATAGAGATCTTTTGGTTATTAATCTCACTTATACTCCACCAAGATGCGAACTAAATCATAACACCTTAGTAATTAAGATAATCAGAGTATAGCTTTAAGTATCATGACATGAAGTGAAAATAAGAACATGCTAGATCTAGTCACAGGAAGAAGCTTGGTCACCCTCAACTCTTGTAGCATGGTATTTTTGTTTATCCCTAGTGAGGCAACAAAGTAAGGTAAAACACCCAAGTGGATCGCGATATTTCAGTTGTCAACTTACCGCACTCACCACCCCCGTTACTCCAACTAATGCACACATCACCCCACACACGCCCTCATAAACATGCTTGATCATAACAAGTAGCTAAGAACGGGGTACATAATATGCATCTACATTCATAACTAAAACAAACATTTTCAATCTCAACATATATTAACTCACAAAAAGATCCACCACATAGGAATTACAAATATGACCGTAATCATGTTCAGCAGCTCATACGGTACTAATTAGTGAAGCTCAAAGAAGGAGAGATACATAAGTTACTTCCACAAACCCATAGTCCAGAGGTGGACTACTCCCTCTTCATCATGGAGACGGTGGAGATATCGATGGAGAGGGTGGAGACCACGCCGGCAGCGTGATACGTCTCCAACATATCTATAATTTCTTATGTTCCATCTAGTTTTATACCAATAGCTACATGTTTTATTCACACTTCATAGCATTTTTATGCATTTTCTGGAACTAACCTATTAACAAGATGCCACAGTGCCAGTTCTGTTTCTGCTGTTTTTGGTTTCAGAAAAGCTGTTCTAGAAATATTCTCGGAATTGGACGAAACAAAATCCCAGATGCCTATTTTTCCCGACACGTTCCAGAAGTCCGAAGGAGAGACGAAGGGGGCAGCAGGGCGCCCTCCCCACATGGCGGCGCGGGTGGGGCCCCTGCCGCGCCACCCTATGGGGAGCGAGCCCCGCGCCTCCACCGACGTCGCCCCTTCGCCTATTTATTCGCCCAGACGCGAAAACCCTAAAATAATCAGTCATATTCCACCAAGGGTTCCGCAGCACCGCCGCCATCGACGACAAGTTTCGGGGGACAGAAGTCTCTGTTCCGGTACCCTGCCGGGACGGGGAAGTGCCCCCGGAGCCATCTCCATCGACTCCACCGTCATCTTCATCGCCGTTGCTGTCTCCCATGATGAGGAGGGAGTAGTTCTCCCCCGAGGCTGAGGGCTCTACCGGTAACTATGTGGTTTATCTCTCTCTCCCATGGTGTGATCTTTATGTGATCATGAGCTTTGTAATCTAGTTGAATAAGTAGATGTTACTCTTTATCTATTATGCCACTCTAGAGGTTACTTTAATATGAACTCCGGATTCACTCTCCACGGTGTGAAGGTGACAGTGTGCGCATCGTGTGTGATTCCTTTATGACGTTGTCGGTGTTTGTTTACTGAGACTTTGAGGTGCGCTTTTGCAGCCCTACGCAATGAATGGTGTTTGTTATCCAACAAGAGAGTGTTTGAGAGTAGCATTTATTTATTCAATTATGTTGTCATTGTTGAGAGTGTCCACTAGTGAAAGTATGATCCCTAGGCCTTGTTTCTAAGCATTGAAACACCGTTTACAACAAGTTCTGCTACATGTTTGCTTGCTGCCATTTTTATTTCAGATTACAATTACTACTTATAATCATCCATATTACTTTTATTTCACTATCTCTTCGCCGAACTAGTGCACCTATACATCTGACAAGTGTATTAGGTGTGTTGGGGACACAAGAGACTTCTTGTATCTTAATTGCAGGGTTGCTTGAGAGGGATATCTTTGACCTCTACCTCCCTGAGTTCGATAAACCTTGGGTGATTCACTTAAGAGAAACTTGCTGCTGCTCTACAAACCTCTACTCTTGGAGGCCCAACACTGTCTACAAGAATAGAAGCGTGCGTAGACATCAAGCTATTTTCTGGCGCCGTTGCCGGGGAGGTAAGTGTTGGAAGGTATCTCCTTTAGATTCTGCAATTATTTCTTTTTGTTTCTTGTTTTTATTTTCACTAGTTAAGCTTAATGGAAAACAACAACAAAAATTAGAGATCTTTATGAACTTTATATTGAATTAGGACATGATGCTTTTGAAGAGAAAATTTAAAAACCTATGGAGGCTTGTTTGCATAATAGTGATAGCAATGTTATTAGCATGAATTCTCTGAACACCATTATTGCTAATGCTATGGAAAAGTCTAAGCTTGGGGAAGCTAGTTGTGATGAATATGATATTTTTAGTCCCCCAAGCTTTAAGGAGGAAATTTGCTTTGATAATACTTTGCCTCCAATATATGATGATTATAATCATTGTGATCTTTTCAGCCCACCTACTATTGAGGATATAGTTTATGTTAATTATGATATGCCTCCTATATATGATGTTTACAATGATGAATATGATAGTTTCAGTCCATCTACTATTGAGGATAAAATTCATCATGATTATTCTATGCCTCCAATTTATGATGATTACAATGATGGATGTGATACTTTTACTCCCACTATTATTAATGATTATGCTTATGTGGAGAGTAGTGGTACTGTTATGCTTATGGATCATGATAATAATGCTTTATGTGATAGCTATATTGTTGAGTTTAGTCATGATGCCGCTGAAAATTATTTTGAGAGAGGAAAGTATGGTTATAGAAATCTTCATGTTACAAAATTTCTTCTCTTTATGATGAAGGTTTTGAGCTTTCTCTTGATTTTCTTTTATTTGCTGGGTACTTTAAAACCTACTGATCCTTATGAGAGAGGGAGACACAGTTTCATATATCACAATAATATTAAGTCTCCCCTCTTTATGTTGAAATTTTTGAAGTTACACTTGTTTTGCCTTCCTATGCTAGTCACTTTGTTCTTCATTTACTTGTTTTCTTACAAGGCTCCTATGCATAGGAAGAGTGTTAGATTTAAACATGTTTTATATATGCTTCTTGATGCTCACTTTTATGTTTCAATTCTCATCTTTATGTGAGCATCATCAAAATTATCATGCCTAGCTAAAAGGCTTTAAAGAAAAGCGCTCTTGGAAGACAACCCATTGTTTTATTTTCTGCAATTTTCTTTTATTTGAGTCAAGGTGTTGCTTACTTCTGTAACAACTCCTTTGTATCTTTATTTTATTACAATGTTGTGCCAAGTAAAGTCTCTAGTTAAAAGTTGATGCTAAATTTGGATTTCTGCGCAGTGACAGATTTTTGTTGTCCACCGTTTTGAGCTGTACGCACTCCAGAAAATTCGAAAAATTCTGAAACAAATCACGCATGATCCTTATATATGTACGCAACTTTCATTAGTTTGGGCTTCTTCCATCTGAGTAAGTTAAGTGTCTCGAAAAAATTCGTCTTTCCAGACTGTTCTGTTTTTGACAGATTCTGCCTTTTATTTTGCATTGCCTCTTTTACTATGTTTGATTGGATTTCTTTGCTCCATTAAACATCAGTGGCTGTAGCAAATGTCCAGAAGCTTTGGCAATGATTGTGTCACAGTAGAATATGAGAATTTTTGATTATGCACTAACCCTCTAACGAGTTACCTGAGTTTGGTGTGGCGGAAGTTTTCAAGGAGCAAGAGAGAAGGATGATATGATGTGATCAAGAAGAGTGAAAAGCCTAAGCTTGGGGATGCCCCCGTGGGTCATCCCAGCAATATTCAAGAAGACTCAAGCGTCTAAGCTTGGGGATGCCCAAGGCATCCCCTTCTTCATCAACAACTTATCAGATCATTGATGGTCCCGAAGAGCAAGGCTTTGATACCTGCAAAAATAAACGGGATTAGGTTGAGACTCCAAGTGCAGAGTGTATAGTAAGTGGAAGACAGTTTTCCCCACGAGGGGTGACTCGAGGGTTTAATATCGAACTCTCGGGGAATCTGAAGTGGTAGATTTATCTTCTTATCCTTCTTTTGGTTACCTACAAAACAAGGTTAGATGTTTTGGTCCTCAACCTCACCTGTGGTTGTCAAGCACAAGGTGTAAGAATGATATCAGGATAGTTATGCAATGCAAACAAGAAATAAATATGCAATGATGGTGGATGCAATGATAAATGATATTTTTGGGTTTTTGAATGATGTATGCAAGATGAAAAGTATTTTTGTATTTTCGGATTTAATGATGGCTGAAAATAGAAAAGTGGTATATGGTGTTGGAAAGGTGTTTCTTATGATTAAAAATGGACTGGGGTTCATGGTTTCACAAATGCACTCTCTCTTTATAAAGTGGTAGACAATGGAACACACAAAGTTAACATATGAGATTGCAACACAGGGTTTGATAACAAGTTACTTAGATATATGGGCATCACGTCCTAACATAGAGATCTTTTGGTTATTAACCTCTCTTATACTCCACCAAGATGCGAACTAAATCATAACACCTCAGTAATTAAGATAACTCAGAGTATAGCATTAAGTATCATGACATGAAGTGAAAATAAGAACATGCTAGATCTAGTCATGGAGTAGTGGCAATGGTCACGCCCACATCCCCGGTAGCATGGTATTTTAGTTTATCCCTAGTGAGGTAACAAAGTAAGGTAAAGATACCAAAGTGGATCGCAGAACTTTCTCTCACGTTCACTGCACTAGCCACCCCCCGTTACTCCAACTAATGCACACGTTCCCCACACACGCTCTCATAAACATGCTTGATCAAAACAAGTAGACAAGAACGGGGTACATAATATGCATCTATACTCATAACTGAAACAAACATTGCAATCTCAAACATATATTAACTCATAAAGATCCACCACAAAGGTATTACAACGGTGACCGTAATCATGTTCAGCAGCTCATACGGTGCTAATTAGTGAAGCTCAAGAGAGGAGAGATACATAAGTTACTTCCACAAACCCATAGTCCAGAGGTGGACTACTCCCTCTTCATCATGGAGACGGTGGAGAAGTCGATGGAGAAGATGGAGACCACGCCGGCAGCGCCCCGCCGGAGTTTTCCCCCTCCAATCTGCAGCTCCTGATCTCCGTTTCGGTGTTTCTGTGTTTGTGCGGCGCTCCTTCCAGAGAACGTCGGGGGACCTTTTTTATAGGCGTTTTTAGGTCAAGACGATGTCGGTGGAGCGAAGATCGACGGCAACGGAGCCACGAGGCCAAACGGGTGGGCCCCACGCGGCCACAGTACCTGGCCGCGTGGGCCACCCCGTTTGGCCTCGGGCCTCCGTTTGTTCGCTTCCTTCGCCCACAGGTCTTCTTCCTTCCAAATATTGACGCCCGTAAATTTCCAGGTGATTTCGTTGACGTTTGGGTCCCTGAAACATTAAAATAAGAAAACGGGTTTTCTGCCTGTGCAGGGTTAATTCCATAAAAATAGGAAATAAATGAATATTCCCAAAATCATTATAAAACATTGATATAACCCTTATATGATGCAAATATGATTGGAATATAAGCAATTAAAGTGCAAAGTTCATGTATGCATTTTACATGCATCAACATCCCCAAGCTTAATCCATGCTCGTCCTCGAGTATGAAGATGATAAAACTAACATGGACTTTGCAATTTAATACTTAACAATGAATATCAAAGATGATTACTATTGCTACATATAGTCAAATGATTCATTCTTCAAAGGAGTAGCAATATGCAAATAGTTTATGAAGTGATATCAAGTATTCAAGACAAGGATGTTCATTGATAGTTCACAAAGTGTAACATGGTAGCAAGTAATATGGAACACATGTATGCATAATGATAAGTAGAACATCCTACAATGGTCATAGAGTGTAGATGAAAATCTGAATATGATAGGTGTACACTTTGGAAAGATGTATATGTGAGTAGAGGTAAAGCATGCATAAGTTTCATCCAACTTCCAAACTCTTCTACTTAAGTTAATGATTGCAATAAGGTATTCATTGGTGTCAAGCTCTCATTGCCCCTATCATAGCATCTTGAATGATTAAGGTTAAAGTGAAAGCAAATATGAGTAGTGTGCTTGATAAAGAATGGGTTGAATGTCTCATGCCCCTTGAATACAAGTACTTACACCATGTGTTACTCAACTTGGGAAACAAAGCAAGTTCAATTAAATATCATTGTAAGCATAATAGTATCATCAAGAGCGTCAACTGGGGTACCTCTTGTCCCAAGATATGGAACAAGCCCATATCAAAATGACAAGACAAACAAACAAAATGAACAATCTCAACACCCTTTTTATTTACCATTTGGAATAGTTTTTTATTGCAAGGTGTATCACAGAAGGTTCACCATAGTATGTAAGTAAATTTCCACCATGAATGATGCATGGCTTAGATTAGCGGCCCAGGCGTCTCTCTAACCATTTACACAAACTCATTTAAACTCACTTATTTCCACATTTATTTCAACATGATAAGCATCCATAGACAAAAGCACATGATATCAACTAAATGAGATGAAGAGCGTGTTGAAAGCTTGCCATGTGACAGCACATATGGGCTAACTTCCAACCCAAAACATTCATCAAGCCACAAACATCATAATCTTAATCACAATGGGTCAAGTTTTATTATGCAAATAAAAGAACATTGTGCATCAAGTTCGTGAGAGCTATATAACCAATTTTTTTCCATTGCAATCAATAACATAAACATTTTCATTCAGAGGTAAGATAACACAAACAACATGTTAAACATACTCGGAATAGCATAAAGCCAATAGGTAGATATGGTGGACTCACTGGAATAACTTTGGTTGAAGGTGTTGGAAACAAGTTTTTGCTTGTTGGAGTTTTTGGGCTAGCAAAAGGGAGAAAGTTGACCATCTAGATGCATGCATGAGTGTCCATAGAACTAACTAATCCATGTTAAACCAAGTAAATAACAATCAGCACCAAAACATGAATAAGTGATAGCTCTACAAAAAGAATTTGCAAACTATTACTCATAAACAAGCTCATGAATCATGCAACTATATGTATCATTAAAAATCAAGTCAAACATCCCTTTTCCCAATCTTATAAAAGCATCCAACATATTTCAACCCATATTTCCAGTAGCTCTCTCATATATAATTGATAGTGTGGTGGTCTCTCAAGACTCAAACAAAAACAAAAACGACGCTCCAAGTTTATGCGATAAAGTGTTTCGATCGAAAAACAGAAGTTGGACGTGTGCAAACCGAGAGTGTGTAGGTCCAGCGGGGTTGTCTTCACATCCCCAAGCTTATGGTCTTCACCATCCTTGGATAGCTCTTGGTGCATCTCCTCCAATCCCTGTGAAAAAACTTCAAAACACCGTTTCTCCCATCTCTTTTCTGTGGGGTGCATTAATAGTGATAAACAAATAGGTTCCTTGCTGCATATAATCCTTGAACAAAAATTCATATGAATGTCCAGAAAGTGTATAATGTTGTATGCCTACTCATAAACTCAATTGGATCAAAAAGATTCAACTTAAAAGCTCAAAGCATGCATCAAACAAAATGGGACAGAATCTGTCCAGAAAAACAGTATTTTTCTACCCTACCAAACTTTCTCGAAAAATTCCGAAAAATTCATGCATACAGAGGATGAAAAGTTGCAACTACAGTTCAAATATGAGCTCATTCGGAGTTACAGAATAAGAATTAAAAATCATACCGTGCACTGACGTGCAGGAATAAAATCTCCGAACGCTATAAGCAACTTTTTCAAACCAAAAAGGGTAAAACTTGGCACTTTATTAAAAACTCCAGAACCTAACTAGACACAAAATCTCTTGTTACAGCAAGAGGACACAAAGAAAAATCACACACAAAAATAACCGGGTTGCCTCCCGCAAAGCGCTTTCTTTATAGCCATATAGCTAGGCTTCTTACTTGTTGTTTTATTGTGGACGAAGCTCATGAGGGAGCTTGAACTTTGGTGGTTCCCTCTTCCTTGGAAAGTGTTCCATGCACTTCTTGTGTGGAAACTGAAACTTTACATTCCCTTCCTTTGAATCAATGATAGCACCTGTGGTACGAAGAAAAGGTCTTCCAAGAATAATAGGACTAGAGGTTTTATTCCCCATGTCCATGATTAGAAAATCCACAGGCACAAAAGTCATATGTAACTCTACCATAACATCACTTACTTTTCCCAAAGCATGTTTAATAGAGTCATCAGCAAGTGCTAGTTCAATAGAGCATTTTTCAAGATTTTTCAATTCAAGCACTTCATATAGTTCTTTAGATAAAACAGAGACACTAGATCCTAGATCAAGTATGGCATGGTGTGTCTCTTTTCCAATAGTTACTAGTACCTTAGGTATCCACATATCCCCAAGCTTAGGTGGTATCATAGCCTCTTGGTTGTACCTAGCAATCTTTTCTTTCAAGACATGATTAGCAATATAAGAACCAAAACCTGCTTGGTTAGTGTTGATGGAAGGATCACTTGCAAATTTTTGTAAGATAGATATTAATTCATGCAAGCTACAATTTTCTAAGTCAAGCAAAGGATCCTTGACTTCATTAAGCATTTTAACTTCCTCAACTTTCTTTTCCCTATTGTATAGGTTGAATATTTCATAACGGTCATCAAAGACATCTTCAGGTACTTGGGCTTTTTCTAAACTTTCTTTAATTTTCACTTCCAAAAGCAAGCCATCAAGTAGAATGTAAGCATCAGCAATAGTAACATTTATGAAAGAACCCTTACATTCCTTATCCAAAAAGAGTTTAGAGGTTTCAGACAATCCTCTATAAAATATGCATGAGCATCCAATCTCTCATGCCATGTTCCATTCCATAAGCTATACCTCTAAACCTTTCCCATGCTTTTACCATAGGTTCATCCTCTTTTTGTTTAAAGGTGATAACTATTTGTCTAATATTGTAAACCATTTCTGAAAAACAAAACCTTTCAATGAATGAAGCTTTTAGGTTAAACCAATTGCTAAAATTTTTAGGTGGCCATTTTAATATCCAATCTAAAGCTTTTCCAGCTAAGGAATAAGGAAAAAGCTTTACTTTGATCACATTAGCATTGGCATGAGTCAAGTTTAACACTTTGCATCTTTCATTAAATTTGTTAAGATGGAGTAGAGCATTTTCTTTCGGTTTCCCAGAAAAACGGTGTTCATAAATCATTTTAGTGACATTAGGATCTACCTCAAATTCTCCAACTGGAATATTCATATCTTGAGGAAAGTTCCTAACACTAAATGGCCAAACGGTGTTCCCAGCAAAGCGCGCCCTTACCTTCTAGTGAGAAAATGAGCCCGACAAATGGTGGATTCCATCTTGAAGCTGAAGAACTAGATTCACACCTTTGAACCAAAAGTTGTTTGAATAGATGTTGTGAATGCGACCACAATTAAAATTCCTTGCGCATTACGGGCCTTCCAGATATGCAACAAACCCACAGCTAAAACTGGAGCTTGTAATTCACTAGCACGAGCAAGGAAGTCAAAGTGCCATTAACGATGGGTATGAGTGGGAAACGCTTGAGATCTCGCCATACATAAACCTTGCTTATCTCCACATATGCCAAGCAAACTGGCAGGTCAACATAGTGTGATCCAATGGACAAAATCATACTGAGAGAAGCAACGTGGGAAAATTAGGAAGAGTTAAGACTTACAAAGAGACTACCCACAATTATTCATTTATCTCATAAAAAAACTTCAAGATGAAGTATAGTTTAAAGGGGAGAGGATGTAATACCCCGCAGTTATAGGACTCAAGAAGATACAAGTTAGGATTGTGCATTTTTGCATTCATGCATACTTGGGAAATCCGGACAAATGTCACGATTTTTGTGTAAAAAGGACTGAGAGTCGATATGTGACGAATGTCGATGTGTAGAAAGAACTGAGAAAGACAAAGGAGAGTCAGTAAGTGGGAGGCCGGTTTATAAAAAAATGAGAAAAGTGTGGCTTACCAAAGAGAGCCCAACCATGGAGTGGATCATCTCCTTCAGTGTGTCCACTCAGTTTTCGCAGAAGCTTAGGTCTCATTCTGCATTTTCGATGTGATCCTTCTAGGATTCTTCACGTTCTCCAAATTCCTTTTTTAAGACAGAAATTTCTTCTATGACCTTGGCCATGGATTCCTCAAAATCATGAGCGAGTTCATCTGCCTTGGCACGTTTGCAGGCTTTCACAACAAGTTGATCCCTCGGTTGTGAGATCTCATGTTCAGCTTGGGCAACATATTTATGCAAGAACAAGTGAGTTAATCAGTAGAACCCCGGATTATTGCAGGCAAAGACAACCCCACGCTTGGGGGCACAAGTATTGAAAAGTTCTTCAACAAGTTAAAGGCAAAGTTTTGAAGACGAACTCCGAGCTGCTGTAGGAACAGCAACCCGACGCTTGTAGGCTACAATTATTCAAATTTTACGAGGCTATAAGGAAAGTGAGTCTCGCTGGCTGCAGGCACACAACCCGACACTTGCGGACTCACTATTTGAATTTTATTCAGCGCAAACAGTTAAAGTCCCGAGTTGTCACAGGCACGCAACCCAACACTTTGGGGCTACACATTTAAAGCTGAAAAAGGTCAATTGTTTGAAGGTAAATAAAAGTCTCGAGTTGCTGCAGGAAAGCAACCCGACACTTGGGGCTACACAATTCTAAGTTTTTCTATTCATTTATCAACTCACCAAGTTATCGCGAGTTTATAAACTCGGCGCTTTGGAGCTACATATAATGTAGATAACATGAGAGGAAAAAGTGTACCTCATGTTGGCTCTTCATGGAAGCCACCACTCCACCTTCAGTCCCTTGTGTTGGCATGCCGGGAGTTATATTGTTTAAGGAGATCAACATAGTTCATATTATCGAGAGCCGGCATGCTGGATTGTTGAGCTGGGTCTTTGCCGTTGCGACGCAAAGCCAGATTCCCCTCTACCTCAAGTATCTTGGTAATCACATTGGAAGAGGTGGTGACTAGAACTTGGCGAGCAGATTTTTTTTTTTATAGATTATGGCGAGCAGGGATAAGCTGCACATCATCATCTTTAGCAACAATTAGGGATAGTAAAACTGGCACAACTAGGGGCTCACACAGGCCATCAGCGCTTTAAACCGTCGGATCGCTGTCATTGCTTAATCACTTCCGTTTATTGCCCATGATTTTGAGGGGCCCATTCCTACATATAATCTGTCTATGTATATTAGGTATTAGTGGGCTAAAAATAATTAAAAAGCATAACTCCAAGCGCACCGAGGAAAAGGCTGTACGCCGATACGGCCAATTGATCAATCGATGGATCAGTCGATCAGCTTGCTAGATATTCTCGCCTTCGTCTCGCCTGTTCGTGTTCTCCACTTCTCCGTTCATCTTCTGCTGCCGAACCAACCAACCGTTCGGAGCGTCCTGTCCCTGTCCTCCGTGCAGGTAGCCGAGTACGTTTGTGCAATCTCTCCTATGCTCCTGGTGGGCATATGTATTGGATATTGCCTTACTAGTTGATCTGATTCTGAATGTCTTCTCCGTTCATCTTCTGTCTTCTTTCGTTTCAAAATCAGACAGCCAGTACTAGTAATGTGGGAAATCAAAGGCGAGAATCTGAACCTTGACAACAAACTCATTGGAATTTCGTTCTAATTTGAGGTAATCAAATTAGAAGATAATACTATTGTTATAATTTGCAACTCTTTTAAACTTTCTATGCTAATATGACATTTCTTAATCGCTTATATCAATTATTTATGAACGTCTCAGAATAACAATGTGCGTTACATGTAAACTTTCAATATTTACGTCATATGCGTAGATATATAGTAATTATAGGGGCCAATTTTTTAACCTTGCACTGGGGCCCTGAAAAATATAGAGCCGGCCCTGGCCACTGGGGCAAAATCCTCAGATGTCGTTCATTCTAGAAGGCCACCACCAATGCAACCATGCCCACATGTTAGGCGTCTAGAGGGTGCATACCATTTGTTCCCTCATTGTGGGCAATCCAAACTAGGCAGAGAGAAAATACTCAAAAATAGATGTCGATGGTGAACAAAGAGTGGATATAAAATAGAGGCACATCAAGGGCATTAGTGAATTGAAGTAATTCTAATTTTACCTTGTCACGTGGACTGCAAAATGAGGTTGGCACCAGCAACATTGCAAATCTTTCTTTTGGGCAACATAGAAGAAGATGTCAAAATTTGTAACCAATTTAGCATGTTTTGCGACAGATCAACATTAATTCATGGTCGGACCTTTTGTTATTTACGCACCCATTTCTTTGTCCCATGCACTATCAGAATATTTTTTGTGACGATTTTTCATTCAACTTTTATGCATTGACAATATTTTCCTTTGATTGTCCGAGACTCCCAGCACCGAGGATTGGAATGCATAACTGAATATTCCAGTTCTAGAGACACTCAGGTCATGAGGTGAGCTTCGATTTGTTCACTAATTGTGACAGTTCCTTGCCGTATGCCATTGATGACCGGACGCCTGGTTTTATGGAGAAGGTATGTCGGGTGAAGGTACCACCTCAGCTTTCTGTTTAGTAACCGAGGTGATGTTTCCAGTTACTTGTGCCAAACAGTATGGAGAGCCAAGGCACACCGAATCAACGTCCAATTGCTTGTTATGCTTTTATATGGAACATCTGGCACAACCATGCAGCAGGCAGCGGCGGAGCTGCTTGTTGTTTATGATGTCAAGCGACATCATATAAATTTGGTTAGCGTCATCATATAAGCTATGCATACACAGCTTTTGACCCAGATAGTACTAGATATTGACCTCACCGGCACCATCTATCACTCATTTTGGACTTTTGACATCACTCAACGTCAATCCTAGCTCCGCCACTGGCAGCAGGTATACAAATATGATGCATATAATGTTCCGTGGCAAGAATTTCCTCCAGTACTGTGTATTTCCTCATCTTTTCTCTCTCAAAAAACATCAGCAATATGAAGTATAGCTTATATAGTACATCAGATTTGGCATATAAACAAGGTAGGGAAGTTTACTGTCTTCTAGAATTGTCACATGGATTTGAATTTTATTAGACATTTCCACATTTTCTAGGATACTGCTGTTGTAAAAGAGAAAATGACATTTTTAGTATTCATTAAACATGTTTATGTGGTCACCTCATTTCTCAGTGATTCTCTTATTCATTTATAGATATTTTTTGATTGAAATGAAGAATCCTGTAAAGTTTTGTTATGATTAATTCGTTTGACTAATTCTTTTTTTAAGGCGGATATAACATGTTATGACTAATTCGTATCATTTTGCTTTATTGCAGGTGGATGTGGAGATTGTGAACTGTTTAATTCATAAAGAAAGCTCTTGACATCATGGACACTGTTATTGATCTTTTCCGTTCGCTCCTGCACCCATTCTCTATGCAGACAAGTATACATATTATTGAAACCCCTGATGTATTCTGCAGCCCGCTGAATACATGGGTAGGAACCAGATAATGTTTACTCACATAATTTTATTTACTCTTTAGGAACCAGTTTTGGACCAGTGTATGTATATTGGATTGCACGTTATAGGCAATTATGAACTGCTGATATAGCAGATGATTTAATTCATCTTGGCATGTCCCCCCTTTGAAATATTTTACATACTCAGCTTATGCTGTTAAATTTGAGCCGGTAGAGAAAATAGAACAACATCTTTGCTCTTGCCTTCAGATTTTCTATTATTCATAATGGTTTTAGTTTCCAGTATGTGTAGCTTTTGTCACGTTATGATCTATCAGTAACCTGACCTTTAATATATTTCCTGGTTTTGTTGGTTATTTGCTGGTCGTACATGACCATCGAGCCCTATCAAATTATCTATTTGCAAGTACTGACGTTTTCATTATTCTTGTTGATGCAACATAGCGTTCCCCCGTTGTGTTCCCTTGTTGTTTCTGCTGCTGCGAATGCCAAGTGAACGTCCATCTACCAACAACTAATAAAGGCTCTTGAACATTGATGAAAAAGTTCAAACTGTAGACGATCATGGATCTGCAGATAAAAGCACACCAATTTACCAGTGGGGAGTAATCCCACCGTCCTCGAAAAAAAAGCACACCAATTTGCAATGGGGAGGCACAATCAAACCACTATGCCACCCGACCCTTAGTGGAATCGATGGAACCCAGGCGTCCCGAAAATCAGCCAATTGAATTCAACAAATATATATGTTAGGTCATGCAAATTTACTTTCATATTTTGTTTCATTCATATATTTACAAAATTTCTTATCATTCCAGCGTAAGATTAGACTAGCAAGGTAATACACACCGTCATGGTTCCAACTCGCATGTAGTTAATACTTCAGTTGTTCCTTTCCTAAAAATCTATTTATCTAATGGATGGGTGCGGCAACGCGCGCCTATATGATCTAGTAGTGATTGGAACTGGAGGAGAGTCTGGCTTGTCCATTTTTGGGCTCTCAATAGCAGGCTCTGGTACAATGGACACAACAGAAGCCGGGGTCAATGGGCCGGGTCTTTGTCAGCTGGGTCTTGTGGATCAAGGTCCATAGTGCTCAGGTAACATCGTGAGAGCTTCTCAAAAAAAAAGGTAACATCGTGAGAAGCCACGGGACATGGCATTTCCTTCAGCTTAGCCTTAGCTCTGTTTATTTTTTGAAAGCAATCAACAGAGGGCGAAAAGCCCACCTGGAATTTATATGTAAAGCAAGAATTCAATTAAAGGAAACAGAATCTCAAAAAAAAAATTAAAGGAAACAAAATCTAGAGAAGAAGGCGGCTTACCCCACGTTGATATCAATGCTCGATCCAGAAGAAGCTGATAAAGATTTTGATTAGAAATCCGCACTTGGCCAGCTAATGGATGAGGATCTGGTGGAGCTACACGGCCTTGGACAGTTCGACGAGGAGAGGCAATGTTAAGAATGCCTTCATTGAGAGGCTCATTGCTAGGCGACTCCCGAGATCTGCTTTTCTTGGGAGAGCGTTTTGTTCCTTTTCCTGCGTTTTCTCCATGGTTTGAGAAGCATTCCACTTAGAAGTCGATTTTTTGAGTTCGTCATTACCGGTCTATCGGTAAATTTAATAGATTATCTTTTTAGGCCGAGCAGTTGAGTGGTCATAGACTTGAAACAAATACGTATGAGAAAGTTATCGTTGTTTTGGTGAACACTAATAACGAAACTATGAGGGCAGTACACACTCATATATCGAGACGTTTGTCCGTGTATCGACAGAAGTTCCGGTACTCTATTTTTCGGGGCAAAAATCAATCATACTAATCTTGTTGATTTGAGCTCCGGAAGGCTCAACCGTCGGTACCAAGGCTTTACATGGTATAATATGTGTCTATTTTCATTAACTAGTGCATTTCACAGCGGATCAAAGTGACTAACTTGTCAATTTGATCTCGCCACTCCCGTGAAACATCGATGTCGTGATTTTAGAAGTTATAAAATTGCTTTTAAACCGTAATGAATCTGTGAAATTAACCATAACGATAAAGTTGTGCATCCTTATTACCTTCCAACACCATATCATTGGCATCATTCCAATAAACAGTTGAAACACCACGGACAAAATACCGTCCACCCGTATGTGATACGTTACAGATTAAACAAATTTTTAGATTAATTTTAATCGGTGAAGAATTTTTAAAAATCGTAAATTTAGAAAGTTGCCGAATTTCAACATCTTTTCAACGACATATCATTTAAAATTCGTAACGGCTTTGATTTTTTTTGCTAGATAAGAAAGAGCGGCTTTTCGATATATACTTTGCTAAATTTCAAAAATGTATTTAAAATTATATCAAAACTAAGTTACATATCGGGTGCTAGAGCGAGCGGTTCAGTGTTTTTTTTTTGAGAACTACGTAAGTGTCGAAGGGAACTATTTTACAACCGGTTGTAAATAGCTTGTAGCTTGTAGCGGCGGTGAGAGGATGGGAGAGGAAGGGGACGCTGAAATTTCAGCCCGCCAAAATTTTCTGAGATGATTGGAACTGAAAAATCGATGAGAAAACTACATATATGTCGCGGATCGGCTTTGTTTTAGGGGAAGACTTGCTTGTTTTATGGTTACGGGATATGGCCTGAGATTTTCTGAATGTATGAAATTTGCCACGTGGAAATAACCTGTAAACTACTGAGTAAAGTGAAGTATTATTCCCCTAATTCCAGTCCAACTCTGATAGGGGAAGCAGAGCAACCACATCGCCGGCGGCGTATCTACTCCGACTCCTACTCTGATAGGGGAAGCAGGCCACCGGCGTATATAATCTGAACGCTTCCCCTGCCTCACAAGATCCCTGCACAATGGAGGAATCGATGCCGGACTGGTCCAAGCTGCCGTCCGACGTCCTCACCACCGTCCTCGGCGGCCTCGAGTTCCCGGATCTCTTCCGCGCCGCCGACGTCTGCACCTCCTGGCGCGCCACCGCCCGCGCCCTCCGGCGCCTCGGGATCTACAGCCGCGCCCAGACCCCGTGCCTCTTCTACACAACCGCCGCCGCTGCCGGCACCCCCGCCGCCGCCGAGTTACTGAGCCTTGCGGAGAAGACATCCTACAGGCTGCGCCTGCCGGACCCTCCCATCGGGGAGCGCAACATCGTCGGCTCCTCGCACGGGTGGCTCGTCACCGCCGACGCCCGCTCCGAGCTCCACCTCCTCAACCCCGCTACCGGGAGCAGGTCGCGCTCCCCTCCGTCGCCACCATCGAGCAGGTAAGCCCCGTCTTTAACCCCGCCGGATGCCTCGAAAGGTACGATCTTTCTCTCTACGGCGAGGAACCACAACCCTATGCGGTGGACGAACTCCGTGGAGTCTTGTATCTCAAGGTCGTACTGTCCTGCGATCCTTCCTTGGGGGATTGCACGGTCGTGGTGATTCACAATCCAAATAGGGATATATCCTTTGCAAGAATCGGTGATGAGAAGTGGCACTGGATTGCTTCCTCACCCCGTGAACCACCACGGTACTCTGATTGCATATTTGGCGACGACGGTGCACTCTACGCGATGAATCTCCTAGGCGGGATTCATCGCTATGCCATTGAAGGGTCTCAAACCACGCGAGATATGATTTTCAACGACACCTCGCCATTCGTTGCATACAATGTCTACATAGCCAAGACATCGTCCGGCGACGTGCTGCAAGTATGGAGGATAAAGAAGAAGAAGACCACTAGTGGTGACCAAAAAGAGATTCAAACTGCTCGTATTGACATATACAAGGCTGACTTTGATAGCCAGCAGATAGTTCATTTGCCGACGTTGGGGGATGATGCATTGTTCATCGGGCACAACTCTACTTGTTGCCTTTCCACAAAGGACTACCCGACGCTGCTGCCAAACCATGTCTACTTCACCGATGACGATGAGTACTGGCTGATGGATATGCATGAGAGCCGTCGGGATGTTGGAATATTTAATTTGGAGGACCAAAGTGCCAGTAATGTAGTGTCTCCCCAATCTTGGCTGAATTGGCCAATTCCAGTGTGGATCACTCCAAGTTTTCGTAAGATCCACAAATAGGTACGGATTCTTGCACATAATAATTATCTGTTTATCTTTGTTTAGTTTCTTCTTGATGTGATTTCATTTTTCATCGTCTTTTTAGTCAACTGTTCGGAGTGTAGTTTGATTTTGCAACACTTCCATAGTATGGCAATTTGTTTCGTCGGTACCATTTACACTCTAGAACTAGATGTAGCAACCTGCGGGTGATAGTAGGTACAGGGTCGACCTTCAAGGTGAGAATGCAAATACACAATCAGTCTGCAACCAGAACAACCGCAAAAGAATTTCAAATTCTTGACCTGAATAAAAACAAATAGGTGCAGATACACATTTCGGCAAAGAGTATGCAACTTCGTCAATTAAATGAAATCTAACTTAAATTATCGAAACCTGCAGTTCACTTTCAAGAGGAAGCTATTATGTTTTTTCATTTTTATGCACTGAAAGTACCAATTCAGTATGCCATATCTGTTTTGTTGGAGCTGCAGTGCGTACAGTAGCCTATGTAACTCTGTGCACACATAGTTGAGGAGTAGTACCGGCAATGGCGAGAACCGTACAGGGTAGAACATCACAGTTGCTGCATGTGCAAAGTAACTGAAATTTTTCCAATCATATCCCTGTAATTGTTATTTATTTTCTGAAAAATAATCACCTAAGAGCCTACAGGTGCAGATAAGGAAGCAAAGCAGCACAGGACAATAAAATTGAAAATTTATGTTAAAGAAAAGGAGAATATAACATATTCTTAGTACCATAATCAATATAGAAAAAAAAGATAGACAGGTGCTCGATGCTTGTTAGCATGTTCTCACATCCTGCAACAACATGACAATAATGCGATAATTTTTACCAGCTGGGCATTTTAAATGATTCCGTGATTCATTTTGGTGCACCATGTCAAGAAGACTAATATAACCACACAAAGCAATCAACTTGAGTCAGCAACAAGATGCAGACAAAAAATCCTTCAGCACCACATGCACACATGCATCATCATCTTTTTTAAAAGTTAAATACACACAATCAGAGAGAAACCTTTGGGGCGGGGGAGAGGGCAGTTGATGTCTAAGCAGCTGTCGAGGGTGTAGGCATGGTGGCCCAGCAGTCGGCACGGGTGAGTTCAAGCTCCTGTCAGTGGACCTGCAAACGGCTGGTGGCCATTGCCGTGGATCTCCAAATGTGACATGACACCGAGCGAGGGAGGAGAAGGCTTGTGTGCAGTGCTGATGGGCAAGAGAGGCTGCGTAAGAGCATGCGGTGAAAAATTTGCTCGGTGTCACATATTGATCTAGAACTAGCAACATCCTTTGATCTGTTGCCACTGTCAATTGCTTAACTCATGCTATACTTATTTTAGAAGACCTCATTCCGCACTTGCTAGAAAATAACCTGTTTTCCCACCTTCAAACTCATATAGCCTTAAGAAGGCAACTGGCTATGGAACTTGCTGTTCTAAATTATAGGCGAATCGTTCCCTGTCTTTTAGAAACCTATGAAACAGTAACAAAAACAACTTTTCTAAAGTAGTACTGCAAGGTTCTATACTTCTATCTAATACTATAAGACAGCAAGTTCCATAGCGGAGATTTTTGGATGTATAATGTCTTTTGAACTTTTCGTACTATGTATAGCTTTATTTTTGCTTGATAAGAAGGTAATTTATATATTACTGACCGGTGAATTTAACTGGCAGGTTTCCAGTGTAGTTGGGAAGCAACTGCTCTTGGCCGCCATCAATAATTCACTCCAGAACTATTCTGGCGTTTCTGTTAGCTGAATTCCGAGCTTAGTCTTGGAAGAAGATATCGGGAATATTTGATCTGTTGGCTGGTAATTGTTGCTTGAATAATAGCTGCGAGAGAGAACTCACCCAGAGGCTTAGCACCATGGATGGTGTACTAGGCAGCCTGGATTCGATCCTCAGCTTCTTCTTAATTAAAGTAGTGTCTAGTTCCTCCTAGATACTCATTCATTTTTTGTAATAGCTGAGAGAGATATTTGCTTGGTGTTACAGAAAGAAGAGACATGTTTTTGATCTGTTTTAGTTGTGAATGATATGGCATAACAATTCATGTGAGTGGCAGTGTGTGGTTAACCTGCATTATTTGTAGGTTCAAATGGCATTGTAATTATTCATGTGACTGCTGCCTTCTCGGACGGCGGTGGCGCGTGGGCGGCTGCAGCCGGGGACGGGCGGTGAAGAACGTGAACTAACTTGGGTGCAGAGCGTAAAAAGTAAAAATAGGAAAAAACTTTGCCAAATCTGGGGACTCGAACCAGCAACTTAGCTGTACGCCTGTACGCACGTGACCAACTGGACTAGTCGATTCTTTGGTTCGTATAAGAGTACAAATTTAATAAACTCTGAAACTGCCGTGTTTGTAGCGCCTTCCACTCAGCCGCTACTTAATCGGATGTGTACCGCCCGTCCTAAGGTGCTACACTGCCACTGCGGAGTATAGCGCCTGATCGTGAGGCCCTACCCAAAAGGGTTACACGCGTGAAATAGTTTCGCCGGAGGTTCATTTTGTATTATAGTTTCGCCTGGAGGTTAACAATGTCCATTTTGCTGCGTACACAGCGGTGCTAAACGTTGTTCAGTGAAAGTGAAACCAACCATTCATGAACAATGATGATAGGATTTAGTCTTGCGGATCATGCAAAAAAGTTGATGTACTCTCTACAATTACAGACAAATTCCATAACATGAAGACTTTCATAGAGATCATTACACATCATGGATCTGACTAAATCATGAAAATTTGTTCATGAAACAACTGTTTCAAGCAAAGACTGAAATGGTTTCGAACCTAGACAGGGATTTGCCAGTACGAACAATCTCTAACATATCTAAGCTCCCTGGGATTCTAGGCCTGTGGTGCGTCCAGCGCTACATTGCTTTTGGGGCCCGCCTGTCTGTGTCTGCGAGATGAGCGTTCGTCATGGTCCTCCAATCAAACAGCGACACACCATCCGGTCGAACCGACCTATCCTTTTCTCTCCCTATCTCTTCACACGTTTTCACCTCAGCCGCCGACGCTAGCCATCTTCCGTCGCGAGTCCTGGCTCTGGAGCCTTCCCTCCCGTGTCCCTGCTCACCGCCCCGCCTCCCGTGCGGCCGTGCCCTTGCTCGCCGCCGACCTTGGTGTGTATCTCTCTCCCAGTCCATTAGCGGTTGGTCGTCGAGAGGAGAGAAGGCGCGTTGTCAACTCGACCGAGGCGCTGAATCCAGCTGCCGCCGCTCCGGTGGGGGAGAGACACGGCAGAGAGGAGGGCCGGAGCGGAGAGACGGGCAGAGGGGGAGAGACTAGGCGAAGGGACTAGGGAGTCATGGTGGGGGAGAGATGGGGCGGACCGGCGGAGGGGGATCGATCCCGGTGCTAATTTCGGCCATGGCCGCGCCTGTGGAGGACATATGGGGCTGAGGGGCTGGTGGTTTCGGTGCGCTGCTCGGTGGGTTGCCGGGGTTGCTGCGGTTCTCGGCGGCGACCGGATTCATTTTCCCTGTCTTCTCTGGTTGCTATGGGTTCGTTTTCGCCGTCTTCTCTGGTTGATGGCAATTCATTTGTTTTAGCATCAACGACCGGCTCTTGGCTGCTTCCCTGCCTCGCGTTCCTGACACAAGCTAAATACATGATTTGTCAAATCTTGTTGTGCGGTACTACTATGCCTATATACAGTAACTGCTAGACTGTACTAATGTATTTCTGAAATTACAGTTCTACGCGAACACTTTATGGTTGTGCTAAAGTGAGTAGTGCTCAAACCTGATTGCCTGGATGAAGTGATTTTATGTGAACCATTACTAGATAAGAGATACAACTGTTAACTTGTGATGGCCCAGGGGCATCCGTGATCAGGCCATAGCCCAATGCGTCAAATTTATTCCCGAGTGATATTTGGATTTACTAATGGGAGGTTGCAATTCACGTGAAAATGCTTCTTGCGTGTGTGTGCGGTTTGTGGGTTCTTCTATGCCCACGAAATTTCAGTTCTATAACAAAACAATTTGAAGGGAATTTTAGTTCTGCAATCTCTCCTCTTTCGCATCCAATTTTCTTGACATGTGTCTTTTTTTTTTTGCGGGAAAAAGAGAATTTTATTCATTGGTAACAGGATTACATTCTGCTAATACAAGATTTTGGATGAAATCTGGCCCGTGTTGCTCCCAACAAGCGGTGTTACGGGCTGTTCTAGCATAATTAGCAAGAATATGTGAAACCTTGTTTTGTGATTGAGCTACCTTCGTCGGAATAAACTCCCTCTCATCCAATAGCTGCTTGATCTCTGAAACCATGTGGCCATAAGCTGATCGTGTAAGGGAATTGTCCGTCAGGGTAGACAGGGCCCCGACGGAATCAGATTGCACCACCATCGGGGAGTCAGTATAGCGAAGAGCCAGTGACATCCCCTCAAGAACTGCATGAAGTTCTGCCTGTAATGCATCATTGCAGTTGAAGATGAACTGACACGCTGCAACAATCAACTCACCATCGCTGTTACTGAGAACCATACCAGCACCAGACGAACCATCTGCAGTAGAGAAGGACCCATCGACCGACAGAGCCACACGTCCTGGACTAGGTGGATTCCAAGGAGGATCAGGACCACGGCTGACCGTGTCCCTGATGATGCTGTGATATACCATAGGCGCTTTCCCCTTAATGATTTGCTCAGTAGTACACTTTTTAATATTATGCAGGGAGCACATGTAGCTGCTTAAGAAGTCCTTTGACACTTCCGTAGAAGGAGTTTTCTTCCCATGAATCAGTTCGTTACGCAGACTCCAAATTCTCCAATTTTCTTGACATGTGTCTTAACTTGGTAAAAAAAGGTTTTTGCTGAAAGGTGTGTATTTTCACCTAAATAATTGCTTCTTTTCCAGGAAGAAGAAAAATAATAAACTTAGGCCAACAATATTGAGATGAGCATAGGAGTTCAGAGTTGTTATAGTCCCTAGAGCTATCAATATTAACTGAAGATCAACACTGACAAGTCTTCTGTCATTACAGCTGTTGAAGAGCACAAGTGCCTGAATACAGAACTATGGCATGCCTGTGCCAGCCCGCTTGTTTCCTTGCCTGCAGTCGGCCGCCGGGTAGTGTATTTCCCACAAGGTCACAGCAAGCAGGTTAGGGTAATTCCATTCCAGCACCAGGAGCTTTGCATGATCCTGAATCCTATATATTGTGACATTTTTCGTTGGCAGAGAGAAATCTGGCTTAATTATGTCAGAAATGGTTTGCTTTCTTTGTTTATGTAGATTTACTGGGTGAATTCCTGTCTCAGGTAGCTGCGTCGAGAAATAAAGAAATTGAGTCGCAGATCCCCAACTATCCTGCCTCCAAGCCTTATGTGACTATGCATGTAAGTATGGAGATTTGGAGCACATTTTTCAAAAGCTAAGTGATCTCACTGCTAGCTTTGTGTTTCATCATTTGTGTTATTACCTTCAGGCTGATGAGGAAACGGATGAGGTCTATGCGCAGATGACGTTACAACCACTTAACCTGGTAAATCATATTTTCCCTATGACATGTGCAAATTTCATTCACTTGGTATTCAAGCGAGTAACTTTAGCTTGCTTCTCTTTTCCGCAAGAGCTCAAGGATCCGTATCTACCTGCTGAATTAGGTACTGCAAACAAACAGCCAACGAATTAATTTTGCAAAACATTAACTGCAAGTGACACCAGTACGCATGGTGGATTCTCTGTTCCCTAGCGAACCAGCTGAGAAAGTGTTACCTCCACTGGTCTGTGCTCTCTACACTTTCAGCTCAGTTTTGTGAACTGACTTGGTTGTGTAGAGTGAACGAATCATCAACTGTTCTAACTTGCCTATAACTTTTGTATGGTTTAGGTTGCATTTCCATCTAAAAAAGGTTGCAGTACCATGTCATGGACTCATGGTCATGTACTTACTCAAAATCGATATGTACCACACTGTAGAAAGCGTCACCCAAATGCTCAAGTTAAGCTGCAACTCGAAGCAGCCATGAAAATTATGTATGTCTATTTGGCCATATTAGGCTTAATCATGTTTATTTGATAAACTGTAATACCATTCGTATTATAAATTAGTTATGTACACTTCTTAGTTGGCCTACATGTAGTCGCCGCCCAACTCTTTGTTAAATTGGATATGCAGTATCGTTAAATGCCCCAGAAATGTGATTGATTTCTTGGAGGAGACTCCAAAATTGAATGAGAAAGTGTAGCTTAGTTCAAAATTATATTTACTTTATTTTAATATTTTGATGTAACACATGGTGGTGTTGATAGTTGCTGCAAATAAGTTCATATGGTATGAAATAGTATCTTCACTATACTTCTCAGGTCAACAGCTTAGGTACTAGGTTTCTTAGTTTTATTGTGTTGCTTCGTTTATTTTCCTTCAGTTTCACTGTCTATGATAGTTACCGAGTTGAAGAGTGTTTCCCAACTAACCCATAATCCAGTGATTATTTATATTGAGCAAATTTATATAGCAGCGCGCCTAATTTAGTGCTGAACCAACCTACCCTCCAAAGTCCAAACTGTTTCAGTTAGGTAGTATTATTCTTTGTTTCCGTTTAGCGACCTTTGAAAATACTACTGTTTTTGGCCATATGCCGTTTTCTCATCTACGTATAATTACATAACATGGTAACAGTATAGCAGGGCCAAACTTGAAGCGTATGCGACGTTTACAAATCATCAGCTATCTCAGTTCCTGGCTATGAGGTATTTGTAAATTAGCTTGCATTTTTCAATTATGACCTAAATTTTAAGAATATTCTCGCGCGCGTCCTCTTGAGATGTGATGAAGTAACATTCACTGTTGTCATTTAAACTAGCTTGCATTATAGGAGTACACGTTTCCCTTTAAGACTCTTTCAGTTGTGTGATAGCCACATTTTGAAGTAGCTTCAATATTTTCATAGATCTACTGTAGACCAGCCGTGTGTAGCTCAAACTTCATATTTTGGAACCAAGGTAAATGAAGTTCGATGCTTCATATTTTTCCGCTGGGCGGTGCAATTAGGGAGAGGTGCTGGGGGAGAGAAGAGGGTGCCATCACTGCTTGACCACTGACTTCTTGGCGCTGCTGACTGGGAGAGGCGTGGTGAGGCGTGGTGCTTCTGCTGGCTGCTCTGGTTGGTAAGACGAAGTCAGATAAATTGATGGGGGTGGCTGCTACTTTTCTGGTGCTGCTTGTTGTTGAGAAGAAACGAGAGAGATGTAACGTGTTGTTTGTTTCTATCGACGAGCGTCTGTGAGAGAGATGATGTTGATTGGGAAGAGTGTTGTGTTGCTTGTGCTGATGGATAATGTTTTCGGTGGTGTTGTTGTTTATTAATTACAGAGAAATACAGAGAGGGAGTTGGGTCTGTGAGTGAGACAGAAAGTGATACAGAAGGGAATTTCACTGTGATATTACTCAAGATGTTTCGTCTATTGCTGTTTTTGTGTTCACGGTAGTAGCTTATTTTTGTGAAGAGGATAATTACATCTGACATAGTTTTTGGGCCATGCATTATGACTGAACCAATGAAATTTTGAACTGAAAACAAGAGGAGACAGCCCTCCATAGTCTCTTGTATATATGCAAGAGTTGTGAAATCAACCTTTAAACGGCAGGAATTTGGTCTGTGTGCAATTGATTGTAGAAGGCTCATCTAACTCCTCAAATTTACGGACTGCTTTGTTCTTTCAGCTATTCTCAATAGTCAGGTACTGGTGCAGTCTTCTGAAGAGAAGTGTAAAGACAATTAGGGCTACTTCAAGGGGGATTTATTTCCTCAAGAGTAAGGTGTTGATGCTTAGATATCTTGCTTTCTTATGGAGTTCTGATCTGAGTCCTTATGGCCTTCTGTCAATTGTTGATGTTTCAAATGGAAGGAATGTAATCTACATGATGCATCATATGTCAATCATTCCCTGGAGTTCGAGCAGTGATAAACTGAAATTGCCTTAGCGGGGGGCCAAACTTGATGAAGAAAAAACCAGATAAAGGAAAGAAAATGAGGGGGTCTATCCATGAATAAATGTAGAAGCAAAATTGATGATTCATGAGTGAAATGGTTAACCATCATTTGAAAGTTTGCTAAAAAGGCCACGCTAGGCAATGCATCCTTGACGTGTGCTATATTGTTATGAATCGTCTTCTTCTCTGTAGTACTAACATTTCACCTTTCTGGTGGTTTTATTAGTATAAGCATTCAACTGAATACATAACATTTTTCATGTATATTTTTCAAGCATAAAAATTGATGAATGAAATAGTCCTCATATACTATGGTGAGTGGTGACGATGACTTTGTGAGCCGTTTACTTCATTTAGTACTGGTTGGTAATGCATCATTATTTAGTACAGGAAAAAGCCGTACACTAGCACCCAGTTGAAAGCCCAAATCAATCACCATATGCGCACAACAATGAAAAAAACGGCAAGAGCCAAAACGGGCGCAGCAAAGCACGCCCTCTACTTCTAGTTCAGGATCAAACTATCAAGTCTCATTAGCATTTCGAGCTATAACAAAACCAAAGTTCCAAGCGATAGTACTAGAACACAAAACTCTTTCATCTTCTGCATTAAGTGCATGTGCTCAGTGCATTAACCCTGCATCTCGTATCAAACAACCTGTCTGTACTACAAAAATCGTGCAATATTCTCAGAACAAGGAAGTTACAGACCAACAACAACACAATCAGTCACTCCAGAACTTGAAACTGTTTCCATGACATCACCAAACTTCCAAACATAGCCAGAAGCTCACCAAATCAACCTATCCGAGTATCCACCACCCTATATAAACAAGTTAATGCATGTGGTCAGCATAATACAAATTTACAAACCCATCGACATTACCATATTAAGCAATGTAATAATATATTGTTACAAGAAAAATCCTAGTATAGTGATACCCCAATGTGGCAATGTGTAGCAGATTGTTTTTAGAACTGGTGATGTGTAGCAGAATAAAACTGTGATATCTATGACGTAAAGCCAAACAAGTCGAGATAACAAGTTCATATGTAGGTACCATTCCAATGAGATCACTCGGGGTTATCCTTATGTTTTAGTTTTTGATAAAATACATTACTTCAAAAATTAAAATGCGACACAGAAGTAAACACAAAAATAAAACTGTGATGTCTATGCTGTAAAGCCAAACAAATCGAGATAACGAAAATATTGATTCATACCATTCCAATGAGATCACTCGTGGTTACCCTTATGTTTTAGTTTTTGATAAAATACATTACTTGAATGAAACATTAAATGCAACACAGAAGTAAACATCTCAGCTCACCATATGGTTTCTTGTGACAGTACAGTAGGTGGTGCTCCTTCTCAGCCTGGGAAATGAACATTGTAGTGCACTTATTGTGCTGGCACCTGATTTGTGCCTTCGGGTGGTGTA
This sequence comes from Poa pratensis, assembly GCA_947311845.1. Lineage (NCBI taxonomy): Eukaryota > Viridiplantae > Streptophyta > Magnoliopsida > Poales > Poaceae > Poa > Poa pratensis. The sequence goes on from CAMZMU010000088.1 coordinate 36,955,036, forward strand.
GCCTGCAGTGGCTGTGCATCTATATAGAATAATGTATATTATATCATAAGGAGCTGCAGAGTAAGTCAGGTGATCATATAAACTATTATATCAACACCAAGCTATTTCAGAGAACATACCCTGTCCTCATCGACGTAAATAGGAGTACTTTTGGGATCATTCTTCTGGCAGCTATGGCACGGGAGCATACCGTCTGGCCTACAGTAGAAAGCTATCCTGTACCTTCTCTGAAACAGCAGTTCTTCATCACTCTCAGGGTGGAACTTGTCAACATAACGAACCTCCTCAAGGAACTCCACAATTGCCTCACCAGCAGTTTTCGACATCTGCTTTTAGACAGTGAACTGTTGTGATAAAAACATGGGCAAGAAAATCCATATCCCAACCAAGGTCGAGAAACGGGACACAACCCAAATTCGAATTGAACATGAAACATCCATATCCTAAATCCCCAATTCAGGTTGAGGTTCTGTAGACAGAAATTTTTAATATGAGAAATACAAGCATGTGTAGACTGCTAGTCAGCTTTAGTCACTAAGTAAGGCTACACGGTATCTTGCGTGAGTACTATATTTGATTATAAATGTCATGTACTCGATGGAGTTAGTAAATGTATATAAGCAAAATGGTTGTTGCACGACATGGTATCAAATTTATTGTTACAAGACTCTTATTTAAGTGTGAGAAATTGAGAATAGTGATGAAATATGACCATTATTCACACAGAGCCCCCCCAAATTCACCCGAAACTGCCAGCACAAGAAAGCAAAATTGGTACAGGATCCTTGGCCCCCAAAACCGACACGAAACAGCCCAACAAAAATCAAACTGGAACAGCATCACTCGTGGGGATCGTCAAGCGTATCCCGTCCCCTGTTCCATGCCCAAAGCTTACTCCAGACCAAGAATGAAAGAACAAGAGAGATTCAGAGATATCGTCACCTGCAGTGTTCAGATGAGGACTGCAGCAAACTCTCGACGAGGAGGATCAGGCCCTAACAGCTCACCTGCATTGCAACAAAATTTCCGTAAATTAATTGAATCAATCGAACAGAACACCCCAAATCGTCTCGAACATGACGCGCAACCAATTTGAAACCCTAACCCCAAATTGGGTTCAGGGTAGACAGATAATCAGAGACACGGTTCTGAACCTGCAGAGATGCGGACAAGTGCAGAACACACGGATGCAGGTAGGATCAGAAGCTGTGGATGCCCACCTGCATGAACATAATTTAACCAATGTAAATAAACGGGACAGAACCCAAAATCGCATCGAACATAAACATCCAAGCCCTAAATCCCCAGATCGGATTGAGGTTCTTGGCCCCCAAAACCCCCCCAAATTCACCCGAAACTGCCAGCACAAGAAAGCAAAATTGTTACAGGATCCTTGGCGGGGATCGTGAACCATCTTTCTTCCCCAATTCCACGCCCAGAGATGCCTCAATCAATCAGAACAAGAAAGAAAGAAGTTCGGTGATGGAGTTCAAGAAGACTAATGCATATAGCTGTATACCCAATCACAAATCTGTCGGATGCCTTCTAAATACGTCCTCCTACAACAGACACAAGCTACAAACTAGCACAATACTAACTGAATGAAAAAATAAGGGGTTGATGAAGATTCAAGCCATAGTTCAGAAGCCCTGGGTAGCGCAGCAGCACGACCATTATGCAACCAAGCTCAATAAACAGGACTCAACCCGAAATCCGAATCGAGCATGAGCATCTCCAAATCCTAAATCCCTGAATCGGTTAGAGGTTCTCGCCCCAAAACCCCCAAACTCAGACCGGAAACAGCCAGCCTAAGAAAACAAAATTAGTACTCCCTCCGTTCGGAAAAGGATGTCACAAAAATGGTCTATCTATAGTTCATTTTTGTGACATCCTTTTCCGAACGGAGGGAGTACATGATCGTTCACGGCGATCGTCAAGCATCTTCCCTACACAGTTCCACGCACAGAGCTTCCTCCAGACCTCTAAGTCAAACTAAAAAAAAAAGATAGAAACAAGTGCGGTAGAACAGAGATTCAGAGACATGGCCACCTGCAGTTTCAGACAGACAGCCTCGACGAGGAGGATCAGGCCCTAAACAGCGCACCTGCATTGCATCCAAATTAACTCCTAAACGAAGGTACACACGCGAACCGAGCCCCCCAAATCGGGTCGAAACCCGAGGCGCAACCAAACTGAAACCCTAACCCCCAAATCGGATCAGGGTTTTCCCCCCAAACCCCTCGAAATTCAAATCCCCAGCAGCCCGAGGAGACGAAACTAGTATACAGGGTGGTACGCGCGGAGTTTTCTAGAGCATCTCGTTACCCAACCCGACCCCCAAATCCGGCCGGAAGATCACCGCGCCGACGAAGAACGAAGCGGCAAAGAGGGAGGCGAAGGAAGGGGGACGGGGCAGAGGTCGGGCGCACCGAGCGGGGAGAGCGGGAGCGCGAAGGCGTCGATGTCGGCGAGCAGATGCCGCAGGCGAGCGCGACGGCGGCGACGCGAAGGAGCGGAGCCGGCTGGGTCCTCGCCGCGTGCGTCTCCGTCTGCGAGCGAGAAGGGAAGTGGGGAATGGAGAGCGCGGCCTCGCCGCGCGGGCAATATACCCGACTGCGCAGTGACGGGAAGGCACTAGAAGCGCGACTTGGAAGTCGGTTAGTTTGTGCACGATTCCCAAAGCCAAGGGAAGTGGCAAATTCAATCCTTGTTTTAGTCGATTATTCCTCGCTCAAAATAAAGCCTCCCTATACTCGAGTACATATGCATTTCAGTTCATGTGTAGTCGACTGGTTTAGTCGATTGGATATGCGCACAGGGCACCCTTCGGACAAGCGCAACGCAATAGGCGGCGGGCGTTACTTCCACTCGCGGCGCCCAAACAAAAAATTATAACCTAAAAAATACGACGGATTTCATTTAAATTTTAGGAAATTTTACAAATTTGAATGAAACATACAAAATTTGAATCTAATACTACAATACTGGGGCGCGCCGCGGTGCAACTAAAAATTTGCTCACACAAATGTACGGAATATGGAGCAAATATTGTGTTCAAAATACTAGTTTTAATGCGAAAACACGAATATAATACAAGACACAGCTCGCATCACGTTTCAATGTTCACAAGTCACAACCTAAGAGCTACCAAAATACACTCGGTCGATCAAAAGTTGAAATGTGCAACACCGACAAAGAGTCTCTACAAGATGAAAACAAAAACAGATTAGTAAATCATATGATCATGCCTTCATGACATATTTATCTGCCTCAAGCGGCAAGCCTCGGCACCGGGCACTCCTACCTCAAGCGCCGCCCGATGCGGCGGCAAGCTCGGCATCGCCGCCCTCCGCACGCTTCCACATCGGCACCACGTCGTTGATGAGGATGTCGAGGCTGCAGGTCTCGACGCGGTTACAAAGGTGACGCGGCACCTGCCCAGCAGCCGGTACTCGTCCTCAAAGTCCTCGGCCGGCGAGCTCTATTCTTTTTTAAGGGACTAGCTCTATTTATTGCCCGATCACAAAGGGTACAATGATTACATTAGGAGTATCAAGGAGCCAGGTATTACGGCCCATTTTTATCGATGAAGAGCTACGAGCAAGGCAGTGTGCATGGACATTAAACTTTGTACGTTCATGGACGAACTGAGCAGAAGTGAACTCCTGTTCCCGGTGCTTAATTTCCCTGATGATGGATCCGTTAGCTTGCCAACGTACCATTTCGGCAGTTTGGATCGAGAGTTCGAGCCTCGATCGAGTGGCTGACTCACGACGGATTAGCGGCCTGCTGCACGTGCGACAAGGCGACGCACGGCCTACCCTTGCACTGCCAATGCCTCAAAGCCCACCACACCAGGGAGCTCCTATGTCGCGCGGTACGCGGACGGGAGTACGCTTCCCCTCAGCCCCGCTTGGACGGCTGGACACTAAGAGCATCTCCACCGGGGCCTCTAAATGTGTGTCCGGCACCCCCCAATTGGGCCTCCTTTGGGGGTGCCGGACATGTGTCCGGGCAACATTTGGAGGCCGCCCACAGCGGCACTCCATAAAGGTCCACCCCTCAAACGGTCCAAATTTTGAGCAAACTGTCGAACACCTTGCGGGCGCACGAACCGCCGCCGGTTCGCCGCCGCGTCGCTCCGCATTACGACGCTTCGTGTGGATTGCAACCGCCGCCGCGTCGATTCGGGTTGCGTTCGCACCGCTTGGCACCAATATAACAATCCTCGCGGCCGCACATCGATCTCATTCTTTCCGCCCACAACTCGCTCGCCATGTCGTCGCCTGAGAAGAAGGCGGTGCTGCCCGATCAGGAGGAGAAGAAGGAGGCGGTGCTGCCCGATCAGGAGGAGGAGAAGGAGGCGGTCGTGGTGGTCGATCAGGAGGAGGAGAGGGAGGCCGTGCTGGTCGACGATCAGCATGCCGTGGTCGCTGCCGAACAACAGTAGGAAGAGGACGTGGCGGAACAGGACGGCGAGCCCGCAACTCCATCCCCGGCACGCCCTGCTTTCTCTCCCTGGGAACCTTGGTCGCCGTGGCCGTCCCGTGCGGCAGGGGCATATGCAGGACCGGCCGTTCCCTAGGCCCCAGAACCGGAGTGGCAGACGGGAACTCCTGACGCGGCGCCGGCGGACGACGTGCCTGGGACACCGCCGCCTAAGGCCGAGTCCGATGACGACGAGTAGTTCTAATTATATGTAATAAGTACGTGCATGCATTAAAAAAGGAGAGGCTGTGGGGGACGAATGACTCAGGGCACGGGCGCGTCGTGTGTATGACGGGCGGGCCATCGCTGTCAGGGCCATGCCCGAGGCGATGTCTGGCACCCCCAGGAGGGTCTCCAAACTTGGAGGCCCTATTGGGGGTGCCGGACACAAAATCGCTCGGGGCGAGGCTTTGGGGGGTGCCGCTGGTGGGCGTTTTTGGTGTCCGGCCCCCCCAAAGGGCCTTTGGGGGGGGGGGGGGGGGGTCCTTTAGAGGCCCCCGGTGGAGATGCTCTAACGAGATTGGCCCATTTACCTCACGTACGCTCCACGTTCTGTTTCGATGGTCATTATTCGTTTTTTCCTCACACGTAAGCTCATTTTCCTTTTTTTGTTTGCGAAACACAGTACAACACAGACGCTCACATACACGTGTACACAATCACCCCTATGAACGCACGCACGCACGCACACCCTACCCCTATGAGCACCTCCGTAATACCGAGTCAGCGGGTCGAGTCTTGAGATTGACGAAGTCACCACGGACGCCTCGCTGTCGACGGGAACGTCACCTCCTACTGAAGAATATTCCACCTAAATGAGAAACACCAACGTCAAATCTGAGATTTGAACTCTGGTGGGCTGGGGTACAACCACCTTCCTAACCATCTTGCCACAGGCAAGTTCTCGTAGGCTCATTTTCCAGGAATGCTTCGCCACACTGTTTCGGTATATCGAATAACTGTTTCTGGACACACTTTTGGAAAGAAGAGACATTTTTAAATTTCTAACCATTTTAAAAATTGAACCTTTTTAAAACCATTTTAAAATGGAACCATTTTCAAAAGTGAACAATTTTTAAATTTGGAACCACTTTTAAATTCGGAACCATTTAAAAAAATGAATCATTTTCAACTTTGGAGCCCTTTTTAAATTTGGACCCATTTTAAATTTGGAACCATTTTTTAATTTGAAACCATTTTCACATATGAACAATTTTCAAATTTGGAACCATTTTAAATTGGAACCATTTTTTAATTTGGAACAATTTTTAATTTTGGAACCATTTAAAAAAAGGACAATTAAATTTGGAACCATTTTCAAAATGAAAACATTTTAAAAATGAACAATTTTGAAATTTGGAACCATTTTAAATTTGGAACCATTTTGAAAAATGAACAATTTGTAAATTTGAAATCATGTTTAAATTTGGAACAATTTTAAATTTGGACATTTTCAAATATGAACAATTTTCAAATTTGGAACCATTTTAAAAAATAAACAATTTTTAAATTTGAAACCATTTTTAAAATGTAAACATTTTTTAAAAAAAAATTGTCAAATTTGGAACCACTTTAAATTCGGAATCATTTTTTAAATTTGGAATCATTTTCAAAAAATGAACAATTTTTAAATTTGAAACCATTTTCGAAAAATGAACAATTTTCAAATTAGGAACCATTTTTAAATTTAGAACCATTTTCAAAAAACAATTTGAAAAAGAACGAAAAACGACTGAGAATTGAAAATAAAATAAAAACAAAACAAAACAGAAAAGGAGAAAAGAAACAAAAAAGAAAATAGAAAATGAAAAGAAACGAAAAAGAAAAAGAAAAAAACTGGTCAGGAAGGAAGAAATGAAGCAGTGCGCGCGGGACTAGGCCAGGCCCACGAGCGTCGAAGGGGTATGCGGAGGTTAGGTTTTGCCACCGCACCACGCTGACCAGTTTTTATTTCTTGTGTCGATCAGTTTTGCCCCAGCTAATAGCGATCAAAAGCACAAGGCGGACGGGATCGAAGCCTGGGCGAGCGCCGGGCAGCAGGAGCGATAGCGGTCGGAGACGTTGTAGTCCTCCTCCTTCTCCTTCTTGATGCCACCGCCGCTGGTGCCTTCATCGTTCTCCTCCTTGACGCTGATGGGCCCTGCGACGACGTCGCTGGTGAGGTCGAGAAAGAGGAGGCCCTTCTCCTTGGCATGCTCCCACGCCGACCACGCGTAGGTCAAGCGGAGGCACGTCGTCGTGCAACATGACGAGGGCGGCCAATGTGACGGCGTCGTCGTCCTTGCCGGACTACGCGAGCAGCATCTCGGCGAGCAGCGGCGACACCTCCTCTTCCGCATTCACCTTCATCAGCTCGGGCTTCAGCGACACCTCATCTTCCGCCTTCACCTTCATCAGCTCGGGCTTCAACGTCAACAGCGGCAACGTGCGGGAGCGTGAGGAAGGCTAGCGCGAGGAGGACGACGCTGTGCGTGACGTGGAGCGCGAAACAGAGGCGAGCATCCGCAACGCCCAGCGGCTGGCCGGAGGTGGAAGAGGAGGAGGCGCCGCCACGAGGTCTTGAGGAGGGATCTGCCATTGCGGATGTGCTCGAGGACAGCGTCGAGCGTGCGCCCAGGCAGAACGCGTCACGCCCGACGGGGTTCTTGTCCCGCGGCGCGCTTCAGTCCTAGCGGTTCATCTCCTCCTCGTATAGGCGGCGAACTGAGTTGAGTGTGACCTCTTACTAAAAATGTAGCCGAATTGATCTTTGACTAATGACCATTAGTTAGTGTGCATTCATTCAGTCAGTAACTGAGCTTGAATTTGGTACTATCTGTCTTGGTTACTCTGTAGGTTGCATCTTGTTTGTCAGAGTTAAGATTCTGACAGTGACATACTGTGTTATGTACACACACACACACTTCAGTCAAATGCACAGTAGTAAGTAGCAGAAACACACATCTTCAGTCAAATTTACAGTAGTAGCAGTAACACTTAACTTGCCTGCTAATGTAAATTTCAAGCCGGTCCACACGGCACGGCAGACATGTCCATTCAGCAGGCAGATACACCATAAATAATATAATGCAAATTACCACCAATTACTCTACCACTACATATCAAGATTCTCCACTGGAAGTCTGGAACCAAATGCCAGTCATTCAATAATAATCTGTGCAGGCAGGAATACATACATATACATACTGTCGACATACATACCAACTCCATCGCACACAAAGTTGGTTGCTATACACAGACCGATATAAGTCACAACCATACTCCTACAGCTCCTCCTTGTTCCGGGCCGTGCGGTCCTTCTTGTGCCCGCCGAGGATCCTGGAGATCTGCAGTCCTCGCTGAATGCCTGGTTGAACAACATCCGGGTTGGAACTCCGACACGAAGGGGAACCACGCCAGGAACGCGATCGGGGTGAAGAGCAGGAGCCCCATGATGATCTCGTAGCCACGTGCCAGCGCCCGGATCGACCCCACAGCCCGACCTTCATGATCGCCGGCTTGATGGCCTGCGCCACCTGCTCATTTGATCGTTCAAACAGCATTCAGATGAAATCAACGGGTGAGGCAGCTTGTACACCGAAAGCAAGTAGGATCAGGAGCTTACCAGGAGCAGGCCCCACCCGGTGGGCATGAAGGCGAGGATGCACACGAAGATGTCCTGGACCGTCATGTGGGGGATCGCGATCAGGATTATCACGATGGAGATGAACGTGATGAATATCAGCCCCTTGATCAGCCGGAATACCAGCTGGAACTCCGCGCTGAATTTACGCCTCCCCACCGACACAGTCTGCAAACGAGGGAGGACCAACAGTTAGCGGCGCAGAACAGGATGATGCAGTATATGCTCAAATGTGTGCTGGGCAGTAGTAGTGTTTACCTTCATCACCAGCAAAATAACAAAGATAACAAGCCATGACAAGCAATAAACCTGAAAGAAGAGCATCAAACAGGGTTCATCAACAGACAGCAAACACAGCTTAAATAAGATAGACATTCAAGTGGCTGAGCAAAGTACCAGGACGCTCTTTGTGTGCTTGGTGATGTTCAGATGATAAACAAGCCCGTACTGGTAGATAAAGAAGCGCGCCGCAGCACTATCTCGAGAACAGTGCCACGCTTCCCGGAATACTTAAGCGGCTCGTGTTCCTTCTCCCACCATGACTCCCAGCTCTTCTCCCGTGACACACCGATACCGCCACGGTTAGTGATCCACTTGTTCCAGTCAATCCAGTCATCCACGATCTTCTGCCACTCGAACCCAGAAGGGTTAAACAAGAACGGCGCAAAGAGCCAGGTGAGAACCATAAACCACATGGAGAACGTGATGAAGATGTAGGCGATAGCTCCTCGATACGACTGTCCGAAGATTTCAAACACAATAAGCAGAATCATCAACTCAATGCCCTTCACAAAGTGGCTCCGTGAGTACAGCCGGTAGTTCTCGGCGAACTTGGCATGGAACACCACAAATCCACGTCCAGTAGCTCTATACTCTGCTCCTCCATGGAGCAGCGTCTTTCCATAGTAGTGGGTTTTGGTCCCAAGAGAGAACGTGAAGAACACAGATGCTAACTGAAGCTGCATAAGCACAAAGTCACTCAACGCAGTTCTGAATCCTCTCTCTAGTCCAATTTCCATCATCATAGGGAGTGCCATCAAGAACCCAAGCTGCACAAAAGACTGTGAAACAAGAGCAACCTGCAGAGGATCATTGTGTATAAACCTTCTTCCAGTGGCCAGTCCTTCATCAAGGCCACTGAGGACGAGATAGAGACGCCCATAAAGGAATACATATACGGTCCATACAGTAATCTGGAAAGGGAACAGATAAACTTCAAAGGTTAGAATTAACCAATGGCTCAGAAATTAAGAAAGTTCAGGGCAAAGATAGTACCATTGTGCTGAAGTAAAAGCCAATAGTAGTATAGTAGCAAGACAACATCCTGAAGAAATCAAAACGATGTCCAAGTCGGTAGACGTCGCGGCTCAGTGTTTGTTCCCCATTACCATATGCTATTTTCGCCTCGAATAGTGAAATTTGATTGAGACCAACATCTCTTCCCTTGCCAACTTGCATGTATTCATGATGTGTAACGTTTCCTTCTCGCAAAGTTGAATTGAATCCTGTAATATAGAAACAGGTATTAGCATTATATTTCCAAGAACCAACACAACAATAGCAAAAATTTGATAGCATACCAGCAAATATGTCCTCACTAAGATTGATAATCTTAGATGCTTTGCTTACACCACCCCTTGTGAGGTGGAAAAGTCGATCAAAGATATCAGGGTGACCATAATGAAATCGAACCCTACACATAATGTTCAGGAAAACAAATCATAAACGGGTGTTCTACAAAATATCTTCGAAAGCAAAAATGGGTAAGAGTTAGTTGTGAACAGTTACTTGACGAAAGAAACAAAACCAAGCAGCCAACTCAACTCAATAAACAAAAACTAGCACTTAATTGATGTTTCGTTACTTGCAGAATTAATGACTTACAAATTCGTAGAAAGAAACATACAAAAATGAGTAAGTGAAAGTATTAAACCTATGAATGGCATAGACTATATTGTGATTTGAGTCATATCCATAAAATGCCGAGTTACCTCAAAGGATTCGCAAGTACACGCTGTCCAATTGTCACAAAACTTGTTTCTTGGTTTGACATGAACCAAGCGAGAGAAGAAACACTACAAAAGAAAATCATGCGATCATAGAGTTATATATCCAAGTAAATGGCAGGACTACAAGTCACAAAATAATCTCAAATTAAAGTGTTAAGGGCCAATCAGTAACATATACCTGCCAGTGAATATGTGTTCTCTTACACCAAGTATTGATGGATACCTCACACCATCATGTTTCTTCAAAAACTCTTGCAGCAGATTTCTCATTTTCAGGGTCTCCTCCATATAATGTTCCTGTTGTGGAAGCATGGTCACAACTAAATGGCCCAAGAATCCTGGGAGAACAAGAAGCACCAATGATGCATACCTGATTCATGTCTATAGTTTGTAGGCCTTCACCTCGAGTGAAAATTATCGCATGGTTCTGATTTTCTGGTTTTCCTTCACCTAACAGTGCATTACCTGGAAGTTTTATCCTGTATATGTCCTGCACAGCAATAATGCGAGGTAAATAAGTTCATTTCATTAGGCACCGCTGAGAACAGGAAATGCACCCATTCCAAATAAGAGCACTTATTGTGCCTCCACTATATTCTTTTGCATACCACATGAAGTAAAAACATGATGGCTCGATCTCTTTAAATCATTTGTTCTGCATACTGCATTCCGTTATTACAAACATCGCAACATGGTTAATCCGCTCAATAAACCTACAGCTGCCTACATATATAGGTATTATATACCTCATGCAACGTATGCCATGAAATTCGTCTCCAGGAGACAAAAGTAGAAACAAACAATAAATTTGTTTGGTGCATGAATTTCTGTAATAATAAGTATCAAGGTATTGCAGACTAACAAACCATTCACTATTGCCATGCCTGTACCCAGAGAACAATTCTGCGGGAAATTAAGTGGCTAGAAACACAGTATACAATTCATTGTGTTAGGCATAATCAACAACTGAACTTAAAAGGAATTTTATGGTACCTGATCGAGTTTCTGACCAGGATCATCGGGCTTGGTTACTGCCGCCTTCACCAGCGCTGAGTAGTAAACCTTCTCTATCTTCTTGCTCCCATCTTTAGTTGGCTCTTCGACTTCATCAATATAAGCAACCCGAAGTGAAGGATAACTGACAAATAATTATATTAGTAAAATGTATTGCAACGATTTATATTGACAGTAAAATATTTAATGGGTTATCATGGAAAACCAGTGGTAGTATGTCAAAACGAGATCAGACTTTTTTTTTTTTTTGTATACACTCATGAAAAACCCACAAAATATAATAATTGCAGAATGTAGGTGTAATGCTTGTATTCTGAGACAATCCCACAACCTACCTCATTTTATTGTACTGTTTGATTATATATCATAGTTCATTTTCATGTGGAGTACTTTGCAAGAATATTTTATTTCAGTTGAGAATCGTGACGTGTCAGAGAAATGAATTGGGGGACAACCAACAATTTTAGGATGATTAAAACAATGAAGTGATGATATCTCAATGGAACGATTGTCAAGGAACTTTTTATCCTAATACCATCTGCAGAACTTTAATCTTGAGTCAATACTTACGTTGTCATGAGTCGCAGAATATCCTGTGCACGATGATCGCCAGAACGCTTCTGGATACCGTATTGCTGGCATGATACAACATATGTAAACTTCATGTCAGCTATAGCTTTGCATTGAGTCAATAATGTTGATTCATCAGATAATATGTCTGCAGCTCTGAAGCCTTCCATAAGATCTGAGAAAAACATGAAAATCAGTTAAGAAAATAACACTTTCAGAATCACCAAATCTGTAAACAGGCTCAGTCACATAAAAATACCATCCTCTCTGGCCATATCAAGAAAAGACTGAAGCACCAAAGCTTGTCTATAGTACATCATCCCTCTTACTGTAAGATTGTGCAAATGTTATTGAGGCAAACAAACCACCAAACAAGATATCATGCGCAATATGTTTCTTCCAGTACTAAAAAAAATTCTTCCAGAGAAGTATAACGCCTGTGACAGAAGAGGCGAAGGGGGATACCAGTTCTCGTCAAAGTTTGGCCTCTATAAGATGCCCAAAGGCGAAGTTGATCTTCCATTTGTTCAGTGTCATGAAGTTCCTCTTCGTTCTTGCACTGCACCCTTTCAAGGAAATTTTTCCATTCATCTGCAAGGAGAGAGAGGCAAACATGACTTGGATGTTCAGAAAGACTGGATTACTAGAGCATCCTGGTATTGTTTTCTTTTTTTTGACATTCATGGATGTACCAGGGTAGATCTTTTGCAGGTAGAAAAGGATTGAAACCCCATCCTCGTTCTGGTTATCTAGTGCTTGTGAAGAGAAAAGAACGTCTTCTTCGTAATAAGGAGTCAAGACACTGCAGTAAACAAGTTATTTCGTAAAAAGGCAACAGGCCAAATGTTTAATCCATCGTTACTCTAGTTAATGCAAGGAACATAATTTGGCAAAGGCTGTACTACATGAGGCACAGTCTGTAACACCACAGCCCTAACCAGTTACCACCACTTCACCAGTACACATTGAGTGGCACTAGCACAACATCATGTATAATTTTTTCAGGGAGTAACGGAACTACGGAAGCATGACCATTTAAATTAAATTATATGAAGGAAACTAGAAGCAAAACTCTAGGGAGTAACAGAAGATACACAATGAACCTAATCCAGATCCATCACACAATGAATCAAACATAGTAAAATACATCATAATTTTTTAGAGAAAACAAAAACTTACGAGAAGGACAGCATCTGCCGCACTTTTGGAGCATGTGGCATCTCCATAAAAAGGGAATTAGCAAAGAAAGATATCCTTCTTCTAGCATCCAGGTTTGTTGGAACATCCATAGCAGATTCCTTCACGGTGAGCAGAAGGTGAAGCCTTTTTATCTAGAACCAAGAACATGAGCACCAATTTTAGAAGCTTAGCATTAATATCAAATGTACAAACATGTACTTGCTTCAAAGGAAAAATAAAATAACAAATTCAAAACATAACCTTTTCATTCCATGCATTTGATTTCTTTACAGGAAATTCAATAGCTTTAGTGAACAACTGTTCCTGTTCCTGTTGGTCAAGTGGTGTAATTCCTTCGTGTTTTCTGTTATTTCCACCGTGTACCGTTTCCAAAAGCCTGATCAAGAGATAGCAATACGTATAAGCAAGAAAGAGAGCACACACAGCAACCAAGAACCTAAAGCACGTAATGTCCAACGAAACTGGTACAACAACCTGGCATGTGGCTGATGGTAAATCATGCATAGAAAGTTGAGTTATTATAAGTGAAAGCAGATCATGTATGGATCGCTCTATTAACTGGAAAGAAATTATATCGTATAGAAAAAACTACTCAGGTAAGGGTACTATGTGCTAATGGGCTGGTTGCTTGCTCGTGTGTGCAGAGTGCATGCGTGTGTTTCAACACCTTACTCTCTGTAAGAGAGGGCATTTTGCTACGTGTGCAATGCCCTCTATTCTATATACAAAAGGCTGTTCTACTGGAGTAGTTCCTATTGTAGAAAGATAATTCGGTCTCTCACCCACTGAGTTGTTCATCCATTATATCCCTTGTAACCACCTCGAGCATATCCTGAAACAAAATGATGACCTGACCTTGGTCTTTTTTGTTATTGTTTTGCTGCATGGAACGAAAAAGAATTAGGCCATATACACATTCAACGTGATCCGGACCATGATGACCAATTGTATACCAATATGTCAAGCAGCTCGATGAACTTTTTGCTCAGGGTAGGTAGGTTACTCATGTGGAGCTCCTTTATCAGAGTGTCTTCTGCTATATGATCATCCACCACTTTAAAAATCTTTTCTATGAAACTGAAATGTATGTCACAAAGTTTTTCAGAATAAAAGAAAATCAAAGATTGAATCACATTTAAGAGTGGGAATGGAGAAACATACTCTCTCTCCCGAAGACCAACCACTAAAGCATTTATGATGTTTTTGAATGAAGCATAGCATTCCTTGATAGCATAAGTAAAATATGGGTCCGACTGCATCCTTTTCTTTAGGTCACGATCTTTTCCTCCACTATCTGCTGCCATATCCAATGCTATTGGAATCTGAAATAAAGTTAATAAAATAAAATGAAACAATACCTCATTTTACCAAAATAACAAGCAGGCGTTGAACGAGAATGTGTACCTTGCTAGCAAGCAGGAATGGTGGCCATTGGATTATATCGATTTCACGGTCTTTGCAGTATGGAACAAGTAACAAGTCTTTCTCCCTGAGCAAAAGACAACAGACAACAGGTCAGCAAGAATTCAAAGAAAGGCGGTCAATATGTAAGGGTAGATATTAGATGCCACACCTGTTATCGATCAAGTCTTCCTCGCGGAAGCTTGTGATAATTAGATTCCAAATCTGAGCAAATCTTGCAGCTATCTTTTCTTCTTCTTTGTCATCCTCAGGTTTCTAAAAGTAACTTAAGCATGTCAGATGCCAAGTTAAAAGACAATAAGAAATAAATGCTTCCTCATGGCAGGGATCTACACCTAATGTGGTCTCGAATAAAATATGCAAATCAAGAAATCCACACCTGGGAATGTCTACTAGAGAAAGCAGAGCGGAATCCTCTCCTCTTCGACTCATTTGGAATCAAGTGATCGTTGAAAGCCTTTGGCAAAGATTCGAAGCGGGATCTTAACATTCCTAAGGTCCGTATCTGATTTATTAAGACAAACAACAGCATACTCTGTAAGTTACTTTGTTCCTTTGTACAATAATCACAGAAGGGGCACAAATGGATCTAGAAATACTGAGGTGTAGCATGGAAGGTTCACAAAAATGGAAGTCTGGCAGGGTTTACATACAGCCCAAAAAGGCCAAGAGTCTATCGAACAACAATGTCGAATATTGGTTGACTTTACTAACCTCGCCAAGACGTCGACATGCTCCATAGATACCACCAACTAACGTTGAGAAAATTGCATACCATATTTGGGTATCCATGAAATAAACCTGACAATTAAACCAAGGGAAGTCAAAATATGAAGAGCAACTTCTTCTGTTCTAAACAATGAAATGGAAAGAAAGCATACAAGAATGATAGGAGCCCAAAGTGCAATGACAACACCGATGTTGTTCTTTGCTGCAGACAAAACCAAAGATAAGTATATGTTAAAAATTCAGTATTTTAGTTCGGCATTTCAAGGGAGATTCCATATGTGGAGAACCCACCCAGGTTCGAAACTCGCTAGAGAGAGAGAGAGAGAGAGAGAGAGAGAGAGACCATGTGGAAAAAATTCATGCCACTGAAATGTTGTTATTGGCACCTTCATTATATCTTTTGTGGGTTGCACAAGTGGCCTGATCTGCAGGTCAGGCATATGATAAGATGAGCAAATAATTTACTCAATGACATTTTAGCAGCAAGAGTTTTACCTATGAGTGATGAGGAACGACACCGGTTTCTAATCCTAGCCACCAAGACATTAATGGGACAAAACTTCCCTTGAAATGCATGGCTAGCTATACTTTGATGGGATAGAGTCAATTACTGACCTAAACATTCATTCTGGAAGATCTAAATGTCTCAAGTTTGTGGACCTACAGTGCAATTTTTCTTTTTCAAATATATGTGTGGCATGTCAAACTCAACTATGGCGATCTCCTTTAATTGTCAGTTCTATGGTATCAACCTTAGTTAAGAAATTGCTAAGCCATATTAATATATTCCCGTCTAATAATGTAGAAATATACTCGGGTGTCCTGTCTAACAAAATGATGATGAAATCACTTCCGAATAATACCTCCACATAGTAGCTCACTACCAATTTTGTGGCCAGAAGAAGGACCCAGAATACTGTATACCTGGAAGAGCGACAATGCTCAGAAAGAGTATGTGCAATGGTAATTCGTAAAGAGCAAGAAATGCTTAGATGGGCAAACATACTTGAAAAGGGAGAATGCACCCTCATGCATTCCTCTTCCAACAAATAAACGAGGCTGCCAAAGGAATGTTTTACATCTAAGCATAAACATGGTATCATGAAACAACAACTTGAATAAGACTGCCAAAGGAAAACTACCTGTGACCACCACATAATGAAGGTTGTGACTTTAAGATTTGATCTCTCAAGAGCTCTCCTCAGGAAAGGAAAAACAAATAACGTGGCTGCCAGCATATTTGGTGCCAAATATATCACAACAGCCAAGCCGTATAATGATGGCTGCCCCCGCCCATCACCGAGCCAGCTTTTCATTGTTCTCCCAAGACCAGTAGGATTATCCCAGGAGTATGCATAAGTAACTGGTAAAATTACAACCCATGCAGCTCCTGATAGTAATTTTAAGATGTACCGCAGTTTAACAACAAGAGCCATGCTTTTTCTTGCTTTCCAGCTGAGGACAACGTCCAGAATTGCTGCATCAAAATATACTTATGAAAAACCTAGCCAACGATAAAGAATGTCAGTGTGTACAAAAAAAAAACCTGACCAACCACCATGCTCCGATTTCATGCTACGAATATAATGTTCAGGAAAATGATATCAAATTGAACAGACGTTCTTTCATCAAGCTTTGGTACAGAATATAGACCATATAATTAATAATTTGGCTGCAGTACCACTGCCTTTAGATCAGCAAAAGCTCTTATGCTAGATTTACGGTAAATGGCGCAGATAACGATTCAAACTGTATAAATTAATATCATGTGTAACCATCAAGCTAATGGGTGGTTTTGCTATCTGATAAGTAATGTGAGGTGTACATAACGAAGGCAGCTAACAAAAAAAACTTATGTGCATACAGCCAATAATATTCGGAGGGGGGAGGGGAATTTTCACATTGCCAACATTACCTTGGCCAAATTTCATTACTGCAGCCGTTATAAATATGCTCAAAACTTGTTTGAATACTCCTGCATCAAAGATATCACTTGGTGTGCCACCATTCCAAGCAACTATTACCATGGCCTGAGTGAAATAGAACAAACAGTAAGGAAACAGAAAAACACTAAAAAAGTGTAATCGAAAAAAAAAAACAGGCCTGAGACGAAGGTGAAAATCACAATAAACCTGTAAAGACAAAATTAAGAAGCTCCACATCCTGTCAAAGCTACGGAAGATGTGCCAAAATGACCGTATCTCAACAAAATTGACTTTTCCCATCCATTGGTCACTACCAGCTGGTCTGTTCTCCTGGAATAGAACAAGAAATGTCAATAACAAAAGGGCACATGAAGAAATAAACTGAAATATCTATTTGGGTATATTGCAAGGCAAATCTATAAATAACTTTTAACTGACAGGAGTTTTTTCTCTACACTCGCCTGAAGACTACACAACACATAACCTAGCAAAATCGTATCAGTTGTGATGCATTACAAAATCTACCATTGTACTCGACTTAAAATCGTTTGGATGGGAACAGAAGCTTATCATAGGACAAGAATCTTTGGACGTTGGAAAAAATAAAAAATGTTAGTATAAAACAGGCAGCTTAAATCTACCATCATACTCATTGTTCACAATAAGAAAATGTATCATCTTATGAACAAAACTATGCGGTATCAAATGATATGTTTTTTATCAAACAGTTAAATGCATGCTTGTTTTACAAATTATACTACTGAGTTGTTTACTTCAATGTTAGTAAAGGTACTTTATTTCTATGAGAGTATGCTACATTCATATTAGTGGACTTACTCCACTCATCTGATCACGAGGAGTAAGAGCAAAGTTCGGAGTCTTGAAAAAATCAGCATCAGCTCTCATGGGCCATCCTAATCGGAAACAATCTCTTGACCTGATAAGCAATGAAAAAAAAATACAAGATTTCCTAAAAAATTGGCTGCAAATATTGCAAAATAATATTGAATTATGCTATATTTACCAAAAGTACTCGTTGAGATCATCATAATTTCTCCAATGTGAGTGTTTTGATTTTATTGTCTTGCTCCGTTCAGCTTCCTATTTAAAAATTCCGAAGGACATAAGTTGAACGTGCTTGAACTAATCCATGATAATGGAAATAAAGAAACTTTACCATCTCTATAATTTTGTAAATTGGAGTCACAACTAACTTCAGGAAGGCTTCTTCTCCACCACCATAGGCGGGTTTAACATTTTCACCGGTTAATGGGCTCACATTTCCAACCAACATACCATATAATTCAAAAGCCATCTGCAACAAAAAAAAACATTATACTAACTTGCCACAAATCAACTCATTGCAAGAGCTAAGGTCTATACATACAACAATGACCCAAGCCAATCAACCATGACCGGTAAACTACCGTAATATAATCAAGCATCTTTTCACCTATCTGTCCATGAATACATCACGATTGCTAAAAGGTGGGAAGTATGAAATGGCGACAAAATCATTGATGGTATGTAAAACTTTGCTAGCACAGAAATGTAATGCATTAACCTCAACATTTCGCCCATTTACAATGGCCCAACATACTAAGAAGCATGCCTAGAAGAAACAATAATGGGCAAAAATAGGGATTTTTGAGAACTTCCTTGATTAGTGTACCGGATTACCTCGGAATGAACTAACATATGCATAAAATATCAAGTAAACAACATTGTTTGATGTTGTAGTGCTTAGAACATGCATCATGTGGCCAAGTTGTCAAGGACTTCTCACCTCAACAGTCTTAGCTAGTGGCTACTGAATAATCAATGGAGCCATGCATGTACAAGCCACTCTCCACCTAACGTTGTACTCACATAGTTTCTAGGTAAGTTACGATTTGACTCGAGAGAGATTGCTCGTTTTAAGTGAAAGTTTTGCAGGCAAGTCCTCATGCCTAAGGTAAATCACACCCATATATTTTCCTATATAACTGGTGTACAAAATGTGACTCCTCACAAGATGCCAACAGATTTGTGCAGGTTAGAGTCAGATAAGATTAGGAAGGTATTTCGTTTTCAGTCTGAGCTTGCCTACCAACATATTGGTCATTGTTTTGCTTGCCCATGAATTCGCTAATGTTGGCAAGAAAAATGAGCTAGAGTGAGCAAAGAGCCATTGGCATGCAAAAAAGGGTTTATCATCGACAAAGACCAATTTTTTTCTCACCATGACCAAAAAAATTTGGTAGGATACATGTTTGCAACAATCCAAAAAAACGCAATACTATCCTTTGCATCAATTTTATTGTAAGCAGTAAATTAGGACACTGAGTTAAGAACTCAGATCGATGGCCCAGTAAATAGATCATGCGTTTATTTGAAAAACAAGAAAGAAAAATTGGCCATACATGGTGATAGATGTAGCAAATACACTCAGGCATAAATCTTAGGTTAGCCGCCTCGCCCCATATGAGCAGATAAAGGCCCATGTAGAGAAGCTTCCGCTGTTGTACTTCTTGTTGAATAGTCGGCAGCCTAGAAAGATAATGATCAATATTAGTGAACCAATGGACTATGAAGAGCTGATAATTGCAGGCATGGGTTAAATAACGTAATCATGACTAACATCTAAATTTCCACCGAGGATTGAACATCATACCATAAGCTGCTTTTTCGGCCAAGGTACTTGCACCACCTCTTGTAGTTTCTAAAGAGCTTTTTCATAACTTCATCCAGCGCATGATCATCTAACTAAAAATATTACCAAAATGGAAATGAGTAAACAACCTCATTCATTGCACGAGGATCCATGTGCACACACCTCAGCATGTGTATATGTTGGGAAAGATGATACCTTTGGTTGTTGATCGAGTTTGGGAATCCGCCTTATATGCACGTTGGCAAGCAATAGTATGAGATGTTCTCTTTGATTGGATACATTATCTTTCTACAAAAGTGATTGTTGAAGTTTGAGAACATGTATCTGTAGTGGCAGAGCTTTGTTGAGGCCAGAGCTCACAAACAGATCATCAACATGAATAAGTCTGATATGAAAGTGGAGGTAGATAGCTGATGTGATGGGATAACCTGAAAGCCAAACATAGCTTGAAGCCAATCAAGAAGATCTGCATTAGCCTTCTTTTCATGGTCCTTGGGCCATGGCAGACCCCTTGTATTACGAAGAGCGTGAAAAGCGGCTTGTATCTACATATAATAATGACACATGACATAAGTGGTATTGTGATCAGCAGTGGGTACATCTCGCCAAAGTATGATATGAGAATCAGGATGGGAACCTCAGGAAATTGCATAACAGGCTGATGCGCGCTGTCAGGATCGAGCGGGAGGATATTGAAAGGGAGATACAGCTTTTTCTTTTCCTCGACTTGTTTATTAATTTTATCAATCTGCAAAAATTACAATGGGGAAGTGAACATGAACATTTTGTTAGAATAACAATGGCAGTGTTCTTTTTTCATTGTTTAGAAAACATAACGACTGAAGTGTGACAAAAGAAAGAGAATGTTGCGACGCCCAAAGAAGCCAGAATCCACACAAAAAAAAGGCTTGTTTCTGGAGCTTACCGATTCATCAAGTTCGACTTTCTGCGAAACGTTGACGGCCTTTAGGACCTCAAACAAGACGGCTGCAGTTTGGTACGCCTTTGTGAGCTGCGCACTGAGCAATTCAGACAAGCGAATTAAGCGGGCGAGGCAAGAGCGCAAGACGCATGTAAACAAGTCAGCAGCATATGTGGACACATGGAAAGAAAAAGGATGTGCTTGCTCACCGGTCAGCTTTATCGGCAGCATTTTGAAGAGCTTGGATGTACTTCTTGTAGTAGTGCTGGTAGAAGCTCTGCATCTCCCGCGCATCGCTCTGTTTCACCCTCCCCTTGAGTGTGGGATCGTTTTCCTAACGAGACAAACATATGGTAAGCACAGCCTTAATTTTAATATGGCACTTCGATGGTGTGCAATTAATTATTCTTTCTGCCGAGCATACAGAGCACTATGAAATAATTTGAAGTTAAAACAAATTGGAAATGCTAGCTAAGGTTGTAAGAAGCGCCTGCGCATTGGCAGGCAGGTCACATACCCTCTCGAGCCTCTGCAGGAGCGCGGTCTTGAACTGACGGACACCCCTTCCGCTGGATGTCGGGTCGAGCCGGTGGGCCTTCTCGAAGGCGTAGAAGCGACCTGGACAACCATCCATTGTTTGGGTGAGGCAACAGCAGAACAATTGCTAGTAATCTAGTACTCCGTCCGTAATGCAGCTAGGGAAGGGGAATTCTACCTACTCCAGTTTAGTTAACTGTTAGTGGCAGTAATTACTGACTCCAAATTACTAGTTAACTATACTCCTAGTACTCACTCAGGTAGTCAGGTGTGCAGTGTGCCGTCAGGTAGAGTAGAGTGGAATAGAATACACGAAGTAATGACTCCAAATTATACTGACTCCAGTTTAGTTAACTATTAGTGGTGTACTGCAGCTAGTGAAGGGAATTATACTGACTCAAAATTAGTTAATTATTAATGTCAGTAAAAAAAGATACTAGTCTGTAGGGCATCTAGGGAATTATACCGACTCCAAATCAGTTAACTATGACGATTAGTGGCTCACTCATGTGAGTCGTCAGGTGGAGTAGAATGGAATACCACAGTACTAGTGGCAAGCAGTAGCAATTAAGTACTAGTACTAGTGATTAAGCAGAAGTGATGGATAGTAGAAGCGTACAGAGGTATGCGACGCGCGGGTTGCTCTGCTCGACCTCGTTGGCGACGCGGAGGATGGGCGCGATGTCGACGAGCGATGAGGGGACGACCTCGCTGTCGAAGATGGAGGACTCGCCGAGGTTGCCCGCCGTCTGGGTGCGCAGGATCCTCCTGCCGCCGCCGGAGGCCCCCGACGCGGAGCGGCTCCCCGCCGCCGCCGGGGGCCGTCCGCCTCCCGGAGGACGACGCCATCGGAAGCTCTAGTTGCAGCAGCTGGTGTTACTCCGGGAACCTCCTCCGATTAAAACTGACTCCAACACCATACCAATGGCGGACCAGAGCAGAGGGAGGGTGGGGAGAGGAACCCTAGATCGATTTGATTGATTGGGGTTGATGGCGGTGGTGGTGGTGGAGGTGGGCGCAGCAGAGCAGAGCAGAGACTGCGGAGTTCGAAGTGAAGGCAAGGAAAGCGAAGGAAAGGGGAGAGCTGATCGATTTTTTTTTTTTTTTTTGCTCTGCTCCTTTTCGCACCGGACGGAACGGAGGAAGAAACTCAGCCGCCTCGCTGCTTTTTGAATTGTTCCACTTCAATTTTCTACTCTGTTTTATTTTTATAAAAAGGGGCCTCCCAGCTTCACTTACGAAGCACCTCCATTTTTATACTTTTAGCAGACGACTGCTTGTACGTACGTATTCGATGCTACTTTTAAACTTAAACTTCCTTCATATTTGATGCTATATTATTAGTTGACCACCGTGACAAGACTTTTTATGTTTTTCTGCCATATAGACAGCTATAGACAAAACTTTGGCTTAACAAGATTTTTGTATTTATGTTTATTGGGATTCTCTAAGTCTCAGTCAATTTCTAATCTCAGCCAGTTGCACGCAGTTGTATTCCATGTCCAACTCTAAGTATAGTAAGAATCACGACGTAAATCTAATAGATAAGGAGTCGCCTTAGATTTACCTAAATTTCAGTCGGTTGCACACATTTAGATGTCATGTGCAACTCTGAATTTAGCACCAATCACGGTGGTAACGGCTAAGAAATCGACTATGAATTAACTAAAACTATGTATGTGCAACTCTCAGAACAACACAAATCACGATACAGAATCTAATGAATAAAAAGGTGATTTAGATTTAGTTAAGTCTCAGTCAAGAGTTAAAATTAGCAAAACTGTTATTTAACAACAAACCCACGTATCGTGATAGCCATGTCTAACCAACATGTCCTACCATCCATACAACACCTCATCGCTCACTATATATGGTTTCATCTGTTTCTTTCTTGGAAACACAGGTATTATAATGTGGCGCACGTCACCACTCGACACCTACTGAATAATCATCTTTGCTATCCGAATAGCAAACCGAGATCGAACGAGGAGACAGTTAAGTAGTCATGGCAAGTAAAAGGATAGTTCTTGAAAAGAATAAGGATAAAGATAGAATGAAAGTGGGGATGTTTTTGGGCAAAGAGAATAATGAAGTCGTTTTGCAGTAATCGTGGCTATATGACAAGCAGTGATCGGTGCTGAATGGTGGCGTAAAGTAAAGCATATCAATGCATGGGCGCTGAGCTGGTAAAGGCATGAGAGAAAGCAGGAGAGGAGGAAGAATGTCTTTCCCCGTTTTTTTTTTCTCTCTCTCTGTCTCTCTCGGTGCTCATCCAACTCATTGATTCCATCCGTTTTCGGATTAGATTACAACACACGTGCACAAGGAGGCAGTGAAGCTGCTTGCTTGCTAAGCAAAACAGGTGGGCCATTGTTCGACACACGAGGGAATCACCTGTCCCGCTGTCCACCTTAAGCAAATTAACTGAGCTCACGGAGCCTTTTATATTATTAAAAAATAAAAACCATATTTGGGTGATTCAAAAACTCCCAAAGAAAATCTGGATACGCTCAAAATTGTATGATATAGACGTGCAAAATCTATTTTATACTGTAGAGCTAGCTTTTCTTTTTCTTGGTAGAGCATATGTGTATTTGTCTCAGCTTAAACTAGCTGTTATGCCTATTTTAATCGTAAACACGCGTAAAAAAATGAACACCTTAAAACATTTCAAACTGAACAAATTTCTTTTTAGAATACACCGTACAAGGGTGTATCGAACTCAAAGAAGGAGTAGTGAAGTGGCCAGAACGATGTCTTTCGGCTTACAATGCTAACCTGAATACAAGCAGCCACCATACATAACAAACACAACACAAAGGATCTCACCCAAACCAAACATCCAAGCCACATCTACACCAACATCGGTCACCTTCGAAAGACAACATCTCACCCCAAACCCAATGGTCACGTGAGCTATTGGTACCACGTCGCTTTCATATTGTCCTCCCTCGCCACCGACGTACTACAGTGGTGGTCGGCATATCATTTCTCATCCAAGGTATCTCATGTCAAAAGTGTTGGTTGGATCAATCGGTGTTAAAATATAAATCATAGCCTTTCCCATCAGTTCGGACTTTTGAAATAAATGGCTAGTGCAGCAATTCAATATGGTATCACAGCCAGGTGGTCTCAAGTTCAAGCCCCGGCTAATGCACTATTTAATTTAAAAATAGTTGCGGCCTCCCATCTACCCCACGTCTAAGGTCTTACCGATTGTCCAGCCTAGACGTGAGGGGGAGTGTTAAAATATAAATCATAGTCTTTCCCATCAGTTCGGACTTTTGAAATAATTAAATGGCTAGTACAGCAATTCAATAGGCAACTTCGGTAGTATTATGAAGGTTTGGTCGTTGTATCGAAAGGACCTTATCCAAGAGACAAACAAATAAGATATGTCAACATCCTTGTAAACTTTATTAAGAAATCCCGGTGGTATTTCTTCTCTTGCATGTAACCCTAGGTACATTTTGCGCCACACACATTTGTGTGTGACGACTTGTAAGCTTGTGAAAGTTAGTCGTGCGCCGTACGTCGGGCATTGTTTTCCGTGATGAATTGGCTCCGATCGAAATCTGATTGCAAAACATGAGAGTATGGATCTGAATGCATTTGTCTGGATTAGAAAACAGTAGTAATAGATTTGAGCTGTTAGTAACCCAACGAAAGGAAGATGGGAATTTCAAGGTAAGATTGGACGGGGAAGATCAGACTGGGGAAAAAAGAAAGGAGTATTATGAAGGTATCTCATGTCAAAGTGTTGGTTGGATCAATCGGCAACTTCGGTAGTATTATGAAGGTTTGCTCGTTGTATCGAAAGGAACTTATAATTCCAAGAGACAAAAAAATAAGATATGTCAATATTTTTGTAACCATTGTTGTGAAATCCCGATGTTATTTCTTCTCTTGCATGTAACCGTAGGTACATTTTGCGCCGCACACATTTGCGCGTGATGACTTGTAATCCCGTGAAAGTTACTTGTGCCACCATCCGTGGGGATATATTTTCCGTGACACGATACTTTAAAATATGAATTGTCTCCTAGCGAAATCTGATCGCAGAACATGAGAGTATAGATCTGAATGCATTTGTATGGACTGAAAAAACAGTAGTAATAGATTTGAGCTGATAGTAATTAACCCAACGAAAGGTAGACGGGAATTTCAAGGTAAGATTGGACAGGGAAGATCAGACTGGGGAAAAAAGAAAGGAGTATTATGAAGGTATCTCATGTCAAAGTGTTGGTTGGATCAATCGGCAACTTCGGTAGTATTATGAAGGTTTGCTCGTTGTATCGAAAGGAACTTATAATTCCAAGAGACAAACAAATAAGATATGTCAATATCCTTGTAAACATTGTTGTGAAATCCCGATGTTATTTCTTCTCTTGCATGTAACCGTAGGTACATTTTGCACCGCACACATTTGCGCGTGATGGCTTGTAATCCCGTGAAAGTTATTTGTGCCACCGTCCGTGGGGATATATTTTCCGTGACACGATACTTTAAAATATGAATTGTCTCCTAGCGAAATCTGATCGCAGAACATGAGAGTATAGATCTGAATGCATTTGTATGGACCGAAAAAAAAGTAGTAATAGATTTGAGCTGATAGTAATTAACCCAACGAAAGGTAGACAGGAATTTCAAAGTAAGATTGGACGGGGAAGATCAGACCGGGGAAAAAGAAAGGAGAAATATTATGCAGTAAGTAAAGGATCACGGATAGGGCTGCTTCTATTTCAGATGAAATTATTACGGATAGGGCTGCTAAACTTGGGGTTTCATTAGGAGTCTCTCCAAGCCAAATTAGTAACTCGGTCACAATCATTAAGGAATTAGATTTACAACGCACTCTAACATTTTTAAAAATAAATGAGGATAAGCTAAAACAAGGGGAGCAGACTCTCGGTGCAAATATTCTAGACAAGGCAAATATGCTTAGTACTGATTTAGAGGCAGAAGAGCAAAAAGGCTCGGCAGGTCATGAGGACCTAGACATGCCTATTATTAAGTTAAAAAGAACTTACAACAAGAAGAAGATGGATAATTCTAAGGTTCGTCGTAGCATTAGGCTACAGCTGAATGCTAAAAAGAAATGAAAGGTTGTTTTTGGAATAGTGATGGTTTCAGAGACACTGCTAAACACTCAGTAGTGAGTGATACCATAAAAGAGAATAAGCTAGACTTTTTCGCAGTGATCGAAACTGGAAGGGATAATTTTTCAACACCTTTTTTAAAGAATTTATCGGGTGGACTTGAGTTTTGTTGGTTTTGCCTACCTCCTCAAGGTCGGTCAGGGGGCATATTAGTGGGATTCAATTCTCTTTCTCTTCAGGTTAAGGGGGTTTTTCCGGGAGACCGCTGTGTTAAATTCCATGTCGTTTCAAAAAGTGATAACTTTGAATGGACTTTAGTAGTGGTGTATGGTGCAGCTCAAGATGCCCAAAAGGGGGAATTCTTGGCTGAGCTAGTACGCATATGTGAAAATGAACAAAGGCCACTCCTAGTAGGTGGAGATTTTAATATTATTCGTCGACAGGACGAGAAGAATAATGATAATTTTAATGCTCGCTGGCCTTTTATTTTTAACGCGATCATCGAGAGTCTAGACCTGAGGGAAATAGATCTCTCTGGTAGACAATATACATGGGCTAATCGCAGGGAGAACCCTACCTACGAAAAACTGGATAGAGTCCTAGTGAGTGTACCTTGGGAACAGAAATTTCCTCTAGTCACGGTTAGAGCCCTCACTAGAGAAGTTTCAGATCATACTCCGTTGCTTATTGACTCAGGTGAACAAGCTCACCTAGGAAATAAGCCCTATTTTTCTTTCGAGTTGTCTTGGTTACGTCAAGAGGGTTTTTTGGAGTTGGTAGCTAGAGAATGGGCTGCAGTTAATCATGGAGATACACCGATGGTAGTTTGGCAGAATAAGATCCGCCATCTACGCGCTTTTCTACGAGGGTGGGCTAGGAACATGAGCAGTGTTTATAAAAATGAGAAGATTAGACTCCTTAATATTATAGACACTTTGGATTTAAAGGCAGAAAATGCACCTCTAAATGCATCCGAAAGGGAAGCTATGAGAGATGCCAACGATAAAGTAGCAAAGCTTAGAAGGGATGAGGAATCCAAGTGGGCGCAAAGAGCTAAAGTAAAGCATGTTCAGGAAGGCGGAAACAATACAAAGTATTTCCACCTCATCGCGAATGGGAAACATAGACGTAAAAAGATTTTCCAGCTCGAACAAGATGAAGGAATTATAGTGGGTCATGAAAACATTAAGAATTACATCACGGCATATTATAGGGGGCTCTTTGGGGCTCCAGCTGAAAACTTTTTCTCTTTAGTAGAGACAAACACACAAGATATTCCTCAGATTTCAGCTGAAGAAAACACTATCCTTACAGCCGACTTCACAGAGAAGGAGGTGTACGAGGCAATAATGCAAATGAAAAAGAATAAAGCTCCAGGACCAGACGGTTTTCCTGCTGAGTTCTACCAAACTTTTTGGGAGCTTATCAAATCTGATTTAATGAAACTGTTTGCGAAATTCCAACAAGGGGATTTAACACTGTTTCATTTAAACTACGGAAACATAGTTTTGCTTCCAAAAAAAGAAAATGCCATTCAGATTCAACAATACCGTCCTATTTGTTTGCTTAATGTAAGCTTCAAAATTTTACCAAAGTCGGGACTAACCGGGTTACAGAGGTAGCTCAAAAGGTAGTAAGTCCCACACAGACGGCTTTCATGCCGGGAAGGCACATCCTAGAGGGGGTGCTGATCCTTCACGAGACCATACATGAGCTTCATAGGAAGAAAATGAATGGTGTCCTCTTAAAAATAGATTTTGAAAAGGCTTATGATAAAGTTCAATGGCCTTTTTTACAACAAGTTTTACGGATGAAAGGTTTTGATCCAAAATGGTGCCATTGGATAGAACAATTTTTTAGCCGTGGGAGTGTTGGTATAAAAGTCAATGAGGACTTAGGTAGATATTTCCAGACTAAGAAAGGGTTGAGACAAGGGGATCCGTTATCTCCTATACTCTTCAATATTATAGCGGACATGTTAGCTATTATGATTGCGAGAGCGAAAGAGGATGGTCAAGTGGCTGGACTCATACCTCATTTAGTAGAGGGAGGGGTCTCAATCCTCCAGTATGCCGATGATACAATTATCTTTATGGAGCATGACTTGGAGAAAGCTCTGAATATGAAACTTATACTATGCATTTTCGAGCAGCTTTCAGGTTTAAAAATAAATTTTCATAAGAGTGAGCTGTTTTGTTTTGGGCAAGCAAAAGAGGTAGAAGATCAGTATCGAAATCTCTTTGCTTGTGCCTCGGGATCATACCCGTTCAGATATTTGGGTATTCCGATACACTTTAGAAAGCTAAAAAATGGCGAGTGGAAACTGGTAGAGGACCGTTTTGAGAGGAAGCTCGCTAGTTGGGCAGGCAAACTTCTTTCTTATGGAGACCGCCTCATCCTAATCAATTCGGTCTTAACGAGCTTACCCATGTTCATGCTCTCTTTCTTTGAAATACCAAAAGGGGTACGGAAAAGATTGGACTTTTTTCGTTCAAGATTTTTTTGGCAAAGTGATGGACATAAACGTAAGTATAGACTTACTAAATGGAACATTATTTGTAGACCAAAGGATCAGGGTGGCCTCGGGGTAGAAGTTCTGGAGTTAAAGAACAAAAGTCTTCTATGCAAATGGCTTTTCAAAATTTTAAACGAGAATGGGGTGTGGCATGAGTTAATCCAAAACAAGTACCTACATTCAAAGTCTTTGTCACAAGTTACGGCAAAGCCTTTTGACTCTCCTTTTTGGAAGGGTCTTATGAAAGTTAAAGAGGATTTTTTCAAGAGAGGCTCTTTCAATATTGGTAATGGAGAGAGTGCCCGGTTTTGGGAGGATGTTTGGTTAGGAACCAGTCCTTTAGCTGAACAATATCCATCCTTGTACAATATAGCTCAACGAAAACAAGTTTCAGTAGCTAATGCATTGTCACAAGCGCCACCACTAAACATAGGTTTTAGGAGGGCTTTAACCGGGGATAGATGGACTTCATGGCTTCATTTAGTTAATCGACTGATGGATGTTCAGCTTTCCACTCAGCCTGATACTTTTAAATGGAATTTGACTAAATCTAGAAAGTTTACAGTCAAATCTCTTTATCTAGATTTAATGAATGGCCATACACGATATCTAAGAAAATACATTTGGAAAATGAAAGTGCCACTCAAAATTAAGATTTTTATGTGGTTTCTTCACAGGAAAGTACTTCTCACCAAGGAGAACCTAGTGAAACGTAACTGGAATGGTTGTAAAAAATGCTGTTTTTGTGACCAAGATGAAACAATAGAGCATTTATTTATAACACGTCCTTTTGCTAAAATGGTTTGGCGTATTGTTCATATGGCCTTAAACTTAACACCTCCTAGTAATATTTCACACTTGTTTGGGAATTGGTTGCGGGGTGTCTCCAAGCAGGATAAAGTACCGATCCGAGTTGGAGTATGCGCTTTACTTTGGGCCATATGGAACATAAGAAATGATTATATTTTTAACAGTGCAAAATCTTGTTCATTTATGCAGGTTATACCAATGGCTACGCACTGGATCCGTATGTGGTCTTACCTACAATCAACGGAGAAGCGTCCCGCGATGGTTTCTGGGTGCAACCGACTGGATATGGTTGCACGGGACTTGTACACCCAGTTCAGCCGGCGTTCTGATTTTAGGATAACATGTTGATGCAGCGTCATTCATGTTCTTCTTTTCTGTTTAGATGGCTCATTCATGTTTCGACTTTGTGTGATCCTTGAACTTTTGTAATGAATGATTCTTAATAAATGAATAAAAGCCGCATGCATCATTTCGATGCAGAGGCTGGGCTTCCCCTTTTCTAAAAAGTAAAGGATCACGAAGAAGAAGAATGAAATGGGAATGGAATGTGGAGATTGCTTTTGGGAAAAGGGAATAAAGTCGTGGTAATCGTGTCTATGTTAAGAAGTGGCCGGTGATGAGTGGAGGCGTAAAGCATCGGTGCATGCATGGGTGGTGAGCTGGTAGAAAGGATGTGAGAAAAGGAGGAGAGGGGAAAGTATTGTCTTCTCATCTGGTGCTCCTCGTCCAACTCATCGATTCCATCCGTTTCCTTCCAAGCTAGCTAGAGAGTAGATGTTCTCCTTTCGACCATGGCCTCGTTGTATCTAGATCATGTGATTCTTTCTTTCTTCTCCTATGTGCACCATGAGATATTCATCAGTTGTATATATGTTGATGAAATGGAATGACGTTGTTAATTAGGAGTTGTGGCTACGTCGTTAACTCAGCAGATAGACTACAAAACATAACAAATATCGTGCAAGCATCGGCCACCGGATCATGCATGAGGTATCATATCTCACACACGACAGATCGAGGGAAATGAAAGAACAGCCGACCATACATCACTTCTAAGATGATATGTCTTTGATACTGGCCGGCAGCAGGTACATTGCAGAGGGTATGTTAGATTTTGCTGGACTATTCAAGATTTGTAGGAGAAGACAGACCACGCACAAATCCTGTGATTGATCTATAGCAACACGGAATGCAGCAGACAGCAGCAGCATCAGGTGCTCGCACGGGGTCCCTTTCTGCTCCTCTCAAGAGAGCCTCTCTTTCTAACTGCGCCTTCTCTTCCACCTCTACCTTTCCCTCTAGTCCTCTACGTCTGCTTAGCTGCAGTTGCGTCAAGCTTGGCTAGCCTCTCTGCTTCCCTCCCTCTTCCTCCTCTCTCCATCTGCAAATCAAACAACAGTAATTTAGCAGCTAGAATGTGGTGTCCAATGAAGATTGGTACTTCGATAACTAAATTTCTGGAACTGAAGAGGCCGCTGAAAGCTTTCCTCCAATCGTTGGAAATCTTTTTTTTTAACTTCCAATCGTAGTGGCCACTAGTGCTGAAAATAAACTCAAACACCAAGTTATGTGAGTTACTGGACATCATCTCTTCACATTATCATAACCTAAACCCGTAAGTGCCTGATAAATGTGGACATATTTATTAATCACTGGTTTTTATGTGGACAACATGTCCAAATTCAATGCTTCGAAGATAGTCAGATATAGGGTGAGCTTGCAGGGAGTGGGTGCTTAAGAAATCAGTAAGTTGCCATGAAATGAGAGAAAGTAAGAAGTAGTAAGCTCTTTGGGCATTAGTTGAGTTAGTCTTATGATGCACTGCACAATGTTGATTTCTTAATTTGCAACTGAATCTTCTTACTGGAAATTATATGAGATTCATCGGATGCGTGTGTAGTTTTGGCTTCCCGGCGGCCACTAAACTGATCAAGTGCGATCTCTTAAGCTCGTAGCTGATGATAGAATGTGATCAGGCAGGCCACTAAACTGAACACCTCGATCCAAGTTGTGCTAAAGCGATCACTCGCCTCTTCTCATAGCAGTGTGCTGTGAGAGAGACCTATACAAGCTCCATTCACAACTCGGTATCCTGCTCGATAAGTAACCTCCTTCCTGTAAGCAGCAGATGTCGAGAGTAAGAGCGAACAGAGTCGACACATTACACGCAGAACGCAAACTCATGAACTCGCCACACGCGCCGACACGCAAGCACCACTGCTGCCCGTGCAGACAGAGCATTACGCGAAGTAGCTGAAGCGATAGAAAGGAAGCTGTTGTCCCTGAGCTGAGAGCTCACCTTGGAGCTGTGGCGGCTGGTGGGATTTCGTATTGTGGATCGATCCTGCACTCTTCCTGCTCCTTCCTCTTCTAGGTTATTAGGTGGGCTGGGCCTCATGGGCCATAACAGTTCAACAGAAGCGCAGGCAGTCGGGCGTGGTGATGGGTTGCTGGGTTGGCTAGTGGGAGTGGAAGATGGGGGAACTAGGGAATGGGGGAGGAGGCTGTTTCCTGATGATCAATTAATCCTCTTCAATGTGCAATATTTGTGTAACCCCTGAGTAAGCCGTGGAGCTCCCTGAATTAATTCCATGATTACGCATGCTCTAATTACTCATACCTTGATGTTTTCATATCCTCTATACATATGTCATCTTGGCTGCTCCGCTGCCCATACAGTATTCTTGGCTGCTCCATATTGTTTTATTCACGAGCTCCACTTCCCCATTCTCAGGTTTTTCAGTCATTGCCATTTCATGGTACTAGTCTATGATAGATATTCTTTTTTTTGTTTGGTAGAAAATATTGTTGTCAGTAATTTCATGAATTATAAGTATGAGATTCACGTACATACAGATGTGAGAAACTGTCCCGTGTAACGTTAGACTTTGACGCACTGCTTCAATGCCGGTCCTATCTTCTGCCACATTTCATGATCAGGTTCAAATGACACGGATATCGGTAGATATTATTGCTGCACCTCAGTGATTAATATAATTCATCTGCTAATCAATTATATATTATGCACATAGTAACCTTTCTCTGCTACAATTCTGAATGGTCACAAGGACACGGATCAACTTGGGAAACTAGCTTAAATCATGTAACTCAACCTTTATGTGCTACTATGCTATTTGTGTTAATTTTCATTTACCGAAAGAAAATTAAATTATTTGTATTTCATCTCAGGTCCGAACAAACGAATTAATCTTGTTTGATACCCCCAATAAGATTCTCGACCTAATAGTTTGTTTCCCCATTTCACAATTTGGCCATAGCAAATGCCCGCCGCAACGCGGGCTATTTTTCTAGTTCAACAAAAGACACCACCCATGATAGCAGATTCTGGTATAGAATATAGGTGCCCCTAAAGGGCCATGACTGATATGTCCCAAGAAAATTCAGATTAAAAAAGACTTGACGATGTGACAACAAACAAGACATTCAAAAGTTTGGCGGGCGACAATAAAACATCTTCCAAAAAGACGATTCACGACATACCAACTCGGAAAGAAGATATGCTCTAAAGCCTTAAAAGGGACCGAGGCATTTACCAGAAAGCACACATATAATACGATGGAAATATATCATGTAAAACACAGGTCATTAAGTATAATTATTACAACTTGCATAGCCAAGGGCTAGCTCAAATTTCAACGGAAAAACAAAATAAAATAACTTGGAGTTCCATCAATGCCACGAGTTAGTTGAGTGTAGACTCACGTCCCTGGTAAGCACCAACCTTCAATTCGATCTCTGCACATAACACGTTACACGTGAAATTTAGCCAATCTCAACATGCATAAAGGCTCACAAGGGAAGGCTATGGATATTTTGGCGGAAAGCAGATTTTCTTTTCAAACACTTTGTGAAAACTTGTTCCTACTTTAGGGGTTAAATATTCCAAAAATATATTTTAAATGACAAAAATAATGTAAATACTATATAAATTATTTCCCACTCCAAATTTTGAAGAAGTTACATAAAGTTCTCTATGCTGATTTTATTTGAATTGGAAATTGTTTTTATTATTCCTGAAAGTCGGAAAACGAAATTAGAAGCATGCAAACACCAAATTGAATAACCATTGGTTTGGTTTTTGGATAGTCACATTAAGAGAATGACGAATGCGATGCGGAAAATAGTGGGACATTACAGCAGCTTAGGAAATATAACAACTGCATCGTGGAAAAAGTAAGAGAATGCCGCATGTGATGCCGAACAATCTAGAACCCTAACTCAAAAACTAGGATCGTTTGTTCCAGGAGCTTACCCGTCATGACCTCAAACAAGAC
Organism: Poa pratensis; assembly: GCA_947311845.1. Lineage (NCBI taxonomy): Eukaryota > Viridiplantae > Streptophyta > Magnoliopsida > Poales > Poaceae > Poa > Poa pratensis. The sequence goes on from CAMZMU010000088.1 coordinate 36,988,846, forward strand.
TGCTGCGGTTTGGTACGCCTTGGTGAGCTGAGCACTGAGCAGTCGGACAAGCGAATTAAGCAATTAGTCAGCAGCAAAGCATGTGGACAGAACAGAAAGAAGAAAAAACGAATTAAGCAGTTAGACATGCGAATTAAGCAATCAATTAGTCACCGGTCATCAGCATTATCAGAAGCAGCATTTCGGATGTGCTTCTTGAAGTAGTTCTCGTAGAAGCTCTGCATCTCCGGCACATCGCTCTGCTGCGCCCTTCCCTTGAGCGTGGGGTCGTTTTCCTAGCGGAAGAGAGGTAGCAAATTAAGAAGGTGAAACATACACAGTACAGTCTCCATGGCACTGCATCTGCATGGCCATGCATACATACATACCCTCTCGAGCCTCTGCCGGAGCGCGGTCTTGAACACAAGGACGCCCTGTCCGGTGGACATCGGGTCGAGGCGGTGGGCCTTCTCAAAGGCGTGTAAGGGACCTGGACATGCATCCATTCTTTGGGGTCAGGCAACAGAAGAGTTACTATAGTGGTAACCAGCAGAAGTGATAGATAGATAGATAGATAGATAGATAGATAGATAGATAGATAGTACATGAAGGCATACGTACAGAGAAAGGCGACGCGCGGGTTGCTTTGCTCGACCTCGTCGGCGACGCGGAGGATGGGGGCGAACTCTGTGTCGATGATGGACTCGCCGAGGTTCCCTGCTGTCCTGGGACCTGGCGACGCGGAGGCCGACTCCCAGCCCTGCCACACAGGCACGTCAGCATCCCTCCCATCCGCCTGGAAGGAATCTCTAGCTGTGGTTCAGGTCGGTGCTGCTGCGGGCCGAGTGTTTCATAGAATTGAGCACTCGTGGTCACTGAGAAGGCCGGGCAAGTAATGTACAATAAGTATATATCGGAAAATTCCTAGAAAACTTAATAAATTAAATTACCGAAATAGATTCTACTATCTTGATTTCTACATCAAAAGTGAATTTTGAAATTATTTATATTTAATAGCCCTACTTATGGATGTTTCTTAAATTCCCCAAAAGAGTCTTTAGAGTTTAAATATTCCAAATATTTAAATTATTTCCCACTCCAAATTTTGAAGAAGATAGAATATCTTCTCTCTATTGATTCTATTTGAATTGGAAATTGTTTTTAGTATTCCTGAAAGTCGAGAAATGCAAATTACAAGCATGCAAAACATCAAATTGAATATCTTCCCAACCATTTCTGTAATTCTTGGATAGTCACATTAATCCACTCCTTTTCAATATTGTTGAACAATGTTACGTAAATTTTAACTCGAGTGCGGAAAAGCTTAAAATTCCCCGGGAAACTCAACCATGTCAAAAACAGGCAAACAATAATTATTCAATAACTAATTTATTTAATCATTCTAAACTTGGGAAAAATTAATTTGGACGTTACAGTTTAGGAAACATAACGACTGCATCGTGACAAAAGTAAGGGGATGCCGCATGCCATGCCGAACAATGTAGAACCCTAAACTCAGAAGAAAAGAAAAAAGGCTTCTTTGTTTCTCGATCTTACTCATCAGGACTTTAAACAAGATGGCTGCGGTTTGGTACGCCTTCTTGAGCTGAGCACTGAGCAATTAGACAAAGAGGATTAAGCAAGTAGTCAGCAGCACAGCATGTGGAAGGACAGACAGACGGAAAAAGAAGAAGAAAAACGCTGTGCTCTCACTCACTCACCGGTCAGCATTGTCATCGGCGGCAGCGGCATTTCGGATGTGCTTCTCGTAGTAGTTCTTGTAGAAGCTCTTCGTCTCCCGCGCATCGCTCTTTTCCGCCCTTCCCTGAAGCGTGGTATCTTCTTCCTAACGAAACAGGTAGCTAAGAAGGTCAACCATATACTACAATCTCCATTTTAACATGGCACTTGCAGTAACATACCCTCTCGAGCGTCTGCAGGAGCAAGGTCTTGAACTGACGGACACCCCGTCCGGTGGACGTCGGGTCGAGGTGGTGGACCTTCACGAAGGCGTAGAAGCGGCCTGGACACACATTCATTCTTTCATTGGGTCAAGCAAGAGAAGAATCCCTGCCATCTGTAGTGCAGCTAGAGAAGGGCAGTGATAGAAGGATATGATAGATAGTAGAAGAAGGCATACGTACAGAGGTAGGCGACGCGCGGGTTGCTGGCCTCGACTTCGTCGGCGACGCGGAGGATGGGGGTGATCTCGACGAGCGAGGACAGACGACGAGATCGACGAGCGAGGAGCGAGGAGGGAACGATGGGCTCGTCAAGGTTCCCTGCCATCTTGGGGGCCGGCCACACGGAGGCCGGCTTCCCGCCCCTGCGGCCGGGGACCCTCAGCCTCCCCCACATCTTCCCAGAAGGAAGCTCTAGTTGCGGTTCAGGTCGGTGCTGCGGGCCGAGGGTTGCAGCTTCGTATCAATGGCGATCACTGAGAAGATCAGGCCGTGAGAACGCAAGCCGGAGAAGTAATATATATGCACCAAGTAAAGTATCACTGAGAGGAAGAATAACATGGGAATAGGACATGGAGATGCCTTCTGGGCAAAAGGGAACAAAGTCGTGGTGATGGTGACCAGATAAGTACTTAGTGACCGGTGATGAATGGAGGCGTAGAGCATCGATGCATGGTTGATGAGCTATATTGTTCTCACCTAGCTAGCAGGGACGATGGAGATGACCTTGAGAATAAAGCCGTAGTGAACAGATCGTGGCCAGTTAAGTAGTTACCGGTGATGAATGGAGCCGTAAAGCATCGATACAGTGCATGGTTGCTGAACTGGTAGAAAGATGAGATCGAGAGACAAAAAATAAGGAGAGGAGAAAGTGTATGTCTTCTGTTTCTGTTCTTTTGATCAAGTTTCGACACGCACGCACGTTCTCACTTAGCTAGCTAGCGGCCTACGCCCTACAAAAATGAAGCTAGGAACCATGCTCTGATTAAATGCTCACATGCCAACTTGCCAAGTGCTTTTGGTTGGAAGCAAAGGAGTTGGTTAAATCAGAAACTACCAGAACTGCATCCGGATACTTGGAGTAAAGATATTCTCTGTAACTCTCTTATTGCGGACTTCGACTGCGCAAAGATCGTTAAGGTGATGAGCTATATTGTTCTCACCTAGCTAGCAGGGACGATAATCATCTATCCATTATTTCCATCTCGAAAGAAAAAAAGTATCCATTACTTCAGATGATTTTTCTTCTAACCTCACATTAACAATTTGGAATGAGAGGTTTGAATTTGAAGAGATCGGTGGTTAGAGAATATCGGAACATCAAATCCTATAACGCATGTAGATTTGTGACCGGTAATGCTAGGGTAGCACAGAATGGTGAGAACAACATAGCCAGTGCTCAACATAGTGTTTGGGTCTTACTTGAAAAACTCCACACGCTTTATATACAAGGTCATTTCGTATGTTGTGACTAGTTTACTATCTGTTTGACTAGTATTTTCTTATTATTATGTTTTCAGAATCCTGCGAACCAAACATGCCTTAAACGTTTTGTCTTGTTCTAAACTCCCTTTTATTACGTTTGTTGCTATATTTGTTATTAGTAGTAGCCAAGTATTAACCACACACTTTGTCTTACCAAGTTTTTGTTCTTTTCACATTTCAAAATATATTTATATTTCTTTATTTAACGAACATGCCAACCATAGCCTACCTATCCTGCCACACCTGGGCGATAGGTCACTATCGCCTCCCCAGCTCGGCATGGCCACGCCTGATGTTTTCTTAGACCCATGGTTTAATTGTAGTCTCAGGTGTGATTTTGACATGGCCTCTCGCCAAAAGCACTCTCTCTTGTCTTCCCTCAGTTGTGTACATGGCCGATAGCGAACATCTTCTTCTATCATATCTCGTCCACGTACGGTTGACCAAATCAAAATGCGGGTTGGGCTGGTGGGAACCTCCGATGGTACCAGAAAATAGAATAAAGCCATAGTGATCCTGGCCAGTTAAGTACTTAGTGACCGGTGATGAATGGAGGCGTAGAGCATCCATGCATGGTTGCTGAGCTGAGTGGGGAAAAAGGAGGACAGGAGAAAGTATGTATTTTTTGTTTCTTTTCTTTCTCGATTAGGTTTCGACACGCATACGCGCGCACGCACTCACCTAGCTAGCAGGTACGATAAATCTATCCATTATTTCCATCTAAATAATTGTCTATTATTTCAGATGAATTTTTGTTCTAATGTCAAATTAACAATATGGAATGAGAAGTTTGGATTTGAAGAGATCGTGGTTAAATTTAAATAGTATCGGAACATCAAATCCTATAACTCATGTATATTTGTGACCGGTAGTGCTATTGTAGCATTGAATGGTGAGAACAATATATAGCCAGTGCTCAGCATAGTGTTTGGGTCTCACTTGAAAAACTCCACCCGCTTTATATATACAAGGCCGCTTCGTATGTTGTGAATAATTTTACTATCGGTTTGATTAGTATTTTTCATTTTGTTTTGACATTTTTAAATACATTTTTCAATAGTGGGTGTACACCCACTAGTCAAAACTGATTTCCCTCGAATTCATACAAACACGGCAGGGCGTCGTGGATGCCTTAAAGAGATGACATGTTCTGTGTATACTTATTTCAGAGGTACCATAATATCCTAAGTGATAGAACACATATTAGGGCATTATCGGTGCTGGAGGTGTGATTAGCAAAGCAAAGATGTTTTCTTTCCTCGTAGGACAGGTAAGTGCTTATACCTTAGCACCACTGCTTGACGAGGATCTGAACCCCATCGATTCTGTTTTTATCACAGCAAATGGTGTAGCGATATAAAACAACATAATATACCTAGGCGACAAAGGAAACACGCGGCTAGGGTGATATACATGGTGTCTATTGGGATTGATATACGAAAATAGTCTTAAGAGTTTAAATATCAAAAATTATTCAAAACAACAAAAAGAATTGAACTTAGATAAATTATTTCTGGCCCATATTGTAAAGAAGTTGTATTACCTTCTCTCTGTTGATTAATTTGAATTGGAAATTATTTTTAATATTCCCGAAAATCCAAAAATATAAATTACAATCTTGAAAACACCAAATGGCATATTTTCCCGTCCATCTTTTATTTTTGTATAGTCATATTAATCCGCTCCTTTTTTTTATGATTTTGAACAAGGTTAGGAAATTTTTAACTCAAGTCTGGAAAAGTTTTAAATTCGAGAAAATTCAATCATGTCAAAACAAGGCGAATAGTATTGATTTAAATTCATTTACTTTAACATTGCAAAACTGGGAAAATAGTATTGAGCTCGAAGTAACACTGCGACTCATAAAATTTGATGGCATGGAGTAGGTCCCACTTCCAGTCGTATTTAAAACGTCAAAATGTCCAAAAAAAAAAAAGGAGGTTGTCCCTTTCCATGTCACCCGACACCATTATATTACCTCATCTGGCCAACCCCACGCCCAACCACTGCGGACGCGTCCTTTCCTCCATCGTGGTCGTCGGCGGTGTGCTCGACAGCGAGACAGAACCACAGTTAAACCAACATAAGGCCAACTCCAACGGCGCGCCCCAAATCGGCGCGGACTGTCCGAGTTTGTCTGAGCGAATAAGGGGCACGATCCAACGGCCCACCTCAAATGGCAGTCGAACCCCCGTGGTTTATGCGGTCTTCTGATTGTCAGTCTACGACCGGTATGAGCTCGCCAGATCCAATTCCTCGCTGCAGGGTGGCCTATGTGTGTGGGGGTGGGGGGCACAGGGAGGGGAACGACGCACCCATCTAAAACAACATCAGCGTCGCCTCGCGCTCGGCGTCCGTGTCGACGTCAAGACAGCGGCATGCACATCCACCAAGGGAAGAGCTACGCAGCTTAGAAGGGAGGATGGAGGTAAGAAGCAGGCCATGGAAAGGCCGACTCCCCATTTCCCCGTGCGAGCATAGCAATGTTTTCAGCATGGTGACGGTCGTGCACGTCATACAGCCCGTGTTCCCGACAAACTACTGCGCCGGAGCTCAAATCCTCATTCCACTGTGTGGATATCGCAAAGTGTTACCATTTGATAATTTTTTCATGTAACGTGGTAGTTTATGCTATTAACTCTTTTTTTAGTAGCAGCAGGAGCGGGAGGTGATGCATGGAAGAGAAGGAGCTGAGGGAAAGGGAGACTCCCTGGAGAGGAGCCGACACCGTGTGTGCACCTACTGTTGTTGCTCCCGCTGTTGCACTGCCAGCTCATGAACCAACGCAACAACATCAATTGTGTCAAGATTGGTACTTCGATAACTGGAGAGGCCGCTGAAATCTTTCTTCCGATCGTGGAAATCTTGGAAAGCAGCGGCTTTACTTTTGATGCGAGATCCAGAGGAAGGAACTCATTCTTCAGAAGGTTGCATAGATCTTTCACTTCTTGGGAAGCATGGGAAATCACCCCTTTGTCAGCCTATTCATATATTAGACACCACCCATGGTAGCATCTTGTGGTTTAGATGCCCCTAAAGGTCCAAGACTGGTATGTCCAAAGAAAATCCAGATTAAAAAATAGAGTGAAAGGCACCGGAGGTCACGAAGTTGCGCGAAAAGGAAGGATTGGTCACCAAGTTGCGAAACGTCAATTATGGGTCACCAAGTTGTGCATTTGCCAAACATTGGTCATTCCGTCAAGACGGACGTTAAAGTGGTGACGTGGCAGTCTGTTTTTTTTGCAAAAAAAACCTTCAACTTCCGGATATTCATATTTCGGACACGTACATATGTATTTTATTTTTAGTTTTTTTTCAGAATGTCAAAAAATTCCGAAAAAAAATCCAGATGCAAATTACAGCGTGATGTGTTAGCAAAAAAATTGGCATGGTGAAAAAACTTTTTTTGCAACCTGTACAAAAAAGACAAATTTCGGACACGTACATATGTATTTTATTTTTAGTTTTTTTTCAGAATGTCAAAAAATTCCGAAAAAAAATCCGGATGCAAATTACAGCGTGATGTGTTAGCACAAAAATTGGCATGGTGAAAAAACTTTTTTTGCAACCTGTACAAAAAAGACAAATTTCGGACATACCGAAAAGTATATGTACGTGTCCGAAATTTGTCTTTTTTGTACAGGTTGCAAAAAAAGTTTTTTCACCATGCCAATTTTTGTGCTAACACATCACGCTGTAATTTGCATCCGGATTTTTTTTCGGAATTTTTTGGCATTCTGAAAAAAAACTAAAAATAAAATACATATGTACGTGTCCGAAATTTGTCTTTTTTGTACAGGTTGCAAAAAAAGTTTTTTCACCATGCCAATTTTTGTGCTAACACATCACGCTGTAATTTGCATCCGGATTTTTTTTCGGAATTTTTTGACATTCTGAAAAAAAACTAAAAATAAAATACATATGTACGTGTCCGAAATATGAATATCCGGAAGTTGAAGGTTTTTTTTGCAAAAAAAACAGACTGCCACGTCACCACTTTAACGTCCGTCTTGACGGAATGACCAATGTTTGGCAAATGCACAACTTGGTGACCCATAATTGACGTTTCGCAACTTGGTGACCAATCCTTCCTTTTCGCGCAACTTCGTGACCTCCGGTGCCTTTCACTCTAAAAAATACTTGATGATGTAATAACAAACAAGAAAGCGAACTGAGCCTAGCTCAGCTGGTTTGGTTCCTTGTGGTGGAACCGGCCCACCCAGGTTCAAGTCCCAGACTTGGCATGGGTGCTCGCATTTTCCTGGATTTTCCAGGATTTAACCGGCGCTATGCTTTCAGTGGTAGGTGACGTGCCCGTCAACAGCGAGGCGCCCGTGGTGACTTCGTCAACCTCAAGATCTGCCGGACCAGTCTCTCGGAGGTGCTCATAGGGGTAGGGTTTACGTGTGTGCGTTCATAGGGGTGTCTGTACGTGCGTGTTTGTGAGCGTCTGCGTCTGTACTGTGTTTAAAAAACAAACAAGAAATTCAAAAGTTTGGCAGCATACAATAATAAAACAACATTGAAAAGATTCACGAAATACCAACTCGGAAAGAAGAGTTGCTCCGAAGCCTTAAAAGGGACCGAGGCATTTACCATAAAGCACACATATATATCGTACGATGGAAATATGTCATGTGAAACACACGTCTTTAAGTATAATTATTACAACTTGCATAGCCAAGGGAGCTCATATTCCAACATAAAGCGAAATAAAATAAATTGGAATTTCTTCTATGCCCCGAGCTATATGAGTGTAGACTCACGTCCCTAGTAAGCACCAACCTTCAATTCGATCTCTGCACATAACACATTACACGTGAAATTTAGCCATCTCAACATGCATAAAGGCTTAATAGGGAAGGCTATGGATATTTTGGCGGAAGGCAGATTTTCTACTTTGTGAAAACTCGTTCCTACTTTAGGGATTAAGTTCCAAAAAATATTTAAAAATGAAAAAAATAATGTAAATACTATATAAATTATTTCCCACCCCAAATTTTGAAGAAGTTACATTATCTTCTCTCTGCTGATTTTATTTGAATTGCAATTTTTTTAGTATATTACTGAAAGTCAGAAAATGCAAATTAGAAGCATGCAAACACCAAACTGAATAACCATTGCTTAGGTTTTTGGATAGCCACATTAAGAGAATGCTGCTTGCGGCGCCCACAAAATATTGGGACCTTACAGCAGCTTAGGAAACATAACAATTGCATCATAACAAAAGTAAGAGAATGCCGCATGCGATGCCGAACAAGCTAGAACCCTAGACTCAAAACAAGTCTCGTTTGTTTCCGGAGCTTACCCGTCATGACCTCAAACAAGACCGCTGCGGTTTGGTACGCCTTGGTGAGCTGAGCACTGAGCAGTCGGACATATGCAAATTAGTCAGCAGCAAGGCATGTGGACAGACAGGCATATGGAAAGAAAAAACGAATTAAGCAATTAGTCACCGGTCAGCATTATGAGAAGTGGCATTTCGGATGTGCTGCGTGTAGTAGTTCTCGTAGAAGCTCTGCATCTCCCGCACATCGCTCCGCTTCGCCCTTCCCTTGAGCGTGGGGTCGTTTTCCTAGCGGAAGAGAGGTAGCTAAGTAACAAGGTCAAACATATAGTACCGTTTAACATGGCATTGCGTGGTCATGCATATATACCCTCTTGATCATCTGCAGGAGCGTGGTCTTGAACACAAGGACACCTTGTCTGGTGGACATCGGATCAAGGCGGTGGGCCTTCTCGAAGGCGTGTAAGCGACCTGGACATGCATCCATTCATTGCGTGAGGTAACAGAAGAGTCCCTGGTGGTAAGCAGTTGTACTAATATATAAGAGCCCTTATAAACTGGCCAATTATTTTCTTCTATATCAATGAAGCGGTAATCGTCTTGCCGGTTTAGAAAGAATAGGTAGTACTAAGAGCCTGCCTTGGTAATAGATAGATAGATGTTATTCTAAAAGATAGATAGATACTCCCTCCGTTCCAAATTAGATGTCTTCCATTTGTCCACATGCGGATGTATCTAGACATGTTACAAGTATAGATACATCCGCATTTGGACAAATGGAAGACATCTAATTTGGAACGGAGGGAGTAGATAGTAGGAGGGCATATGTACAGAGGAAGGCAACGCGCGTGTTGCTTTGCTCGACCTCGTCGGCGACGCGGAGGATGGGGGCGAACTCCCTATCAATGATGAACTCGTCGAGGTTCCCTGCCATCTGGGGACCCGCCGACGCGGAGGCCGGCTCCCAGCCCCTGCCACATAGGCCCGCCAGTCTCCCGCCCATCCGCCGGGAAGGAATCTCTAGCTGCGGTTCAGGTTGGTGTTGCAGTGGTACTTCATAGGGTCGATTGGTGGCCATCACTGAGAAGGTCGGGCCATGAAATAACATGCAGTGAGTAAATACAGAAAATTACGAGAAAAATTAATAAATTCAAATATCCAAATAGATTCTACTATCTTGGTTTCAAGATCAAAATTAAGTTTTGAGATTATTTCTATTTTATAGCCCTACTTATGGATATTTCTTAAATTCCCCAAAAGAGTTTTTAGAGTTTAATATTCCAACAATTTTCGGAAATGCCAAATATGATTTAATTATTAGATTTAAATTATTTCCCATCCAAATTTTGAATAAATTAAATTATCTTCTCTTTTTTATTCTATTTGAATTTGAAAATCTTTTTAGTATTCCTGAAAGTCAATGCAAATTACAAGCATGCAAACGCGAACTTGAATATTTTCCAAACCATTACTTTTATTTGTGGATAGTTACATTAATCCACTCCTTTTCAATATTGTTGAACGGCTGCGCAAATTTTAACTCAACTCGGAGAAGTTTTAAATTCCCTAGGAAACTCAGTCATGTCAAAACAAGGAAAACAATAATTATGCAATAACTAATTTATTTAAAAATTCTAAAATTGGGAAAATATTAATTAGGACGTTACAATTTACGAAACATAACGACTGCATCGTGACAAAAGTAAAGGAATGCCGCATGCGATGTCGAACAAGCTATAACCCTAAACGGCTAAACTCAGATAACAAAAGGCTCGTTTGTTTCTGGAGCTTACCCTCCAGGACCGCAAACAAGACGGCTGCGGTTTGGTAAGCCTTCGTGAGCTGAGCACTGAGCAATTAGACAAGCGGATTAAGCAATTAGTTACGCATGTGGACAGACAACACGAAAAGAAGGGGAAAAAATGCTTTGCTAAGTCACCGGTCAGCATGATCAGCAGCAGCGGCATTTCGGATGTGCTTCTCGTAGTAGTTCTTATAGAAGCTCTGCATCTCCCGCGCATCGGTATTTTCCGCCCTTCCATTGAGCGTGGAGGCCTCTTCCTAACGAAACAAGTAGCTAAGAAGGTCAAAGTACTACAGTCTACATTTTAACATGGCACTTGCAGTACTGGACAGTAGACATACCGTCTCGACCCTCTGCAGGAGCAGAGTCTTGAACAGACGCACACCCCGTCCAGTGGACGTCGGGTCGAGGTAGTGAGCCTTCTCCAAGGCGTAGAAGCGACCTGGACACCCATTGATTCTTTCATTAGGTCAAGCAAGCAACAGAAGAAACCCTAGTAATCTACTCCCTCCAGAGTGCAGCTAGAGAATGGAAGGGAAGTGATAGAAAGAAACATAGTTTGTAGAAGAGGGCATGCATACGTACAGAGGTAGGCGACACGCGGGTTGCTGGCCTCGACCTCGTCGGCGACGCGGAGAATGGGGGTGATCTCGACGAGTGAGGAGGGGACGACGAGCGAGGAGGGAACTGCCATCTGGGGGGCCGGCCACACGGAGGCCAGCTTCCCGCCCCTGCGGCCGGGGACCGTCAGTCTCCCCCACATTCGCCCAGAAGGAAGCTCTAGCTGCGGTTCTGGTCAGTGCTGCGGGCCGAGGGTTACTGCTTAGTATCAGTGGCGATCACCGAGAAGATCAGGCCGTGAGGACGCAAGCTGGAGAACTAATATATATATGCACCAAGTAAAGTATGACTGAGAGGAAGAATAACATGGGAATAGGACATGGAGATGCCTTCTGGGAAAAAGGGAATAAAGTCGTGGTGATGGTGATCAGATAAGTACTTAGTGACCGCTGATGAATGGAGGCGTAGAGCATCGATGCATGGTTGATGAGCTATATTGTTCTCATCGGATAGCTAGCCGGGACGATAATCATCTATCCTTTATTTCCATCTCCCAGAAGGAAACTCCACAGAATGAGCTATATTGTTCTCACCTAATGTACAGTTGTGGTTCAGCCGGTGCTGCGGGCCGAGGGTTACTCCACAGAATAAGTGACGATCACTGAGAAGATCGACACGTGAGAACGCAAGCAGGGGAAGTAATTAATATGCACCAAGTAAACTATAACTGAGAGGAAGAATAAAATGGGAATTAGACATGGAGATGACATTGAGAATAAAGCCGTTGTGATCGTGGCCAGATGAGTAGTTACCGGTGATGAATGGAGCCGTGAAGCATCGATACAGTGCATGGTTGCTGTCTTGCTGAACTGGTAGGAAGATGAGACCGAGAGACAAAAAATAAGGAGAGGAGAAAGTATGTCTTTTGTTTCTGTTCTTTTGATCAAGTTTCGACACGCACGCATGTTCTCACTTAGCTAGTTAGCGGCCCTACAAAAATGAAGATAAATCATGCTCTAATTAATTCTCACATGCCAACTTGCCAGTGCTTTTGGTTGGAAGCAAAGGAGTTGGTTAAGAAACTAGCAGAACTGCATCCCCGGAGTAAACATATTCTATGTAACTCTCTTATTGCGGACGTCGATTGCGCGAAGATCATTAAGGTGATCTGGGCGATATGGACGTTGCGGAATAATGTAACCCATGATAAGTGTAGTATTAAACCTGCAATACTGTACAAAATGACAACAAAAAATGATGATTTATAGCGGCCTAGAATATAAATATCTTGCGTGGTAGAAGAACATTCGGAGGTTGAGTTAATAAAAGAAATCTTGGCAGTGATATTTTATCAGAAACTGTTTCATTCTTCATAGAGAAAGAGATCATCTAAAATTTGAGCAAAGTTTCATGTAGTATGAATGATATCACTTTTTTCTTTAATTTTTTGGAATTAGTCAGCTAGAACAATCATTATGTTGTTCTGAATGCTAAATTATACTGATAATGATTATCATTTTCAAATGTACTTATGTGTGCAGAAACGAGGAATAATGAGAGGTTCTTTAAAAATAAATTATTGTATGTATTGCATGCAACTTTTTAATGTTGTTTTTTATAAACTACTTATATGATTTTTTTTGAAAGATTGTGGAATATCGATTGTATTGTTTGATTGAATATTGAGCCACGGTGGGATGTATATAAACGGTACAAGACTTTGAGACTACGAAAACTAGTAGAGATAGCTAGACTTGGATTACAATCCTAAACTACCAAATATATCTAAATGTACTATACTCTAACAGCCGCATCTCCCCCCCCCCTCCTCGTAGTTGAATCGGTAGTGACACAAACAACTGGAGCTTTGCAGACGGTCTGGAGCACAAGCCGAAGTCGCGAACTGGAGAGGGCACCGAGGTGATAGTCCTTAATTCCAATGTCGATGTAGCACCGAATTGTGGGCGGTAGTCGTGGTCGATATTGCCGTTGTTGTGGTAGTTGAGGTAGATGTTGCTGGAGTTGGGATAGGTGGCACGCCTTGCCGAGCTTGCTTGACTCGGGAGCGTGTCGAGAACGAAGGCACGCGTCGGTGTTGTCAATGCCGGACATGCAAAGACAGGGACCGCGATGAACCATGCGAGCCGGAGTTGGATGAAGAACCAGAAAAGATCTCCGTGATCGGCCAGTGCGTAGAGCAAATTTGTCTGATTATTTGTTTGTACTGTCGTTTCTTCTTGTTCAATTTCTACCTCACAAACTGGAGAGCGAGAGGTTTGATGGTATTTGCAACAGGAGCTAGCTCCATGACAATTGATTATCGTTGATTATGCGGGTAGAAAACTTCGCCTGCTCCCCTGAGTACATCGGAAAACATCTCCAACATGGATAATATAACACAACCTCGGTAGCTTCTGAATAGTTATTATCGCTCCAGAAATTCATAAAAATGACACCGGACCTTGTACTTTTCACTGGCTCGTTTTCGTGACTACAGTGTGTTGTTTCTATGGTGCAAAAGGTTAAAATTCATTTAGTGTCAGATATGCGCGTAAAAAATGAGGGCATGGCAACATATCCCGCGTGTTTCAAAGAATGACAAAACAGGCCGTCCCGTATGAGCACAAAGTACGGTGCCGGAACCAGGGAGGCTGGGATACCATGGCCTCCCTCACGCCACCGATCAACAAGAGATGCTAGTGCCACTCCACTCGAGCTCTTTGTTTTTCGGTTAGTAAGAAAAACAAATCCAGCAAACAGATAACAGAACAAAACAAATATCTTGCAAGCATCAGCTAACCGATCATGAGCTGACTCACCCGACAGACGGGAAGTGAGAGAACAGGCGACCATTCAGGCATTCATCCTTCTTTAAAGAGTTACCACCATACATCTCCGTTATGCAATCTGAAGCTGGTTTTCTTACACTAGATTGCAGAAGGTGTATTACATTTTGCTGTCTATACTATCAAGATTCGTAGGAGAAGACAGGTGAAGAACAAATTATGTTATCTTCAGCAAACAAAGATTCGTAGTACTAGACAAATATTAGGGGTAGTACTAACAGCATGATTTGAAGTACCATAACAAATAGGAACACCTTATATATGGAGTACTGCAACTCTCAAAAGATCAAACATGAATATCCAAACATAGGTGCCTAACAAGTACTTGCTTCGAAAATTTAGGAAATTTTGATACGCAACAAACAAATTCAAGTAACCATGCTTGCAGATATCAGAGGCAGACATTGTGTGCGAACGGCAAAAATTTCAACCTGCCTGGCTGAGCACATTTGAGTGCAAGCAGCTTCAGCTCCGCCTCCAAGGGGCAGCGGACGAAGTGGATGAAGAATTTGCAGCGGGCCTAGCTCCCCCAGGACGCCAGCGGTCAGTTGAAGGAGCAGCCGGAGCACCATCCTGGGGGCGGGAGGGAGGCGCGTCTTGGCGTGCAGGAAGGCGGGAAGAGGGTGCCTCCTGGCGGGCAGGAGGAGCTTCCTGGCGTAGGGGGCGCGCATCAGGGCGAGAGCCCCACCGGTCTGCTTCAGGTGCGGCTGCTGGCCTCTGGCTGGCGCGGAACTTGGGGACATACTTGCTAGGTGCAGCAGCAGGGGCAGCAGCCGCTGCGGCAGCAGCTGGAGCTGCAGCTGCTGGTTCAGGAGCTGGAGGTGCAACAGCAGGAGCAGCATCATGTGCGCGCACAGGCTCCCTTTCCGCTCCTCTCAACAGAGCCTCCCTTTCCCTCTGCGCCTTCTCTTCCATCTCCCTTTCCCTCTGCGCCTGCTTAGCTGCAATGGCATCAAGCTTGGCTTTCCTCTCTGCTTCCTCCTTCTTCCTCCTCTCTTCATCTGCAAATCAAACAAACAACATTTTATCAGGTACAACATGTTTTCCTTGCTTCCAGATGACAACATTGCAGAATAGCAAATTAGCAACAAAGCAGCGACTAGTGAAACTTATGTTAAGTTATACGCTGTGCAAGTACAAGAAATCAAATACTGTAAATGCAGTCGATCATCTAAGTTAACAATGATAATTCAAAGCAGCAGGAACATCAATCATGGGATAACTCAAAGTAGCACAAACATTTTAGAGTATAGTCAGAATAGATTAACATGGAGCATTCTATCTTGTCCTGCTAAAACAAGAACTAGTCTGAAGTAATATAAGTTGGGAAATCGAGGAAGTCGCTAGAACAATTATTGAGTTGCCAATGTCAAGTATTCAAGTTAAAAACAACAAAAATAATATAGTTCTAATACCGCTCTCGGCAAGTAGAGCAAATAGTTCAAGAATACACTTACTTTCACGTTTTCTAGCCTCCTCTTCCTCACGCTGCCTTTGGATCCGCTGTTCCTCCAGGTTCAGATAATACATCAATTTCCGTACAGTTTCCCTTTCACGCTTTCTTGAAGATATTAACTGATCGATCCTTTCATCCCTCTCTTTCCTTAGGCTACTAAACTCGGATTCACGACGTTGCACAATTCTTTCCTGGAAAGCATTCTGAAACAGCAAAGATTAACGAAGTGAAGGTGAAGGAAAACATTTACATGCTGAAAAAATCTTAAGTTGGCAATACTCATGAGGCCAAAAACGAAAAACAAATACTGTACATTCTAGTATACTTAACAAATTTGGATCTTTCTATGCGGTGGTAATCCAACAAACAGTAGACCAGCAATTATATCATCCAAATAAAACAAAAAGAACATAAAACGCAGACCCTTGTATTACTAAATACTTAAATAGAATGCCATAGCCACTTAAATTGTCCATACTATTTAAGTGCGGGCAGAAAGTTGAATCACTAACCTATCCTCAAGATTACCTCAGTGGAGAAATCAACTATATTATAAACTTGTAAAAGCTTATTACAAGAAAAACATGATGAAATAGATCATAGTGTTCCAGATGGACGCAATCAACAGCACTACATAAGTTGAATGCAGTTGCAAGTAGCATGCATACCTTATGCTCCAACAGTCGAGAAAGCCTATTTTTCTCCTGCAAGTCACCCGCGTGGTGTTGCTTGCTAAGCTCAATCTCTCTCTGCCAAGTTGAAAAGTTGGAAATTAATAACGAATAAGAGCATGTAACAACTATCAGCATTTGCACCTTGTAAGCAACAAAATGAAAGTAAACACAAACCAGCTGCTCTTGCTCATGAAGGATCTTCTCTTCCTCGAGACGTTTCTGGAAAGCTTCCTCTATCAATGGTGCTTCCTCCTGCCGTTTTGCTCTCTCCAAGTGATCCATTTTTTTGGGAAGCACCAGCAGCTTTCTCTCCATCTCCTGACGCTGTCTTAGTTGTTCTTGCAGTACCCGCTCCATGGCGCCTTGTTTTGTTAACTCCTGCCGTTTGAACATTAAATTTATTAAAACAACCGCTCATAGAAGCCAAAAATCTAGAGATTAGATTTTATTAAGGAGCATTACCAAGTGAAGACAAGTAGTACATGTGTGTATACTCTACTGAATACAAATTGATAGTGGCAGTAATTTACCTAAGTTCACAAAACTATTTAAGAGTTAGTGCGCTAAAGGTTTGTTTAAAGATCCACAAGAAACAAAATATCCAACTAAACATGATCCTGCTCTTTATCTACATAACCTGCCAACCTTCTACAGCATCAGCTTTACCATCTGTCCAGAGACAGATCACTCAAAATTCTATGAAGTAAAAGTGCATCCAGATTTAATCACTAGACATATCCAAGTAAATACACCCAAAACAGAGCAGATATAGCAAGTTAGGATGGAGCGTCAATTATTGAAAAAAATCATAACTGTAACTTACCCCATCAACGACGTGCTTTTTCCCTTTCTTATTATGTTTATTTATATTCTCCTCTATCATTGACTGAGCTTCCTTCTTCTCTTTTTCCTCTATTTCTCGACGTATTCTCTGCTGCTCCCTAAGTCTCTGTTCCTTCAAAAGCCTCTCCCTTTCTTCTTCTGCAGATTTCTTCTGAATACTCAATTTCTTTGTCTCCTCTTCCTTTTCCTAAAATAACAAAAATATGAACTATAAACAAAGACTCCATGGAAAACAACGAGATCGCCTAAGCAAATAGGTAACCTTCTCCAATATCTGGCGCTCATGGTCTTCTTTGCGTTTTTCGATAATTGATTTCCTCGCAAGTAGCCTTCTATGTTCTTTCTCCACCACTCCAGAAAGAGTAGTCAAGTTTTCACCAAGCTTGGATGGCTTATGCACAGGTGGAAAAATAAGACACCTTGCTTTGTTTAGGGAATCAGCAAGGATGCTGAGGTGACTACTAAGCCCATCAGATTCTATGTCCTGCAAAGAAGAAATAAGTACGAATAACATCAAATAGACTACAGGATAGATGTTGTTTACTTATCTGGAGTGCCTTGTACATATAAGATGGAAATAGAAAATAAACACTTGTCTAGCAGGTTAATTTTCAAGCATATCTGATGAAATTGAACAGAAAAACATCCTAAATCGATAGAAATGTGAATTTGCCACATATGCAGTGGCTAATCATGCAATGCTGCACATATTTGTAATTTATAACACAATCTACAAAAAGAAACAATTCACTATGACCAATTTGTTCCTAGAAAACACTCAAAAGAAGGAGGCAAACCTCTTTGGCTAAGGAATATGAGAGGTACGCAATACAAAAAACATAAAAAACACAGATCAGGCAACATTTGATCCTTATGGCAAACAAAAAGCAGCGAACAAATAAAGCATTCGATACAGAAATTGAGAGGCCTAAAGAAAGTAGCGATGTGCAGAGTCAAGCCACATACCATGTTGCCAAAATGAACAGCTCCAGACAAATGGTTAACTTTCATAGCAACAAAATTGTGCTTCACAGCATCCACAGCAATCTTCTCCACAACATTGAAGTCAAAGAATGGGATCATTCTAGAGAGCATGTCAATTTTCATGGACTGGAAAATCTGAGATGCCTGAAATGTTTAAAACTAGAGCTGACCAACATGTTTCACAAATAGTAATGTAATGTATGATTGAAAAGGCATGAGTACATATAATCATTCATGGGCCATAGAATAGGACCTGCTGCAGCACCCTCAGTGCCGTAAGCTTCTCCAATGCAGATTGGTACTTTGATAACTGAATTTCTGGAACTGAAGAAGCTGCTGAAAGCTTTCCTCCAATCGTAGAAATCTTGGAAAGTAGCGGCTGTACTTTTGATGCGAGATCCAGAGGAAGAAACTCATGCTCCATAAGGTTGTATAGATCTCTCACTTCTTGGGAAGCACAGGAAATCACCCCTTTGGCAGCCTATTTTCATATCATAGTCAGAATATGTGTGTCAGAGAGAGAGAGAGAGAGAGAGAGAGAGAGAGAGATGGGCTCAGCAATGAGGTCTAAACCTATAAAAACAAAACATAAGTATGTGACGACACAACAAGAAAAAATAAGGAATTCTGTATTTAAGAAAAAATGCAACATAAGAGATGCAAGCCAATACAATCAACACAAAGCACTGCAGGGCATCATGGATTCCTTGAGAGATGCCCTGTTCCAGATATATTGCATATTTCAGAGCTACCAACTATCTAAAGTAACAGAACGCATGTTAGGGCATTTGCCAATGCTGGAGGAGTGATCACTAAAGAGAAAAGTTTTCTTGCCTAGTAGGGCAGATATGTGCTTATCTCTTAGCATGAGGCATTGATGCTGTGGCAACCTTACTATGTGGTTATAAATTAATCTGGCTGACATGCATAAAATGAGATCACGTAAGCGCTTACAAAAAGGACAGCATAAGAGGAGATTATTTGACATGAATGCTTGGTAACATGTACAAGGTGCAACCATGATAGCAGCTTGTTTTCTAGATGCCTCGATAGGGCGAAGACAAGACATGTCACGGAGAAGGCTAAGAAAAGACTTGATAAATGTGATAACACACAAAACATGTAACAGCACGCAAAAATGGATTCTCAACATACCAACTCAGAAAGAAGAGATGCTCTTGAAGCCTGAAAAAGGAACAGGACATTTATTTATCAGAAAACGAATAATTATATTATGGAAAAAATTTTCACATGGAAAAGTTTGTAGCTAACCATTTCTCTGTTCTCACGCTTGTTGTCAAGGGAGAAATTGACAAGGTTGGCCATACGCAAGCCACGTTCTTTCTCATTTTCAAGCTCAAGATGAGATGCGCCATATTTATGGTCATATGGTGTCACAGAAAGTGCAGCAAGCAACACAGAAGATGCTAGTAATTGCAGATCCTTCTGGTTTAAGTTCTTGTTGTAGCTCTTCTGCAAGTTGAAAAGCTTCAACCATGCATAGGCATGATACAAATGACTCTCAGATATCCAGAATATTTCAGTTAGTTTGGCATAATATATGACCAGAACAGATGGTTTTGGAGTTCTCTTAACCAAGCTCATCAAGCCATGGATATCCTCCACAGATCGGAAGGCTTCCTGAAAGAAGAAGAGTTGGTTGGTGACTTCAATTTCTTTAGCATTAAGAATATTAGACAAGTTACGGAACAGACCTGCCATAGAGAAAGATCTGTAGCTATTTTCAGTTGTTCAACCCTAGTATCAAGGTACAGCTTACAGCTTTCAGGAGCAGTCAGATCAGGACGATCTCGCTGGTCACGGTATTTGTTCAAATTTGCGAGATGGTTTCTAATGATCTCACACAACCTACGGAACTCGGTGGATCTTTTGTACTGCTTACAAAATTGAAAAGCCTTGTGTGCAGTCATCTGCATATTGAAAGGTTTAAAAAGAACATCAGATTAGCTAGTGAAAAGCATTTAGTACATAATACTACTTTCAGGGACTCCAGTTGTACAGGTATGTTTTAGAACAAATATAAGGTAAATAACAGGTAGCAACACGATGCATTGGCTAGATATGTGCAAAACGAACCAAATAGTTGCTTCTGAAATATAGGGAAAGTGCAAAAGAACCAGAAGCATTAGGTAGTAGAAAGAATTTAGTTAAGGATAATATGTTCATGCAATCAAGTCGGTACTGTATTTCTAAAGAAAAGAAGGGAAATAATACAAAATGCATTGGTTTTAGTATATGCAGAAGGGACTAAATGGTTCATTTCAAAAGAAGAACGCAAAAGGAAAGATAGGTATAGAGCGTCATAATGTACAATGGTTAAACCAACAACAACAATGCATTTTGGAGAAGATACTTGAAGCAACTGCAGCAAAATAACAGAGAGAAGTTTCTGACATGTAATGACGCAAAAATAACAGAGAAGTTTCTGAAATTGACAGGAAGAATGACTACATCAAAAGCAGTAAAATAGCTTACAGCATATAGTGTTTCAAGCTTGGAATTATTCCTCAGTATTTCGAGCACCGTCCTGTATGTCTCCCACAAAACTTGAACCACGGAGTGACAAACTCTCTGTCTGATCGGTCCTTCCCTTTCTCCCCACTAACATAGCTGAGCATCAAGTCCTCTGGACGCTCTGCTTCCAGATCTTCAACGTCCAGAGCATCTTCCAGTGCTTCTGCCTGAGCTTTGGCTTCCTCAGCTTTCTCATTGGAGAGCTGCATAAAATGTTTGATGACCTCCTCCAAAGATGACACGTTGACTTGCTGGCAGACAATTCTGTACTGAATAAGTCCATCTTTGGCAAATCTGCCTTTCCTTAGGTCTACGCAGAGCTCTACATACTTCATCATGATCTTCTCTAGAGGCTTCTGCCAGGACCTGTATCTCTTTGACGTAATGAGATCATGCAGCGCCTGCAGCGCTGCCTGCTTTTGTCCAACATTTATCAACTCTGGAGTAAATCAAAGGTGATAAACAGTGTGAATATATTTAGTGAAACATGAAAAATTGTGAAAAAAAATGCATATGAAGAGAAAGACAATAAGAGAACTACTGATGACTATGTTTAAGTGCACAGGTTTTAAAACAGGACAGAGTAATTTCCCCCAAGTCATGTGGCACTAGAGGAAAAAGGTATAACAAGTTAGACAAGGAAAACATAACATGAAGCAACTTTAGCACCCACAGCTTAACTTGGCTTAGGAATATTTTGCAGGTCAGATACGCAATAGGGCACAAAATCGAGATGGTACATAAGTTATATATGAGTCTATCATGTGTGATATATATGAAGTTAGGGGCTCAATGGTTCCGAATAACTCAACGTTTCAAACGTACCGCCCACAAATACACAATAAATTCCGTGACCAGGAGACATTGAACTAACGAATATCACGGGTCAGTTGTAACAAATGAACCGAACAGACGGAACAGTACAACACATCGTCGACCCGAGTTCCTAACAAACCCTACTCGCAGCAGGCAACACCACCGAAACAGCAATTCTAAATGAGAAGGTAAAATATCGAGATGGCAAATGCAGGGGGGGGGGTCCCGAGACTCACCCTCCGCTCTCTTCAGAGCGTTCTCGGGCTTCGCGAATGTCGACATGGTCGGGCTGGGGCTCTCCGGCGGCGATCTACTCCTGCATCCCAGCCACGACAACACAAAAACCAAGGATTAGCTCGGGGATTCACGACACAGCAACAGCGAAACGCGCATCGAACAGCAAACGCCCGACGAACGGGCCGGTTCGATCGGGAAGCCCTAGAGAAATCGCCGAAGGTACCAGAGCACCGCTACCGGACGGGGTAGAGGGCTACGAGGCGACGACGGGAAGGGGGTGGCGAGGGGCGGCTGTACCTGTAGATCGCCGAGGACGGTGGGGCGGCGCGAGCGGAGGATGAGGATCTGGAGGCGGAGGATGGAGTGGAGGTGGCGGCGGCGGGGAGGAGGCAAGGGTTTGGGGTAGGAGACCCGATGGGTGGTGGAGAGGAAATAAAGATGCGGGGGTCTTTGAGAAACTTGTTGCGCCCGTTTCGCGGGAGTTTGGCGATCCTGGGCCGTCTGATGCTCGAACGGGCGGCTGAGATCGCGCCGTGTCTCTCTTCTTTCCAGAGTCGGTGTTCTTTGGGGTGGAGTGGCGTAATTA
The DNA here is from genome assembly GCA_947311845.1 of Poa pratensis. Classification (NCBI taxonomy): domain Eukaryota; kingdom Viridiplantae; phylum Streptophyta; class Magnoliopsida; order Poales; family Poaceae; genus Poa; species Poa pratensis. The sequence continues at coordinate 37,010,900 of CAMZMU010000088.1, forward strand.
GCGTGAACGCTGGGGTGGTTTCTGAAACATATACGGCCCGGTTTGGGTAGATTGGCATGCTTGCTTGGGCCTTTGTTCGAATGGATCTCTAGGCCCAAATGAGGATTATTTATCCTATCGAATCTAATTTTGGACACACTCAAAAAAAAAATCTAATTTTGGCATCCCTGAAGAAAAACAATTCAACATAATTTTGGCCAGTTGACTAGTTGAGACAGAGGCCAGAAATCCAGGTGGGAGAAGCCAACACTTGTCTGTTTCACCGCCCACCCAATAGGAGACGGTGAAAGAACTTCATCTCGACGATGTCGATGCCGGAGGGGTTGGCGGTCATACATGCGGAAAAACATGGAATTTTGCGGGCTCACTTCACTGTCGGACCACATTGATTTGGGCTGCAATGGGGTATGCCTATAGACTTTGGACACATTGGCATGTTCTTTCGTGCTTGTTAGGAGTAGATCAACGAGGATCTGCATACGTCAGTGATCTAGTGACTCGGTGGTTGCCCTAGCATAGCAGGGCAGGGCTAACTTTGGTCTCCTAAACACGACAAACATCATTTTGTTGTTTAACAAGTCGGGGTGGGAGCGATCTTTGATTAAACGGCCAATAAGCATCATCTACAACTTCTTCAAGATCATCTCCGAGATGATGGAAACACGTATGGCTCCCTTATTCCCGGAGTTGGTATTTTCGAGGCAATTGGCCTTCATCAAAAAGTGATGCGTCCACATTTTTCATCTGCAGTCTCCCTTGGGGGCGGTTAGGAGCATGTCAGTCACGTGCGCACATGTGAGCATCAGTGAGTCATCAAACTGGGATCCAATACTGGTTCGCGGTCGGGGGTGAGGACGAGTGGGCATCCTTCCATTCGTCCATGAAGCATGTTAATGCATGCGATTTGATGGACGTACACATGTATGTGATTTTGTACGACATGAGCTCGATTTTCCACTTGGCTATCCTCCCTGTAACGTCACGGTTGTTGAAGATCTTCGTGATCGGGAAGCGACTCACCACCATGATGGTGTGCGTCTGAAAGTGGTGCACCAACTTCCCAGCGCTGAGGAAGACGTCGTAGATGATTTACTTGACTTGAGGGTGTCTCGTTTTGGAGTCAGATAGGACTTCGTCAACGAAGTAGACTGGGCGCATGTGCCCTTCTTCCTCGCATTCCACCACGAGAGTAGTGTCGTGCATGCTACAACAGGTGGGACGTGGCAATCGTCGCTCTGTCAAAGGAGAAGAGGAGGGAGGGCAGCGTCCCTACCATCTATGCAATGTGGAGAGCGTGGAAGGAGAGGAGAATATGAGACTGTTTCGAAACGGGGGCCCTCGTACATTGGTAGCATTAGTCCGGGAGGAGATCACACAACGGGTTTATGCTCAGACCCAAGACTTTAGAGATGTACCGGATGTTACTTTGGCTATGTAACTAATGTACATAAACATTATTTGCAATCTTATCGGACGGCAAATCGATCGACCTCCTTTGATCTAAAATAAATGTAATGTGCAAACTGCAAAAGCAGGGGATCGAGACAGAACTTGTTAAGATATACGTGGCATAATCGTGATTTTTAAAAAAATCGTCTAATTGCTGAACAAGAAAATGTAGTATTCGGTGATTGCCGTCACAAGCACAAAGGTAGGCAGAGATTGTGGGAATGTATGGTTGCAAACCAAATGCCAGCTCCTCGGATTTTCAGTACGTTGAATGCCAAGCTGGGTCCGTCGCTTTCGCGCCCCTCCGATGCCAGGCCAAGTTTCCACTCCACAACCCCCAAACTCCTGCAGTATTAATCTATCTGAACCCACTAACTTTTCCTAGAGGAGCAGGATTGAAAACACAACTGTGCTAAAGCCAACATGTATTATATATTCAGATTTTTCATTGACATTTTCAATTGGGTTCTGAACTCGAACACCCGCCACGGTGTAGATAATAATATTGCTGAACTCCTGTCCATGGTCCACTGCGATTAACTTTACAAGATCAGCGAGGAGCACGAAGCCTGCAGGTTCATAGCACGGTTGCTGATCGATCGATGCTTGACACCTGCAGATTGACAGGTTTAGCTGCATGATTCTCTGCATATTTTGGCACTACAAGTGTTCTTAATTCTTATGCCCTTAATTAGCCTGACCCGATACATCTCCCTTGTAATCTGAACTTAAAACCTTCTGATTTGTTCGTGGTGTACAACTCAGCAATGACTAGCAAGCAAAGAGGTCGTTGGTGCCGGACTTAATTTGTTAAACCTGCATCGTCGATCGTCCGTCCACATACTCTAAGCGGCGCAGCCTGCAGATACAGTGACGTCCTACCAAGACCAAAACCATGGCCTGTCATCTGCTAATTAAGCTCGACGTACGTGACTACCAGATCAAATCCTCTTTGCTTAGCTTTGTTTTTGTTCTTTGTTCTGTCCATGATGCTTTGTCTCGCTGCCACATCGCCGTTTCGATTTTCATTTGCTTGTCCTTTTCCATGCATCACCAACCATTAACCAGCTCCTCCTCCACCTGCAGCCATCGCCATATACCCAGACACACCATCTCCATTGATCTCCCGTCCTCTCTCTCTCTCTCTCACCACCTGATCCTCAGATCAACACGCCTCTAGTCTCACACCCTCTCTCTCCTCCCCCCTCCACTGTCTCATGGGGAACAAGCCGTCGTGCATACCGCTGCCGCCCGTGCCGGGCACGCCTTCGGCGACTTCGACCAGCTGCAAGGTGATCCACGCGGACGGGAGGGTGACGCGGCTGCCGCGCCCCGTGCGGGCGTCCGAGCTGATGCTGGACCACCCGGGCAAGTTCGTGTGCGACGCGTGCCGCCTCGCCGTCGGGTGCCGCGTGCCGGGGGTGGCGGCCGACGAGCTCCTCCTGCCGCGCCGCGAGTACTTCCTGCTCCCCATCGACATGCTCTACTCCGTGCTCACGGAGGACGAGATGGCCGCGCTCTCCGCCGCCTCTCACGGCGCCACCTCGGCGTCCTCGGCCTGGAAGAGGATCGCGGTCAGCACCACCGCCGCGAGACGACGGAGCGGAAACACAAGGCCGAGGAATAGCAGCGACGGCGCCGACAGCAGGGTGTTTCCGGTCGTCGGACTGCTGCAGCTCCAGGGCGATCGCGGCGGCGAGAATGGAGCCGGGCACCCCGCGGCGGCTTCTGGCGTCAAGTCGAGCGGCGCCGGTGGCGTCGGCCTGAGGCGGCACCGGTCGTGGAAGCCTGTTCTGGACACCATCGACGAGGCGCCGTGACGCGGCGGCCCGATCGGTTGGTGCTGTGCTTAGTATTAGGCAGCTAGCTTGAGCTGGCACTCGAGTGTACATGACTTAGCTTCTAGCTCCTTCTTTTCTTGACTTTCTTTTTTCTTTCTGTAAAGTTCACTATTCTGTTGGCCTGTGTCAAATTGACATTTTGTTTTCATAATCCACAAGTAGACAATAAAGAAGATCATGGAGATGGCACATAAATATTCAACATGAGAGTACTCCATTTCAAAATGGCAACTGTTGATTGTATATGCATGTTGTGCAATTTGCTCCATAATAAATGGTGAAAATGATATCATATTTGCCCATATTAATTATTTTTCTGGCAATCCATGATTGATGGACAGACGGCACACAGGTTGGAGCTAGGGAGCTGTGTGCTAGTTCCAGGAGAATGATATCTTTGTGCACTGGACCTCAGCTGTACATGCTGCTACTAGCCAATGAAAAAGAACAAAATCAAGCAAGCCCCAACTGGCCATTACCTTATTCTAGTCCATGTTGCCTTGAAGCCAAACAACGAGATACTCCAAAAAGATAATATTCCAGAGAATGATCCACTATGTACTTTTTTTTTTTTGCAAAGAGATTTCATTAATCAAAAAGTCCACTGATGTGATCAAATTCCAGCTATACATTATCAGTTGTTTTATCTTACCTTTTGTACTCTTGGTTTAAAAATCCGGAAATCCTTCTTATATAGTTGACAAAATTCCGCTATTCTCTTCAGCCACAAATGTAAGTCATATGTATATGAAATCATCCCAGTCTTCGAGGTGAAACTTTGACCATCAATTTCTATGAAATATATCACTTTAAATAAAAATAATTATACACCAGGATACTAAAATTCATTTCACATGGATCTTGGTCAGGCCGGTGCATGCCGGAAGGTACTATTTCCGGTGGGTCCCCGCCATGAGGTGACCAGCGGCACCATTTCCACGTACGTTGGATCTTCTTTGAACAATACTGGAATCCAAAAATGAATTTCACGATGAGAAACATTGATATAGCCGTCATTGGTTGGTCGGAAAACACCGATGTTCACGTGCGAAATCTCCTTATCGACGACATCTGGAGATAGAGATGAGAAGGTGGTAAGTGTTTAGGGTATACACAATTGGGCGATATGAGCATTCCGTTAGAGTTTTCACATTGAATTGGTCGTGGAGGCAGCAGTGGCCCGACTGAGGGTGAGCTTTGACGAGCACGGTGTAGCGGGACGACCGAGGGCACGTTTCGGCAGACTGTGCCAGACAGTTTCGACCGATGGCTCCCTTCTCACTCCTCTTCGGCAATGTCGTTCTCCTCCCCCTCCGACGAGAAAAGGCACTTGTGGGCAGGCGGAATTTCGACGGTGCCCACAGGCGCCAGACCCATGGCAAACCCGGTCCATTTCAGACCCATGAAAAACCGGGTCCAGCCCCAGCGGCGTTCCATTCAGCTCCCACACGCTACCTGAAGAAAACCCACCTCACATCGTATCCAACCCGCACGTCACTGCCATATGGGCCCACCAAACGATGGGTCCACGTCTCAGTGGACCGTCTCCAACCTCCCCACCAACGACACGCGGGCCAAGCCTCTCTCTCCCGGACAGACGGAGCCAGCCAGACACACGCGCACGCGCACAGCTCCTCCCGAGTCCGTCCCGACCGACACGCACCGCACCGGCGAGCTAGGGTTCGGCCGTCCTCTCCTCCACCTCCGGCGAGCGAGCGAGCGGCATGGCGGGGATACGGTGGCCGCCGGAGGACCCGGAGATGTTCCCGACGCGGATGCTGGGCACGGGGGTCTGGGGAGCGCCCGTCGCCGCCGGGGCGCCCCGCCCGGCGAGATGGCGTCGGACGACGACCGGTCGGTGGCGGCCGACTCCTGGTCCATCAAGAGCGACTACGGGAGCACCCTCGACGACGAGCAGCGCTACGCCGACACCGCCGAGGTCCTCCTCGCCTCCTGCCCCTCCTACAACTCCGGCTCATCCGCCTCCGCCGCGCCGCCCTCCAACTGCTCCTCCTCCTCCCTCAGCGCCCACCACTCCTCCGACTTCAGGTCAGCCGATCCGCGCCCCATGCCGCCGCGATCTGGTTCCCTTCTGTTTGGGGGAAAAGCGCGTGATTTGATCCCCTGATCCCTCGAAAAAATTGGAAGGATTTTTTATAAAAAAATTATGTGTCTGCTGAGTGGATTGAAATTGGCCCTGTTGCTGATGTTGAACAGCTTTGACAAGGAGGTGCCCGATGTCGTGCCACCCATGCTGGGCTTGCAGAGTTACCAGGAGGGTGCTATGCGGAAGACCTGGCTAATTACCATGAACGCAGCCACGCCGATGAATGGTAAGATTCTTCAACCTACTGCTCAGGCACATAGGTAGCTAGTGCATCACAATTGCTGCACTCTGAACTTGTATTCATGTACCATTTTTCCACACCTGCTGTTGAATATGAGTTAATGGGATCATGAACATTCTAGGGCAGCAAGGAGCACAGTTAGGTTGCTTGGCTGCCTCTTATGAAATGTAAACCACGATGTATTGCGGTTCAGTTGGGCTTGTCTGTCTTGTGGGAAAACATTTGAGAATTGGAGTGACAAGCCCCGATATAAGCAAATACTACCTATGGTCTACCAATGTTTTTCTATTGGAGGTTTGGCTATCACAACTGACAGTGCTGTCCTATTCCTCTGTCCGATCACTACTTGGACAGACCAGCCTTTTGTTGCCGCTAGTCTTGTTTAGGAAGGGGTTGGGTAGAATTTCTATCGGTTTGTATATGCAATCACAGTTTTCGGTGGCATCTCTTGCAGGTTTGGCACCGAGTTCATGGATGTCCTCGTAGGCTGGACGAAAAACTTGTGTTCAAGCAAGGATTTGCCCGGCTGCAGCGTACTTGACATAGGGGCCGGAAGCGGGCGGCTCCTGCAGCAGCTTGCAAAACAAGGGTATGACGTGGAATCGAGACACAGTGACTAACTTATCATTTTTCTTTCCCAAACCTCATCTTATTATCAACTTCAATACATCAGCGATGAGTTCCTTTTCATAATGTTTACTAGCAGCTGTGAGACAGGCAAATTGTTTCTCTTGGGTCCTGGATTTGTATGTGTACATTAATAGCGCATATGACTTTAGAGAGATTACTAAAATGGCTCTGGATGTCTCACTGACTGGTGGTCCCACTCCAGGATTCACATGTTTGTGAGACAACTGAATGATCGTGGTAAAAGTTAATATCTTTCCAGGATTTTAGGAGTAGATTTGGATGCATATGTGATAGCCACAAATAGAGGCGGTTGATGATAGGTGGTCACTATCGATTTATCTTGCCTGTGTACGCCATGTTAAAATATATGGATCATCGTATGATTGTCAAGTCATGTAATGGAGTTATCCTTACGAAGTAGTTCGTGGAAGCAGTATAGGTATACTCTGATATAGTCATATGACTATGCTTTTATGCTTGAGGAAAATCATACTGATGTTTGGCAGTTTCATGTTCAATTCCAAAGGCATCTCTATGATGTTAAAAGTTTTTGGTGTATAAGAATAATTCCTTTATACATCCAGTCTATCATTTAGCCATCGTATTAGTTTGGCAGTACTGACGTCTTGAGTAATTATACAGGTTTTCTGATCTAACTGGCATCGACTATAGTGAAGCCGCTATTGAGCTTGCTTGTAACCTTGCAATTCGTGATGGGTTTGAGCACATTAATTTCTTGGTGAGTTGGCTGATGTTGCATTAGACATCCACATTACATGATCATATTTCATGTCCACATTTACGTGCCTTCTCGTGCTTGGTATATGATGTTGAACATAGTGGCTAAAAATGAAAGATCAAGAAAGAACCATTTCAGAATTTATGAAGCATTTCACATTTGCAGGTTGATGATGTCCTGGAGTCGAAGTTGGAGAGAAGATTTGAACTTGTGATGGATGAAGGAACTCTGGATGCAATTGGCCTCCATCCTGATGGACCTGTAAAGAGGTAAATGCATGTGTAGGATTTCATATGGACCTTAACCCTCATGTCTGATGTTATCATTAATCTTTATAGCAGTAAATTGCTTGAATTTATTTTGAGAACACTTGATTGCTTCCATGTGTTAATTTGTTTCATATGCGGCATTTCAGGATGATGTACTGGCAGTCAGTGGCTAGCTTGGTTTCTCCTGGTGGCATACTGGTCAGTAACTTCCATGTAAATTTAATTAAAAATATTGCATTATTGGCAGTGCATTTACAGCCAAATTGTAGTCTGGCAATGCTGGTGGTGAAATCTTAACTCATTGAAAGTGCAGTCGACAGTTGAATTTGTTGTCTTAACTGCAATATCCCCCCTTTATCTGTATATACTTTCTATCTGTTACAACAACCATTTCTTGCTTCTTTGGTTATTAACAAATTCCTGTATGAGCTTTGAGAAAGATGGCTAAGCAAAAGTCAATGGATTATCCTCTGATGTTGTTACTCGCGCATACGTGCAGGTTATCACATCGTGCAGCAGAACCAGGGACGAGTTAGTGCAGGAGGTGGAGAATTTCAACCAAAGGAAGCTGGGTGCTACGGTCTCCGAAGGAGCGTTGGCCGGTGATGCCGTGGTGTTCAAGTACCTCGACCACGTCCAAGCTTATCCACACGTGGATAGCTCCTGCATCGCCACGGTTGCTTTCCTGCATACATGAAATATATGTGTATCCTTTCCCTAACTTATCAGACTGTGAGTAACGATGTACCCCAGGACAGCTGTTCTTCTATGACGATATTTCACCTTGTCGAATGCGTTTGTCGGACACGTCGTTCTCTATATGGTGCTTTGTTATAACCGGATGTCTTGTTGCTGTACTCTTTGAAAGCTTATATCAAGCAAACGGTACAATCAGATGTACAGAAATTTGTATGCTCGGAGAAATTGGTAAGACAATCAAAGGCAATGTAGATCACCATGAGTTTGAAACAGTGCGGGATCACAGATTCAGATACCAATTTGTAATTTTCAGGCAATCTCTTCGGTACATGGGAGAGCCAGTGTAGCTCACAGGTTACAGCATGTGGGTTAGTGTTGTGATATGTACAGAGCCACTCCATTCTTCGCTGTGAACACAGAAGCTGAGTGGCTTCAGACTATCCTACTAAGTCAGGAGATAAAGCCTAATCATTCCCATGTTTCCTTTAGTGTCTTGGGATCTATTTTGTGATCTTCTCTTCTGTCAGACTGCAGCAGGGCGTCGTCCTTGAACTTGATGGTGTTAGTAGACTGGGATAAGCCGTGGTTGCGAGTGAGGCCGTGCAGGATCAGTGTCGATATCCTCCTCTTCTTCCTCGCCATCGTTGGTGCCTGATGAAGGCATGTAGGTATCCTGGTTTTCCTGTATTGTTAAGTGATCTAGAGCAGAGAGTTATGCATCAGAAAAAAGTGTATGACGTACTATAAATGGGGAACTCTGCACAGTGTAAGTGATGCTGGTATCTCAGTGTTCTGCTGATAACTGCAATCAGGATCACTACACCTGGGCAGATTCCAAACGCAGCAATGGCTGGTCAATTGATGATGGAATTACCTGTTGGCGACGACGGCGGTGGTATGTTGCCACTGCTCTCACCATGACCAGGATTGGAAACAGAATCCCCGCAGTCCTTAGCACAAGAAGCTTTATTTTTGTTTCCCATGAAATTCGATACATTTGTGTAATTCCTATTTGGGCAAAACAATAAAGGTGCCCCACTTGTCAACTCCATCACCAACTCCTTGTCGGAAATTTTGACATGAAATGCAACGAAACCTTAATCACGTGTGTGCTAATTTGGCCAAACAACAATTTTTTGACTTGTCGCCTCAATCACCAACCCTCCGCGACTGAGAGTTTTATCAGAATATGACAGAATCAAATAAAACCACTAAAGTTGGAACCCCTTGGCGTGGATACAATTCTCGCCACGTGGTGCGCCGGGGCATAAGGATGGAGCTTGCGTTGGTGTCAAATGACACCGATGGATTTTATATCTTCTTTGTATCTAACAAAAATCGGAAATCCCCTTTGACTCCCTGGTGCATATGCTCCTGTTATTTTTTAAATTAAAAAACTATGGAAACACTTCGAAAAAATCTGAAAAAAATTGGGCATAAACATACACAAGTTTTCAACATCCGTGAAAAAATTCGGAAGGAACTGACACTTTCTGTGGTCTGTGCAAAAAAGAATCTGTAGCCGAAATGAGATTTAAAAATACATTTTTCAAAGCACAGATATTGTCTTTTTCAAAGACCACGGAAGATACTTCCGCAATTTTGCACGAATGTTGAAAACTTATACATATGTGTGCCCAATTACTTTCAGATTTTTTCGAAGTGTTTTCATATTTTTTTAATTTCGAAAACAATAACATGAGCATATACACCCGGGGAGCCTTCCTACAAAATACTCTAATAAATGTGCAATGGTACTAATACAGTTAGAGTAGCAACACCATTGATATATCTTCCCGGAATTAACCAGTGTCACACATCGAGCTAGAGTAGAGGATGAAAGAGCGATATTCCTGGAAAAAACGAAAAATCAATGTTCAAGATATCGGCCGATAATCCGATAAACCGGTCGATTTATCGCTTACCAGTGTCTGACTGATAAGATAAGTCAGCCGATAAATCGGTCGATATGCCAATAAACCGGCCGATTTATCCCTTATCTTGGGTCGACCGATAAGTTCCGGATAAGCGATATCCCCAATATTGCGAAAAATACATACTAGGCAAAGCAATAAAGCCCTTTGTTAAGAAGACATTTGTTCAATTTTAAACACCCAATTTATCTTGATCTTTGGTCCACTCATATTCCATGTTAAGACCCCACATAGTCAGATCAAACGTACTCGTATCATTAACATTTGTCTTTGTGCTCTAGCTGGGGCTGGTTCAACAAGACCAATGTCGTTCATTTCACTTAGAAGGCAGAAACCATTTTGTAATCTAAAGAGTAGCAAAGATCATGGGAAACTGCCTTTCTCTACATGGGCAAGAGTTTCTCACCAACGTATATCAACTCGACAACTTGCACATGAGCAGAGCTAGTCTGACGACCAGCCTCCACATGTCTGAAGTGACAGTTCACTAATCCATCCATGCCTGGGCTATACCTAGCTATCATGGAAAAACACTGTTAAAACAAACAAAGAAAAAGGTGCCCGACTTGTCAGCTCCATCACCAACTCCCTCTATCAGGAGCTTAGCTTGAAATGTGACAGAACCATAATTATGTCTGTACTGATTAGGTCAATGGAGGTGACCCAAAAGGGGGTCTCATTAGTGTTTGATCAGAAATGTGACAAAACCATAATCCTTTCAGTACCAATTAAAACCATAATCATTTCAGTACTAATTTTGTCAATGGAGATGACCCAAAAGAAGAGCTTATTAACGCTCTAAACTGTTTGTTTCAAAGGTCAGCTTGGTACTTTGGTTGGAGTTGGATTTGGTGAGACTAATTAAGCCTCCTGTGTCTAGCTCACACTCTCACTGCATGCATGCATGTAGCTTCCAGAGGAATCATGCAGAGGAAACATAGTTGGTTAGGTGTGCGCGATCTTGTCTTATGGTCTTACTAGTTAAATTTGGTGCGGCGCCTTGTTGAGAATATTTTGTGATGATTTGTTTTTTAGTTGGAGCAAGTGCATGTAGAATTTTTCTAAATTTTCACCAAATTGAGTTATGTAAATATGTTTTCATTCTGCTATAAGTAATTAGCATTTTTTTTTGTGAAATTTTGTGATGTTTGTGATCAAATAGAGTATTAAAACTATACAATTTAGAATAAATTCAAATTTGAATTCTCTTACTGTTTACTGAATGATTAGGTTTGAAAGGTATATCAAATATTGGAATATTTAAATTTGTAATTTGAGTTGGAATGCTCAAATATGATTGTTTTTTCCATAAAATTGTCCAAATCTAGGACTATTTGAATTAGTCGAACTTATTTGTTTTTTGTGAAAAATAGTTAACATTTTCTTTCCCTACTATTTTGATATATTTTTCTTCAAATATTCACCAATTAAAAATGTTCCAACATTTTCTTTTTCCATGTAAATAATTGGCCTTTTTTTGTGTTAACATATTGATTTACTTTAGAGTGCCTCCATTTTTTAAGCAATTTGAAAATGCTCGAAAATTATTAATTTTAAATTTTAGTCTATAATGGGTGGAAATGCACATTTATTCATTTGGATTCTATAGATAGAGAATTTATTTAAATTGAACTTCATATAGTTGGAGCAAGTGTATGTAGAATTTTTCCAAATTTTAATCAAATTGAGATGTGTAAATATGTTTTCATTCTGCTATAATTAATTAGCATTTATTTTTTGTGATGTTTGTGAATTATTTTTTATATTTTTCTAGTGGAAAGGTTTGAAGTTGTTGATTTTAGAGTATTTATCAATTTCTGGAAATTATCTAAATAATATGGAGCCCACATGTAAGGATTTTAGTATTTTTTGGAAATTTATGCGAAAAGAAAAAAAATCTTGTACCAAATTGTTTTATTGGGTTTATCATATTAAATGATATTACTGATATTATTTTTTCTGTGGATTTTATTTGAGTTAGAAAGTAAGTTGTAAAATTCAAATTTTGTGTAAAATTTAAGGTTTGAAATAATTTGGAAAATATCATAAAGTATTTGAAATGGCTATTTTGATTTTTTACAAATTTTTGGAAACTGGTCTGAATTGATTTGGAGTTGAATTTGAAAAGCTACAAAAGTTTTGAAAAACAAAAAAACAAAATGGAAAAAAAAAAACTCGAGCCAACCGTACAGGAAGCAGGCCAGCCCATCAGTAGCCCACCTACCCAGCCCAGGTCCACTGTGACGTCATCGTGATGTCACTGGTGGCCGGGCTCTGCCGCGGCGGCGCCGACCTCACCGGCGTCGCGCCACCGCGATTCGGGACGCGCGGGTGGCCGCGGCGGATGCGCTTGGACGCGATCAACCCGCAGGTGGCGGCGCGGCCGCTTTTAGGCCACCGGAGCGTCGCCGGCGAGCACGAAACGCCGCGACGGACACCGAGCGCGGCGCGGCGATTCCGGCGCGCTCGCGGCGTTCCGGCAGCTCAAACTTGGCGAGGGAGGAGAGGACGCGACGGCGGAGGTCGGCGTGAGCGTGGATCTGAGGGGGAAGGGCCGGAGCGGGCGGGCGCGCGTCGGCGGCGCCGCCGAGCTCGACGCCGCGGAGGGAGAGAGGAGAGGAGAGGGTGGTCTGCGGATGGTTTTGCAAAAAGGCCCTCGACATTTGCTAAAAAGGGAACTTTCGTCCTTCGTAACGTAATTTTGTTGGGCTGCGGAGACATTTCTCTGCTTGTGAGGTTTTTTTTTGCAAAAGCGTCACGGGCAGGTTGTGCGTACCGTTCGATCGCCGTTTGACGGCGCGGATTGGAGACTGTAGACTGCTACAGTGTACTGCGGTAACCACTGTAGCAGCTACAGTGGCCGGAGGGCTTTCGTTGCGAGAAAGTCATCTGCCTTAATATAGGTAGTAATATATTTTTTTGGAAGACGTGGGGACTTTTCTGCAAAAAATTTGACAAAATACGTCAAATGTTTGTGCGAGTTTGGATCCAAAATCGAGAAGTTAGAATCGACAAAACTCAAAAACATTCACGGAAACCTACTCACCGACGCACATATATTTTATGCAAAAAAAATTTTTTTAATAATTACAAAAAAAAGTACTAACTTTGCATCTTAGTCAACAAAGGTACCCTGTAGTCAGTGCTAGCGTGAACTGCCTTTGCATCTTAGTCACAACGAACACACCCATTGCATCCATCGATTCTTGTTTGTTGATGTGAATATTAAGAAAGCAAGGAATGTGTCCCCAGTGTATGTAGTTTATTTGGATGAAAAAATGTGTGATTGTAAACAATGGTATGTGAAGCTGTTACACCTTTTTTTATGCAGCCTTTGTTTGGTTATTTTTAAATTAAGATTTTATTTGGTATCCTAGCATGAATTTGTTCCAACTTCCAATGCACTAATTTGAGTCCAACTAAAGCTCATCTTTGTGGATAAAGGGAATTTTATTCGCTCGGTCGTAGCATCAAGGCGATACACCCCGGCAAGTTTTTCAAATACACGACCCACACAAATTACTTATGACAAACAAAAACAAGTTGACAAAAAAGTAAAATACAACCCAAGGCGCAGGAGGGCCAATCCAAAGACCATTGATCCAAGTGGGGTATTTGCTGCTCCCTCCAGTTGACAATTGGGTACATGCAGTTATAATCATTTTTAGAAAAGTTATTGTGTAACTTTTCAACCAATAAAGCTTACAACACAGAAACAATTTTTTCCAGGCTGCCATCCTCCAAAGCAATTATTCTCTTTCCCCTGCCCCTCCCACTTCACCTCCGTCCACAACAACGTCACGAGGAAGACGCGGGGACGTAGTAAGTTTTGTATTGCGGCAACGTTGCTCTGATGGTAATGACGTTGTTATCTCGAATAAAACCTCTTAGGCTCTAACACTGTATCAATGGTACTTTGCCCAGTGTTGCCGAGGAACTCTTAAGTTTTTGTTCCCGTTGTTATTGGTATATGACAGTTTGATTCTTTGTGTTGTCCGGTGGCGTGGCTCCATGGGCAATGTCGGTGACAATATTGTCTTCTTCCACAACCCCTTCGTTTCAAGCCTTTGCAAGCATGGTTGTAAATATACCTTTGGGGGGGGGGGGGGGGGGGGGGGGGGGGGGTCAATTGGGGGGCGCCCGCTGGAGATGCTCTTATATTTCCGCACTAGACACCGCTAACACGTAGTGGAATCAAGTATTCACAAGCCTGACGTAGCTCCATCGTAGATTTCTACTTTGTGGACCTCAAAAATGGCGCCCGCCAGTGGCGAGGGCTCTGTCTTTGCTGTTTCTCGGCCTAGGCAAAGCCCGAGACTTTCATATTGGTCGCACTCGATCTGACAAGCCTCAGAATGGGAAGACATAAATAAATTATTGGTTTGTTCTATATTATGAATGTCGGCTAGGATGATCTTTTGATCAAAAGGCAGTCTAAGTCATAGCCGAATGGAGGGGAGGGACTGTTGTCTTCCCACACACCCGAGTATAAATCTTCTATGGAAAATGCAACGAGCCCTTCCCATGTACTCCCTCCGTTCCAATTTAATTGACTTGCTATCCACCAAATGTGGATGTATGTAACATGTCTAGATACATCCACATTTGGTGGATAGCAGGTCACTTAAATTGGAACAGAGGGAGTAGGAACTAATTTTTTGATCATTTGGTCAAAAAACAAATGTTTCGGTACAAGGGTGCATGAAATGTAGAAATGATGGTCAGCGGAGTGAAGGGTGCAGTGTGGCACGTGGAATCAAGTACCGTATCCACGTCCGATCTTTAGTAATGGGGAACATACGGCATGTACAAGCTAACCCAAATGCAGCCATACACAAAAATACGAATGGTTATCATGATGCATTTACTATGCATCAATGCATGGGTCTATATATATGCAGTTATGCACCTTGTTTTCCTCGACAAAGTTAGTGCCAACTCTGATGCTGCTTCATGACGCTAAAGGCGGGAAAATCATCTTCCCTCTGTCCATAACATACGTTTCGATTTGTTTCTACAAATTGTAGATGAATTACGACTGTTTTTTTTTACCGTAACCGGCAGGAGCTCTGCCAATTACGACTGTGGTCGAGTGCTCTTTTCTTAGCGCACGCTATCCAGTGCGAAGTCCAGTGCAATTAATGATGCGACAACCACTAGTCCACTAGTGAGTTATAAACTGGATGAGAGTAAAAGAAAATGTAATCTTGCAACGTAAGGCTGTCAAAACTTTGGTGTGGTGGCCTCAATTTTCGTGCAGGTGCTTTCGGGCACCGAGGTGGTGTGAAAATGGTAAAAGATGGTTTCAATCGAAGCTGAAGTCAAGTCTAAGAGTTGGTTCTTTTGCCCCCTCTCTCTTTTGAAGATGTTTTCTCAAGAACTTCTCCATTTGCGGTTTTTATCCTATATATGTATGGTCCCAACTAAAATGTTCATATGCACGAGAAAGGCTTAAGTCTCTTTTGCAAAATATTGAGTAAAATACACCAATGGTCCTATAAGTATTCTCGGGGGTGCCAAGTTAGTCCTACTTCTTTATAAACCCACATCCCGGTCCTCATGTTATTTCAAGCGTGTCGCTGCGGTCTTAAGCTCGTCGGAGAAGGTTTGACCTTGTGTTGATCGTCGCCACGTAAGCAGTGCGGTCCAGTTAGCACAGCCACCCGTATGAAATTATGCAGGAACCCCCTTGAGGCCTCTATCTCTCATTACTTTGCCTCCCGCCCAAATCGAGCAGTAGGGAGGCGACGCAAGTACTCCCGTGGCGTGGTGGTTGGCGGCGGTGGCACCGGTGGGACGGAAGAGAAAAAAGAGAAGTGGGCAATGTCGTTGATGTCCCGCCGCCATCCCCCAATGTCCTCACAACGCTGTCCGTCCCAAAATATAAGTTGATTTTCGCCTCTCAATAACTTACAATTATGACTATGTCCATGAAATTATTATAAATATATCTGAAATGGAAAAATTGTAATACAAATACAACGAAATCATTTATACATTCGTTGTCATATATGAGTGGCTAAAACCGTGCAAAAAAAAAAAACCATGCAAAATAAAGCGTTCTTTTGGGACGGAGGGACAAGAAAATGATGATGCCATGAGTCGTACAATACATCTCATTTTATGTTTCTCATTGTGCACGGTCTTGTCGTACGTAATTAACACACTAAATGCGGCGACTAATTTTTTTAATTTCAAGAAATTATCAACATTATCCTACACTTAGTAGCATTATTAATCATGTCTCAAAATCAACACATATTACGAATTCGATAGCTATGTTAAAACGAATACAAACAAGAGGTTTACTTATCGAAGAAACTAAACAGGACGTCAAAGTACAAGTTAACATTTGTAGCTGTGAGTTCATGATGACTATTAATCTAAATCGTGTTGGAAGGTGGAATTTAGTGCTTGGTTAATTCCTAAAAAAATCACGGCAATTACCATTAATTGCGCAAATTAATGAAGCTAATGTAAATGGGGATGTAGCTCAAATGGTAGAGCGCTAAATAATGCATATTAGAGGCAGGGGGATCGATACCTCCCATCTCCAATTCTTTCTTTTTTGGGGGTTTATCGATCGCTTTTTTCTCCTGCAGAGAACGAGATCCGCAACAAAGAAAATCTAACCCGCTAAAAAAAACTAACACCAATGCTGCACGGCCTGCTACTTGGGCCTTTAGTTGAGCTGTAGCTGGGCCCTAAGCAGGCTAGGAAGTCTAGGCCACGTTGGGGAAAAGTACTCCTTCTGTTGTTTTTGGCACTAGTAATCGTGTACGTGCAATGCACGTTTCTACTACAATTCAATGTATATATGAATTTTAAATCAAAGTTTTGCTATTGTCAGTTTCCCATACTTGTGAAACATGCTTTACCTGCATGAAGAATAATGTATTACAAGAGTTGATCAAAATTCTTGAATTAATTGTTACATATTTGTGCTGACACAATCTGTATATTTGATCATGGTTATCCTGAAGCCCATTCCATGTGTGTAATCACATACTGCAAACTCCTAGAGAATAATACACAATGTCCCATTTTCGTTAAAAAAAATCCATTTTTACAAAAATTTAGAATTTACGTGTTGCTTTATTATGATAATAATATATGGACATTCATACTCTTTTCTCCAGAAATCTATTGTGAAAATGCCAACGCTGGTGAACAGCATGGCATGCTTAAAAGGAACCCTAACCAATCCTCATCATGCCAGTAATAAAGGAGGCAAACGAAAGTTTGAACATAAGATCACTGTACTGACGCTTATATATGCTATTTGCAACCAATATTGTTCACCGTATACACCAAGTGGTTGGATAGAGTTTCAGTTGTACCAAAAGCAAAAATGGCAATTATTGATTGGTTCTTATTTTCTGTACAGATTTTTTAGAAATGGCAAAATACATCTTTGTGGTGTTCCCTGCTGCAAAATATTAAATACCATCATCTGAAGCAACTGAACAACATTCATCACCATTAAATTTCAGTTTACAATGCGCAGAAAAAATGAATGGCGGGAAATGGAAGGGCAAAGCTTCTAGTGCCTGAACATACTATCTCCCTTCATTTTTTCTATCTTGTAACACATTTTTCAGAGCCTAGCGAAACTGGCACTTAATTCTACATTATTTTCTCTGATTTAGTGGACACCGATTAATCAGAGGGAATATGCTGAATAAAATTCTGAATGTTCAAAATAAGTTTCTATGGCACTCGATCAGTTTTGGAATTTCAGAATCAAAAATCACGGTACAACAAGTTCAAAATCCAGAATCAAAACTGAAGCAATCGGTTGCTGTTGAATTTAGTAAACAAAATAGCATAGCCTCAATTAGAAGGCATGGAAAATTAGTAGCGATCCAAAAACTTAATTTGCATCTCAGTATTCCCTACAAACTTTCGAACCCGAGAAGAGTACCTCAGCATAACCTTCAAACCTCTACAGCTAAACAAATCATTAGTAGTTCGTACTGTACCTTGAATAAGGCCTGCTCGTCACCTGATGCTCCAGCGCGCACTCATTAACTACAACTAGGAAAATTGGCGTGTCATCATGCCGCGCCTGTGGTGTTAATATTGTTGCATAATTTGAAGTCGCACACGTCGTGATTCGAAATGTTGAAATCCTTTGAAATTTGTCGTGTAGAGTATATCCAAATATTTAGCGAATTGAAAATGTTCAAAAAAGCTTGTATTTTTGCATAATTTTTTTAAGTTAACTCCGTAATTAGAGAAAATGCAATATGTGACCATCTATTAAATTTAAATCCATAATTAGATAAAATTAGTTTAGATTATGTATGAATATTAACCAAATTAAAATGCTCAAATATGTTTGTATTTTGACATAATTAGTTAGGATTCAAACAATTATGCCCGTGGTGTTAATTTTGTTGCGTAATTTGAATTATATTTTATGCGGAATTAGAATGCCGATAGCTAACTTTAACGATCTATGATAACATAATTGGTATTATAGATAAAATATTTGGTTTCTTCTAACCGGAAGATAGTGCATGAATTGGACACAAATAGGTAGAATCTATTTTTTCTAAATATTTTGGTATGTTGAACATATTTTTATGAATCACGGAACAGAAGTTATTAAATTTACAAAATTAGACAAATTTTTGAAATTGTTAGGAAAGTTTTAAATTCTGACAAACTGGACCTACTGTCATAGTTTTAGTAATTATCAAAATCATTTTTTCAAAATATTAAAAGGATGGCAAGTGAAATCCGCTGGAATTTGTTTTTTCTGTTTCAGCAAAAAATACAAAAATTATTTGGAAAACTAATCCAAAAAATGTGCAACAGAACGAACATTTCTTAGTTTTTGTGGAAAGTTTAAAAATTTCTTAATTTTAAGAATTTCTTAGTTTCACTTTTGTACACAATGGATATTTGGTGCAACCTTTATGTGTAAAAGTTTGAAAATTTCTTAAATTTGAAATTTTCTTAGGGGTAGAGGAGACGACGGCGGAGCTTCCGCCCCTTGCGTGCTTCGATTTGTCAGGGAAGGAGCTCGGCGTCGGCGGCGTCTCCGCCCGAGCGGAGGAGGAAAGAGGAGAGGAGGAGGGCGTGGAGGACCGGTTCGCAAATTTCAAAACACGCGGGGGCCTTTGCGCAAAAATGCCACGCGTAATGTCGGAAGACGAAGCGACGGCGTTTCTACAGTGCCCGGGCGACGTGGCCACCTCGAGTTTTAAAATTTTGAAATCCGTCAGAATTTGTCTTTTTTGCGCAGCTAAAAATACAACGAATTTGAAGATTGGAGAGAAATGGGTATATGTCCGTCGAAATAAAAAAGTTAAACCACGGAAGTTGTTTGGGAGGGTGATATACGTCTACTCGTGAAAAGAAAATTCAAACGGGTGACCGAGCGCGACGAATTTGACAAAACTCGCCGAATGTTTGTGCGAGTCTGGAACCGAAATTAAGGAGGTAGAGTTGACCAAATTCGAAACCGATCACGGGAATGGAACCTGCTCGTCGACGCGCTAATTTTTCGTGTATATATTTTCTGTCGGTTTTGAAAAAAAATTGATTGTAGATGCACCGGGGACTGTTCATGTGCGAGTACTGAAAATGTACTGTAGATGCACCGGGGGGTACTGTTCATGTGCTGAAGAGCTCAGCTTTTATATATAGATTGAAAAAAAGTGTTCTGTAGATGCACCGGGGACTGTTCATGTGCGAATACTGTTCATGAACAGTACCCGGCGACGTGGACGCACTCGCTAGAGGCTGAAGAGTAGGATAGATAAGACAATGCACGCAAGGTCAAAACACCAGGGAGTCATCACACTTTCGAGCCTGCATCGGTTAGCGTTGACTGTCGAATCTCGTCAAACTGCAGGAAGAACCGGATAGCGATCTCGGGGGTGAGCGCGATGCTGATTACCATCTCGTCCAGAATATGTCGTCACCATCACCACCTACAAGCTACAACGCCAGCGAGATCACCGTGAGGCAGCGGACGTCGGAGCCTTCGCCGTTGCACTGCTCGAGGCCCCTATCTGTTTTTTTTTTTGAACAAGGATTTTCATTGCAAATTCAACACAGATTACAAATACAACATAAGAACAGGAATTTGCAAACGAAACAAGCAGAAGCACTCAGCACAACAGCAACACATGCTGATCCACCGCAGAAGCCTGACGAAGAACACCAACGCCGAGCACCGCCGAAGATGGAGCCTGCAGGACGCCGCACACCCCGGGGAGGAAGAACCCCACTCATGTAGCAAGCCGCAGAAGCTGTCCGCCGCAGGCGACGGCACCGGAGAACGATAAACGAACACGGCCTAGCTCCTCCACCCCGCAACCACCCAACTTCCGTCGAACCCTGCACAGAGCACAAACAGCTTGCCGGAGTCTCCGCCTAGAGCACGCCTGGATCACACTTCCTCCCCTTGCCACCACGGCCGGACGGAGAAAGAGGGAGCAAGGCGGAGAAGAAACACCACGAAGAACGAGCCGCTCGAAACCACGCCACCATGGCCGGGAAGAGAAGCTCGAGCACCGCCAGCGAAGAAACCGAAATCCCAGCAAAAGAACCCCTGTACAAGCGAAAGAGGACGCCGGCGGCGAACACCAGCACCCCTCCGCAGCACCCCGACCGCCCCCATGGTGTGGCCAGGAGGAACCACACCAAGACGAAGAAGGGGAGCGAGGAACAAAATCTCAGAGGCCGGCCACCACCTCCGCCAAGACGGCCGCCCAAGGAGAACACAAACTCACCAGATCCGCCGATCTGGGAGTAC
This sequence comes from Poa pratensis, assembly GCA_947311845.1. Classification (NCBI taxonomy): domain Eukaryota; kingdom Viridiplantae; phylum Streptophyta; class Magnoliopsida; order Poales; family Poaceae; genus Poa; species Poa pratensis. Next base: position 37,031,580 of record CAMZMU010000088.1, read on the forward strand.
ACCACGCCGGGAGAACGTCGAAGCCGCTCCGCAGAGCGCCGCCGAGGTGGGGATCGAACCCCGGCCACCTTATTCCAACACGCCGCCGCAGCCACCACCACTCCAGCGCCGCCGAGGAAAGCTACCCTACTATCTACACACCTAGGCCACGGATCCGAGGTCTCCCCACTCTCCCACCGCCGCAACCTTCAAGGCAAGAGTACTCCATACATTAGTTTGCCTCCTTCCGATGGCCGTCGTCAGGAGGATCCGCCGCAGCGCCGATTGAGAAGGGGAGGGAGGGGCTGGCTCGGTCGGAGGCGTGAGAGCCGGCTGACGGCGTGAAGGAGGTGGGGAATCGAGATTCAGGGCGTCACGGCCTGATCTGACGACTGCTCGCGCGGCCGGAGTCGGCTAGCTCGGCGCTCATCAATCAAAACTCTCGCTCACCCGTGCGCGCCTTCCATCTATTCGCCCTCGCCGCGTGTCGCGTCTCTCTGCCCGGTCCGTGCCTGCCCTGGTCGGCCGCCGCTGTGCTCTGTTTCCGCTTTGGACGGCGATGGCGCGGGACCGTGCTGCTGCTGCCGCTCGTGGGCGTTGTCGCCGCCGACTCACGCCTCGTCCGCCGGCGTGAACTCACTGTCCAGGACCGTGGTGTTCCTGCCGTTCGTGGGTGAGGTCGCCGCTGACTCACGCCTCGGCCGCCGATGTGAACGCACGGTCCGTGACCGTGTGGTGGTGTTGCCGCTCGTGGGCGCGGTCGCCACCGACTCCCGCCTCGGCCGGTACCGGGCGGTCCTGCTCGCCAGCGTGCCCTATCTGCTTGGGGGAAAACGCAGACTGGAGGCGACGCGAAGGACCATGGCCACGCAAGGGGTGGTGGTGGATCGGGGCTTGAGGGGAACGGGCAGCGTGGGGATTGAAGCGGGTTAATTTTGGGGGAAACGAACCGAGACGACCATTTGTTTTTTTAGCGGTGGCAATGCCAGTAATTAACAGAAACTGAAAAGGTGCGTTGAGTTGTCAAACATTGGAACAATCTGGACCGTTGGCCAAATATTAAAGGGCTCAGATTTAATGTATCAAGACAAGTTTGCTCTTTTAATAGTAGTATAGATTGCGGACTGCTTGCATCAAAATCGTCTGCTTAATTGCAGAATCATGCCAAGAGACTACCTCTCAATACCCAAATACTCCTTTTTTGGTATTGGGAGAAAAAATTGCTCCAACAGTCCTATGGTCATTACCCAAATTATAGCCAAGAATTGGCATATATGGGTATTCCAAGCCAATGATCCAAATGGATTGGCATAAGTGCCACGTCAGCCAAAAGCATGGCAAGAAGGGCCAACCGCCCACGCGGAAGCTTCAAACGCGCATGGCCGGCGCCACCCTCGTCGTCCCCGCCGTCTCTGCTCGCCGGCGAGCGTCCGCCGCGGCGCCCCAACAAGGCCGTCCCACTTCACGGCGACCTCCGCCAGCTGTATCCCTGGTCTCGCGCATCCCCGCTGGGCCGGAATCGAGACAGAGCAGATGGGGACCAACGCCCATGTGCCGGCAAAAATACTCCGTCGCCGGAGACCCGTCTGGTGCCTCCTAGCTCATTCTGTCACTACCGGGCCCCACCGATGCGACCGTCGCTGTGATTCAGTCGCGGACGGTCGGTACGCTCCGCCAAGCCGAAGCCCGCCGGCGCCCGACGCGACCCCGTCGAGCTCGTCTCCGCCCGGCCTCGCCGAGACCGTCGACGCGAGGGCGGCCTTCCCCGACCTTGCTACCGCCTCAGTGAGCATGCCGCCGCCCCTGGCCCGTCCGACCTAGCTGCCTCTCCCGCACGCATCGACAGGGAGGTCGAGGTTGGGGTGTTGTTTTATGGTGATCCAAATTCATATAAAGATAGAGGCTAACTTCGAAGCGGAGCGGAGGCCCGTCGCCGGAGGCTTGGTACGGTACGGATCGTTTTCGAGTTGGACTGCAGCCGACTTAGGGTTTTGTCTCCATATAAATACATCTTGTAAGCCGCCGGTTGGGACAAGTCGCATATTGTAAATCTCTGGCATTTGTAACCTCACCCGATATAGTGAAGTATTGCTGACTGACGCCCGTGGTTTTTTCTCCTTCATTGTTGGAGGGGTTTTCCACGTTAAATCTCGTGTCCCCGTTTGTTGATCTTCCGCTTTCTTCATCATTTCTTTGCTATCGTTTATAACATGGGGAAGAAGGGGGAGAGAGAGGGGAAAGAAAAAAACCAACCCATTGACATATGGGTCCAAAGTGCAATCCAGTTTTGGGTATCCAGATTATGGGTAAGCTAGAAAAACAAAAACAAAAATCTGCTTACCCATACCTTCTCTCTCCCTTACCCAAACTCATTATTCTTAGAGATGCTCTAAGCGACATGTCTGGAAATCGTCGACATTCTTTTACTCTTAGTAGCACTCTTAATCACGTCTCAAAATCAGCACATGTCCTGAATTATATAGCCGTGCTAAAACAAATTAAAGCACTGAGATTTGCTTCGCAAGAAACAGGAGGGACGTCAAAGTTGAAGTTAACGTTTGCTGCCATGAGCCCATGATGGCTATAAGACCGATTTTACTACTGTTTGATTCATTGTTAATTACGCAAATTAATGAAGCTAATGTAAATGGAGATGTAGCTCAAATGGTAGAGCGCTAATTAATGCATAATAGAGGCAGGGGGATCGATACCTCCCATCTCCAATTCTTTCTTTTTATTGTTTATCGATCGCTTTTTTTCTCCTGCAGAAAACGATACCATCAAGAAAGAAAAACTACAACACCGACGCTGCATGGGCTGCTACTTGGGCTTTTAATTGGGCTGGATCGAAAGTCTGGGCCACGGTAGAAAACAAAGACAAACGAAGCCGGCCTGTGTTTTTTTGCATTACCTTACGGAAAGTTGCATGCATCATGAAGAAACCTGATGGTTATCTAAAAACTAAAATGAAGAATCCACCGTGTGTGGATGTGGCCTATCACATCAGATCATCTGGTAGCTGTACGTGGTTCCAAATTACTGCAAAGAGTAACTGCGCCGTTTTACCAGCAATGTGCAAAGAGATGAACTTCCGGAAGGTAAAACTTCATATACTAGCATAAATGGGGCTTTGTCCCCAACTGATCTGACCACCGTTTGTACAAAACTATTATCTCCTGAAGCACTGCATATACATTACATACCATGGAAGGAAGCACTCAAAGCACCCAACTCTTCACTGCAAAATGGGCTTAGGGCTTCTGCTTCTGCCCCGGTGCTCAGGCCTTCTTCCTTTTCCTAACTAGTTTGCTATACTGGTTTCGATAGTTTCGATAACCACGGAAACTTGTGCATCCCTTGTCCGTCAAGGGAGCAGTCTACAGGCGTGACCCTGAACCCCGATGGTGGCGGCGGCTCGGACACCTCCTCCCAGTTTTGGGGGCGGTCCGCGAAGAGCAATAGGAGAAGGCCGAGGACGAACCCGGTGGCAAGGAGGGCCAGGCCGCAGAGACAAGCCTGAGGCCGCGCTCGAAGGGCGGGCAGTACTGCGAGGCGATGGAGCTGAATGTGTCGCGGACGAACTTGCAGTCCTGGAAGTTGAGCATCAGCGGGGCGTAGTGGTGCAGCGCGTAGCTCGCGTTGGCGGCCGAGACGAGCTGGCCGTAGACCTCTGGGGTCACGGTCATCGGGCCGGAGCACGCGTCCGCGTCGGGAGCGTAGCATGTGTACTCCTGCCATGCCTGAAAGGTAAACATTATGTTTCTGTAAGGAAATATGTACAGTTCACATCATTGGAGTAAAATGGAAGTGAACAAGAATATCAGGTTGTGCAAGGAATTAAACTGGGAGATGTTGACAAGATCTCAAGTAACAGAATAACAACAATACTTACTGTTGTTGCATTGTCAAATGTCACTTCCCTAGACAAACACTTTCGATCATTCAGGTATTTATCGTAGGGAGAACACAGGTAAGGCATTAACTGCCCAGGATGCAAGTGAGACGGCTTTCGATTTGAGAGAACAGATATAGCTCTATTAACTAAGGTCACGAGTTGCACCACAACGTCTTTGCTCTGGTACAGTGTTCGGTTGGTCGTGCTCTCGTCCACACATGGAAGGATATTGCTGAGAGCAGTTTCTGCGCGAGGATGTTGTGCCCACTCGTCCATTGCCTGGCATGTATCCTTTGCAGCACTGTAACAAAAGAACATTATGACAGTCATTGATACTAGACAATGGATTGATTCCTCTTTATAATAGCAGAACTGCTTGCAAGTTTGGGAAAGCAATCGATGCACACACGATCGTAGTAACATTTAATAAACAGAGCATACGTCAATCAACAAGCTACTCCTTGCACATACTTAAGTCCTATAAATATGTTTCAATATGCTTTCGTGGTTGCATAACCAGAAAAGTAACCAAGGTTTAAATAGAAGGTCATGCTGGTTAGCAGCCTAGTGGGCACTGAAGTCCTACCACTCCTAAGCATAATTCATCACAGAAGAAGAAAACAGTATGTAAGGTGAAGCAATACCTGCTTACTATCAGAAGAATCCCTATAAGAATGAAGAGAGCTGCCACTATGATCCAGCATAAGGTAGCAAATCTGCATTTAAGTGCAAATGTGTCAAAATTACTGCACAACATGCCCAATTCAATACATAATAGTTGGTAGCAAGATCACAAAGCTTACGAGAAAATTGTATATCTTGGTCCGTATAGCTCCAGCACTGCATAAGAGAGAAGCAAGCGAGTTCGGAATGTGCGTGATGATACACCCGTATCTAAAAACAGAAACATAGAAAAAACGCATGTATATTCACTGAAGACAGTGGAGTGCATACCATATCCAAGGAACGCGAGAATAGGCATCAACACCGCTATGCAGATCAATGCAACAGACCTGAAGTAAAATAGAAATTTCATTTCTCAACTGGAAGCATATCATCAAATTACTGTAACACAAAATTAAGAATGCCACAATTCATTTTTCCATGTGATTACAATTCTCACCAATGTAATGGTGTTTAGGAAGATTTAAGCCTACTGATAAGTATAGTCATATCCAGACTACTCAATGCGATTCTAAAGGTAAAAAATGACAAAGCAAGGAAAGCATCGAAACATACACATTATGGAGAACTTTTCTGATCCTTTTGTAGTTTTCTGTTGTCTTTAGAGATATTGTATCAGATGCTTTATTTAAGTCCACCTTCAAATTGTTAATTTGATCCTGAACATCTGATGGAAGATAGAGTGCTGCCACATTAATCGTCACTGCAAATGATAAGTAATCTGTAACATTCCTCAATGTCTGGATAGTGAAATCAGATTGGTTGACAACAAAATCCAAAGTCTTGGTAGCTTCTTCGTGGAATTCACCCTGCCCATATGAAAGGACAATGCATCCAGCTCTGGCGACAAGAGTAAATGGAAGATGTTAGAACAAGTGGTCGAAAGATTAAATATGATGGAGGAAATGCGCATACCAACCTCAATACTCTATCCATATTTTAAAATAAAACTCAAATATCGAACAATCAAAAATCATATTTAAGTGTACAGTAAGAAAAAAAATGTACTTTTTGATACTTATAAATGTTTCACGTCATAGATCAGCGTATTATATAATTGGGAGCTTGCAAGATAACATAATGTGAAAAGTTATCACCAGAGCTGTATTGTCAAATAAGAAATGTAATTCGTGTTTGTGTTGCAACATTTATATTGTTTCATCTACCAGATTCATAGAGCATGTGACACAGTACTGAACCCATACTTCTAAGTTCTACTAAAAATTATTCTTACCTTCCACTAGATTACATACAAGAAACTGTCTAATGTAAATATTTGATCCATGGACAAGTTAACCCATGTGCAATGGTCAAGTGTGAAAAGCAACTAGACTTATAAAAAGATATGCTGAACTAACAAATAAATAACATAATAGATGAACGGTAAAGAGATTTAGTGTATTACATTAAAGCAAGCACAACGACCAGAAGCAACACAGGCCGTGCTATATCTGCATGAGAAACATTTCCTTTGCCATTCTGATTTACAAAAGCAGAATGAAGCTGCGGCAACCCCGAATGAAATAAACCACAGCGCGGCAAGAAGAAATCCAGCAACTCCTGTGAATGATACAGACTGAAACATACTTGATTCAGTTACATATCATTGAACATATCGTGAGTAGTTACTATAAGACCAGAAATATGATGAGCAAACTTGACACACTACCAGGCCTCGTCATCGTAGCTAACTATATGAGCCTAGGCACATTTGGAAGCCACCGGCCATGCGTTCTCCATAACTGTGAAGTCAAGGTTTGTTCTTAGTTTGTGTAACAAAGCCTTCTAACATTCGACATGTTTCCATAAAGCTTTCCTATAGCTGTGTACACAATACAGTCCTGGTACACGTGGGCACAATTCGTTCATCAAGTGAAAGCTAAATACAATTAACCTACTAAAAAGGGGTGCCCATACGGTCTAGCCGACAAAGTGGTTCCTCACACAGGAAGAGAGGAATCAAGCTTTCCCGTCCCATGGTGATTAATTTAACTTCATCTAGATTCCTGAAAGTATCAGTATTCAATATTCAGCAGGTTGAGTCTCTAGTAGGAATACAGACTATACTAATCCAACCTAACCTGGTTCAACAACCCACATAAATACAACCAGCATCTAATGACATGTTTAACAAATTAAACTTTACTCCCATAAAAGGTTTAAAGATTATTTCCTAAAAAGAAAGATATGTTTAAAGTTGAAACAACGACACATACCGCCCAGTAGTGCTTGTTGGTGATGTTCCAACCACCTCCATACATCCTGAGATGGTGAAGGACGTCCGGCCGCCGCGTTCTCTCCTCCGCCAGAACCAGCGGGTACTTTGCGACAGGGCCCATAGCTGCTGGCCCTGCGGCCGCATCCGGCATCCCATTCAGCAGCCCCTTCGCCAGCGGTCCCAAGCTCTTCACCTCTAAAGTACCATACACACGATTGCACAAAAGTATAACATTTAGTACCAGCATGTGTGATATACTCATATAGTAGTAAACTGCAACTAGCCAACAACTACAATCAAAGTCTAAAGTACCAGAACACAATACTGTAGTACAATCTTTTTGTACGAGCATGGCTGATATTCTAGTAAACTGAAACCACAATCAAAGGTCCACCTGCTTCTAATACAAGGCTGAAAAGCAAATCAAAAGGACCACTTGCTTCTGCAGTAAGGAAAGCACCGAATTACACCTTCCTAGATCGTATGCATGATTAATTAAACTGCGAGGGTGCAAATTCTTGTCACATGAACCGGTTGTACTTCCTAGGAAGAGATGCTTTGAGTGGAAGTTGTCAACGAGAGCGTAGCAGGTCACAGCACCGACATGGATCCTAGTACTGCTAAATATACACAGCAACCAGCTGTTGTGGTTGACTGGTTCTAACCGAGGTAGCAGCAGGAGGAGGATTAAAATACGGGTTGCTAAAATTAGCACCCCCTGAGGGTGTACCAAATGGGGATAAAAATATCAGCATGGACTGTGAGTGAAGATCTACCGACGTCAGTAGTGATAAATTACTTGAAACAGTCCACCACCCGGTGGTGTATGCAAAAAAAAAAAATAGAGCGTGATAAATTCTCCCTCGATTCTACTACGATCCTGGAAACGCGAATCGACATGATCACCGTGAGATCGCCTGAAGCCGACGTTTGTTTCTACTGACGCAGTGACGCCGACGGGACTTTTGTAGCCAAAAAAAACGAGCACGTTTCAGACGGGACAAAACTATCCTAATCGCCGCCGACAGCGTGAGGTCTGGAACGAACTAAGATCGAGCGTGACGGACACCGGGGATCGGAGTCCCCCATCAGGCTATCACCGCGCGCGTGGATGGATCGAACTCGATCCCCGTCGATCGATCAACGAGACAGATCACCACCGCCGACCGGCATAAGCAAGCGAGCGCGTTCACGTACCTGGTGCGGCGCCCCCTGCCCCGGCGAGGCCCGCGAGCGAGTCCCCCTCCGAAGCGGCGACGACCACCGCCGCCAACGCGAAGGCGGCGACGGACACGAGGGCCGCGAAGCGGACGCCTGCTCCTCCTCGTCCCATCCCGATCGGCACCTCGCTCACGGCCCCGGCCTCCAGCGCTGCTTCATCTACGATCCGCGGCGGCGGTGGCGCGCTGGAGTGGAGACAGAAACGGCGGGAGAGAGTGGGAGGAGGGCGGAAAGGCCGAAAGGGGAGTGTGGAGCGAGTGGACGACACCGGCGCTAGTCGACAGCTACCGTCCCACTCGCACAACGCGCCACGCCACGGAATCACATGGTGGCAGGCAGCACGGGCGTGTTGTACGACCACCCCGGGTCCACCCACTGACGCGATCTTGGGTGACGTGTCACCGCCGCGTGCCACGCGGCGAGCACGTCGGCGCGTGGGTCCCGGTCGCCGGTGTCACAGTGCTCGTGTCGGTGTGGTGGGGACGGGTGCGCAGAGCATTATGAGGTCCAGGTCGGCCGGATCTACTCCGTGCTACGCCTGCACTACACTGACCGAAGGTAGTGATTACGACCCTGCCCCTGGGGTTCACGCGAGGATTCGAGGCGGAGCTGTATGAGAGAGGGGCAATATCGGAAATTCAGTGACCATGAGGATGAAATGGCGGGTCGGGAACGTGGAACGCGCGTCGCTTTTCGCGGCCCACCTGCCTCGAGGAGTAGATATTTATTTCAGGCCCACGTGTTCGGTAACCGGCACTCAACTTTCCGTTTCCACGTTACGAAAAATCATTTTATTTCCTTTCGGGTCAACAAAGTTACGTACAAAGGTGATAACGAGAAAGTTATATCTGGGTGGGTAGGCGAATAAGTACTGTATGAGCTAAAAGCTTAAAAAAGATCTTACGTTACGTTACGACGTGCTTTTGATCGATCGCGTTTTGGGGTGAACCAGAAAGTTATTTGGGTCTGCTTGCTGTGCTGTCGAGGGAAATGGTCTGAGCTGGCTGAGCATCCACGATGAAAAGATGAAGAGCAAAGTGTATGCACACAGATCCTGGGACGGTGGGGTAGGGAGGAGTGTCGTCTCTGTTCCTAGACTTGGCGATTGTCCAGGCGGAACAAAAAAAGGATAAGTTAATCATGCATGGATTAAGGATTAGCATATGCAAACGTCGATACAAACTAAATAAGCGATTGTCCACCATATATTGCAAACGTCGATACAAACTAAATAAGCGATTGTCCACCATATATTGCAAACGTCGATACAATTGATAGAAAGGAGATGGAGGCATATAAATAAGCGAGTGGATCCTCTAAAGGCCAGTTTATTACTATTATGGAGTTCCCATTCTCCATTTGGTTTCTAGAAGATAGTGTGGCATTCCCCGCTCTACCGCTAGCTCTATTTGAAGTAAACAGTTGTATCATATAAATTGTATGTCTCCTACGCGCGAAAAAGAGGTCCCCAACCTATAATCGGCATGAAAAGTGAGAAAGCTACTATTGTACGAGATTGGTTCACGCATTTTGTGATTTCATAATATGATTTAGAACCCCACATCAAAGCGTCTGCTAGAGTTTGAAGGCTCCATGCCAACCAAAAAAACAGAGCGTGAACAAAAATACAAAAAATGAGATGTCACGTGCAATAGAGTTATATGTAACCTCAATACACAAGGTGTAGTGTATCTCAATGGTCCACATGAAATGAATATAACAAGTTCGAAGGGATGATAGAGAAAATAATTTTGATTTTCTAGAAAAACATGAGTCGAGGTTGGATCCTGCGGTAATATTTAGACATGTTTAGAATTCAAACTTATACTAGTTTGCTGGATTCTCCGGACAAATGAACTGGGAAAACGTGGCAAGGGAGAAAATGCCGCAAAACCAGCAAAAAAAAGCCAAGAAGCGAGCTTTTTAGCAATTTTGCAATGTTCAAACCAAATCAACCAAACTTCACGCGAAACGCAAGGAGGCCCGAACGAAGTCTGGTGCTAAATTTTGGTTTTGGGCACGCTACCCACATCGTGGATGATTGGGCCCGTAAAGCCGTCAGGCTTCCAATTGTTAACGACGCAGACGGACAAGCGGCGAATGCAGGTCTTGCCCGGCCATAGGTCGTTTCGTTTATCATACAGTACGGGCCCGAAATGGGCTTTACTCGTTCATTTGACCGCACACGGATATCAGCCCCAAAGTGATTTTGATTCTACAAAAAAGGCCCAAAGTGATTCTGAAAAAAAAGTTATCAGCCCAAAATTACACAATAGTTTTTTTTTGTCTTTATCCCACTGCTGCTGTGCGGCGATTGCACACTGCGGTGATGCCTTGTCCAACTAATGCGTGGCTGTACAAGCGACCCTCACTAAACTAATCGCCTAAACAAAGCCTCGATAAGCTTCAACTCGATGAGCAGGGGATGAGCTTTGACAATGGCGTCCAGGATAATCTACCCAGCTAGCGGGAGAGAGTGACATACGTTGATACGTGTATGGTTAACTAGTGATTAACATATTACCACCACTTGCGAGTAGTAGTAGTAGTGGTAGATAAGCAGCATTACGGGCACGGCACGCTCCAACGATGGGACGCAGTGATTGTCAAAGGGGCTTGCATCATCATCCAGCTGATAGGAACGTCTACCGAAAGAAGCTGATAAAAACGGAGCTTAAGCTTGGTGTTAGTGATGACTGATCTCAAGAGTAGTACTGATGAAGATGATCTCACTGGTGGTTTTGGTTGAGTTTGGATACTCCGTGGTACTACTGTTGCAAGGTCAAAAGGGTAAATTAACTCCCATCGTCGAGGTTTCGGGAAGCAGCAGCGGGTACGCGTGTGTACAGTGCACGGTGCAGTGCTAGGCTGGAGAAGTAATTTCGTCAAGGGAATCATGCTTCCCTCTGCCTATCTCGGCCTCTGCGCGCAGACGACGTGATGGGACGATGATGCCAATGCGGGGTGACCCCACCAGTCAGTGAGGGCCGGTGGCTAGGGTCGATCTTGGCGTCTTTTAAAGTATATCTTTCTCGGGACCGTTGGATATATCCGCACCATATGTTCAACAAGTCCGTGTGGTAATATTTTGGCTGTACCCAACATTTTTTGAACCTCCAAACTACTCCCTCTATATCATAATATAAAACTTTCTGTCTTTTAAGTTTGTCCAGATTTGTTCCAGAATAAGTGAAGCAACACGCTAAAACATGTGTACATACGTATGAATCAGGACAAATGCAGAAAAAATAGAAAGTTTTATATTTAGTTACAGAGGGAGTATCAAGGCACTAGCATAACCCTCTTTGAAATAAACATTTTCAATGATTCCTGAGGAGAAATAGATAATTGTAATCCTGAGACGAAAAAGAATGATCCTGCCTTGCTCGAGGCTGCAGACAGAGGCATCTTTCTTTGGTGGCCTGGCCTGGTGGGCATCCAATCTGGGGAGAGAGCGTTGAATGCTTCCCGAGTTAGGAGAGAGAGGGCAACGTGAGGTGGAGGCGGAGTGGGCAGGCAGCCTAGTCACGTCGCTCTCCGCCAACCTGTCTGTAGACGCCCGCGCGCGGCTCCCGAGGCCCACATGCATCGCACTACGCGCAGCAGGCCCACGGGTCGGCCTTTGACCGGTCAAGATCCCGTCGGCGCGCGGCCCAGATCTACTAGCACACGGAGTGATACAGATGCTACTGGAGTAGTAGGATAGGGATTATCCTGTATCGATTTTTGACCATTTGCATCCGTGTCTCGCAGGTTCTGGCTCGGAAAAAACGCAACAAAAGCCATGTCGCGCATTCCATTTGGTTGACTGTATCGATTTTTGCCTACATCGGAAAAACAGGTGTTTGGTTGTATCTTCATGTTTCTTGTACTCTCACCATCATGTTGCGTGGTGAATTTACCACACACACCACTACAAGAGCGGCGAGCAGTACAACGACGCGACACGGCGGTGGTTCAGCAGCGGACGTCGTGAAATGAGGTTACCATGAACACGGTGAATTTCATGGGGGCTAGCTGCGAGGTTTAGCGAAAACGACATGGATGGTTGCAGAAGACACGTACACAAAGCACAGTCTAAACGGCAAGCGAGAGAAGTTAGAGCATGAACACACCGGAGTTCATTACGGCGATCAGTTGAGGTTAGACCATGAACACGCCGAAGTTCTTCGGCCCGGATTGTAGACACAGGTGAGAGAAACTTGAACACATATGTATCAAACACACTCTAAATACGCACTACAAGATCTACTCGTATATTATTGTGAAACAGAAAAGTTACAACACGAAAGTTGTTGGATACATCAAGATGAATCTATTCGTCAAAGGAAATTTGAAACGGTTAAGCGAGTGCGACAGATTTAACAAAATTCGTTCAAAAAAGGGACAAACAACGGTCCGAAATTTGAAAGTTACAGACGACGAAACTTGAAACCGAGTATGGGAATGGAACCTACTCGTCGAGGCGCACATATTTCGTGTACAAAGTTTTTCGAATCGGAATATATTTGCGTAGCCTAAAAGGTGATACAACAAGGCGAAATCAATCCAAGCCACTAAATGGTCATTTTGCATCCAGCTAGGCTGGCCGAGGTGGTTGCAGCAAGCACGCCCATAGTGTCTACATGTATGGTTGTACGGTCGAACTTTCGAAAATCTACATTTTTACATTTTTTAGATAAAGAGTGTTTATTAATATCGCGGAGATACAAATTACATCTAGCCTCTGCAACAACGCAATAACCAAACCTATTACGGATGCACACAGCCGAAAGACAATAAGAAGAAGAAATAAAAAGAAAAGTCCCGCTACAGAGTTACAGTCCTTGTAGCAACCGCAGAACCACCACCAAGACACCACCTGATGTCCAAATCTTCAAAAGCAACGCCTTCAAAAAGAACAGTGCCAGGTACAACCAATTAAGGCCAGACCTTGGGTTTTCATCCTGAAGATAGTCCCCGCTCTCAAAACAATGTCTTCAGCAAGATCATTGCCAGGCACAACCAGTTAAGGCCAGACCTTGGATTTTCGCCCTGAAAGGTAGGACTTTGAACTTCACTTGTGATGTTGCCCCCACTAACATACCGTTGCTCCGCCTCCTGCAACTCCAAGCAAGTTCCTCATCGCCGTTTGCTAGTCTTTTAATCACAACTTTCATGACATTCCCCGCCTCTGACTACACCATGGATTTGCCCATGATGGCACAGAAGCAGAGCTTCACGCCGCTCCCTCCGGCGCGACCGAATCCCTCCGATCCAGCAATCTCTAGAAATTAGCCCATGGAAGATCACCGGCGGAGCCTTCCGAAACTCGACACTCTTGCCAGATCAAGGTACCGGCGTCAAGCAGATCTTCATGAGCGCCACAAGCTCCTCGCCGCAGGTCCGTCGGAGGCCCTCAGGCCACGGCCGCCATGGCCACGCCGCCCTGCACCCACAGCCTGCGCCCCACCTCTCCCGTGATGCGCCGCCGCGGAGCGCCTCTCCTGCCCACCGTCTTCGACGGGATGGGCGCCGCCACCGCCGCCGGGAGGGCAGCAGCAGCGGCCTGAGCGGAGGAGATCAACGGGGGGCTAGGGTTTGGCGGGTGGGGGGTCTCCAGAGCCGCTCGGGAGAGGAGCGACTCGGGAGAGGGTAAAAAAGTCTCGAAAATCTACATACCTCTAGGCTGGAAGCCATGTCAGCATTATTTTTCAATTGTATATTCATATGAACTTTTTTGTTTTCACATAAAGTTGTATGCTTCTCGCGCACTCAGAAACTTTTTCTCCTATAATACACGTGCGCTGGAAACTTGTTCCACGAAAAAAGATTGGAATATTAGCTAGTGCTGGAGTATATCTTTTCAGTGGGCCGGTGAGGAGAGCTAAACTAGTAATTGACTCGACAACGAGAAGATGTTTATGCTTTGTCGTAGCTTTCTCAAGCAAGCAGTTAGGTAAGCGTCACCTTGTAGTGACCAACCAAGAAGATGCTATGGCCGGTACGCCGCAACTCTTCTTCTTTTCTTACCGCCCGAATTCTCCTTTCTGTTACTTAAAAGGAAAAAGAGCCGTGTGATATAGTACGGTGTTTCGATCGTGGGTCTGGATGCACCTGTTATATAAAATATTTTTTATTTTCAAATTGTTAAAAGAAAACTAGATTTCGGATATACTCCGTACATCATCACACTTTATGTTAGTCTCAAAGAAAAGATAATTTTGTGACCAATGAAAAAACATAGAAAAAAATCACGTACAATGTCATTTGGAAAATCCCGGATTTTTCTTTTTTACACAGCACATAAAAAATGTCTTTCCTTCGTGAAACTTCTATACTAACATAAAATGTCATGTAATATATAGAAAGTTTTATTTGGAATTTTTTGATATTTTGAAAAATATTTTTTAGCAGTGGGTCCATCTACATGTACGAGTTTGATGTGGATTTGCGTACATGTGCATCTATTAATTGAAATGGCATTTTGAAATAAAAAAATATGATGTTGCGTTCTCTTATCATTCCACGTGGATTCAGCGTGTTTTTACATGTTGCATCACGTGTGCCGACAAGAAATAAACGTGCCCTCGAGTACATGGAATATATTCTCGTCAGAATAGACTGGTGTAGGAATTAGGATAAAGAAAAAAAGCAAGAAAAGAAACCGCCGGCTTCCTTTTTGTGAAAAGTCATAGTATTGCTTTGTGGTTAGAGCATCTCCACTCGTGGCGTCGAAACGGCCGCCCAAACGTGTTTGGGGCGTGCCGGACACAAAATCGCACTCACTCGCGGCGCCCAAACGCGAATTGGGTCTGGCGCGGCCCAGTTTTGTGTCCGGCACGCCCAGCCCACGCCCTCAACTTGGGGAGGCTTGGGGCGGCCCCGGACGGAAGGAAACGCGACGCCACGTCGGCTCCCGACGCGCGGGCCACGCCGGGCAGTGAAACAAGAGGCTGCATTAATGTCGGGCGGCGTCTCGGTTTCCCAGCCGGGCGCAGCGACGCGTCGATTCGCTCTGCGGCGAGGAAGCGTCAATGCAGGCGAGCCGTTAATGGTGTGGCAGGCGAGCCGTTGGACTGCCGGAGTTAAGGCGACCTCATCCGTTCGCCTCCCCGGCCGCTATATAGAGCGGGTTCCTCGCCGTCTCCACCATCTCACACAGCTATCTCCATCCCACACCTAGCCATGGCCTCTCCCCGGCGCGCCACGGAGGAAGAGAGACGAGCGCAGCCGTGACAGCCAGATTTGGCAGAGCGCCATGGCTCGCCGCGGCTGGCCATCGCAGGAGGCAGGCTCGTCGGCCGTCAACGCTCCGCCACCTCCTCCACCGCCTCCTCCGCCACCGGCGAACCAACTCACGGAAGCCGAGGCGCGCGAGCTCGTCCGCACTAACACGCCGGTGCCGGCGAACTGCGTCCTCCCCGAGGGATGGGCCACGAACCCAGTGCACGTCCCCGTTGCACCCATGCTGGCCGGCCAGGCGCGGCTCGACTACGTCGCCTCGGGCATGGGGACGATGGCGCCGGAGCTGCACAACGACCCCAGGTTCGAGCCGAACTCGGCGTACTGGGACAAGCAGGTCGAGCTCGAGCACGCCTACCGCCTCCACTCCTTCTTCGCCCCCAAGCCGCCTGCGGACTGGCTCGAAGACTCCGACGACGACTCCGACTCCGACGGCCTCACCAACACCACCGACGAGGACTTCGCAGCGAGCATGGAACGGGAGAGGGTTCGCTACGAGGCGGTGGAGCAGGCTCGTCGCGCAAGATCGGAACGAGGCCGCGTGCAACCTCCTCCGCCGCAACCTCAATAAGAGGCGGAGGAGGTTGACGGTGATGATGACGGCTTTGAGGACTGGCCGCCGACGCCGGAGTGGGATCCCGGCCACATGCAGCTCGCCATCGAGGCCGACATAGCCTCTGCCGCCGCCACCGCCTCCGCCGCCACCACCTCCAGCTCCGCCGCCACCACCTCCACCACCGGCTACCTCTACTGCCTCTGCTCGAGCTGCCGCCGGGGTCCTGTGCTCGCCGCCGCAAGGGCCGGCGCCTGCCCCAACTGCCGGTGCCCGGCGTGCCACCCTACTTACTAGATCTAGTCTAGGTCTAGATTTAAATTTGAATGAATTATATTAGTTTGAATGAAATTTCAATGAAATATATGCATTTTCGTATCAAAATTTCATATTTTAATAAGATTTGGGCGTCGCGAGGGCGCCCAAATGGGCTAGGTAGTCCGGACGACACCCAAAGGGCCTGTCCGGACGGCCTTTGGGCGCCCATTTGGGCGCCGCGAGTGGAGATGCTCTTACATCGGAGGGGATCCGCATGTACAAAAAGCATATCTTCCTAAGCTGTAGCTTCAAGGGAAACCATTGCCGTTTTGTCACGGCAATTTGTAAATCAGCATTTTCGATTATTTGTTTTAGCACGATGGTGAGCAACCAGATGGAGATGCCATTTGTTCATGAACAAAATGCTAGACGGATAATTACTCCCTCCGTTCACAAAACGATATTTCAACCTAGCTCAATTTTGTATGTATCTACACATAATTTAGTGTGTACATATATACAAATTTGAGCTAGATTGAGACATCCGGAGCGAGTACCAATTTTCCAAGGGTGAAGTAGCATTTGACCATACTCTCCGCAACCCGCGCCCCAATTTCCATTCGAAAACCCATATTAAACAACTACTTATACAATAACATCGATTCAAACGAATATACGTATTGGAGAGCAAATCAAACCAAGGAAAAACTCAAGTTATTAAAATTACATAGCTAAGATTTGATAACAAAATATTTCAAATCCATAAAGTGAGAAATAGCACTGTCGTTTGACTATATGAATTTACTAGTGCTCAACCAGACCGTCTGTTGGTGCACGTCCATGTCACCAATTTGCTGATGCATCTCGACAAATTTTTCGAGTTCGGCCACCGCATGAACTATATTGCCAAGTGATCTTATTAAATAAAAAACAATATTTGGCGGGCTGATCAAGCTCATCAACCATAGATATGTTGTGTGTGATGATACAAGCAGCCATGACCTCCCAGGTTGTGTGGTATCTCAAGTAAAGGTTAGATGTCAAGCAGTGTCCCAACAAGGTTGGAGCACTCCAAATGTCTGATCCACATCCTTCCTCGCACATTCTTATTGTTGTGCGAACAAAAAATTCTTGTTAGACTCATCAGAAATGTCATCCATGTATGATAGATATCATCATCTAGATAATAACTCGTGTGGTCACTACTGATTTATAATTTATAGTTGTCCTCTCCAGTGGTTCCTTCAAGAAGCCTAGCAAACAAATGAGATCATTCAAGCATCTTGACATTATTGTGAGACCTTACCATGACAAAAAATCAGTTGCCAATCCAGATATCATAAGATTCCTTGGTTTCAACTACCATTGTTTTCTCAGCAATGTGACATTTATATTGCTCAAGCCAATGGACAATTATTCAATTCCTAGTGCACGCAATCAATACTTTCAAGCATCCCAGTAAAGTCTCTAGCTTCTCTAGTAACAATTAGTCGTGTGGCATCAAAAACATGTGGACTCACACACGCATATGAACATACTAATGAGTCTAATTACTTGCAACTCCATATTCAAGAATTTGTATTGCAAACGATCGCTTCTAAATGTATGAGAACCATGCAAGTATTCTAGTGCAATCCCTTTTCAACTTGAACTAGTCATCATAGTGCTTCACAACTTCCACGAGACGGTACACATGCTTGGCTAACCTGGAGCGATGCCAAAAATATTCGAAATGGATATTGACATGGTATACCTCTTCTTGCCTAGTAGACTCTAGGTTATCGAATTAAGGAAGTTGATGCTTAAAGCATCTCCGCCAACTCTTACAATAGAGTGTCCGACAAGTGTGTCATGCAAGTGCTATTGGGAACGCTGACACAAGTTGTCGATCTAATGGGCCGGCTGCTCACACCAGCGACTCGAAATAGATGACCCCAATACATTTTGACCCTATTTTCTCTGCAATAAAAGATATTTCTATCTGAAATATTTAGAATAAATCATAGTGCACAGTTTCAAACACATAATACAGTTACATGACATGAAATAAAATAATTCATACAATAGTTCAAACTAAATCAAATCCGACACTCAATTGGGGTGTGTTGGTTAACACACCACTTTCGGGTGGCTATTATCAGAGCTTCCGTTTACATGGTAGGATCCGTTTTCCCCTTGTGTCCACTCACAAAATTTTCATATCTGTCCCTAAAAGTTTTCAAAATTTGGGGATGACTCTAGATATAAGTCATAACTGGAATCTTGCTATAATATCTTTGTTGCACCTGGAACTACAACATAGTTTTGACAATACCAATTGACATGTACCACCTTTAAAAAAATTTACATGGTCTCGTTACCGAAATGTTGAAAGTTCCAGAAAGTTAATGAAAAGAAAAGAAGCACTAGAGATTTTTTTTTGCACTAGAGAGTATTACCTTGATGAAACATGCGCCTGCGAGATACTCTAATGCTATGATTTTTTTTGTGAAGTACACATGATTTTCGTAGGGCTGTGTGAACATATTTAAAATACGATCAAATGTATATTAAATAAAGGATGCAAATGCACCGGAGCCAAAATGATCGTCTCCACATAAATGTCTTAGATATGTTATGCGATTATAGAATGTTATATTGAAGAGTGGAGATTCTGACTCCCGAGGTTAAGTGATGTCTTTATTTTGAATTTTTTATTTATTTTATGTTTAAAGTGTTGAAAAGACATTCTACAAGTTGTCAATGGTGTATCATAAACATGTAGAATCTCAATTTGAAATACTATATATTTTTATTTATATAGAAATGACAAATGTGTGGATGTGAGTATACAAATTTTCAAATCCTGATACTTAACAAGATTTTGTCGTATGCTTGTAGGATGCAT
Organism: Poa pratensis; assembly: GCA_947311845.1. Lineage (NCBI taxonomy): Eukaryota > Viridiplantae > Streptophyta > Magnoliopsida > Poales > Poaceae > Poa > Poa pratensis. The sequence continues at coordinate 37,050,499 of CAMZMU010000088.1, forward strand.
TGTTGACAACATCCAGGTGATTTCATACATTTGTTTTTCAAAATTTTAAATGTAGTTTGTATTTTTTTAATAAAGTGCAAGCACTAAAACACAAGATTCAAAATGACTTTTGGTATATTGAAAGCATAGCATATGTATAATCTTCAACCAAAAGTGTCCATATGTAGTAAATTTTACATTTGTCACATGGGTATATATTATCCTGGCATTGTAATAAATATTATAAAATGTCAAAATATTATGAACAAAATTTGACGCGCACATCTTGACATGTTATGTGCACACGACAAGTTCTGCAGAAAACCGACGAATATTTGTGACATGTATAAAAAGGCAAATTTATCACCATTTTTTTGACACACTACATAATAATACCTGTTTTTGGTAAACAACTTTGTAAACACACAAAATGTCGAGGTATACGGGCACAGTTTTATATCGACTTTTTTGTTATTTTAAAATACATTTATAACACATTTTTAAACTGAGAGCATATACTTAATAAAACGCCCCTCCCCTCAATTACCAGTTTTCTCGAGAAAGAAAACAAAATCTGAACGTACATCATAACTTTTTTACAAGAAAATCTGAGCATATACTTTTTCCATAAAATAAAACTACATTTCGTTTGTGCTTCCAAAAATACCATGGACCGGAGCGTCCATTGGAGTAAGACTAGCCACAATGGGAGTATCATAGGTAGTATCATGCATGCCATGTTGGCAAAAAACTGACGTGTCACTGCAATTAATGATGAGAGAGGTGATAGTAGTATCATAGGTAGATACCGTAACATAACGGATTCCAATGCAAAATGAGTCTACAACCTAATAAATGTATTATTGTATGATACCACAAATATGTTACTACCCATTGTGGAGGTGGTAACATAGACTAGTATCATATGCATGATACTAGTATATGATACTCTCCATTGTGACTAGTCTAACGGGCAAGTCGACAGCTACCTTTTGCAAGAAATCAATCGACATCTCTTTTTTCCTTGGCAAACCAATCGACGTCTCGTCTAGACCATTCCATTGATGTACGCACATTAACCGGAGTAAATTATTTCCCATCTTAAAATACGTTGGGAGACAGTCGTCCCTACCACACCATAGAATAGAAAGAAACCGGTGGGAGGTAATTAAGGAAGAAATTTTTGTATAAACGGCAGTCAATTACACCATCCAACCGGAGGCCTCCCCACTCTTACCCTTCTATAAAACCACCCCTTCGCCATCCTCTAGCACACGGATCAGCAGCACCGAAGAATAGTTCTTTCTTTTGCTTTCTTTCATCCCTATCTCATACTAGAAGTAGATTCCTCCTCTTCCCTGTCTCTGTAGATGTGTAGCCTACTGTAATCTTCTTCTTTCTTGCATATGTTCATACGTCAGAACATGAGCCTTGCTCTTCTTTCTTGGTGCGAATCACAGATCTCCTCTTTGCTTTGTCATTTTCGTTGCTGTTCTTTGGTCTCTTAGTTTGTTTTGGAGGTGGAGCTCCTATCATTCCAATGAAAGGTCTTGCTAGGAGGGGTGGTACAGCTGCTCGTTCATGGTTCCCACTATCCTACCTCCGTCAATGAACCGAGGAGATAGGCTTGTGGCTTGCATGACCGAGGAGCCGCATCGTCCCCTCGCCGGCCGCTCTTTGGATTGAAGGGAGCTCTGCATCTTGATCTGGTTGCATGACCGAGTAACCATCCGTTATTGCCATGTGTTATTGCTTCCTCTACTACTATCTCATGTACTACTGATCCTTCAAAATATGATTTCCAAGTATCTTTTATCCATACGTTTCAGATCTGAAGATTGTGCAGCCAAGTTCTTCCATTTGTTTGTTCATTCTAAATATTTGTCCCAGCTACACTTGCTTGTTCTCCCCTACCTTTTACAGTAGTTTTTCTTGAGCTATTTTCTAAATCTGTTTTCAAGAGCTTTATCTTCTCCTTGAATGAAAGATTCAGGTTGTGAGATGTACTTTCTGAATCTATTTACATTTTCCATTCTGGTTAGGAGGTGGTACTATTGATCTTTATTCCTTTCGCTGTCACTGTTCATTTGTGGTGGGGCTCTTAGATCTCGCCGTGGACGAATGGTGATCCCCATACTATTTGTGGCCACCTGATTTTTCTCTGGTAGATTTGCATCAGATGCTCACCAGTACCTTTCCGGCTTTCCCTCTTTGTTCCTTGCGTTCGTAACATGCTCTTGTGCAGAAGATACCCTCATAAAGATTCGTTTATTTGCTATTCCTTAATTGATATAATATTCGGAATGGAAATCTGGATATGTTGTACTGATTAATCTGTAGCAACATTTTCTCATCTGTTTTGCAGGTCTTAAGACAGACGTTTGGCTATTTGCTGTAGTGGAATGCGTCTCGTCTGCACTGGCCAGTCAGAGATGAGTTTGAGGCAGCATCTAGCTAGCTTTGATCTAGCCTGTCAAGTGCTCGTTGTTGAGGGCATCTGTAGTTGTGCTGACGTGTTGATGCATGTAAAAAGGAGGCCATGCGTCCCTTGTGCATTGTTTTGTAAATCTGTTGTTGATAAACAATGTAATCGCAGAGTACTTCTGCATTATAAAATTTGTTCTATGTACCTCATGCCAACTTACCAGTTTTGTGGACGAGGTTTTTCAGTATAATTATTTCTTGTACATTGTGGTCATCCTACTATTATGGCTAGCCAATAATTCTTTTCATTCCCATGTTTCTTCCGTATTTCAGATCAATGCTTTTGTTTGTAGAACGAATTAAAGCTTTTTAATATCAACAATATATTCACGCTAAAACTAGCTAACAAAACCATCTCAATATTGCGAAATACCGCAGGTTTAGGAGTAATGCATGTTTGAACCCATGGTTTAGCTTGACTGCCAAACAGTACTTCTGCAGTATAAAATTTTGTTCTATGTACTCCCATGCCAGCGTACCTGTTGTGAGGAAGCAGGTTTATCAGCAGAATTTTTTCTTGTACATTGTGGTCATCCTACTATTATGCAATACTTTTTTCGTTCCCATGTTTGTGCTGTATTTCAGAGCAATGCTTTTGTTTGCAAAACAAATTAAAGCTTTTTAATATGAGCAATCTGTACTCGCTAAAACCAACTAACAAAACCATTGAAGTTCACAGTTATTGGGGAAATACCGCAGGTTTAGGAAATAATGCAGTATTAAACCCATGGTTTTGCTTGACAGCCAAACAGTGTCACAGTTATTTTATAGTTTATTTTGAAAAACAGCAGTACTTGAAAAACGCAAAGCTTTTCCTAAAGGAAAAATGCGAAGCTAACAAACCGTACTTTTACCACTCACCAGGAACACTGATTCAAAACGCAAAACTGTTTTTGAAGAAATAGGCTTGCGCCTCGCTATATTAATATACCAACCACCCGATACAAGATTGATACCACTGGTCCAAAAGAAAAAAAAGAGAAGAAAAGAAAGCCGACATAGGCGGATCAACGAAAACAAAAGAGACTCGCAACCGCTGCGTCCTCTCCGGCAAAGTCCACCACTAAACTAGCACTCTGAATCGCGCGTACCAAGCAACATCTCCAAGAAGGAAAACAACGACGACGCTGCTGCTGCCCGGACTGATCCTAGGGTTTCCCCCGATACGCTACCGGTAGTGGGGAAGAGGTACACCGATGCCCTTCAAGAAGGGATAACGACACCCGTAGGCGTCACTGCGTCGGTGTCAAGATGACAGGGATTTCTCCCGACCCCGAAAAACCACATCCCTGGACAATCAGAAGCGCTCCACCCATCTTGCCACCCACCAACAAACGCCACCACGGAATTGAGTCGCCATTGTCGTATCACCAGGCAAACACTGCACGACCGGTCGAACTGAGAAGAGCCCGCCGTAGACAGAGCGACAGAACCACATACACGTGGGAGGGATCGACCTCCACCGCCATAGACGGTAACCGACCGGACGCAACACACAAGATCACACCAAGCCACATTGGAGCCGGAGGGCGGCCGCAGCACAGCCACCAGGAGGACTACCTCCACCGCCATCGGCGGGTGCCGACCGGACGCAGTAGTAGAGACACACCAGGCTGGGCAAGCCCGGCCGGTCCCTGAAAGGGTCCGTGAAGTCTCCGCCACCACGCTGCTGCACGTAGGCCGACGCCGCTGCTACCCTCAAGATCGGCACCAAAGGCCCGACCGGACCCAACGGTCCGCGAAGCTCCCGGCGCCACGCTGCAGAAGACGTGTCGTCGTTGCCGCCACTCCGTCGCGAGCATCGCCACCGCAGTTAAACTAGGTAGCCGGGTCGAGCTTGGGCCCACACTAACCCAGATCGGGCCCAAAAGGGCCCAGATCTGGGCCTGCAGGGCCCTGGCCGAACCCTAGCCACTGCACCACCAACTGGCGGCGCCGCCGCTGTGCTCACCTCCGGAAGCAGAGAAGAACTCGTGTCGCCGACCGCCGCAGCCCGTCGCCTCCACGCCGCCTCCCGGCCGAAAACCGAGCCGCCGCCGCACCGAGGAACACCGACGCCAGAGAGAGCAGAGCCCCGCCTCCACCCATCCCGGCGCGGGGAGGGACAGGCCGCCGCCGTCGGCACCGCACGGGCCACGCCCGGCGGCCTCTGCCGACGGCGGCGACAGGAGGTCGAGTAGAAAGGGACGGGGAGGGAGACGAGGCTCCAGGGGCGCGCGCCGCCGCCACGTGGGGGCGGCGGACACGCGCGAGAGGGGGGAGGAGGGAGCTGGGGCGGGGCGGCGCCGCCGCCGGCGAGTGGAAACCTAGACGCAGGGGTCGCGCGGGGGTCGCCTGGAGAGGAGGAGGGGGCTTCCTGACTTTCAAGTGAATGTTTTTCACAGTCGTCGAGGATGGTTTCGGTTGCCCTGTCGAATATGTTCTTCGGCTGTGTGGCCGGCCCATGAGCAGGTCTTTTCTTTGCTGGGTCGCAAGGGCCATAAGGCTCAGAACGCCACTACCAGATAAGCTCCTCCTTGCGGGCCTAACCAATCAGAAATCTTACCACTCTTTAGGTTTGATCGGTAGTACAAACCCTTCTAACATCTTTTTGTCACATGCTAGGTACCACACAAGGTCTGCTAACAACGTTTGGAGTCATCTAAAAAAAGAAGAGGTTTGGAGTGAATCTGAATGGCAAAACAACTTGTTAAGTGCATATCAGTTTGAGCACGCTCTTCCAAAAGAAAAAGTTTAGATGTTTTCATGTCATGACCTCTGAGATGGGCCGGTTGTGTGTCTAGCCATAACGCATTCATCGGTGCATGGTTTTGGCCTATTAGGTCGAACCACTAAAAGGACTATTTATCTTTTGAGGTTAGTCGAGACACAACAAGAAGAACCAACTACAACGCTGTCTTTTGATGTTTTTTTTTTTTTTTGAGAACATAGGTACTTTATTGATTAACCAACATCATTACAGAGTTCATCCCGAATATAATCCGGGATCTCAGAAAAAGAAAGATTACAGATACCCGGCTCACTACGACGAGCCAAAGAGTGTGCTACCACATTATTAAGACGACCAAAGTGCTGAAAAGAAATGGTGGAGAAACCAGCCGCGAGCTTCTTGATATCGCTCACCACCGCACCCACATGAGACCGATCCTGAACGGAGGAACGGATGCGCTGAATCATGCTGAGACAATCAGATGCCAGGATAATACGGGTGAAACCATTGTCCCTAGAGATCACCAACGCCCGCCTGATGGCTATAGCTTCAGCCAGTTCAGGCTCCGAGATACCAGCTATGCCTTCATTACAGGTCAACTTGACCAACCCAGAGTGATCACGTATGACCATGCCCATGCCCATCCTTCGATCAGCGTTAAAAATGGCAGCATCAACATTGACACACACAGAATCCGTCGGTGGTGGAGTCCAGCGAGACCTCAAAGAAGAATCACACCTTTTGTCCGACGACAGGCCATAGCAGACCTGAACAATGTTGTCCACATAGCCTTTGATTTTAGCAGCCAACCGAGCTGGAATAAGATGACCCTTTCCATTCCTTGTATCATTTCGTGATTCCCAAATATGCCAGAAAGTGACAGCCAACGTTGTTGCTTGGAGAGAGGAAGCTCTGCCCAAATAATCAAAGACCCATTGCTTCATTGAGGAGAGCGATTTCTTGCCCAGCTTGATAAAGAAACAGTCTTTAACTGAACTCCAAACAGCAGTTGCATACGGACACATAAGAAACAAATGTTCAACATGCTCCGTTCTTCCACAGAAAAAGCAACTATCATCCGCAGGGATGCGCCGATGGACAAGTTGCTGCCCTGTTGGGAGGCTTTTGATGTTGTTGGGGCTACAATGAACCATACAAATCTGTTGATAACAAAGGTTTTGCATAGCATTATACAATTGAAGTTTACTAACCCTTATATACGTTGGTGCTCACTCTACTGAAATGCCACCAACCAGCATCGAGCTAACGACTGTACTGACGAGGCCACCTCTGACCCCACGCACAGCCATCCCGCAACAGGCCTGCAACATGACTATGACATGCCCGACAAGCCACTCAGCGGAGCCACACCCCGCCCAGACCCAGCGTAGGACCAGAGCACGCCGGTGCCGCATCCGGCCCAGACCCACCACCGATCCTTTGCAATACGTCCAAATCGAGACCGGCGCCCTATGATGAACCACAACGCCCAACTGCTACTGCAACGAGCATATGCCTATAACACTGTATCGTCACAAGAACCCACCGCATCGTCGCTCAGAGGGCATCCTTCTCGCCTAGGAGCAACGCGTCGTCAATCAACCCACACACGCACCCAAGGGGATCAACAGAAAGAAGAAAAGCCCCACCACCGCCGACTGGGCTTCCCAGGCGGCACCTACTGGGACATCAAGGGGGAGGGAACGGGAAGGAAAAACCTCCACCGGCTAGAGTTCTGTGGCACCTCGACGTCGCTCGGGCGAGAGACCCTGGAGCGAGGCCAACCATTTTTTCGAGAGCCGGTATGAGTAGGATCACACCAAGGTGACTGACTCTCGTCCGGGCCCGCTCCCGCTAGATACAATACTACAAACTACAGGTGCCACAACTAGATGGGACCCCGTGGTGCAGGGGCCAGGGGCAGGTCGGATTTTCATTTGCGGCTGCCAGAAAGGTGATATGTCTATGCGGCTGAAGTGGGCATGACGAACGTCTAGTGAGTTGTCCACTTGCATCCTGACTTGTACGATCGACGAGGTAGGAAACCCCGTAGAAGTTAGCTAAAAAATGGTGCAACATGACCGAAAAACGCAAATAAGAGGACTCTAACTCCGATTGGTCCGATTGGTGGGAAGGCATCAACCCCTCCTACAGTCCTACGACACCGGGCTATGCCATAATCTGCACATTGTGAGTTGTAAAGCTAATGTTTCTGGCAATTATTCCTACCTCTTAGGATAATGTGTTCGATAGCTTTAGAAAGTTTCCTAGTCCCTATCGAAATAACTCAGACAATCGACATCACCAACAGTTGCGGTGGAGTTGGATGGATAGGGTTTATCCGGGAGAAACCCTTCTCGGCCGACACCGAAGCGGTGCCACCTTTGGGTGGCATCATCCCTTCTTGAAGGGCGTCGTGGCTACCCTTCGTCTGCTCCCTTCTGTGCGCTTTCCTTCTTGAAGGTGCTGCTTGGTACTCGACGATTCGGTGATATGAGCGTAGTGATACTTCTTTGGAAGGCGCAGCCGTTCCGGGTCACCATCGCTTAGTCAATCCGTCTATGTCTCCATTTTGTTCCTTATTTACTTTTTTTTGTGTGTGTTTGCTGCTGTCCTAGCATTTTCGTTTGTTTCGAGACTAGCGTTGGTTGTATCAGGTGGTTACCATATTAATATAGCAGGGCTACGACGTATTTCGTCACTACTACACTCGATTACGGCCGGCTTGACTCCCTCGTAGCTTCGTACATCTCTAGTCACCGCGAAATGCACGTAGTCATGGACATCGCACGCAACGCGTCCTGCTTAAACGATGATGATCAAGTGGATGCATTATTCGATAGCAACCGCTTGACGTGACGCCTCTGCTTGGAGTTTAATTGAACGGGATAACGGTAGTTAATCCATTTTAGACTTTTTTTTTTCTTTTCTGAGATGCATATGTGAATATCGATCTGCAAGATAATAACGATCAAGGCCAAGTGCTTAATTTGAGCAGACGTTGCTGAGGTATGGGAGGATTTGCACATGTTTCTCTTCGTATATGTTGCTGCGATGCAAGACTGACGGCGAAAAAAGAATTCAGAATCGATGGAGAATAGTCAGAAGCATGGGATGGCCTGCTCTATTTTAATCTTGTTGGCGCTGAGGCTCCGAATTCCTTCGAAATGTGTAATGCCCACAAACAGTCTTTTCATCATTCAATTATGAAACGATGAACAAATGATTTGGAAAAATTGTATCGTACAAAGTACATCAAATTTCATTTTTTTTTTAGATAAAGGGCTTTATTACTCAAATGGTTTAAGTATTACACCCGGCCTCTGCATCAAAAATGCACACAGCCGCAATCCAACAGAGAAAGTAAAAAGTTGTGCAACAATAGACGCATTACAACCAACAAGATAATGTAAAACGCCTATGTCATGGCTAATCTCGACGGCCTATGGAGGTCCAATCCGGCGATCAAGCGGCCACCCATGTTGTGAGAAAATGTCCCTTGCTACCTCCTCCAGTCGTGCACACGCCTCCGTAAAGAGGTCTCGATGTCCCACACGTTGTAAGGTGTACCACATACGGAGAATACTTGTGCAACGGTAGAGTACCTGCATATGAGAAACATTTTTATCATTGAAAACCTTGTCATTTCTACTAAGCCAAAGCGACCATATAACAGCAATCGCTCCCACCCTGATAACCATTCTAAGCCTTTTATCTATCCCATGTAGCCAGTTACCAAAAACATTGGCAACAGACTTGGGTGGATACAAGTTAGACGCTATTTGGATGGCTGACCATATAGAACGTGCGAAACTACACTCGAAGAATAAGTGTTTTATTGTCTCTTCATTTGGACAAAACATACACTTCGTAATTCCATGCCAATTTCGTTTAACAAGGTTATCCTTTGTTAGAATGACACCCCTACGAAGATACCACGTGAATACTTTAATCTTAAGTGGTATCTTCATTTGCCATATTTTTTTATTATCATCAACTGGCACATCGGAATGTACTAACGCCCTATACATGGAATCCACAGAGAATTTACCATTCTCACATAGATTCCAACGAAATTCATCGGGACCCTGTGTGAGTTGAACTGATCTCAACCGTGCCAGCAGGGAGTTCCAAGACGCTAGTCTTGGCCCGAACAAATCTCGCCTGAACGTCACATTCGGAGGAGAGCATTGCAAGACGGTGGCAATGGTATCTCCCTTATGACGAACAATATTGTATAGGGCTGGATATCGATCCCGGAGGGTGGTGTTGTCTAACCATTTGTCCTCCCAGAATCTAATCTCCGAGCCATCCTTAATATTAAATACCCCGAAGCGAAAGAAATGTTTCTTTGTCGCCATCAGTCCAGCCCAAAAGTGGGAATCACCAGGTTTCCAATATACCTGTGATACCGCCTTTGTGCCAATGTATTTTCTCTTAAGGAGTGTTTGCCATATCCCCTCTTCAGTAAGCAGCTTAAAAAGCCATTTACCTAGGAGGGCTGAGTTCTTGACATCAAGGTCATGAATACCAAGCCCTCCTTGATCTTTAGGGCGACAAACAATATTCCATTTAGCCAGTCTGTACTTCTTCTTCTCACCATCTGCTTGCCAAAAGAATCTTGATCGGAAATAATCCAATTTATGCAAGATCCCTTTTGGTATTTGGAAGAAGGAAATCATATACAGTACCATGTTTGTTAGTACCGAATTAATGAGAACCAATCTTCCACCAAGAGATAGCAATTTTCCTTTCCAACTAGATAGCCTAGCTTGTAGACGTTCTTCGACGTGTCTCCATTCCGCATTAGTCAGTTTCCGATAATGTATTGGTATCCCAAGGTACATGATTGGAAATTGACCCTGCTCGCAGCCAAAAATATCGGCATATTGAGCAGCTGCTTCTTGAGCCTCACCGAAGCAAAACAATTCACTCTTATGGAAATTAATTTTCAATCCCGATAATTGCTCAAATGCTGATAGGATCAACTTTAGATTCGCAGCTTTATCTAGATCATGTTCCATAAAGAGGATTGTATCATCTGCATATTGAAGAATAGATAAACCACCATCAACAAGATGTGGAACTACTCCTTCAATTTGGCCATCCGTCTTAGCTCGTTCAATCATGATCGTCAACATATCCGCCACTATATTAAATAGTATAGGCGATAGAGGATCACCTTGCCTTAATCCTTTTTTGTCTGGAAGTAGCGGCCAACGTCATCATTGACTTTTATCGCCACACTACCTCCGGTAACAAAATTGTGGATCCAAGCACACCACTCTCTGAGAACCCTTTCATTCTCAGAGTCTGTAGCAAGAACGGCCATTTGACTTTATCATATGCTTTTTCAAAGTCAATTTTAAATATCACCCCATCAAGTTTTTTCGTGTGCATCTCATGTACGGTTTCGTGTAAAACCACAACACCGTCAAGGATATTCCTCCCTTGCATAAACGCAGTTTGGGTAGGTTTTACCACATGATCTGCCACTGAATTTAACCTGATGGTCGCTACTTTTGTAAAGATTTTGAAGCTAACGTTCAGAAGGCAAATTGGCCGATACTGTTGTATCCTTTCGGCATTCTGAATCTTAGGCAACAAAACGATCTCCCCAAAATTAAGGCGAAATAACTCAAGGTGTCTGGCATGTAAGCAACCAAATAACTCAAGCAAATCAGACTTGATGGTTTCCCAGAAATGCTGGTAGAACTCAGCCGGAAAACCATCTGGTCCTGGCGCCTTATTATGCTCCATTTGGAAAACCGCCTTGCTTACCTCCTCCATAGAGAAAGGTGCAGTAAGAAAGTTGTTTTCCTCAGGAGTTACTTGGGTAATATCATCTGTTCGAGACTCATCTAGAGTAAAGTTCCCTTCCTCGGGAGCCCCGAACAAACCTTTATAGTAGTTCGTGATATATTCTTTTAGTTGATCATGTCCTTCGATCAAGCCCTCATCCTGTAGGAGAGAATGAATACATTTCTTTCTATGTCTGCCATTAGCAACATTATGAAAGTACTTTGTATTCAAGTCTCCTTGTAGAATGAATTGAGCTTTAGATCTTTGGTACCATTTGAGCTCTTCTTCCCGCAACATACGTCCCACCTGCTCATTCGAGTGCCGTTTTAGGTCACTCTCAGTTGCTGATAAGGGGCGTACTTCTGCTAGTCGATCAAGCTCATCAATAATGGAACACAGGCGCTCCTTTTCTTTTTTAAGCATACCAGTTGTGTGTCTTGCCCACCCACGAAGGAATTTACGCAAATTGCGCATCTTATTATTCCACCGCTGGATAGCGCTATCACCCACAACCGGTTGAGACCATATCCTTTTAACCAAATCATCGAAACCATCCCGTAACAGCCAGCCTAATTCGAATTTGAATTGGTGCTTCCCGGGCGATGTCAACGTTCCAGTAGATAGGAGTATGGGGGCATGATCCGAAAAAGCCTCTATACGTTCGAGCGCACGAACCGTTACTAATGGATATTTATCCTCCCAACGGGAGTCCATCAGAACCCGGTCCAGCTTCTCGTATGTAGGCTCGGGGAGACTATTAGCCCAAGTGAATTGTCAAATTTCATTACTACAAGAAAAGAGTGGTCTCCTTTACATGAATCAAATCAATTAAGGAGCAGAGCTCATGCATTACAAATTCAGCTCATACAAAGTTAGAAAATTCAGGCAGTCGTCGCGTTCAACTCAATCATAAGACTAGCGCTAGAGGCGGCGGGCGGCAGGCAGGCAGTTGTTGGTTGGCGTCCACGAGACTTCCCGTTGATTGCAGTTAACATGCTAGGTGATTACCTGCTGGATCCAAACAATGATTAAACAATGTCAAGGACGGTCGCCATCACCGGCCAAAACCCGCCAACGACGATCGGTTTCAGGACGGGGGATCACGCGTCTAAGTAATACATGCATACGCGTGAACCCCGGCCAGTGCCTGCCTATAAAACGGAGACCAGCATCCACTGCAATGCTCGCCAACTTGATTGTATTGCTTCTTCTTCTTGCCAAAAACACGATCGATTCTTGCACTTGCACCCACCACATCCATGTCCTCTTCATTAGCATTTCCGACGACGATGCGATCGGCCGCCAGACCGGGGCTCCAGCAGTACGGGTCGCCGGCGCGCCACGGTCCGACGTTGCTGCAACAGAGGAGGCCGCGGGTGGCGGCGGCGACGCGGTGCTGCGCATTCAGGCCGGACCACTACGGCGGCGCCCTGGGGAACGAGGGCATGGCGGTGCTCCGGCGGAGGATCCGGGAGGCGCAGATGGCGGAGACCAACTACGAGGCGCCGTCTGGGTGGGCGGCCTGGGAGAAGCGCTACTACCCGGCCTACGTCTCCGACGTGTCCGCCCTCGCCGGCGCGCTGCAGCTGATGCTCATGGGCACCAGGCCCGGTGTTGCCGTCGCCGCCGCCACGCTGGTGCTCGCCAGCGTGCCGGTTTCCGCCGCGGTTGCGTTGCACCTCCTGGGGCAGGCGGCGGGAGCCGTTCTGCAGCACGTTTCTTGATTTTGCGCGCGTGTGTATAGATACTGCGACGCATTGATTTGCTGGATATGTGACGATTCAATTGATTTTAGCTGCCGGGTCTGAAATTGAAAAGTTTCACGGGCTGGATCGAGATCTTCAAAATTACTATTCTTAGTCTGAAATTGAGTCGATTAGCAAATTGTTAAGACACCATTTAATTCGAAAAACTAGCGCTTGTGTACATTAACTACTGCCACAACTATTACAACGAGCATATGCCATAATTAATCTGTATATCCGCAAATAGGGATGAAAATTAAATGGAAATATCTGATTTTTTTCGTGAAAAGAACGGAAATGAAGGGGAGATACGGGGAATGAAAACAAAAAAATTATGGAATGGAAACATTTTATTAAAGCAGAAACGGAGGTGAAAACGGAATGGCATTTTTCAGAAGAACAAACATAGAAACAAAAATTTCTTTTCTAGCAAATACCGAACTTTCCGGTTGTCATGGCTTTGTATAGCCTATCTCATTAGGTTTTTGCGGACTCCACTAAAGCGGAATAACCCAAATTATTCTACTAACTAATCTAATAAACCTTTTGGCCCTCTCCCTTAATCGAGTAGACGCACCTGACGTAGTCTAGGTTCGGGGACACAAGACCGCCACTGCGGTGTTACCTTGTCACACACCCATGCTCTGCATTCGCACCGTGTCTGCATTGTATTTGGATGATATCTATTTTCGTATTCATTTCCGAGGCTTCTGCATTCGTTATCGCTTATACAAAAAACATAAAAATAAATGTGACATCACCCAGTTCCATCAGTTTCCGCTCGGTTTTCATCCCCATGTCAAAATTTTACTTCCTCTGTTACTAAATATAAGATGGTTTAAGTTTTTTTCTGATTCGCATATATTTATACGTGTTTTAGTGTGCATGTTCAGTCATTTCACTTGGTATGTAGTCCAAATTTAAATCTCTAAAACATATTATAAACGAAGGGAGTACATTCCATGATATTTGTATGTTCCATGCTGATTATGCCAAGCTATGCTCTTTGCATATTATGTAAATCGGGCATACAAGTATCATCAGTTATGTTTTTAGACCAAAGGCCTAAAAGACGCGACGTTAAATTAATAACGCCACAAACGGCGAGAGGATACAAAGTGCTGAACCCAGAATACAACGCAACCCCGCACACACACAAGGAAACAGAGCTACTAGGCGATTACAGGTAGACACCGACGAACACCGCCACTGTCCACACAAGGTAGACACGCTCACCCAACCCCTCAACGGGCCGCCGAGGAGACTAGGATGACAACCATCGCCATTGACCACAAAGCGGCCAGGCTCAACAAGGGGCCACAGAGAGACGCCGGTGAGATAAGGTGAGCGCCGACGAGCACCGCCACTGACCACAGCAGCTGCAGACAGGCACCAGGTAGCTCCACACAAGAAACGCCGGTGTGCAAAGGGAGTTGTAGACCTTGCCGGAGAGAGCTTGGAGAGAAGGTTGCCACGGCAAACACCTCCCAACCTCTCCGGAGAGCAACAAACTGTGTACTCCAAGGCGGGGTCTTCAAGAAGAGAGCGACGCCAAAACGCCGCCACCGCCCGACCCAAAGGTCTAAGATTATCATCCGGAGCAAAGAAGGGCCAAGAGGAGCCACTACGACGCCTCCAAGGAGGGGACGGCGTCCACGGACGTCGCCGCCGCGGCCCGAGAAGATCCCAGGCAAGGGTTTCCCCTCGGCGTACACTCTCTGCCTTCTACATAGGGCACCAGAAGTCGCCAAGACGACTCTGACACCACTGCCACGCGCTGTTGCTCGCCAGCAAACCTGCCGCCCACACGGCCGAGGTCGTCGGCCAGCACTAGAGCCCCTGGCACGCCCGCCAACCACAAGGCTCACCACCATCCAGGGCCGCCGCCCCGGCGTCTGATACGTCTCAAACGTATCTATAATTTTTGATGTTCCATGCTTGTTTTATACCAATTGCTACATGTTTTGCATCTACTTTATATCACTTTTATACATTTTTTGGGACTAACCTATTAACAAGATGCCGAAGTGCCAGTTCCTGTTTTCTGCTGTTTTTGTATTCCAGAAAAGCTAGTCTGGAAATATTCTCGGAATTGGACGAAACTACACGGGGGTCCCTATTTTTCCAGAACACGCCTGACGAAGGAGCAACGGAGAGGAGCCAGGAGGGCCCACACGCACCTAGGGCGCGGGGCCCCCCTCTGCCGCGCCCTAGGGTGGTGTGGGCCCCTCGGGGGTCTCCAGCCGCCGCCCTTTCGCCTACTTATTCCCCCCGACGCGAAAACCCTAAGTACCTGAGCAAATATCCACGAAAAGTTCCAGAGACGCCGCCGCGTCAACCCTAGCTCGGGAGGGTTCAGAACCTCTTCCCGGCACCCTGCCGGAGAGGGGAATCGTCACCGGAGGCTTCTACATCGCCATGCCTGCCTCCGGAGTGATGCGTGAGTAGTTCATCCTTGGACTACGGGTCCATAGCAGTAGCTAGATGGTTGTCTCTCCACTTTGTGCCATCATGTTTAGATCTTGTGAGCTGCCCTACATGATCAAGATCATATTATTGTAATGCTACATGTTGTGTTTGCTGGGATCCGATGAATATTGAATATTATGTCAAGTTGATTATCAATCTATTTATATGTTATTTAAGATCTTGCATGCTTTCCGTTACTCGTAGATGCTTTGGCCAAGTAGATGCTTGTAACTCCAAGAGAGAGTATTTATGCTAGATAGTGGGTTCATGCCTCCGTTTAACCTGGGACAGTGACAGAAAGTTCTAAGGTTGTGGATGTGCTGTTGCCACTAGGGATAACCTAACGATGCTATGTCCACGGGCATATGTGTTTGTTTACATTACGCACTTTACTTAATGCAATTATCCGTTGCTTGCAACTTAATACCAACGGGGACTCGGATGACAACCCGGCGGTGGATTATTAGTCATAGATGCTGTTGGATAACGGTCTATGTATTTGTCGTAATGCCCAATTAAATATCATAGTAGTCAACATGTCATGTATATGCATTGTCATGCGCTCACTATTGTCAATTGCCCAGCTGTAATTTGTTCACCCAACATGTTAGTTATCTTTTATGGAGAGACACCACTAGTGAACTGTGGACCCCGGTCCATTCTTTTACACTGATTAAACAACCACAAACTGCAAACTGTTCCTTTTTCATTCTCTGCAATTTAATACTCATTTTCCACACCATACGTTTAATCCTTTGTTTTCAGCAAGCCAGTGAGATTGACAACCTCACTGTTTCGTTGGGGCAAAGTAGTTTGATTGTGTTGTGTGCAGATTCCACGTTGGTGATCGAGTAACGGCCCAACAACCTTCTGAAGAGTTGCTGCTCCTACTGGTTCGATAACCTTGGTTTCTTTCTGAGGGAAAACTTGCTGCTGACTGCATCATACCTTCCTCTTGGGGTCTCCCAACGAACGTGTGTTTCACGTCATCAAGCATTTTTCTGGCGCCGTTGCCGGGGAGACAGCAGTCTTCTGCAAGGGGAGTTTCACGCTTCCAATCTCTTTACTTTGTTTTTGTCTTGCTTAGTTTATTTTATTTTATCTTGTTTGCTTTCAATTATCAAAAACACAAAAAAATTAGTTACTTGCATTTAGTTTATTTTCAGTTTTGTTTTCTGTTAGTTATCATGTCTAGCTCTGCTCCTTTTCCGTAGTGCCACCTGTGGGAGAAATTATTACTTTTAGGCAGAAAGGTGGGGAATCCTTTAGGAATGCCTGGGCGAGAATTTTGGAATTGCACAAGAAGGTGCAACCTAAGATGGATTTGAGAGTTCTTATAAAAATTTCTACCATGGTTTATTTTCTGTCTATCAACTTGCTCTAGATACCATGGTAGGGGAAACCTTTTCTGAGATTGATTCAATGAAAGCTCATAATATTTTGAGTGGTTTGGCAATTTTTCCAATGGTGGATGAAACTGGGTATTCGCTAAGCTAGATAAAATAGAAAAGTCAATTGATGATTTAACTCTGAGCCATAATTTAAAGAACAACCTTTAGTTGAGTTAAAAAATGATTGGGAACCATTCATTGAGATTAATATTGGTAATGAAAAGTTCCGTGCCTACTGTGATCTTGGTTCTACAATGTCCATCATGCCAAAAATGGTTTATGATTTATTAAAATATGATAATATGGTTAGTTACCCTGTTTTTCATTTTCATGCGGATGGAACAATCATAAAAAGTATAGGGATTATTAACGATGTTAAGGTTACTATTCAGAATAAGACTGTCCCTGTTAATTTTATGATTCTTGCAAAATCTCCTGGTAATATTGTCCTTGGAAGACCCTTTTTAAAGAACAATGGAGTTTTATTAATGCAAAGTATGGGTTTATGAAATTCAATACCCTATTAATCGAAGGTTCTTCTTTCCAATTAAGAAGGACGATCCCACCGAAAGGTTGGGAGATTTCAATGTCTTTGGTAATACTTGATGCATGCTTTGTGCCTAGCTAAAAGGCGTTAAAGAAAAGCGCTTATGGGAGGCAACCCATTTTTTTTTCTGCAATTTTTCTTTTATTGAGTCAAGGAGTTTGTTTACTTCTGTAGCAACTCCTTTGTATCTTTATTTTCTCGCATTGTTGTGCCAAGAGTAGCCTCTAATGTTAAGATGATGCTTAATTTTGATTGCTGCGCAGAAACAGATTTTTGCTGTTCACTGTACGAAATTCCTAAAATCACCAGATTGTTAATTAAATCTGAAATTTTTGTGCGTAATCTTTATGAATGTCTGAAACTTTCATTAGTTCAGAGTTTTCGATCTGAGCGTCGTAAGTGCCTCGAAAAAATTCGTCTTTGCGGACTGTTCTGTTTTAGACAGATTATGCCTTTTTATTTTGCATTCTCTCTTTTACTAGTGTTGAGTGAAATTCTTTTTTGGGTGGAAGAGCTTCACATAACATCAGTGGCTGTAGCTAATGTTTAAAGTAACAAATCATATTGCGTCTTTATAGAACATGTGAATTTTTGATTATGCACTAACCCTCTAATGAGATCTACTTTGAGTTTGGTGTGACGGAAGTTTTCAAGGGTCAAGAGAGAAGGATGATATAATAGGATCAAGAAGAGTGAAGAGCTTAAGCTTGGGGAGGCTCCCATGGATCTCCCCAGCATATTTCAAGAAGACTCAAGCGTCTAAGCTTGGGGATGCCCAAGGCATCCCCTTCTTCATCGTCAAAATTATCAGGTCATCTCTAGTGAAACTATATTTTAATTCTTTCACATCATATGTGCTTTTCTTGGAGCGTCTGTGTGCTTTTATTTTCAGTATTGCACTTTTATTTTCAATAAAGCTTGACTGGACCCTAGCATTCTTGATTGGGAGAGAGACACGCTCCGCTTTTTCATGAGAATACTCCTATTCTTCACTTATATTTGTTGAGTATTCATATCTAGCGCTGTTCAGCTTTTAGCTCTTGTTTTCATGTATCTCTTGTCAGAGCTATTAGCTTTCTTTTGTAGAAAGTACTCTCTTGCTTCACTTATATTTGTTTGGAGAGTTGATGAAATAAATTGATTGGTGTTTGGTTGGTTCAGAAAATGTTGCATGTGGTAATTGGTATAAGGAAAAACTTGCTTAATCTTGTAGATCACTAAAATGGATAACTTGATGCTTGTCAATTGTTTTGAGTTAACAAGTAGATCATGATTAAATTGTGCATCACATGAGTTAAGCCTATTAGTGAAGAACTACCGTAAAGCTTGTTGAAAATTTGGTTTGCATCGGTGGTATCTCTAAGGTCTAGATATTTTCTAATAACAGGGTTTGGTTAACAAGGAAGACGGTATGAAGTCTTATAACGTTTGCAATATGTTTGTCATATAAAACTTGGTGTACGGGTTGATATTCTTGTTTGCTTACATAACCTTGCTAGCCTAAACTCTGTACTGAGAGGGAATGCTTCTCGTGCATCCAAATCCTTGAGCCAAAATCCATGCCATTTGTGTCCACCATAACTACCTATATGTGGTATTTCCTTGCCACTCCAAGTAAATTTTTCATGTGCTACCTTTAAATTATTCAAAATGTTATTATTCCCTTTTTGTGTCAATGTTTACTAGCTCATGAGGAATTAGTGTGGTTATTCTTTATTCTATTTGTGATGGACTTTTACACCTGGACTAGTGGCATATACATCCGCTTATCCAATAACTTGCAAAAAGAGCTGGCAACGGGGTGCCCAGTCCCAATTAATTACAACTTTAACCAATTAATTCTCTTCACACTTTTGCCCTGATTCATCAGTAAGCAATGACAAACAGTGAAATACCTGAATGTGTGTAAACCAAAGAGAAAGAGGGATGATCTGCCTTGCTGGTAGAAATAACGTCCTTCATGGGAGCCGCTCTTAAAAGTCCGTTCGACAGGTAGAATACTGTTCTCACCCGCTACCATTCGTTGACAATTAACAAACACCTCTCAAAAATAGATACTCCTCCATGGTATGTGATTGATGGAAGGCACCCGAGGATTCGGTTAGCCATGGCTTGTGTTAGCAAGGTTGGGAGGAGTATCAAATATTTTATGCAATCTCTATATGCTTTCAAAAACCTAAAAGCTCTAGCACATGATTTAATCCCTGCTTCCCTCTGCGAAGGGCCTTTCTTTTACTTTTATGTTGAGTCAGTTTTCCTATTCTTTCTGTCTTCCACAAGCAAACACTAGTGTCAACTTTGTTACAACATGCGTTATATGCAATGTATTGGACTTGTTATACTACTTTGTGTTGACAATATCCATGAGATAAATATGTTGAAAGTTGAAGCAAATGCTGAAACTAATTCTTCCTTTGTGTTGATTAAATACCTTTTATTAGAAACTATTGCTTTATGAGTTAACACTTATGCAAAACTGTTTGATGCTTGTCTCGAAAGTACTATTCATGAAAACGTTTAGCTTGTGTGATTCATTGTTTACTCATTATCTATTTGGTAGCAAATTATAGACCATTGACTTGGATCACTTCATTCATTTACATGTGCCTTGCAATATTATATGATCAAGATTATGATGTAGCATGTCACCTCAAAAATTATTTTGTTTTTATCGTTTACCTACTCGAGGACGAGTAGGAACTAAGCTTGGGGATGCTGATACGTCTCAAACGTATCTATAATTTTTGATGTTCCATGCTTGTTTTATACCAATTGCTACATGTTTTGCATCTACTTTATATCACTTTTATACATTTTTTGGGACTAACCTATTAACAAGATGCCGAAGTGCCAGTTCCTGTTTTCTGCTGTTTTTGTATTCCAGAAAAGCTAGTCTGGAAATATTCTCGGAATTGGACGAAACTACACGGGGGTCCCTATTTTTCCAGAACACGCCTGACGGACGAAGGAGCAAGAGAGGAGCCAGGAGGGCCACACGCACCTAGGGCGCGGGCCCCCTCTGCCGCGCCCTAGGGTGGTGTGGGCCCCTCGGGGGTCTCAGCCGCCGCCCTTTCGCCTACTTATTCCCCCCGACGCGAAAACCCTAAGTACCTGAGCAAATATCCACGAAAAGTTCCAGAGACGCCGCCGCCGTCAACCCTAGCTCGGGAGGGTTCAGAACCTCTTCCCGGCACCCTGCCGGAGAGGGGAATCGTCACCGGAGGCTTCTACATCGCCATGCCTGCCTCCGGAGTGATGCGTGAGTAGTTCATCCTTGGACTACGGGTCCATAGCAGTAGCTAGATGGTTGTCTCTCCACTTTGTGCCATCATGTTTAGATCTTGTGAGCTGCCCTACATGATCAAGATCATATTATTGTAATGCTACATGTTGTGTTTGCTGGGATCCGATGAATATTGAATATTATGTCAAGTTGATTATCAATCTATCTTATATGTTATTTAAGATCTTGCATGCTTTCCGTTACTCGTAGATGCTTTGGCCAAGTAGATGCTTGTAACTCCAAGAGAGAGTATTTATGCTAGATAGTGGGTTCATGTCTCCGTTTAACCTGGGACAGTGACAGAAAGTTCTAAGGTTGTGGATGTGCTGTTGCCACTAGGGATAACCTAACGATGCTATGTCCACGGGCATATGTGTTTGTTTACATTACGCACTTTACTTAATGCAATTATCCGTTGCTTGCAACTTAATACCAACGGGGGACTCGGATGACAACCCGGCGGTGGATTATTAGTCATAGATGCTGTTGGATAACGGTCTATGTATTATGTCGTAATGCCCAATTAAATATCATAGTAGTCAACATGTCATGTATATGCATTGTCATGCGCTCACTATTCGTCAATTGCCCAGCTGTAATTTGTTCACCCAACATGTTAGTTATCTTTTATGGAGAGACACCACTAGTGAACTGTGGACCCCGGTCCATTCTTTTACACTGATTAAACAACCACAAACTGTTCCTTTTTCATTCTCTGCAATTAAACTCATTTTCCACACCATACGTTTAATCCTTTATTTTCAGCAAGCCGGTGAGAGCTCGAGGGTCGGGCCCCTGCCCTTCTAGATCGAGGTGGCCAGACCGACCACATCCTACCAACTACACCCGGACGCCTCCACGCTGCACACCGGACCAGGGCACCACCGCGCCGGCCACCCAGCACAGGCCAAGCCTCCACACGGGAGCGCACAAGGCGGCCCGCCCAACCCAGATCGGGCCCAGATTGGGCCCAAATCGGGCCCGAGCCGCCGCCACGCTTCCTCCTCAGCTTCGGGCACCACCACCGCCGAGCCACCTCTGTGAAGGCCCAGAACGCCGCCGACACCTCACCTGCTCCGCCCAGCCGCGCGCTTCGCCGACACCAGCTCCACCAGCGTAGCCCGCAAGTCGCCTCTCCTCCGCGCGAAGGGAGCCCGACGGGGCGCGCCCACCTCGCCCGCCTCCTTTGTCGGCAGGGCGCGGCCGCTGGCGGTGGCGGGGACTTTTTTGGCTAGGGTTTGGGGACCTCCGGAGCTGCTCGCGCGAGCAGCCCGGGAGGTGTGTTTCACTCGATTCACCTATCCAATGCTCAAGTATCATCAGTTATGTGAATCCACTGGAACATGTAAACGCATTTGACTACAAAAAATCGCATAAAGTAGCAAGCTAACTACTCAATAACAATCTCCTCAGAGATACCTCCTATACTCTAGAATTACATATTTGATTATACCTAATCATATGTTGTATACCGGTAGTAAGATATTTTCTAGACCACAAGCTTTAAAGATCACTACGAAAGTACCAATTACGCTCACACTAATAGAGAGAGGGGGAGGGATATTTACATGCGAGTGTTAGAAATCAATTTGGCAAGCGTGCAAATATTGCATGTTTTTTTACCCACCATCAGGTTAAAAATCCTTTAAACTGCAATGCATAAAAAACAACACATTTAACATAACTTCGTTGGAGAAATCATTTTATCTTTTATCATTAAGTAAGTATACATTCCAATTATTGGCATCACGACTACACAACAAAAGCTGTAATCAATATTTGAGACACTTATAATCTACGGTGTCATGTACAGGTCAACTAGCAGCAAGGGTGTATTACTAAAAAAACGAGACCCAAGGACACTAGCACCCAGGGCTTACTTTTATAGAAGAAAGGAGCTGCAAGCAGCGCCCGAGCCGAGACTCGAACCCGGGTCGCTGGGCAGCCAGCACCGGCTAGCTAACCACTGGCCCTCTGACCAGTCTATTACTAGGCATGAGCAAGGCAGCCGCAACCGTCATGCACGAGCCTGGGTAAGCAACCTCTAGGAAAAACTTGGAAATCGTCAGGTTGAAAGCTACATTTCGCGTTGCGCGGACGAACGGTTGTAACTCCAGCCGGCTAACGCCTAGCTCACGCCTATAAACAATCCGCGACTTTGGTCCACCGCCGCCGCCTGTGAAGGTGAAGACCGAACAAGGGACGGCGGCGTCCCGCAGCAAGAAGCGCACCTGACGGAGGAGGAGACTGAGGCGCAGTTCCAGAGGAACCTCGCCCTCTCGTCGAAGATGTCCTTCGACACCGTCCAGCCGGCGTCGAGAGAGTTCACGAAGAAGTGGTCCTGCGTCGACCTCGACATCGTCGTCCTCCCCGATGACGATGACGACGAGCAGGGCGCCGCGCCAACGCCGCGCCGGGTAGCTGCCACGGTGATCAAGGAGGAGGAGGAGGCGGTGCCTTCAACGTCGATGTCGCGGTCGCGGCGTACGACTAGAACCAGTATTGCACTCGCTATTAGATTAGGGTTTAATTTAATTAAATTTTGTCGTATTTTGTAAAAACCTATCGAAATTCAATGAGATATATCAAGTTTGAATGAATCACGTCTTTTCCAATAAATTCGAAAAAATGTCTATTGGGAGCTTCGGTGGGGCGCGCCGCTATCAATAGGCGGCAATGCCTGCTGGCTCGCCCAATAGAACTTGTACATTTGCCGTATGGTCTATTGGGTGCGCCGGTGAAGATGACGTTCTTTTCTATAATTTTCTATTTTTTTTACCTCTTTCTCATTTCATATACGATTTATTGAAACCTTCATGGAGATGGTCAGACACAAGTTCTTACGGATGTGTCGTTGAAGCTTAGATAGAAGACACAACTTGTGCTCTTTGTTACACCTGTATGAACTTGTGCTTTGATGTGGTACAAGCGCGATGTTTTCTGTTCGTTTGAAATTCTGCTTTGTATTGCTTTTTTTTAGAACCGTTTTTGTATTGCTTTGTGATGAAAAGTGTGTTTTGTATTATCAAGCCCAGCTAAAGAGGCCACTGCTTGATTGGAACAAGAACAAGAAATAATTGCATTGGACAAATTGCAGCTGGACCGTACGAAGAAAATAGCCCAACCAATAGTGGGAGAATTTTACAACAAAAGGACATAGACTGTAAAAAGGCAACGGAAAAAAATTGAACAGTGAAAAAATATCCCAAAAGTTGGGCTTGGCCCATTTAACCAACCAGAAATGACGAAAAAAATCAGATGGTTCGAATTGTTGGGCTAGCCCATATAAATGTGCAGTATGGATTGGGGCAATATTGATTTATGGCCACTTTGTTTGGTCATCCAAAAATTCCATGTTACCTCTGTCACCTAGAATCTGATGTGGTCACACAAAGAATAAAAACGATAAAAAAAAGGAATTCTGTTTCGAAACAAGCAAAACCGGATTGCTGTGACATAGGACCACTACTGACCAAAAAATTGGTCATACATTATGACCCTTTTGATTTGGTCATAACTTTATGACCATTTTAGAAAAAGGTTGTTAATGTAATTTAATACGCTCCATTTTTTACAGTCATTTTTGTCAAAAAATGGTCATAAATGAGGGTTCAAAATCAACATATTTCCTGTAATATTTTTTTTATCATAATAAACACCTTGTACATTGTTGCACTAAATTTATTATTAAATATTCCGAAAATACAAACATCTATTGTATTTAGTTTCATAGTTTTCATACTGATTTACTCACTGACACTCTTTCTGGCATCATTGTATTTGTATTTATATTTATTCTTGTTTTGTTTCAATCTTGTTCTAATAAACAACGTTTCTTGACAACCACCACGGTTGAGCTGGGGACACAAAACAAATTCTTCTTATCTTGTACGGATTGCTTGAGAGGATGGAGAAAGACTGTAGATCCTTGTGTTTGATATTCAACAATGTATCATTCGAGCGGGCAAAGAATCACTTGCTGCAACACATAGCATTTGGAATTCCAACGAGTTGTAACACATATAAGATTTATGTTATCAATACATCATATGAACCAAAGAAAAAACGAAGCACAATACTATGATCTTATATTAAAGTTAAATTGGCATGCATGTTTTTACGAGCAATGCTATACCGATACTATAGAGCATGCTAGCTACTGTTTCTATACTAAAAAGATACACATAAACCGCAGTACGATGGTTTAACACCCATGCCATTGGATATTAAAAAAATAAGCAAGCAATAACAATTTTCCGAGAAATAATTATATATTAATCCTGAACTTCGGAACATTCTAGTGATTAAACCTAAGATGGACAAACATACACTCTAGTTTCCTACTTGTTACACCTATACCTAAGATAGCCAACCATGCAATCTAGAAACAGTTATCAACATATTCGTTGAATACTTCGCTGTAGTGCTCTGCATGAAGATATTTAATGGTATTTAAATGTAGATATACGTATATAATATTGTTCATGTATTTGCCATGAGTAAGTCTACCTATGCATGCGTATTATTCCATTCGTTCCCATTTAGAAGACGCACACATTTTACGTTTGACTAAGTATTTGTATAAGTAAATGATACATGCTTTATATCATCAGAAATTATATTCAATACAAATCTAACAATATCAATTTATACAAAATAATCAATATATTATTATTTAATGTGTTCAGACATATTTCATCTCCAAAAGTGTGCGCCTTATAAATGGGAATGGTGGCTCGAGTGTGATTTTTTACCTTTCTTACATCTAGTGACACTTGTCTTAATGAAACAATTAGTTAAAAGACATTGTATTAACATGAGAACTATTTTTTTCTAAAAGTAGTCGAAGTATATATATTGTCATGAACTCATGATGAAACTAAATTTATATAAATATTTAAGTGTTATACATAAACTAAATTACATTAAGTGTAAAAGAAAACTATATTAGTTAAGTATGAATGTTGACCATAGTTATGTCACGTGACTAAAGCAACCCAACACACCTCGCACCCTCCGCACGGTGGTTTCTATTTATATGATTTAATCCCAACGGTAAAGTATGTTAGGCAAACGGTGCCAAGTTGCCTGCTTATTCCATCGCTCTGCACACTAGGGCCATTTGATGTTCTGCCTTGTTAGCCGTCAAAGGACATCACTCCTACACTCTCTCCATAGCACAACATCTTTCTTCCACTCGATCTCCCTGTACACGGATGTTATTTATATTAGTTTAAAGTTTGTTGATTAAAATGAACACATTTGCTTGCATCATATGGTTGTAAATCTACAATTATAAGTTGTTGTGTAAATGATAGAGAAACAATTTATATGTAGTTTAAAGACCTTATGATAACTGGGACGAACGTTTCAGAAAACCAGAATTGTTATTTTATTTTCTTCACTTAGAGACAGATTTTAAGATACTCAATCCACCCATTTTTTTTGGTATCTGGGCTATTGATAGTGGTTTTTTACTTGTGGTCACCACATGTTAGATATGATGCATCAAAGGGACCCTCATAGGCTGATATTTCTCACAATGATGACGACATGCCTGAAGCCAACTGGCCCGACCGACCGCACCGTGGATAATTCATCCATTGCTTTCAAAAAATCAAGTATATGTATAAAAAATATACAAATCTTGATGGTTCAAGTCTAAGCTCAAAATAGAATGTTAGGACAGGGATTAGGGGGAGCCCTTGAGGGTTGTACAACTTCTTCCAATTCCACAAATTTGCTTTTTTCCAAAATTATAGAAAAAGATAGTGTATATTGATCTAGACAATGTTTTTTCTCCATGTAGATATATATGGCTAATTTTAATTTGTAAAGACAATAATATGAATCACAATTTTCTGCTACTGTGTAGTTTATGTGATAGTGCACAATAACATTCATAAAAAATATTCTGAAATGTTTGAATCAAATGGCATCATTTTCGTGTAATGCAGACTTAGTGTGGGTACGGTGACTGTCAGTTAAAGACACGTCTTGACCACTTGAACATTAGAAGTGCATGCAGTTTATAGTGGATTTAGTTGGCATTGTAGTAGATGTTTGATATTTTTTCTACAAACTCAAGCAAGTTTAATTTTTTTTAAACTAATATGACTTGTATTTGTGGAAGGAGGGAGCGTTTCCATTGCACAGCCACAGCCCACAGGCCCACATCACAAGCCAAATTCAATCCGATGAATTTTTATTGAATTTCAAAAGGAAACAATGCCCATTTCATTCATATCCGATTATACATGATCATAGCAGCAACAGCCTCACTGATCAGTGGTCGCGTGCGGTGCACCAACACACGATGTCAGGTGCTCCTGAGTCCTGACGAGGTCGGCGAAGCAAGCAGCGAAAGCTTCGATGGCGTCCGGCGGGAGCACGACCCCGACCTCGACGCCGCCATCGCCGTCGGGGCCCTCGGCCAGCGACACCGTTCCCGGGGTCTTCTCGATGGACACCATGTCCACCCTGCAGGGCCTGCCCCAGCCGAAGTCCGCGCCCTCGTACACGCCGTGCCTCGGCGAGCCGCCCACCGACATGGGCCGCTGCGGCAGCACCGACAGCACCTTCCCCAGCCACCCTCCGCGCCCTCCAGCACGCCCCGCTCCATCTCCCTGATCGCCGACCCGATGGCCGCCGCTGCAGCCCCCACGCCGCCCGTAGCGCTAGTGAGATCCGCCGTGGCGGCCTCCACGAAACAGGGGCGCAGGCAGTTGCCGAAGTACTCGGCGGGGAGCGGCGGCGTGAGCCTCGACCGGCACTCGGCCGAGAACAGCATGTGGCTGCGCGCCGCGCCGTCCACGCCCGCCGACCCGCACCGCAGCAAGCACACCCAGGCCAGTGCCGACGCCGCCACGAACGACGACGGACGCTGCGTCCCGGCCGCCGCCGCGGCGTCCTTGATCCCGTCGATCTGATCGCGCGTCAGCTGGAAGGACGCGATGACCGGCGCCGGCATCTCCTGCGCTGCCGAAGGCGGAGGGGGGCCGCCGGACGCTAGGCGGCTCATCCCGGCGAGCGTCTTGCCGAGCAGGTCGTCGGGGTCGGCGACGAGGGAGCGGTCCAGCACCGGCGCTGGCGGCGCGCCATCGAGGCCTCCGAGGCGGCACGCGGCGGCCCAGGTCCGGACGAAGAGCGTGGCGGAGGCGTCGTCGCAGGCGGCGTGGTGCACCGAGACGCCGATGCACAGCCCCCGCCCCGCGAACACGGTGGCCTGCACAGCGGCGACCCCGAACGCCCCGTCCTCCCGCGGCGGGGGCAGCCGCGGCACGAGCGGGCGCAGCTTGCGCAGGTCCCGGGGCCCGGCGGCGACGAGGCTGTCAAAGTCGTCCGCGGACTCGGCGTGGACGAGGGCGAGGGCGTCGCCGCTGCCGTAGGTGAAGCAGCGGGCGGCAGGGCTTAGGGTGCCGGCGAGCGGGTAGAAGCGGCGGAGCGCGTGGGGCAGGGACGAGACGAGGAGCGGGAGGGCGGAGGTTGGGTCCGGGTGGCGGTAGAAGAAGAGGCGCTCGACGGGGCCGGTGAAGAGCCAGGCGGCGTCGAAGAAGGTGATGGGGAGCGTGGCCGAGGGCGTCGGCGGCGCCGGGGACACGTGAGTCTCCTCCAGCACGCGCAGCTCCGCATGGATTTGAGGCTAGCTAGCTTGGTTGGCTGGCTCGATCGAAGGATCTGAGATGTAGCTCCGCCCTGCTCTGAATTGCTCTGCTATCCAGCTCGATGCAACAATCCAGTTGCCACGGTAAGTGCAGCTTGTTGACTATTGACCGACAGGTGGGGTAGGTCTGGCACTACTGAAAAGCAGCTGGAGTTTATGCCTAACATAGTTTTAGTGAGTTAATTAGGTTCTTGATGAATGGAGATCCTTTCTGGTCTGCTCTTGTGTATGTGTGATTGTGTTCAAGTACCTACTTGCTTTGCTTGCTAACGAGATCCATGATGTTCTCCACTCCAATTGATAACTTTGCTATTGCTTTCTTCTTCTTCTTCTTCTTCTTCTTCTTCTTCTTTTTCTTTTGAAAATTGAAACCACATATTCGACGCCCCTCCTTCCTCATGTCACCCTCTCGGATGCGAGGAGGACAGGCGGGGACCCTAGCTGAAAGGGCATATCCTTCCCCAAAGTGTTTTGATGTTTGTTGACAACACACTTAGATGTCTAATGTGTGTGCTAAAAGTGTGCAGGATTGTATCAATTGATATTGCACAGGTTTTGTCTCAAGAAAAGGAAGAAATGCAGTCTTCATTGCGTCAGCCGGTACTACCGGGTTCACCCCGGTACTACCGGGTGTTCTGCCGTGCGGAACTACCGGGCCCAGTACCGGATCTCCAAATGCTCCCTGGACTCGCTCGTATTTTATCCGGTAGTAGCCCCGGTAGTAGCGCGGTACTACCGGGTGGGGAGCACTACGGACCAGGCGGTCCGGTACTACCGATGCGCGCTGGAGGAGGCGTTGACCAGTCCTTCGAGTGGCTGTCTTTTCCCTGTCAGTCGGTACTACCGGGTGAGGCCCGGTACTACCGCTGCGGGCTGTTTACAGCTTCAACGGCCAGATTTCTGGGAGGGGTATTTATTCCCCTCCACCTACCTCCGGCTCCCTAGCTTGAACACTTGAAGAACACCATTGATTGCAAGCTCAAGATTTGATAGTTCTCCCAATCCCTCCACCCAAACTCGTTGATACTTGGAGGATTGAAGGAGAAGCCCCGGATCTACATCTTCACCAAGCCGTTCTTCATTTCCCCCTCATTCACTTGAGGGACCCTTTGCTAGGATTTCCATTAGGAAAACCTAGCCTCATATTGTACTCACTTGATTGTCTTTGTGACAGATTTGTAACTGTTCGGGAGCCCCCAATCCTCTTGTGGGTTGTGCCCGGATCGTTGTTGTAAGGGCTCCGGATTCCGCCTTGAAGGATTCCGATAGTGGAAGGTGAACCAAACCTTTGTGGTGCGGTTCATCGGAGAAGAAGGTGCACCCGCCTTTGTGGCGGTTGAGTTTTGACCTTTGTGGTAGCTCACACCTCTCCAACGAGACGTACTCCCCTAAAAAGGAGGAACTCGGGATTACATCCGTGTCTCCGCGTGCTTTCACTTTCGGTTACTTCTATCCTTATTTATAGTCTTTACTTCGTGTATCTTGTTTAGTTGCTCGCTTGTCATATAGGTAAATTCACCTTAGTTGCATATCTAGAGAATTTACCTTTTGTGTCAAGCCTAATTTGAAAAAGTACTAAAATTGAAGTAGCACCTATTCACCCCCCCTCTAGGTGTCATACGATCCTTTCAATTGGTATCAGAGCCTCGGCTCTCTTGTTGGGCTTAACCGCCTAAGAGAAGTATGACACGAAGTGATGGTGATCCCTTGGATGACCAAGCCACTACGGCATCCATGGCCGATCTCAAATCGATGGAGACATCTTTGATATCGTCCATGGATACCAAATTTGCCGAGATGCGTGAGTTGATCACACAACTCGCAAGTGGCAAGGTTCCCAAGGAGACCCCCCCACTAGATGAATCCGCTACCTCCAATGACGGTGAAACCGAGGAGGGAAAAAGGGAAAAGCAAGGGGTTGAAGATAAACAAACCGAACCTAAGAAATCTTCCACCTCTACCACCACTCCCGAAGGTGGGAAGCAGGAGTACCATGGGGTTCCCTTTGCGTACTCTCCCGACCCACCTATTCATCATACTCGCTTAAACCCTTTGGGTCCACCTCCTAAACTTAATGCATCGGCTTTTACTACTTGGCAACACTCAATGAAATCTCATATCAACAGTTCCTCTATCGAGCTTTGGAGGATCATTCAAGAGGGATACAAGGCCGTGAATCCTAACAACTTGACAAGAATAGAGGTTGCCGAGAAACAACTCAATGCTTCCGCTCTCCACATGATTGAACTTGCCGTTGGAGAAAGTGGTCTTCATCACATTCAAAACGTCTCCACCGCCAAAGAAGCTTGGAAGTGCCTTGAGGTGGCATTCCTTGGAAATGAAAGCATGAAGAGGAATAGATATGATGGCTTGAGCAATGAGGCCGAAGGTTTCTACATGCTTGATAATGAAACCCATGAGGAGATGTATGGAAGACTCATCATTCTTGCAGAAGCCTTTCATAATGTTGGGGCAACCTATGTGGATGATGCTTGGATCAAGAGGAAGTATGTGAATGCTCTCATGCCCTCACTTGATCATCTTGATCATTTGAGTCCCCGTCTTGACCGGAGTGTTGACCTTGATCATCTTGAAGCACATCTTCAACAATGGAAGGAGAGGGTTGATCTTGGTCATGACCTTGGCTAGCATCAACAATAGGAGAACTTGATTCTTGCATAGCAACATGGTCAACATGAGGAGGGTCTTGAACTTGTTCTTGTGAAGGTGCATCATTTGCTTCCATGATAGGCGCCGTTTCAACTTGTGATGAAGAGGCCTCCACTTGAATGGAGCTTGGACTTGCTTGAGGAGACTTGTAATGAATCTCAACGGGGCGATGGAAACCAATGCCCATTCTTCTTATAGCATCTTGAGGCTCTTCATTATCTACATCACAAACATGAAATTGCGCCACTTGGGAGCCGTCATTCTCATC
This sequence comes from Poa pratensis, assembly GCA_947311845.1. Taxonomy (NCBI): domain Eukaryota; kingdom Viridiplantae; phylum Streptophyta; class Magnoliopsida; order Poales; family Poaceae; genus Poa; species Poa pratensis. Next base: position 37,081,510 of record CAMZMU010000088.1, read on the forward strand.
GAATCTCACATCACAAGATTCTATGAATTTCCCAACGGTCTTGTCATAGACTCTATAGGTGTGAGATTCGGCACCGTACCCAACAAAAACACCCTCTAAAGCTTTAGATTCAAATTTAGACAAACGAACACTTTTGTTCTTATAGAAACACTTACAACCAAATACTCGGTAGTAGGAGACACTGGGCTTGTTGCCGGTGAGCATCTCATAAGATTAAACTTCTTGCCAACACGAAAGAATAACCGGTTAGATGAGTGACACGCCGTGGAGATGGCCTCGGCCCATAAGAATAGTGGAGACTTAAACTCCGCCAACATAGACCTTGCCATATCCATGAGAGTCCGGTTCTTCCTTTCGGCTACACCATTTTGTTGAGGGGTATATGCAGCGGAATATTGATGACGAATCCCCTCTTCACTAAGAAACTCATTTAAGGTGTAGTTCTTGAACTCGGAGCCATTATCACTCCTAATGACCAAAATAGGGACATTGTATTGGCGTTGAACAATATTGGAAAAGTCGATGACGGCTTGTTGGGTCTCATCCTTCGTCTTGAAGAAAATAAACCCAAGTAAATTTTGAATAGTCATCAACAATCACCAAACACTATTTCTTCCCACCAAGACTAGGTTGAGGCACGGCACCAAAGAGATCAACATGAAGAAGTTCCAATATCCTCTTTGATGAAATGATGGTCTTGCTTGGATGGGGAGAATCATGCATCTTTTCTTCAACACAAGCCCTACAAAGACGATCTCTAGAAAAAGAAACATTGTCTTTTAGTCCAAGAATGTGGCCACCCTTGTGAAGACTTTGCAAAGTTCTCATGTTGACATGGGACAAGCGGCGATGCCACAACCATCCCACGTCGTCCTTTCCGAATAAGCATATTGCTTGAGTGTTGGTAGACCCCGAGAAGTCCACCACGAACAACTCATTTTCAACATACCCAACGAACATGACCTTTAGAGTCTTGCTCCTCAAGAGTACCACCATATCAATAGTAAAATGGACATCAAAATTCATCTTATTAAGTGCACGAACGGACATAAGATTGTAACCGAGGGACTCGACAAGCATGACATTTACAAGGGTGATATCCTTTGCAACTACCACGTTGCCGAGACCCGTTACCTCCGCTTTTGATTTATCACCATAGGTGACGGATGCTTGATTTATATTTGGTCCCAACTCCGTCATGATCTCTTTACTTCCGGTCATATGACTAGTGCATCCACTATCAACCACCCATTTAGACCCACCGGAAGCATAGTCCTACAAGAAATCATTGCTTGGTTTTTGGTACCCATTTCTCAATGGGTCCTCTTTTGTTAGCAACAAGGGTCTTAGGAACCCAAATAGAGTAAGCAATGTAACCATCATAAGGACCAACATATTTTGCATAAACATCCCCATAGTAATCAACATAAAGAAAGTAGTTGGGATTGTTATTCCCCGCAAAGTCACTACGAGTGGTCTTGCCCCTAGTGGCATTACCATCCGCAATGGGAGTCTTGGCTTGTGCGGGCTTGGCATTGGTGTTGCTCTTCTTCTTCTTTGCCTTGGCCACATAACCGAGGCCCTCCTTCCCTTTGTGTGGCTTTTGCTCAAAAATTTGAGCAACCACCTTTTCATTACCTTTAGGAATGGAGGTCTTGGCACTAGTGGCCTTGGCAAGCTCAACCTTCAACCTAGCATTTTCCTCAATAACATTTGCATGATCACAAGAGGGAGTAGAGGTGCTAGGTGAGTTAGATTTGGAAAGTTGAGTTTGAAGTTGCTCATGAGACTTGACTAGAAGAGAGTGGGTACTTTCCAAGGCCTTATGAGCCTTGTTAAGTTTCTCCACATCCTCAAGGAGTCTAGCATTAGCAACCACAAACTCGGCTTTCTCCTTTTTAACCACTTTATATTTAGCAAAGACATGATCTCTATCCTTAATGATTTTAGCAATTATTTCATCATTTTTATCATCAAGAGACTCAATTCTTTCCTCAAGAGAGGTTCTATATTCACTCTCTTCTTCAAGAGAAGCATTCAAGGATTCTATGGAAGCATTCAAGGATGCTATGGTGAGAGAATCCTCTCTCTCAATTTTTCCCTTGTCATCAAGGATTTCTTCGGCCGCATCAAGTTGTCTCAAGAGAGACTCAACATAAGCCTTAGCTTCACCTTGCAAGTTAGCCATAATAGTATCGGAAGCAACAAGTTCTTTCTTAATCACAAGACTAGTTTTATCATCTATTTCATGCATAGTCTTGAGAGTAGAAGATGATACCTCGGTGACGGAAGCCATGAGGCAACGAGCGGTGTTGACGGAGAGGTTCTCATTGGGGGATTCGAAGGGAGAAGGAGGTGGAGTTGATACAATGGCCAAAGCGGCCACCTCACGAGTGGGTTCTTCTTCTTCTTCGGAATCCTCGGAAGGATACTCTTCTTGAGTCAACAACACAATTCTTGGTGCTTTCTTAAAGAATGGCTTCCTCTTGACAAATGGCTTCTTTTGTATCATGTTTGATTCGCCCTTGAGGACAAGCCTTCCACCATTTTGCTCTCTATTCTCATAAGGACAATCCTTGATGAAGTGATGCTTGTTATGACAATTGTAGCAAGTCTTTATCCTATTAGCAAACTCCTTCTTCCCACTTGGATTGTTTGTTCGATCAAGTTGAGCCTTTGCTTTGGCCGGGTCATTGTGGCCAATCTTGATAGCACTTTCATTGTCACATAAAAGAGGCACTTTGTCACAATTGACACCGTATTCCTTTAAAGTTTGCCTCATCCATAACAATTGAGTGTATGCACTTGCGGCCGCCACATACTCGGCTTCGGCGGAAGATAGAGATATACAATTTTGCTTCTTAGAAGACCAACTCACCAAGGCCCTACCAAGAAATTGGCATGCCCCGGAAGTTGATTTCCTATCATCCTTGCAACCCGCCCAATCCGAATCCGTGTACCCGGCAAGAGAGAAATTAGTGCCCTTTGAGTACCACAAACCAAACCTTGGGGTATCAACCAAATATCGAAAGATTCTAGTGACCGCCACCATGTGGCTTTCTTTCGGAGCGGCTTGATACCTTGCACACACCCCTACACTCAACACAATATCGGGTCTAGATGCACAAAGATAAAGCAAAGAACCAATCATAGAGCGATAAAGTTTTTGGCAAACATCGATACCGTCGGGGTTAAGTTCAAGATGGCATTTGGTGTCCATGGGAAACCGCTTGCCCTTCGCATTGTGCATTTTGAACCTCTTGAGCATGTCTTGGGTATATTTGGTTTGAGAGATGAAAGTCCCTTCATTCAATTGCTTGATCTCAAAATCGAGAAAGAACTTCAACTCGCCCATCATAGACATCTCGAACCAATCGGTCATAAGCTTTGAAAATTCATCATTGAAAGCTTTGTTAGATGAGCCAAATATAATATCATCAACATAAAGTTGGCATATGAAAAGCTCCCCTTTGACCCTCTTAGTAAAGAGAGTGGGATCGATTTGCCCCAATTCAAATCCACGGTCTAGCAATTGCTCTCTTAGGTGCTCATACCAAGCACGAGGTGCTTGTTTGAGACCATAGAGCGCCTTATCAAGCTTGTAGACATGGTTAGGGAATTTAGGGTCCTCGAAACCCGGTGGTTGCTTAACATATACCAACTCCTTTAAAGGACCATTAAGAAAAGCACTTTTCACATCCATTTGTTGCAATTTAAAGTTATGATACGAATGGACTCAAGGCGAGCCACGTGTGCATAAGTCTCTCCAAAATCAATGCCTTCAACTTGAGAGTACCCTTGTGCAACCAATCTTGCCTTGTTCCTCACAACCATTCCATGCTCATCTTGCTTGTTCTTGAAAATCCACTTTGTGCCTATAACATTGCGGCAATCTATTGGCTTCTCAACGAGATTCCACACTTTATTGCGCTTGAAGTTATTGAGTTCATCATGCATAGCTTCTAACCAATCCGGATCTTCAAGAGCTTCAAACACTTTCTTTGGTTCCACCATGGAAATATGAGCTTGATGTTCACTAAAGTTTGCCAATTGCCTTCTTGTGGTAACACCCTTCTTGTGGTCACCAATGATGTTATCTAGATGGTGAGCCTTTAATTCAAAGTCTCTTTCAATTCTTGCTTTACGACGGGCTTTGATATCTCTATTATTTCATTCGGGATCATATTGCTCGTGGTGATATTGAGCTTGGCTATATTCCAACCAAAGATCAACTTGCCGACATTTTCACGAAGCCACTTGATGAAGCAAGATTCACCTTCTTGAGGCATGAGCTAAATATCGTGGATTCTAGGAGCTTGACTTGACCATCTTGCATACACACCTATTTCTTGACTATCTATTTGGTTTAGGTGTAGGCATGGACATAGGGGGAGTGCGGTCCTAATCCATTGGACTATCCCTCCCCCCATTATGCCGATAGTAAGAATTCATTTGCATCTCTATATTCGTTCTATGAATTGTGAGCTTAAATGACTAGTAGTGGCCGTGGACCCAAGATATATCTTCGCGGTGTCACACCACATACTCATACATGGTGGCCTCGGCCACCGCCCTCTTTCTTGTGAAGAGTTGGTTTCATTTGGATTTCTTTTGGTTTTCTAGTGCTCCTATGGAAAACATGCTCAATTTGGTGTTTGTGTGTTTGCTTCTTGCAAATTGAGTATGAAGTACCATCTCCAGTGTGTTGATCTAATCCTATGCCTTTCTTCTATCTCAAAACAACTTCCATCTTGCACAAGTTCAAAATCCTTACACAAAAAGAGAAATCTGGGGTTTCTTAGGAGGCCCCGGTAGTACCGCCTGGTGGGATCCGGTAGTACCGAGCTCTGAATCTAAGCAGTTCATCTGCTCGCAAAGCTTCAGGCCCCGGTAGTACCGGATGTTCCGCCCCAGTACTACCGGGAATCGCGGGTATCAAAATATCCAGTGCGGGCGGGGTGGGGGTTATTCCCCATTCTTCCCCACCCGCACATCACCCACCCCGCCGCCTCCTCTGTCCCCTGCTCCAGCCGCCGCCCTTGGCCGCCGGTCTCCGCCATCTCCGGCCAGATCTGCTCCGTGGGAGCGATCCCCTCGTCGATCTCCTCCATGGCCTCCGGTATTTCCCCGTTCTTTGCATTCTTTGTTTCTATATCTTGAAACCTAGATGTATGGAGAGGAAACATTGGTAGCTCCGTTGGCAACGGTTAAAGTTGGATGGATGATCACCTAGGCCTTGTTAGCTAGCCTCTATGTGTAATGTATGGTTGAATCTCTCAATTTTGTGCCATTCTGCCTTGAATCGGCTCAGCCGGTACTACCGGGCTAGGCCCGGTACTACCGGGTTTTCCAAATTTGCTCGATTCAACCACTCTTTACTTTTATGGGCTAGTTTTTGGTTCCTTAATCCGTGAACTTGTGCACTCATCTATTCCCTGCCCTACCTATATGCTGAGGAGAGGTCACCTCTTGTGCGGAATCCGCACTTTTACACAAATGATCAAGAAGCAATCTACAAGGAAATTTATCTCCATAAGAAGTACTCCATGGTTGATCAACACACCCTTGATATTTCTCACATGAAAAACTCGAAGCACAAGGGCTACTTTGATGAGACACTTGCAATGTGTGAAGAGTTTGGACTGATTGACATCATGAAGGAGAACCATCCCTACATAGAGTACTACATTATTCAGTTCTTTGCCACCGTCTACTTGGACCATGATGAAGCCCGGACTCTTTGGTGGATGACCAAGGACACCTTGCTTTCTGCCACCTTGGCGGAGTTTGGAGAGGTTCTAGGCTATGAAGACAAGGGTGAAAGTGTTGCTAGTGGATGGAGATGCCATGACAATGATCGATCCAGCTCCAAGGATGTTCTAGGACCAATCACTATGGAAAGAGGCACCACTGGTAAAACTGCTCATCTTGTGCGTCCTTTTGAGATTCTCCACCGTGTCTATAGGGAAACCATTGCTCCTCGTGTGGGAAACTGGGATGAGATACATGGCTACATGTTTGACCTACTCAAACTCTCCTATGAAAATCAAGGCAAATGCAAGAAACTTGATGTGATGGATTGGATGTGGAATGACTTGTGGTCCACAATCATTGATAGAAGGGCCCCCATCTATGGCCCATTCATTATGAAGCTCATTCGCCGCAAGTGGGCTCTCAAGAAGAATGGAGAAGATATCATGAAGGATGGCAGCCCCGTTGTGCCTCATCTGGTGAAAGAACTGCGTATCAAGGCTCATCTTCCTCCCAAAACGAAGCCCATTGATCCTGAGTCTGCTGCTGAAGCTGAGAGAGCTAGTGGGAGTGCACCTCCCCTTGAGGAACCTTCATGGTTCAAGAAGCTGCAGATTAAGGCCAAGAGGGCCTTTTGCCTCAAACTTGATTTGGAAGACCGTCTGTATGAAGCTCATGTGTATCACAAGAAGGCAGCACAGCGACACAAAGCAATGATGAGGCATATGCAGATTCCAGTCTCAGATGGTTCTGAAGAAGTAATCACTCCAAAGGAGGAATGGGTGTCTGATGCATGTAAAATGCATACATGAACTTTGCACTTTATTCACTCATATTCTAATCATATTTGCATCATATAAGGGTTATACCACTGTTATTTAATGATTTTAGGAAATAAAATAATTGTTTCCTATTTTTATGGAATTAACCCTGCGCAGGCAGAAAACCCTATTTCTTTCCTTTTATGTTTCAGGGACCCAAACGTCGTCATAAAATTCTGGAAAAATACAGAGGTCATTATTTTGGAAGGAAAAGACGTAGGAGCGAAGGAATCAAGCAAACGGAGCCCGCAAGGCAAAAAGGGGGTGGCCCACGCGGCCAGGTATAGTGCCCGCGTGGGACTACCCCGTTTGGGCCTCGTGGCTCCGCAGCCGTCGATCCTTTCTCCACCGCCTTCGTCTTGACCTAAAAACGCCTATAAAAAAGGTCCCATGACGTTTCGCGAAAGGGGGCGGCGGAGAAACACAGAACACGAAACAGAGAGTCAGAAGGCTGCCGCCGGAGAAGATCGGAGGGGGGAAACGCCGCCGGAATCACCTCCGGAGGGCTCCACCCCCCTCCGGCGTGTTCATCATCAACATCTACAGCAAGAACTTCTCCACCATCATCACCATGATGAAGGGGGAGTAGTCCACCCCCTGGACTAGGGTTTGTGGTGGTAACTTTTGTATCTCTCCTCTCTCTTGAGCTTCACTAATTAGTACCGTATGAGCTGCTGAACATGATTACGGTCATCTATGTAATACCTTTGTGGTGAATATTGTGGTGTGAGATGATTTGTTATGCATTTACCGTTGTGTTGGAGCTTTTGTGATTTGTCATACTTTGAAGTATGATGTATGTGGGTACGGGATGGCCGATGTGACACGGCATAGGTATTGAGTGACACAGTACCGCCCAACATCCTTTATCTGGGGGTAAAAAGAAAGAGTATGATGTGGGAGTGAGAGAAACCACGCTAGCCTTACGAGGGGTGACCTAGCAACACAAATGAGTATTTCTTTCAACTATGTGTTTTAGGACATATAGCCGTCATAAAAAGCTACCATTAAAACATGACAATTGTGTGTACTTTATCTATAACATGATGATCACCGTAGATGAGAGAGAGAGAGGATTAAGTGAACCCATGAACCATGTCCATTGTTCCTATAAGAAACACACATTTGAGCTTGTCCTCTTGCTACATAGAGGATTGGGCTTTCTCTCTTTGAGAGCTTTCACTTGCTACTACCTTTGTCTTGTCCTCTTGCAAAGAAGAGGATTGGGACACTTTTACATCCATCAAACCAACCATCTTGTTCTCTAAACTTGTTTAGTGCATAATCAACTAAAACTTGTGACACTTTAGTTGTAGGGAATAGATAACTTTTCCTTCTTGCTCCTGCGGATCGATACCTTACTTCCACATTGAGAGGTGCTACAGTGATCCCTTGCTCTTGGGGGTTATCAAGTACTTTTCTGGCGCCGTTGCCGGGGAGCGTAGCGCTTAAGTTTCTATTCTTGTGTGCACTAGACTAAGCTTGGGGAGGTTCTCTTTTATATCTTGCAATCATCTAAGCTTGGGGAGGTTCTTTGACTTGTTTGATGATACTATGTCTCCCATTTATGATGATGAATATGATATTTTCAGTCCACCCACTATTGAGTATAAAGTTTATTGTGATTATGATATGCCTCCTATATATGATGATTACAATGATTATTATGAATGTTTTACTCCCACTATTCCTAATGAAACTGTTTATGCTTATGTGGAGAGTAATGATACTTTTATGCATATGGATCATGATAAGAATGTTTCATGTGATAGCTATATTGTTGAGTTTATCAATGATGCTACTGAAAGTTTTTATGAGAGAGGGAGACATGATTTCATATATCTCAAAAATATTAAGTCTTCTCTCTTTTTGTTGAAAATTTTGAAGTTGCACTTGCTTTGCCTTCCTATGCTAGTCACTTTGTGCTTTATTGATTTATTTTCTTACAAGATCCCAATGCATAGGAAGTGGGTTAGACTTAAATGTGTTTGATATTTGCTTCTTGATGCTCTTTTATATTCAACTCTTATTCCTATGTGAGCATCATTAAAACTATCAAGCCTAGCTATATGGCTATAAAGAAAGCGCTTTGCGGGAGGCAACCCGGTTATTTTTTGTGTGATTTTCTTTGTGTCCTCTTGCTGTACAAGAGACTTTGTGTTAGTTTAGTTCTGGAGTTTTCAATAAAGTGCCAAGTTTTACCCTTTTTGGTTTGAAAAGTTGCTTATAGCGTTCGGAGATTTTATTCCTGCACGAGTCAGTGCACGGTATGATTTTTAATTCTTATTCTGTAACTCCGAATGAGCTCATATTTGAACTGTAGTTGCAACTTTTCATCCTCTGTATGCATGAATTTTTTCGGAATTTTTCGAGAAAGTTTGGTAGGGTAGAAAAATACGTTTTGCTGCTGCTGTTTTTCTGGACAGATTCTGTCCCATTTTGTTTGATGCATGCTTTGAGCTTTTAAGTTGAATCTTTTTGATCCAATTGAGTTTATGAGTAGGCATACAACATTATACACTTTCTGGACATCTCATATGAATTTTTGTTCAAGGATTATATGCAGCAAGAACCTATTTGTTTATCACTATTAATGCACCCCACAGAAAAGAAATGGGAGAAACGGTGTTTTGAAGTTTTTTCACAGGGATTGGAGGAGATGCACCAAGAGCTATCCAAGGATGGTGAAGACCATAAGCTTGGGGATGTGAAGACAACCCCGCTGGACCTACACACTCTCGGTTTGCACACGTCCAACTTCTGTTTTTCGATCGAAACACTTTATCGCATAAACTTGGAGCGTCTTTTTGTTTGTTTTTGTTTGATTTGTTTGAGAGACCACCACACTATCATTTATATATGAGAGAGCTACTGGAAATATGGGTTGAAATATGTTGGATGCTTTTATAAGATTGGGAAAAGGGATGTTTGAGTTGATTTTTAATGATACATATAGTTGCATGATTCATGAGCTTGTTTATGAGTAATAGTTTGCAAATTCTTTTTAGAGCTATCACTTATTCATGTTTTGGTGCTGATTGTTATTTTACTTGGTTTAACATGGATTAGTTAGTTCTATGGACACTCATGCATGCATCTAGATGGTCAACTTTCTCCCTTTTGCTAGCCCAAAAACTCCAACAAGTCAAAAACTTGTTTCCAACACCTTCAACCAAAGTTATTCCAGTGAGTCCACCATATCTACCTATTGGCTTTATGCTATTCCGAGTATGTTTAACATGTTGTTTGTGTTATCTTACCTCTGAATGAAAATGTTTATGTTATTGATTGCAATGGAAAAAGTTGGTTATATAGCTCTCACGAACTTGATGCACAATGTTCTTTTATTTGCATAATAAAACTTGACCCATTGTGATTAAGATTATGATGTTAGTGGCTTGATAATGTTTTGGGTTGGAAGTTAGCCCATATGTGCTGTCACATGGCAAGCTTTCAACACGCTCTTCATCTCATTTAGTTGATATCATGTGCTTTTGTCTATGGATGCTTATCATGTTGAAATAAATGTGGAAATAGAGTGAGTTTAAATGAGTTTGTATAAATGGTTAGAGAGACGCCTGGGCCGCTAATCTAAGCCATGCATCATTCATGGTGGAAATTTACTTACATACTATGGTGAACCTTCTGTGATACACCTTGCAATAAAAAGCTATTCCAATGGTAAATAAAAAGGGTGTTGAGATTGTTCATTTTGTTTGTTTGTCTTGTCATTTTGATATGGGCTTGTTCCATATCTTGGGACAAGAGGTACCCCAGTTGACGCTCTTGATGATACTATTATTACTTACAATGATATTTAATTGAACTTGCTTTGTTTCCCAAGTTGAGTAACACATGGTGTAAGTACTTGTATTCAAGGGGCATGAGACATTCAACCTTCTTTGTCAAGCACACTACTCATATTTGCTTTCACTTAACTTAATCATTCAAGATGCTATGATAGGGGCAATGAGAGCTTGACACCAATGAATACCTTATTGCAATCATTAACTTAAGTAGAAGAGTTTGGAAGTTGGATGAAACTTATGCATGCTTTACCTCTACTCACATATACATCTTTCCAAAGTGTCCACCTTCATATTCAGATTTTCATCTACACTCTATGACCATGTAGGATGTTCTACTTATCATTATGCATACATGTGTCCATATTACTTGCTCTATGTTACACTTTGTGAACTATCAATGAACATCCTTGTCTTGAATACTTGATATCACTTCATAAACTATTTGCATATTGCTACTCCTTTGAAGAATGAATCATTTGACTTATGTAGCAATTGTAATCATCTTTGATATCCATTGTTAGTATTAAATTGCAAAGTCCATGTTAGTTTTATCACCTTCATACTCGAGGACGAGCATGGTTAAGCTTGGGGATGTTGATGCATGTAAAATGCATACATGAACTTTGCACTTTATTCACTCATATTCCAATCATATTTGCATCATATAAGGGTTATATCAATGTTTTTAATGATTTTGGAAATATAATTGTTTCCTATTTTTATGGAATTAACCCTGCACAGGCAGAAAACCCTATTTCTTTTTTTAATGTTTCAGGGACCCAAACGTCGTCATAAAATTCTGGAAAAATACAGAGGTCATTATTTTGGAAGGAAGAAGACGTAGGAGCGAAGGAATCAAGCAAACGGAGCCCGCAAGGCAAAAAGGGGGTGGCCCACGCGGCCAGGTACAGTGCCCGTGGGACTACCCCGTTTGGCCTCGTGGCTCCGCAGCCGTCGATCCTTTCTCCACCGCCTTCGTCTTGACCTAAAAACGCCTATAAAAAAGGTCCCATGACGTTTCGCGAAAGGAGGCGGCGGAGAAACACAGAACACGAAACAGAGAGTCAGAAGGCTGCCGCCGGAGAAGATCGGAGGGGGGAAACGCCGCCGGAATCACCTCCGGAGGGCTCCACCCCCCTCCGGCGTGTTCATCATCAACATCTACAGCAAGAACTTCTCCACCATCATCACCATGATGAAGGGGGAGTAGTCCACCCCCTGGACTAGGGTTTGTGGTGGTAACTTTTGTATCTCTCCTCTCTCTTGAGCTTCACTAATTAGTACCGTATGAGCTGCTGAACATGATTACGGTCATCTATGTAATACCTTTGTGGTGAATATTGTGGTGTGAGATGATTTGTTATGCATTTACCGTTGTGTTGGAGCTTTTGTGATTTGTCATACTTTGAAGTATGATGTATGTGGGTACGGGATGGCCGATGTGACACGGCATAGGTATTGAGTGACACAGTACCGCCCAACATCCTTTATCTGGGGGTAAAAAGAAAGAGTATGATGTGGGAGTGAGAGAAACCACGCTAGCCTTACGAGGGGTGACCTAGCAACACAAATGAGTATTTCTTTCAACTATGTGTTTTAGGACATATAGCCGTCATAAAAAGCTACCATTAAAACATGACAATTGTGTGTACTTTATCTATAACATGATGATCACCGTAGATGAGAGAGAGAGAGGATTAAGTGAACCCATGAACCATGTCCATTGTTCCTATAAGAAACACACACTTGAGCTTGTCCTCTTGCTACATAGAGGATTGGGCTTTCTCTCTTTGAGAGCTTTCACTTGCTACTACCTTTGTCTTGTCCTCTTGCAAAGAAGAGGATTGGGACACTTTTACATCCATCAAACCAACCATCTTGTTCTCTAAACTTGTTTAGTGCATAATCAACTAAAACTTGTGACACTTTAGTTGTAGGGAATAGATAACTTTTCCTTCTTGCTCCTGCGAATCGATACCTTACTTCCACATTGAGAGGTGCTACAGTGATCCCTTGCTCTTGGGGGTTATCAGTGTCCAAGCACGGTTTCTGGAGTGATGAAGATGCTCCTCCAGATGGTGATCGCTTCCAGGCCTCCTCCTCTTCGACCCACCACGGCGCGGGTGGAGCTTGATGCTCCTAGGGACGTGTTAGCATCGCGCTTCTCCCTTTTTGGCATTTCGATGACAAAGGGGGAGAATGTGTTCTATTTAGGATGTGCCGTGGGATTTGCATGGGTGGAAACACAAGCTTGCACTTCGTTTGATCTTTATGCTTGTGTTTCATCTTTATTTGGATATTTGCTTTGAACTTCTCTATGCATGATGTAAGACATGCCATGACCTTGTGTTATTGTAATAAGACCTATCTAGTATGGTACTTGCTTATTGTTGCTTATTATGTGCAAGTTGCTATTTGTTTATCCATATGAACTTGCTTGGTTTGTAAAATATAGGGGGAGCTCCGCCCATTTTATATGGTGTGTTTTTGCATTCAAAAGTAAATTCCTAATAAACACACAATTTGGAGAGCCCCGTCTATCTTTTGCAAATCATTTTGTTTCTCCTAAGTGTGTTGTCATCAAACACCAAAAAGGGGGAGATTGAAAGGGCATATCCTTCCCCAAAGTGTTTTGATGTTTGTTGACAACACACTTAGATGTCTAATGTGTGTGCTAAAAGTGTGCAGGATTGTATCAATTGATATTGCACAGGTTTTGTCTCAAGAAAAGGAAGAAATGCAGTCTTCATTGCGTCAGCAGGTACTACCGGGTTCACCCCGGTACTACCGGGTGTTCTGCCGTGCGGAACTACCGGGCCCAGTACCGGGCCCAGTACCGGATCTCCAAATGCTCCCTGGACTCGCTCGTATTTTATCCGGTAGTAGCCCCGGTAGTAGCGCGGTACTACCGGGTGGGGAGCACTACCGGACCAGGCGGTCCGGTACTACCGATGCGCGCTGGAGGAGGCGTTGACCAGTCCTTCGAGTGGCTGTCTTTTCCCTGTCAGTCGGTACTACCGGGTGAGGCCCGGTACTACCGCTGCGGGCTGTTTACAGCTTCAACGGCCAGATTTCTGGGAGGGGTATTTATTCCCCTCCACCTACCTCCAGCTCCCTAGCTTGAACACTTGAAGAACACCATTGATTGCAAGCTCAAGATTTGATAGATCTCCCAATCCCTCCACCCAAACTCGTTGATACTTGGAGGATTGAAGGAGAAGCCCCGGATCTACATCTTCACCAAGCCGTTCTTCATTTCCCCCTCATTCACTTGAGGGACCCTTTGCTAGGATTTCCATTAGGAAAACCTAGCCTCATATTGTACTCACTTGATTGTCTTTGTGACAGATTTGTAGCTGTTCGGGAGCCCCCAATCCTCTTGTGGGTTGTGCCCCGGATCGTTGTTGTAAGGGCTCCGGATTTCGCCTTGAAGGATTCCGATAGTGGAAGGTGAACCAAACCTTTGTGGTGCGGTTCATCGGAGAAGAAGGTGCACCCGCCTTTGTGGCGGTTGAGTATTGACCTTTGTGGTAGCTCACACCTCTCCAACGAGACGTACTCCACTAAAAAGGAGGAACTCGGGATTACATCCGTGTCTCTGCGTGCTTTCACTTTCGGTTACTTCTATCCTTATTTATAGTCTTTACTTCGTGTATCTTGTTTAGTTGCTCGCTTGTCATATAGGTAAATTCACCTTAGTTGCATATCTAGAGAATTTACCTTTTGTGTCAAGCCTAATTTGAAAAAGTACTAAAATTGAAGTAGCACCTATTCACCCCCCCTCTAGGTGTCATACGATCCTTTAACTAGCCCGCCGCCACACCTCTCCCTATCCCTTCCCACACCCTGGTCGCCGCCTGAGGATGTCACCGGGCAAGCCCGTGCGGTGCTGATGATGGTGGCGGTGAAGCCCTAGTCGTGCCGCCAGCTCTGAACGCTGGGCCGACGTCTCTGGATCGAGATGACGGCGTCGACTCGGTCGTGGCCGTGAATGCTGGCACATGACGCTGGTCTTGCGGCCGCTGAGTGGGTGGTGCGGCGCGAGGGGCTCCCGTCGACCTTTGGCTTAGTTCTATGAAAACCGACGTCTCCGAACGGTGTTGCTCCCTCCCCTCGGACGGATACTGTGCGTGTTGGCTGGTGGATGGTGCTAGGGTGCTCGGGATCGGGAGGAACCTTGGTCGGCGGTGGCCACCATGTCGAAGGCGCCTCGGCGTTGGACCTGTCCTCGGAGGCTTCATTGAGGTACCCTTCCCTGTTCCTAACCCCTTTGCCTTTGGATGAAAACCCTAATCCTCTGCTTGGGCGGCGGCGGTGTTACGATGTAGTTCACCTTCCTGGATTGTGGGGTGGTTGGTGAGTGGCTCTGCTCAGTGATGATGTGTGGTGGTGTGGATGGTTTGCGACAACAACGCCCGTGGCTGAGTGGGTGGTTCTGAGCTCGTGGTGTCGCTCTTACCTTTGTGGCACCTTTCTTCAGAGGATCGACGCCCTCAGACCTGGGCAGAGGGGATAAGGTTCCCCTCTACGGCTACAACGGCTTTTAGTGGTGGCAAGCTCTTGGTGCTCCGGTGAGCCCTGTTCGGTTGTTGTGGTGTTGTTGTTCTCTTGGTGCCGATCTTCCTGGTGTATGCCTTCGTTTTGCAGGTTCCGTTTTGCTATGTGGTTGTGCCGCAGTTGATGGCGGCGTTCGTGTGCAGCTTCGGGGCATTTGTCGTTCTTACCATCTCCAATGGCCAATTTGGGTCCGCAGCTCGCGTGAGTTGTCCGGTGAACCTCTCTGTCCCCGATGGTGCAACGCCCTTCGAGGCAAGGTGAGAGGGAAAGGGCCCCTCTTCAACGATAGAGACAGCGAGTGAGCACCATTGGTCTGTTTGGCAGCGACGTAACTATGTTCTCCCGTTGCAAGCGAAGCTTCTTTTTCCTATTTTATGTTTGCTTGTTGCCTGAGACTTTGTAAGCTGTGTGTACGTTCTCTTGTAAGCTGTGTGTACGTGCTCTGTATCGGACTGGCTGTAAGTGGTTTTATTAATTTAAAGTCAGGCATTATGATCCAAAAAAAATTAACGCTTTTGTGGATGTGTTCAAGCAGCAGCTAACTGCTAGAAAGCTTAAGCTGGCGTTTGGTCGATTTTCTTCATGAATATGATCTTCCCTGCTCTGATCGTTGTTTAACCATCGACTCACTACACTCTCATGTCTCATCATCTTCTGCGCTAACCGTGTTACTGTTGCAATTTCCTCACTGTTTATTAAGTCTTGTTGCAACTGTTCCTCGTCGTGTTTCAAAGAAAAAACTACTGTGAGGCTGTCATTATTTTTAAGCCGGTTACGAGGAGTGCAGGTTACAATTAGTTTATCGGTTGAGCCGGAAAGTTTTCTGCAGAAACAGAATAGTCCATGCAGAAAAGAGAACACCACAAGGCGATGCTATTTCGATTTTACAGATCACACAATTGTTTTCAGTTGATTGTTTGACCCACCAGACACAAAAGTCATATTTGATTGCAAGAAGCCGATAAACCAGCAATGCCAGACTGGAAAATGTTTATAGACACTTTGTACACTCGAAAAAATGCCTTTTGCGTTTTTTTGAAACCTAATATACATTTAATAAATTCTTTAGAAATATTTATGAACATACTTATTAGACTACGCTTTAGAGTACCATGTTGAGATATGTAAAAATATTCAGGTTTTTTTTTTTAGTGAGTACAAGGGGCTGAAACAGAAGTTCAGCAAATTACAAGGAGGACCCTTACAAAGATCAAAAACAAAGTCCAAACCTCCCTGCAATCCGACCACGTCGTCGTCCCAGGCGCCGTCGGTGGCGTGCTGTCGCCGCTCTTACTCTCCAAGCCTTGGAACGAGAGCTCCCCCGAGCGGACGGGGAGTCGCCGATCGTCGGCCCCGAAGGACCTACACCAACGGACGCCGTCGTCGCCGAACCGAACCTCCACAGCCTCCTGCACGATGTCGTCGACGCCGGATCCGCCGTCCCACGGCAACCGGCGAAGGGGAAGTCCACGCACGGCAGGTCCGAAGAGCCGCGAGCGTGGAGGCGACAGAAGACCAGCAGCAGAGCTCCACAGAGCGCCGCCGCCGGAGAGGGAAGCTTCCACCTGCAAAAACAACACCGACCGCGCCGTCACCTCCTCCGCGCCGCCGGCTGGAAAGAAAAGGACCCTACACTATAAACACATCGCGGATCGGGGTTCCCCCGTCCTCCCGCCGCCGGAGCGGCCGGCGGAGGGCGAGGCAACCGCCGATCCGGCGACGGCGAGGTGGATCTTCTTCTTTCGCCCAGAAAATCTCCCTTCGGCACTGTAGACGGGGAAGGGGACGGTCCAAGGTCCGACTATCATTTTTAAAAATATTCAGGTTGATCATGAGAAACACATATACATATATACTGTTAATAATTTGTTTGCTGCCACACATTAATCAATGGACGCATATGGGGTTTATCTGTTTTCTTATATTTAAAGGGACTGAAGCTAATGCTAGATTTATTTAAAAGACAGTTATTCCTAGATGAGGGCCTCTTTGATTTGGAATAAAAACAAAGGAAAAACAGTGAATGTAATAAGATCCAGCACAAATCTTGTTCTACTTTTCATCCACTGTCAGCACAAATCTTCTTAGTACGCAGCCTCACACTGAATTTTGCCACTGATTTGTGTGCGAGTAGTAATCTGTATTGCCAAAGAGAGGACCCAGAAGAAGGCCTCCCCTGGAGGGCCAACGTCGTCTAGCTCACAATTGCAGTTCATGTGTGGCATTGGAGCTTCTGCTGGTACTAGGGTCGTATGTCATAGTCATACCATACCAGTGGCTATCGAAACGAAAAACTGTAGTTTGTATCGGACTGAATCTTAAGAAATGTTTCCGTATTGCTAGGGTGTAGAAAATGCAATCGAGTACACAGTTCTTACTCCAAAGTCCAAAACGAAAACAAATTCTGAAGCCAAGTGGTAACATCGGAGTTGATTCAGTCTACAGATGAGGCATACAAGAAGCAAGCTGGAATTTAATTAACAGACCGACAGGGAAAGCAGCAGAACCATCACTAGGAGTCGGAGGGCGGCGCCGTGTCCTCCTCGCCGGCGCTGTCGGACTGGATGGCGGGAGGAGCTGGGCCTTGCGGCGGGTGTCGCGGGGCGGGACGGGGACGGCGAGGAAGTGCTTGGTCTTGGAGATGGGGCGGGAGGGGAGGAGCTCCACCACGTCGCCGACCTTGAACCGGTTCTCCGGGTCGTGCGCCTGGTACTTCTTCTTGATGCGCTCCCGCCGGTGGTACTTGGGGTGCGGCGCCAGGCGCACCACCTCCACCCCCACCGTCTTGTTCGCCTTCGTCGTCACCACACGCCCCGTCAGCTGCTTCGCCGCCTCGATGCGGCCCAGCAGCGCCGGCCGGAGGACGCGACGGCGACATTGGGCGTGAGGTGGAGCTGAAGCGGGGACGCGAAGGAGGAGCCGAGCAGCATCTTCTCTCCTTCCTTTCTTCCCTGTCGCGCGCGCGCTCACGCCTGGCTCGGAGGTGGGATAGGGATAAGGTTTTGTTTGGGGGTTTCTTTCTTGCTGGCCTTCTTGCGTGTACCACTTAAATTGAGATGTTTCAGGATGAGAGCTTGTAAGATTGCTCCGTTAAGATAAAAAAAAAAGTCAGATGCGAGCAAAAGTCGAAATCTTTATGGAATGTCACAACAGAGAACAACACTAGTCGAGTGAATTGCGAATATTACCTCTAATATTTCTACAACTTGTGACATTCCATAAATTAACTTAATGAGAATTTTGTCACCTTTACCTGGTTTAATTTTTGTGTGTGTCCGATAGGTAGATCACCCTACACCAATTAACTTAGGGCAACTCCAACGTGCCGAGCCAAACGAAAAAAATGTTTGGGTCGAGAAACGGAACAACGTCCAGCGGCTCCGACCCAAATCCGTTTTTTCTCGTCAATACACCCAACGCGGCGACACATTTAATCCACCATGTCTGATTTCTTCTCAAATTGAAGTTTGCATTTTATATTTAGGTTGAAAGATTACATAGTTTTGAGACAACATTCTACTAAAAGATAAATTTAATCTAATTCTAAATTATTACTCTGAATGTGGGCGATGGAGATTCCGACAATTTAAACCAAATTGGCCGCGTGAGGGCGGCGTTAGGCTTGCCGGGACGGACTTGCTGACTCTTCTGGCGGCAGGATCGGCCACGCGGGCAGACTTCCTGGTTCCTTTAGCCCTCCCCGTTTAGTGGTAGGTTTACGAAGTGGGCCAACAATTTTAATAAAATTTGCCGCGCGTAGTAGGCGGCGACGGTAGTAGGCCTTCACCTGGAGCTACTGGCCCCGGCGGCCTCCTTGGCCTCAAGGGCATCCTTGCGGTGGAGGGCACGACCCGCAGATAGTGATTCGCGGGCCGCCAGCGCCATCTGGCCCGCTTCCTCCTTGTGGAGCTCGCAGACAAGCGTGGCACACCAAACTCGGTCGGCGCGGAGGGCCTCGAACGACTGCTCCATGCCCCCCTGCAAGTGCGGGTCATCGACGCCCTCCTCCCGCATGTCCTCCTCCTCGTCGCTGGTATAGAAGAACTCGGGTCCTCCTCATTGGCGGCAGGTGCGGTGGCGGGTGCGACATCCGCGACTCCCGCGCCGTACGCCTCCTGCTCGAGGTCGGGGACGTCGGAGAACGCTGCATCCTTGGTCCTCCTCACCTGCTCCGGCATCGGGCGCGGAGGCCGAGAGTGGCTGCCGCAATAGCGCACGAGCCCGCTCCGTCGGGCGCCGATCTGGTCTAGGAGGTGCTGAGGTGGTGGTGGCAGCGGCAGATCCATCCTAGTAGTTGGGAAGGGGCGAGAAGGTGTGGCGGTCGTAGCTGGGGAGGATGTGGGCGATGGTAGGGTTAGGCTCGCCGGCGTCCATATAAAGACCTCGCCCACCGCATTGAATACAGTGGTTGACCGTTCGGTGAGGCTGACAGCCGTGCCAAGGCAGCCGAGGACGTACACTAGGAGGGTTCGAGAGTGTCCACCGCAGATCCAAAAGCGGACTCAAATTTAAGCCGGAAGTGGATCCACGCGGACATAAAAACGAACACCGGACCAAAGTGGATCTTGGACTCTAGATGCAGAATAAGTTTTGCCCGCCACGGCGCAACCTTCCACCCACATGGCCGAAGCACACCGGCAACACCTGCTACCACACTTCTCGACGAAGGAGATACGAGAATAAAAAATCAAATACTCCAAAAAATCTCTTACCCCAAAAACAAGGTAGAAAAATACAAAATGCCAGGTGCTAATGTCTAGCACACGGTGCACTCCTCGCAGATACACATTATTTACCGATTTTATTTACATATTTTATTTTTTGTTTTTAATACGACCGGACGCATCAGCTCAGCTCGTGTGGATCTTTGCAGTGACGCGTGTGCATCGATCCAGGGACGGGCCTCGCTGAGAGGCAGCGCTGTCTTTCTTTTTAGCCAGCTTTTTTTTCCGACGGTCGCGTGTATCTGCGAGGAGGCGATACGAACGCCACGACCCCAGCTTATATGCTGGTGAAATATCTAGCGTGCTAGCGGTATATGGGACTAATCATACACCGGCATAGCCCGTCGCGGCGTTGCTCCAGACGTTAATGGGCCTAGCCCAGCTACGGATGTGGGCCGGATTGACAAGTGCAAAAGGAAAAACCAATTACGGGGTAATGCTGCGGGGTGTAATGGGCTGCCGGCCCACATCTCACCCGGCCGCGGCCGAGCCCTTCTCACCCGACGAACCCTCGTTTAGTACCACATCGTATAAAGAAACGAGACGGGAGCAGTTTATAAACAGCGATCCAGAGAGTGTAATCACCAAGCGGAAAGCTTGGTTAGCTAATCTCCAATAGACGAGTGTGAAGTGTGAAGGAACGGGCATGCAAGTGGCTCGGTCATCGCGACGAGTCTAGCTTGAACAACATGTCTTTAGGGGCCACACCGAAATGGTGTGGTAGCACTTTTTTTCTCTTCATCCCCGTGAGGTCCCGGTAGACCAGACGACCTCCCGTCTAATCCCCTTTCCTTCTCCTCCCAATCCCGCATACCCACCACCTCATGTTAGCTGGCGATGACATGACGGCAGCGAGCCAGGAGGGGGCAACGCCTAGGGTGGCTGCCTCGATGGATATCCAGGGAGACGAGTCTCTCTCTCTCTCTCTCTCTCTCTCTCTCTCTCTCTCTCCTTCCTGATCCCCTCTTCCTTCCCGCGAGGTCACGACAGACCGAGAGACCTCCTCCCCAATCCCCGTCCCTTCTCCTCCAATCCTCCATACCTACGGCCTACCACTTCGTCGTAGCTTGCAATGACATGGTGACGATGAGCCTGGAGGAGCCAACGCCTAGTGTGGCTGCCTCGATGGATATCCAGGGCGACGACAAATCGACAAAGAAGGATCTCAGGGCGAGCGACGAGGCGCGTGGTCATCCCGGTGGGCTCGTCGCCTATCTCTCTCACTCCCTCTCATATCTCTTCTCTTCTCTTCTCCTCCTCCCCAATCCCCTTCACTTCTCCTCCAAACCTCCAGGTCTACCACCTCGTTGTAACTGGCGATGGTATGGCGACAACGAGCCTGGAGGAGGTAGTGCCTATCAAGAAACTTAGGGTCGCTGTGGGGAGCTGCTAACGCCATGCCTCGATGAATTGCCAGGTTGACGGTAAATTAACAAAGAAGGATCTCAGGGCAGAGAGGCGAGCCTCACGGCAGTGAGCCGACCACGCATAGGGAAGGAGAGGTTCGATCGATGATTACGGAGCGAGAAATAAGGTGCAGTCGAGCGAAGCAGGTCGCTAGAGGTGGGGAAGACGGCCTACTAGGGTTAGGCTTCTACTTTGTCAATTTGCTGCCCTAAAGTGACCTAACACGGGGTGACCATGAATTAGCATCCCCACTAAAAGATGTCGACCACCGGATCCCCCGACTTTCAAACACCCACCTAGCAACGAACCCGTCGCGCCGTTGCTCAAGGCGTCAATGGGCCGAGCCCAGCTATGGATGTGGGCCGGATTGACAAGGACAAGTGCAACAGCGGTGGGCCGAGCCACAACTTGCCGTACATGCGGCGGTCCATTCCAGCCCCTCGTCTCGTCGCCGACGGACCTAGGATTGCAGAGTTCCTAGCAAACATGATTAACTTCCCCAAAAAAAAGAAAAAGCAAACATGATTAACTGAATATATACATGAACGGATCATCTGGCATCAGATGAGGTTGTGCAAGACGTGCACAAGAGCATCCGCATAGTCTTCCCCTAGCTTCAGCAGCGTCCCGGCAACCGCATCCGCCACACCCTCCAGAGCCTCCGCGAGCACCTTGGCCGCCTCCTCGCTGCCGTCCCGCGCCGCTTCCATGAGCTCCCCCACTGCTGACGCTGCGAAGTCCGCCGTGCCAGCCACCACGCTCCATACGGCCTCAAGAAACGCCGACACGACGGCGGCCGCCACGTCCCAGACTAGGCCGAAGACGAACTCGGCCGCCGCTTCGATGGCGCCCTTGGTGGCCTCGAGCACCGCGTCGGCCGCCTGACCTGGTAGCCTGACCAGGTCCACCGCGGCGGCGACTAGGAGGGCCAGGCCATGGAAGAGCACCACGACGGCGAGCTCCAGGAACGAGCCCAGAAGCCATAGAACTAACCTTATGAGCGCAACAAGTGCCATGCATGCGCCAGCCTCAAACAAAATGGTCCTGGCCTAATACATCATGTACGCTGAGTATAGTTTGGTTGTTTGCTTGGAGTGCAATCACAGAAGGCGTAGACGTGGATGGTTGTTCCTTGTAAGGTTTCCTCTAGGAACTTTTCGTGAGTGTAGTATATATATGTGGTACACAAGTTGTTGCTTCTAAGGTTTGCTTTAATTTGATCGACACAAATATGGGAAATGGGTCTTTGCTTCCGTGTGTAGCAACTCGAAAGTGGAGTGATGTAAGGTGCATTGTTTCATTGGAACTGTTTCATTCAAGGAAAATGCTATTTCTCAGCCGGTTGTAGCTACAGCCGGGCCGCTTGGCGACGCACGAGGTCGTCCCTACCTCTGATCCCCACGCAAGAGGTATTGAACTGTTTCATTCAAGGAAAATGCTATTTCTCAGCCGGTTGTAGCTACAGCCGGGCCGCTTGGCGACGCACGAGGTCGTCCCCTACGAGGAGAGAGAACTTTTTCATTCAATACCTCTTCTTGATGTTACCTCTTGATCGACTTCGAATTGTGCCCTCTTCGTGGCTTTATTAGTCGACCCACGCCATCATGGGATGGATTTGGGCGGCGGTCCTCGATGTTCCTCGTCGTTGACATCTCCATCCTCCCGCACTCCATCTTCGTCAACAGACAACATTTGGGCGCATTCGCAAAAAAACTTTTCGGCGGAAATGTGGAATTTCACAAGGGGGCGGTCTCCAGTGAGGTAGTGCTTGATCGAGCCGCGTGTTCTTTGTTTATGTTTCTGCGCGCACGGTATTGTATAGTGGAGAACTGAGTTAATCAAGGAGCAAATCACATTGAGTAGCGTTGATAGAACAAATAACACTGAAACAAAATCAAAGTACAAGAAAAACAAAGATGTAGACTAACCGAGAAAAAGTTTAGAAACACTAGAAGCAAATCACATTACCACTAGACACAATACTAGACTAAGTGGGACAATACTTAAAACTCATGGAACAAAATCATGAGTAAAATAGGAACAATAATTTAGACCATCTTTTTTTTAGAAATGTGAGGAACAAATCACCATTGTTGGAACATATATAATAATAGACTAAGTGGAACAAACCACGACTACATAGGGAACAAAAACATTTAGACTAAGAGAAACAAAACTTTAATGCACATGGAACAAAAGAATTGCATTTTCTAGCAAAAAATGTATTCGATGGAACAAAATATAGTGCAAAAACAACCTCCGCAAGCAAAACAAATATTTCTAACATAAATTTCAGAGTAGTGGAACAAATAATAAAACTAGCGAAATAGCAGAATTGGACAAGGCTGGACAAAATTTGGACCATAATTTCAGCCTAGTCGAACAAATCAAAGACTACAAGAGGAACAAAAATGTGGAAAACATGGAACAAGTTTTTTTGACACAGTGGGGCAAAAATTATAGCACGAAGGAACAAATAAAATCTGCATGAGGAAGAAACAGTAAAACATGGGAAACAAAATATATGATCGCAGACAAATCATGAGTACAAAGGGAGAAAAGCTATGGGGAATAAAATTTTGACATCCATGAAACAAATCATGACGATGGAGGAACACATTATGAACAAACCGAAACAAAATTTAGAATTTGTGGAACAAAAGACGCGTACAAGAGAGTCATGCCAAACAAATTTAAACACATAAGGAACAAAACATCACTAGTACCAGAAAAAAAATAGGTTTCTTGGAACAAAAATTTATCACTGATGGAAGAAAATCAACTCATAAGGAACAAAATAAAAAATCATGGAAATACATGATTTAAAAAGGTAAAAGAAAAGAAAAATAGAAAGAACAAGCGTGAAAAAATACCAAAAGCAAAAGCGAAAATAAAATAAAAATATCAAAAGAACAAGAAACTGAAACTGAAATGAAGCAAAAACAAACGAGAACTGCTGCCCGGTATGGAACGAAGAATAAAATAAGTGAACACGCTAAACAGGCGGGCCCGTGAAAATTTTATACTCCGTACTGTATAAGCGAAAATGGTGGTACATTTCGCGCGAGCGATACAGAGTCGTTTCCGCGGTAATGGCATGGCCCGGCCAGGATCAATCGTACTAATGGGCCGGCTAACTTCGCTTGCCTCACCCGCCCCATTCCGTTCCGAGGCCTTTACTGCGGCCTAAGGCCTTCGTACAAAAGCGTGAGTACGCTCGGTTCAGTAATTCATTGCCAATTCTCAAAAAAAAAAAAGTAATTCATTGCCTGGACTTCTAGTCCCACATCGCTACAAGAAAAGAGAAGTGAGCAGCTTATACACGGGTACCGACCAGAGCTATCACCAGTTGGCACGCCTGGTGAGCTACTCTACAATAGACGAGTCACGAGTGTGAACAACGGCTTGCAAGTGGGTCACGATTGTGATGATGAGTCTAGCTTGAACAACAGGTTATTAGCTCAACAAGAAAGTTAGGAGAATCGCTGACCGACAGTCCAATGGCATACATGTGTTTTCCCGACCAATTGTCTCTTATGAGCTTTCCCGACCCACGGTCAGTCAAAGAAAGTGACTATTGCTTTCCCGACCCACGGTCAGTCGAAGAAAGTGACTATTGCCGCAGACAGCTGTAGGGAATGCATTTTCGTAGTTTAGTGCCCCCTCCCCCAAACGGCTGCAATGCCCCGTGCCGCCACCACTACAGGAGATGGAAGAAGTGGCATCCTCGCTCCAGAGCCTCTCGAGCTTTGTCTGGCGAGGAGGAGGGGAAGGGTGGGGAGGGACTAGAAAGAGGTGGCACCATGGCCTGGAGTGGTAATTAGAATCAACCTGGTCAGACAATTGTTGCGGCAATAATACTCTACCGGTTTGCTGCAGCGCAGAAGAAGCTGAAGCCTTGGCCCTCCTTCACGGAGCTCGCCTAGCTAAAGATTGGACGACAGAGCCTGTCATCTTCGAATCAGACAGTTCAACAATTGCGAAGCTGGTTCAGAATGGTACCAATGATCTTTCATATATCAGAAGCATACTCCATGACTTCAGAAGATTGTTGGAAGACATGCAAAACTAGTACTGTATGATAGCTAAACGATCGCAGAACATTGCTGCGCATGAATGGGCCGCCTGCCCGCGGTTCTTAGATAATGAGTGTATCTGGAGCCATTTTTACCCAGATCGTATTAGCAAGGCTCTTGCCTTAGATTGTAACCATATTTATGACCCTTTTGATTAATGCATATCCTTAAACCCTAAAAAAAAAGAGGTGGCACCAGGAGCTCCCGGTTTTTTCGCGGGAGCGACACGACAACTAGCAGCTCCGTCAGTAATAAGAGATTAGGTAGTTAGTTCAGGTGTTGTAGCTGCTCTCCATCTTCATTGGTTGAAGAGATTTGGGTGGAATACACAAGGAGGCGATCTTCAGTGGTCTTCTAGTGAGGTAATGTCGAGCCGTGAGTTCTTTGTTTTATGATTCTGCGCACACGGCATTGTGTGGTGGAGAGTTGAGTTCATCCTTGTCGCGTCCCTTTTTTTCGCAGGTCAGGCGTGTATTTCTACTTCGGTGCGACCTTGTAAAAATGTTCATATATATATGCTTTAAAAATATAATAAATAAAATAGTTAAAATATAAGGAAAATAGTAAAGCAATGACAAAGTAAAAATAGACAAAAGAAAAAAGAAAACACAAAAGTAGGAAAGTCATATGAGGAAAAAAGGAAAGAAAAATAATAATAAAGGAAAAAGGAAAAAAAGACATCCTGGTGACGCATGTCCTATGTCAAATTATAGTTAAAATATAAGGAAAATAGTAAAGCAATGACAAAGTAAAATAAACAAAAGAAAAAGAAAACAGAAAAGTAGGAAATACATATGAGGATAAAAGGAAAGAAAAATAATAAAAAGGAAAAAGGAAAAAAACGGCATCCTAGTGACGCATGTCCTATGTCAAATTAAATTCAGTCCAGGTAGTAAGGAAATCAGACATGTGCAGACTCGGGCGCGACATACACGATTTTGGGTTTAGAGAGCCGCGGGTGAAAATCCTGATAGACATTGGTTAACGCCAGTGATGGCGACGCTTTCGGTCGTCACGCTCCTCCTTGGAGGCATCATTGTGGAGCCCCTTGCCTCCCGTGTCAATGTTTGATCGACTGGTCTGGTCGACGGTGTTGTGCTTTTCTCGTCGTCTAGGGGGTGCACGGCCCTAGCTAGGGCTGACGTGGATGTCGGATCGGTGGTATAGATTTTAATTACGATGTTGTGGGGTCTCAAGGAAAGAAAATTGTGCACTGAATTACTAAACATGCGTTGGTATAGATTTTAATTAATCTATTTATTTATCGGCTCCTCTTTATCAAAGAGGGCTAGACAAAAATAACATTTGGGCTTGGTGAGCTGGCGGATGAAAATCCTGATCGACATTGGTTGACGTCGGCAATGACGGCGATCTCTATCGTTGCACCCCTCCTTCGGGGGCATCATTGTGGAGCCTCTCACCTCCCGTGTCGGTGTTTGATCGGCTGGCCCGGTCGACGGTGTTGTGCTTTTTTTGTTGTAGGCTAGGGGGTGTGGGTCCTAGCTAGTGCTGACGAGGATGTCAGAGCGGCGGTATAGATTTTAATTACGGTGTTGTCGGGTCTCATGGAAAGAAAATTGCGCAGTGAATTACAAAACATGGCGTTGGCATATATTTTAATCAATTTATTTATCGGCTCCTCTTTATCAAAAAGGGTAAAAATAAATAGCATGGGTGCTAATGTCTAGCACCGCATGCCCTATGCATCCGGCACATAGCTGCCTCCTAAGGACCAAGGCACCAAGGCAGAGAACGTGCCGCGTCCTGCGTCGATACCAGGTCAGGTGATCACACCGAAAAAGTTCTATTTTCTCTTCCCCGCGAAGGCACGGTGCTACGCCAAGGATCAGAGCTTTTAAACGAGGCTCAGCAAGCGATGTGGGACAAAAAACAAATGAAATACAAGATTTTTGGAGGGCCGAACGAGTTTTCCCCACTCGCCCCCGTTGAGAGTCGTATCGAGCACGCCACCTTCCTTCCCCTTCTCTTCCACCGGCGATGCTGGCCGGATTGAGGACGGGGCTGTAAATATTAGGTGTAGGTTTAGATTTTGTCTAGCGTTTATCGCTGTCTTCGGCCTAGTGCAGGATTTGAGCTTCGTCCTGGCGTGTTCCGCCGGCGCCGGGTCAAGGCTTTCTCTTCCTCCAAGCTGCTGTCCATGGAGGATGGTGTCTGCTGGAGTTGGAGGGGCGGGAAGCTCAGCAAATAAATCAGGTGGAGTCCCAGATCTGGAGGATCAGCAGCAGCTTCGTCCAATCGTATGTCGTCGTCATGGAGGCGGGATGACGATCTTGGGTGGAGCTCCACATCTTGTCGATTGGGTACGTGCAAATCCTCACCGGTGTTCTTTGGAGGACCAGTGCGTCTCTCCTCTCCGGTGAATCTTCTGGCCGAAGGGCGGCCTATTTGTTGCTTTTCATCCTCATCCACGAAGATTTTGGAGCTACGCCGCCTGCTGTTTTCCTTGGAGATTGGCGGTCGATGGGCGGTCTCCCCTTCGGAGCTACGCCGCCTGCTGATTCCTACGGCCAACGGCTGTCGATGGGCGGTCTCCTCTTCATGGATGACCTTCGTGGTCGATGGGCGACCGGTTGTTGCGCTCTTGCGCATATCTTCTTCCTCCCGGCTTTTTGCCCCATCGTTCCCAAGTGGTTCGTCCCCGGCGACGGTCGGGACGTTTCCATACCGAGGCAGTGGTTTGGACCCAATTGTGATTCAATTTTTCTCTTCAGGATCCTTCAGGGGAAATCTAGGAACTGGCTTGTAATTTTCTTTCTTTTGAGTCCTTATCTGACCTTTGTACCACCGCTGTTGCAAATTTAATACAAGGTCTGGGTCCTTCGGGACCTTTGTAGAGTTCAAAAAAAAAAAACAAATGAAATCGACATACGGTGTACGTTTTGGAGCCTAATGGGCCGTCGGCCCAATTCGCGTGCCTCACCAGGCCGCGGCCGAGCCTTTTCTCACCCGACGAGCGTGAAAGTATAATCGGTTCGGGAGTACCTTTTTAATAGTCCCACATCGCTTCAACACACGAGACGGGAGCAGCTTATACACAGGTACCGAGGCAGAGCAATCACCAAGCGACATGCTTGGTGAGCTAACTCTTCAATAGACGAGTGTGAACAACGGCTTGCAAGTGGCTCGTCACGATTGTGACGGGTCTAGCTTGAACAACAGGTCATTAGGGGCCACACCGAAATGGTGTGGTAGCACTTTTTTCTCTCTCTTCTCACTCGGCATCGCCTATCTCACTCTCATATATATATTCCCTTCTCCCCTTCCCGATCCCTTCTTCTTCCTGTGGGGTCACGGCAGACCGAGAGACCTCCTCCCCAATCCCCTTCCCTTCTCCAATCCTCCATGCCTACCACCTCGTCGTAGTTGGCAATGACACGGCGACGAGGAGCCTAGAGGAGGCAGCGGCTATGAAGAAGGTTAGGGTGGCTGTGTGGGGAGCTGCTAGCGCCGGGCCTCAATGGATTGCCAACGTGACTACAAATTATCAAAGAAGGAGCTCAGGGCAGAGCGGTGAGGCGCGCAGTAGTGCGCCGACCGCGAGCAAGGAGGGAACACTTCGATCTATGGTGCGAGGCGAGAAAGAGGGGGGAGTCAGGCGGAGTAGGTCTCTAGAGGTGGGGAAGACAGCCAACTAGCCTTACTAGCAAATTCGTCGATTAGACTCTCAATCCTTTTCTGTGATGACTGTACACTTGTGGCTGAGCTATAATCAGTGGAAATTAGATCAGCCAAGAACTCAGCAGGGTTCTCATGATCTGGGCATTGGTACCTGATGAATTAATCAACCAAATTCTGTATTAGTACAAGTGCAAAATAAGGAGAACGAGATGTGGGCCAAAACTTAGGCAGTTAACCAAGGCCTGAAGCATTCTTCACATTGTAAACAGCTAAACAAACATGAGTCGGCGAAGATTCGAGCGTAGTGAATATTCAATTTTAGGTCTATGCTAACAAGGTTGCATACAGTCAAATGATCAAAGTAGTTATGCTTAAAGCAAGTGCGAAAAATCTAATGTACACCTAGAAGCTGAAAACGTCAAGCACTATCATATGCGTAGGCTCCGAGTGCCTCGTCCTATGCCTACTTATGTAAAACTTGATTCAGTACCGCGTGACCACATGATACTCATATGTTACCATATGTTGCATTTCAGATGAATAGTACTACATGTTGGCACATCACCATATCCATATTTGTAACAAATTGACCATTTCATGTTATGGTGTCAAATACAAAAAGAGTGATGCGTTACCAAAACCTAATATATTTCTGGGTATTAATTTACTGCGGGTAAATAAATCAAGTGCCATACATACATTCAAAATATGCTATCTTGGAAAAGATTATATTTCAGAAAAATATGGAATGCAAGGAAGGATGTAAGTGGTGACAGAATAATGACCCTAATTTTGCGAAATATGTTAGAGGTTCTTCTTGTGCAGGCCCCATATATACAACTTCTCCCTCTGATAAAAGAACAATGTCATCAAATTTGCTATAGACTGAGCCTCTGGGCTGGTGTATAGAGCATATCACAGTGTGCCCATCTTCTGCAAGCTGTCGAAGAGTCTCCATCACCTTCTCTGCCTGGAACGCATCAAGGCCTAAAAGAAAGGCAAGTGAATAGACAAAGTTCATGTGTTTATCAGTTCATACTTTACAGCTGTCATACCGATCTAAAAGAAAACTCTGCGGCTAAAATTCAGAATAGGATTTCAGGAATATTCAAACACTTCCACAAGATATTTTTCAATTGGCCCACTTAAATGGTAAGCTGTAAGAACAGCCATGGTTTACTGTCTTGCCTGTGACAGTACGTTAGTTTGTCACACGACAGCCAGGATTTTTTTACAGTGGTCATGTCCTTTATAGTGTTATCCGAATTCAGTTTTTGCGCGAAAAAACCAGGACAGCAACCTCCTTGCCCTTCAGGAGGTCAACAACAATGTCAAGATGCCACGTAATCCCAGTTAACCTACCATTTGTCTCAAGTAGGTTTTTGTGTAACGATTTTATTATTTAGCTTTTGCGGATTCCTACCTATTTACATGCATTTGTTAGACAGAATAAGTGGCTCGAATATTTTCTTCCATTGAAGTAAATCTAACTCTAAACTATACATAAGTACAATAGAAGGTTAATTCAAACCATTGGAACAAAAAGAAATGGTATATCAGGCAAAATACCTGTTGTTGGTTCATCAGCAAAGATGACTGAAGGACTTGCGATCAGTTCACATGCAAGCGAGAGGCGCTTCTTTTCACCACCGCTAATTCCACGTACTTTTGCATCGCCCACGATAGAATCAGCAGAGTTGACCTTTCATTAAAAGGAAATAATTACTTGATGATAGTACTATAGAGACGTAAATCTAAATGGATTGAAAGTGGCATATATCGATCATGGAAAAATTATGTACGTTCCCCCACCCCATCAATTCATCCAACAACAATCATGCAGGTTCCCCCATGAATTGAGAAAACAACTAAACTGTGTTGCTACTGATCAATCATCAATCACTCACCAATCCAAGACGAAACAAGAGATCATTAACATACTTCTCCTTCCTCTCGGGAGACATCGTGTCAGGAAGCTGGAGCTCAGCAGCAAGCGAGAGCGTTTCCCGCACCGTAAGCTGTGAGAAGAAAATGTCTTCCTGCCTCACAAAAGCAACCCTACAGAAAGGAACACACATCAGCTCTATTCCACCAACATTTGCAAAAAAAACAAGACCCAGTTGAGACTGCCATGGCTTACTTATAACCACCCTGTGACATAGACTGGCCATTGACATACAGATGCCCAGAGAGGTGCAACGAAGGTGATGCCGCGAGCTGCCCTGCTAGCACATTGAGCAGCGTTGTCTTGCCGGAACCTGATGGCCCCATGAGTGCCAGCAGCCTCCCAGGTTTGGCCTCCCCGGACAAATTCGAGAGCAGAAACCTTGCCTGCGACAATTTAGGCAGCACATCACGAACAAGATAACTATATAAGGTGCGCATACACTGACTGATTCAGACAAAACCCAGCCCACGCAACATTATGCAATTTGTTCTACAGTTAACAGTATGGTCTCACTATCGAGTGCCACTGCCAATACATCGCGGGTCAACTAGTGAACGGAACCAGCAGGGCTCCAGTGCCGGTGACTCAGGCTACACCAACGTTACCCCTTACTGACAGGCGTCCCGTAACTGTTAACAGTGACTCAGAAACCTTGCCTGCGACAACTTAGGCAGCAGACCACGAACAACATAACTAGATGTGCATACTCTATCTAATTCAGACAAAGTTTATCCCACGCAAAATGATGCAGATTGTTCTACAGTTAACAGTCCATGGTCTCACTGTCGAGTGCCACTGCCACATTCCGGGGTCAGACAGTCAACGGCCACCAGCAGGGCCCCGTTGTCAGTCCCTCCGACTAGATGAACAGTCCCCTAACTGACACGCGCCGCCAGCCCAAATGTACAAGACAATTCAGACCAATGCGCGCAGGGTGTTCGGCGAGAGGAGAGTGGCTCACCATGTCCCCGCGCTTGTTCTTGAGGGCGCAGGTGACGCGGGCCCACCGGATGGTCACGGGTCGCACGCCGCCTCCTTCTCCGGCCTCCGCGTCGGCGTCTTCCTCCGTGTCCTCCGCCGGCGGGAGGAGGGCGGGGCCGGGCCCCGCGACGGCGCGCACGAACAGCGCCGCGGCCAGCGCCGCCAGGAGCTGACCCAGCCCCTTGATCTCCATCGCCGCAGCCGATCGCTCCAGAAACTTCCGGATGGTCGAGAAGGAGGAGGGGTTTACTCCAAAGCCTTCGTCAAGCTCGAGCTGTGTGTGGTGGTGGTTCGTTTGTTCCGGCATGAGATGGGGAGAGAGCGCTGCCGATCAAGTGGGCTACTGGGCCGTGCGTACTTGCCCCGTTGGGCCTGGATCTCGGCTGAAGGGTCGTCTGACAAGGACGACAGATCAGACAAACGTCATGGTCCACGTGGCGGGTGACCCGTGAACGTACACGATGACAGCGGTTAGCAGATCCCCGCCCCGTTCTGGATTGCACAAAAGAACAAGACCTGATTCTGTGACGTCAATTTGGAGGATAGGTACGGGAGATGCGTTTATTGCACTTGTCTCTTGCTGCTATGATCATTTTTCCTTATCCGCACCGAACGGCTCTACCAAGACATTTTAAGTCTTTTAGAGTGAGAGAGAATCTGATTGTGGTAGTATGGTTAGGAGGGTGGTTATATTCTTAGCCCACAGAGTTCAAACCATAGGTTTAATGTTGGTGTTTCTCGTTTAGGCGGAATTTATTCTTCAGTGGAAGACGTCTGTGGTGACTTAATCAATCTCAAGACCTGATCTGCTGGCTCAATTTTTCGGAGGTGCAAGGGGCAGCATGCGCGTGCGTGCGTTCATAGGGGTGTATGTTAGCGTCTATGTTATACTGTGTTAAAAAAAAATCTTTCAAGCGGATGAATTACTAATATTTGATAAAAAAAGAATTCAGAGTGAGTTTTTATTTATCATTTTATCGTAACCGTGTACATGGTTGGTGAGAGTCGTTTCAGCTAATCAGATCTGTCAGGGTGCTGATCGGAGCATCTGACAGAGACCTTGCAGAAAAGAGAGAAGAATAAACGAGAGGACGATAGAGATAGCAGCTGACACTAGCCGCAGGACGAAGGCGTGTTAGCTACACTAACCAAGCAAAGCCGTGCGTTAATAATCACGCGCGCGCGGGAGAAACACTAGCTTAGCAGCTTAACCACCATGTCAGTCACTGACACCGTAGCCCCGCGAGGATAGCCATCCTGCGAATCAATCGCTGACACGTGTGGCCATGTCCCACCTACCCAACCTCCGATTTTTTTACCGCGCGGTCGCGGCAACGAGCTGACATCCGTGGCCCACGCGTCAGCCGCAGGGGAGGTGGGAGCGAAGCGAAGCAAGCGCGCCGTTTGTTTGCCCCATCCGACAACTCCCCGCTCCCTCTGAGCAGCGGGACCCACCAGTCTGCTCCCACAAGAGACGCCACCACAGCGGAGCGACACCCAGCAGCGACGTTTCACTGATACGTGGGCCCAAGATCGTGGGGACCACGCGTCAGTGGGTCTGGGACAGTTGCCACGGTGTCCCCCTTGTTCGCGGCTGGTACAAAGCGACAGGCGCCTCACGCTCTCTCCCTCCTTCCTCTCTCTCTCTCTCCTCCGTGAGGTGAGATAGACGAGACAGAGAAACGTACACGACGAGATCGAGCTGCTGCCGATCTCGCCATTCCTTCCCCCGATGCGATCTCGCCACCAAACCCTAGCAATCCCACGCGCCACCACCCCGCCGCGGCCGTCGCCGGTGTCCTAGCGCCGGATGCGCCGGCGTTGACGCGCCTGCCTGCTCCTGTGCGTGACCGCGTCCGTCTGGCGCTAGCTCGATCCTCCCCTGCTGCTCGCTGCAGCTCCATAGCGCGCGTGCGAGAGCGTCTCCTGCTCGTCGCGGCTGCTTGCTCGATCCTGCCTGCGCGCGAGCGAGCGAGGGCGGCGATGGGGGCCGCCGACAAGTGGCTGCTGCCGCTCGTTCCGTCTCCTTCGTCTCGCTCATGCTCTTCCTCTCCGCGCTCTCGGGCTTCTCGCCTCCTCCGCGCTCTTCGCGCGCCTCCCGCCGCCCTCCTACGTGCGCCGCGGGGCCGCGGCGCCGCCCTCCTTCGCCTACCTCCTCTCGGGCGGCCGCGGGGACGGCAGGAGGCTCCTGCGGCTGCTCCTCGCCGTCTACCACCCCAGGAACCAGTACCTGCTCCACCTCTCCGCCGACGCGCCCAGCTCCGAGCGCGCCGAGCTCGCCGCCGCCGTCGCGCGCGCCGTCCCCGCCGCGGCCGCGTTCGGGAACGTCGACGTCGTCGGACGCCCCGCCGCGGGCACCCCCATGGGCTCCTCCGGCCTCGCGGCCACCCTCCGCGCCGCCGCCGCGCTGCTCCGGCTCGACGCCGAGTGGGACTGGTTCGTCACGCTCCACGCCGCCGATTATCCCCTCGTCACCCAGGACGGTAAGATTCACAACTTCCCTTCCTCAATATACATCCCAATTTGTTCTTAGTTCTCTGCACTGTCTCTTCCGGATCTACCACAAATCCCATGCCTTATTTGGCCCTCCCCGGAACTGTTTCTTTCTTCAATTGTCAAGCTGCACTGCAGGGGCACATTTTCGGCAGTTCGGTTGAGCTGTTGCTGTAGACACGAGAATAAAAATCTGTGTTCTCTTCTGATGTATGTTTCTCGTAAGTGCTGTTTAATGTCTGCTGTCACATTGTGCAATTAGATGCATAGTTAATTAGTTATACATGGACTTGCCCTTGACAGAAATATAGTAGATGCATAGTTACTGCTGCTGTTAGGCTTAGTTGACCTTGTGAGAACCTCCTGGGGTAGTTGTTTACAATGTTTTGCAGGCAATGGTACGAAAGCTGCCCTTGACAGAAACATAGTAGTACCACAATTTGTACTATAGTTCGACGGTATCTTGTTTTCTTCCTCCTGTTGTCAAGCTCAAACCCACTGAAATACCCGCAGAATTACCTATTTCCCTCCTTCTCTTCATATCGAGGCTCCTCAATCTTGTCAGCCATGAGCTATGCAACTCTAGCTGTAGCTTTGTTACCTACATGTAACAATCACCCAGTTTAGACGAAACATATGACCAAATGCTAATTGACAACATCTAGCTGCATTAAGCTAATTTTTTAGGAAATTGTTTCTCAGAAATAAGGGGATCCCTTGGTGAAAATTGTTTCAGTAGTAGCCTCATGTGTATCATGACTAATTTATCTTATGCCCCGCTGGCTTGCGCTGTCAGCTCTTTCTGGGTAATGTTCTGTCCATGTATGGTCTCTACTTTGTAGTCAAGATTACATGTAGAGTTACAGATAATTTTCTTGTAGCAAGATGAGGACCTTTCTGAAGAAAGCTGCTTGCGTGGATTCGTTGAGTACCCTGTTGTTACCTAAGTAAGCCTGAAAGAGAAACCTGGCACTGTTTAGATCCCTATGCACTCTATCTCAAATGAATAATCAGAAGTTACAAAAATTGAAGGGAAAACATACCATCATCCAGTTGAGAAATGAATCTCGTGTGTTTCCTCGAATCCAGAAATCCATGGGTTGTGCATGAGGAAACCTTAAATTGTAAGCAAACATGACTAATGGATTGGACAAAAGGCAACAACTGAATTGAGTCTTTTGGTTTTCCTACCTCTCAAAATGGCCACGTCTCACTCTCCTGATTCTGTGCTCTGAAATCCTTAAGTAAGTCATTGCAGAAATGCAAGTCACTTGAAAGCGAAAATCATCTCTCACAGGTTCACTGCACACCGATATACAGAAGTGATGTGCTACTGTTGCTTTCTACTAGTAGACTTGTTCCTTAGCTTGTCCATAATGTACTTCGTATTTTTTCTGGGGTTACCTCACTTGCTTCTTTTAATATACAAGTCTGGTATTTATGAACACATTTTACCCTTTTGTCTTTGCCCTAATACAGTAAGTAGAATGTCTACAGTCACCCGTTGCCTGGAGCTCGTATTTTTTTTGCTTTTTCATATATGATAGATCTCATATATTTTTTCCTCATGAAAATGTGTCTAGCATGCTAGCCCCAACATGCTTATGTAATTCCCGCACCTTGCTCCACTTCCGTTTGTCTCTCTCCTACTAAATCTAAGGAACCCACACTATTGATCTGTGTTTGGTTTCATTTCTGTTGCTGAAATTGACATATGGTTTCAAGAAACACTATTTATCATCAACATGGAGTTGTTGAGTTGGAGATATACTCTTTTACCTTGGCATTTGTGAATATTTGTCAACTGATGAAGCTCTATATTAACTTTTCTGGTATTAACGGTCTTTCATTTTGTTTCCTGCTACAGACTTGATTCATGTCTTCTCCTCTGTGCCAAGGCATCTCAACTTCATTGATCACACTAGTGACATTGGATGGAAAGAGTATGTACTATCTGAACTTAGTAGGAATTTAGCTGCCCTGGTATTAGTTTCACCAATATAATGTTGCAGGTCTCAGAGAGTTCAACCAGTCATAGTAGATGCTGGGATATACCTGGCTGGGAGGAACCAGTTCTTTCAAGCCACAGAGAAACGGGCAACTCCTGATGGTTTCAAATTCTTCACAGGTATTTTGTCTTCCCTTCCACTTTGTTTGCCTTCTTTCAGTATCAGATAGTTTCCCGCCTTATATGTATTCTGTTTCTGGTAGGTTCACCGTGGGTCATTCTGAACCGGCGCTTTATAGAGTACTGCATTTTTGGATGGGAGAACCTCCCTCGAACTCTTCTCATGTACTTCACAAACGTGATGCTGCCTCTGGAAGGGTATTTCCACTCAGTCGTATGCAACTCGGACTTCCGGAATTCCACGGTGAACAACGATTTGAGGTACATGGCGTGGGACGATCCACCTAAGATGGAACCACGCTTCCTAGACAGTACACACTATGGTGAGATCGTGGAGAGCGGTGTGCCCTTTGCCAGGAAGTTTCAGGAGAAAGAATATCTGCTGGACAAGATAGACGAGAAGATACTCCGGCGACGGCGTCACAGGCCTGTTCCCGGCGCGTGGTGCACGGGCAGAAAGAGGTGGTTCACCGATCCGTGCTCCCAGTGGAGCAACGTCAACATCGTGAGACCCGGCCCCCAGGCCGAGAAGCTCCGCAGATACATGGACCGGATCTTAGAGGAATCGAAGTCAAGCAACAGCTCATGCGCGCAATAGCAGCACTGAACCGCGAGGCTGCACTTTCCTGCGGCCAAGCTAGAACATTTTGCAGAGTGGCTGCTGCTCTCCATCCCCCCTCCTGAACCCCAGCATTTTGTGCCTCATGGGCGAAGCATTTTCGCTGCTGCTGGGGCTACGGGCACCAGGCCAAGGCGAGAAGAAGGGCCTACTATTCTTTCGAGGATTTTTTGGTGACTGTCATGTGGCTTCAAAGGGCTCACTGCTGCGTTGTTGGAAGCCAGGAGCTTTCGGTAGGGGGACACCTGAGCTAGTAGGCAGTGTAATTATTAGTAGGGATCAGTTTGGATGACACGTGCGAATGTTTATAGAACCTGGTGGAGTTTTCTTGGTGCCTCGTTACAGAACTGAGAATAGAAGGGGGGAAATTGAAGGGTGGGGAATTTTGTTGGCCTTCTGGGTTTGTTTGCTGTTGTGGTGAATACAATGCTTACACATTCTTTTACTGCTCCTGAATAGTGGAAGATCGACCATATCCTGGTGCCATTTGGTTTTTCTTCTCAGTCTAATATTTGTATGGTTACCATACAAATTCCAGGACTTTTAGGTCTAGGACTGTAGTAAGCTGATCACCTGATGCGAGTAGTAGTCACTCACTCACTCTTGACGCTTTTCACGATCTGTTTGGAGAAGGTCTCTTCGGAGATTCCAGTGCACTGACAGAGTACTACAGTAGTAAATAGATGTGATTCCAGTGCAGTGCGTATCCTAGCAAGTAGGCAGGGGCACTTACCTGTTCACCGGAGTGAAGCGGGGGCATGGCGGACTCCGGCTGCAGATCGCCGCCGATCTGGTCTTGCGCCTCTCAGTTCCAGGCGGGCGCCGCAACTTGCAGTAACATGTGTACTTTGAAAAAAAAAGTTTAGGGAAACCTATTGGCAGAACTAACTCAAGGGCCGGCTCATCTGCTGTACGGCCTGAGAAGCCGGTTGGTCCATGTGAGGGCCTATATCGCGCCCGCAGGCGGCGCGAGCCGCTTTAGAGCGGCCCAATAGAAAAGGCAGAGCGTTTTTTTAAATTCGAATAACTTTTTAAATGTGAAAACAAAAATGAACAATTTTCGAATATGAAAATAAGTTGAAAAATTTCTGTCGTGTCTCGAAGCACGGACACCGGGAGTAAATGATACCCCCTTTTTTAGGTTCAGTATGGGGCGTGAAGGAGGCTGAGAATCGTCTCTCGGTGGTGATCACGATCAAGCTCTCCTCTCCATGATCAAAGCAAGCAACCAAAGGGACACAAGGAGCTACCCAGGTTCAGGCCGTCCGGAGGCTAAAAGCCCTACTCCTGCATGTCTAGATTGATGAGTTCTTCATGGTGTAGCTTACAATGGAGGCTTCCGGATGAGGTACCCGGAAGGGTTTTGGCTCGAGGTAGACGAAGGACAGATCCTGACCTGGAGGAGATCACCTTCCCCTCTACCCTCGCAGCCCTAGTCTAGTCTTGCTCTGGTTCGACTTGTTCCTCCTCTCCTCCGTGCCTTGGTCCTCCTTTTATAGGCCAAGAGGATACCACAGGGTCACGCGAGGAGCGTGGGGGGTTTTAGGCGGGAAGAACCCCCCTCTTTTGGTTTAGGAGGAGACGTGGCCTCTCCTTCGCCATGTATCTTCTTTGGGTTAGGTGGGAGCATCCACCTTTGGGGAAAGCGAAGCTGACAACGGCTGACAACACCACGGGCTGTGTCCCCGACCCGTGCCACCATCGCCTTGCTTCCCAAGTCTTCTGAGGTCTTCTAGCGTGAGCTGGAGAGCTTATCCACAGCCGTATGGAGGTGTACCCGAGAGGGAGCCCGGCCTCCTGCCGGGAGCTCGGGCTCTCGGAGACTTCTTCGTCTTCCCGCGAGGTTAGGGGACCCGGCAGGCCCCCAGGACAGGAGTCCTTAGTCGATGTAGCTCTTGCGTGGTCTACTGGTCTTCACGAGGTTGGGGGGGCGAACCCGCCAGCCTATCTTGAGTCTTGGCCTTGTCCATCTTCATCTTGGGCCCACGCCTGGTGGACCCACTTTGGCAGCACTAGGGGAACCCCGTGTTCCACTGCTGCGACAATTTCCGAAAATATATTTTTTCAAATATGAATAATTTTGAATTTGCACAATTTTTTAAAATAGAACAAATTTTTGAATATGAATAAATTTCGAAATATGAACAAATTTTGAATTGGAACAATTTTTTAATGTGAACATATTTTGAATTGGCACAATTTAAAAAATATGAACAAAATTTGAATTGGCACAATTTTCGAATATGAACAAAATCTTTAATTAGAACAATTTACGAATATGAACAATTTTTGAAAACATTTTTAAAATAATATGTGAAAAAATGAGAAAAATATATATTAAAAGAACGAAAAAGAAAAAGAAAACTGAACAAAAATAGAAAAGAAAAATGAAAAAGAAAAACAATGGCCAAATGGGCCGGCCCATCCATGCTTGCCTTCAGGCGGCGCGAGCGAAACGCGCCGCTAATGGGCGATATATAGGGTTTACCTTGGTTCATCACTTCATTATCACTTCTCAAAAAGAATATATTCTAAAGCATCACTTCGTTATCTTCTGGTTCTTATTCCCAAAAAAAACTCTCTTGTCACGTTTCTCTTCCCCCTCCCCACCCCCCCCCCCACCCCCCCACCTCAGCCTGTAATCAACATGTGTCATTCCCTTTGGAAGGGAAAAATGGCATGTGCATAACTCTGCTAAGAATTTGTGATCGTTGTCGCAGAATCAGTCATATGATTGATTCTCATCTTCTTGGATTGACTCGATTCGAAGTATGAAGGACCTCTTTCATTCATATTCCAAAGTCAACAGCTGGCCACTCAAACTGCAGATAATTCCATACACGCTGGCTAAAGTTGCAAGTAAAGAATAAGTGCTGCCTATCCTCATAAACTCTTAGGGGACAAAGCACACATCAGTAATCTTCTGTCATATTCCAATGTCTGCGCTTAAGTAATTAAATCCTTCATATTTAGTGTATCTCGCAACAGTAGCCAAGAAAATACTTTGTAATTCATAGTGCAACTTGACTTCCATATCGAACTATAAGCCTTTGGCACAATCAGATGAGCATGAATGCGTTCATAGATTTTTGGTGTTGTATACTTTTCACCCCAGCAGAAGGACCACACATCTTTCCCATGATTCAGGGGATTAACTGCCAACATAAGATGGAGCTCTCCCAATTCGGCGTAAGCTTGACTGGACAATGGCAGAGTAAACAATGAAGAGAGCTCATTAGTTGCAGCAAAAACTGAGGCCGTAGAAATATCCTCGTTCAGAGCAAAAGAACATAATCTAGGAAACCTAGCCTTCGTGGTTGTAATTATTCAATTTAATTTCCTGTTATCCAATCAAAACACGAACGTATCTCCTGAACCACTTTAGACAATAGTTATAAGCATGTTACTAAAACTAATATAATCCTCCAGCTGACTTGGGCCCGTTTTAGTAGAGGGCAGCTCCAACAGTGCACCATATGGAACTCCCATACGGACATCAGAATTATCTCTTTGTCCACCTTCACCTTATTTTGACCCACATGGCATATCTTTTTAGAAACATTGCACATAAATTTAAATAACATAATTAAGCTATAGTACAAACTGAAAGGGAATTTCCCTTTCTAAGTGGTTTTGGATGTTTGTTACAAACATAAGTGATCTTACCGCGTGCTAAAGTATTTTAGGTACATTTGATGAAAATCACAAGATGGTGATTGAACCCTCAAAAAGGAGAAAAGATCAAAAACGACGATGACAAATTGATTCTTTCTCTATTTAGTCATAGGGGATCCGCACTATTAATATTGTTTGCTCGATTAGAGTGGGGGGGGGGGGGGGGGTGAATAGGCGAGTACGCTTTTTTCTTTATTTTATCAATTTAGGGGATTGCTCAAATATAAGTCCTCTAGATTACGTAATTAGGTGAATAAGCTATATATGAGCAAGTAACAAGCTAGCAAAAAGATACTAAACAAGATATAGTAGAAACAAGTAAGTAAAGGAAGGTTAAGAAATAACCACCCAATGACGCGGAGATTTATCCCGAAGTTCACTTCCCAATAGAAGTTACTCTCGGTTTGAGCGGTGCTGAGTCACAAGTGATTCCCAAATAGTCGTCAATGGAACCACGTATATCCTTCATGCCCCCACAATGTGGAGTGACACAAGCCACTATACGTTTTTTTAAGGGCATTACCGTAGGGGAGAACCCCTACGGTGTGATTTTCGATTTTCTATTGAAGTCACCAAAATGATGACCTCCCACACGAGTCCAATACAACACAGGAGGGTTTAGGGGGGATCAAAAGCAAAAGGAAAATACATGAATTAGGTAAATAAAGATCTAGTCCACTCAATCAGAGGAGCCACCATGATATCCTTGACTCGATATTGGTGAAGGCAGATGTCGTTTTGGAACTTCACTTTCCACTTTCCGAAAGAAGGCCGCAAGGACTGAAAGATAGCTTCATTCCTGATCTTCCACACATTCCACGCTGCACAAGCAAAAACCTCAAGGAAGCAAGGACCAGTGTAAGCAGCTTTGGCAAGCGCTACTCTTCTCAAGAGGGGTCTAGCAATGTCCCATTGAATCCCAATGTAGTCCCAGCAACTAGAGGCGAAAGGACATTCAAAAAAGAGGTGGTCGCGGGTCTCTCGGTCACCATTTGAA
Source organism: Poa pratensis (assembly GCA_947311845.1). Classification (NCBI taxonomy): domain Eukaryota; kingdom Viridiplantae; phylum Streptophyta; class Magnoliopsida; order Poales; family Poaceae; genus Poa; species Poa pratensis. The sequence goes on from CAMZMU010000088.1 coordinate 37,123,135, forward strand.
CGTAGAATGCAGTTAGGATCCCCTTCAACCTGCCAATGTTTGCGCAACATCAAGTCCTTCGTGTTGAGCCTGTCATAGTACATGAGCCAAAGAAAGACTTTCAATTTGGGTAGACACTTGGAAGTCCAAATAGATTTGATCCCTTGATCACAGTCCACTCGAGCGAACATGAAGTTATAGAATCTCGATGATGAGTACTCAACATTCCCCCATGAGGTAGGCAACCAAACCTTTACAAACAAGGTCGAGGACACTCCACAACTAAACTTGAGTCTCACAACAAGATCTCCAAGACTCCCAAAGCCTTGGAGACGAACACTTCCGTTTAGGGTTCCAATGAACCCAAGAGTAACAAGTTCCTCGATGAAATGGAGGGGGAAATCACATTCCTTCGCTAAAAGTGTAGATCTAGGTCAACTTTCCCAAGTCTTAGAAAGAAAAGGAGTTTGAGTGGGTAGAGAGAGATCTATCTAGGAGTTTGGAGCTGGTTGTGGTACCCTCTCCAAGGTTGAAGATAGCTATACATAGGTGTCTCCAAAATCTAGCCATTGCAGGACAACTTACACCGGAGTCTTCGTCCTGGAAGACCAGAGTCTTCGGCTGAGCGGAATCTCCAGCCCACGAGGGGTCCGGAATCTCCGGCATGACCGGATTTTCACAAAATCTCCGGACAATCTCTGACCATACTCCGGACAGGGCACTAGAGGCGCACACCAATTGGCGCACCTCTTGGCCAATATTCGGAATAATGAGGGTGGAGTCTCCCACTAGTACAGAACGACACTATGGCAACGGGGGCAAACCTTTTATGGCAACGGAGAAAGCATCCGTTGCCCCGCTTCCGATACTGATGTGAAGCAGTTCACTTGCAACGGTTGTTTTGTCCGTTTCCGTTGTGAATCATATATATTAAAAAAAAAAGTAGGCCAACCGGCCACCACCGGTAGCGGAAGCAATAAATGATGACGCGTACTGCCATTTACTGTGTAGTGCACAGGACATACATCAAGATTTATATAAGGCTATATATCAAAAATACACATGATACATGGTTCAGAATACACGAGGAAAATTATGTCTCCTCACGCAAAAAATACACTACTGGAATCGCAATGAGAATCCACCCTTGCCGCATCAGTCTTGGCTGCCAGTAGAAATCCACCTAGGCCATCGCAACTTGCCGCAGCAGTGTCTGCACACCATTCTTCGACAGATACTGCACAAGTAGGGAAATTTGAGAACGAACACAAGGTGTACCTGCAATATTTTGAAGAAACGGCAAAAACTAGTAACCCGGCATGCAGTACTATCATAGCAAGAATACATATACTCCAACAGCTAGCTGACCCAAATCCTTGCGGTAGAAAGCTGGTTACAGGAGCTTGCGCATACATATGCACCAACAGCTGACCCAAATCCACCTGAACGTACTCATACTTGGATATGGATACAAACAAAGACTAGTAGCTATCGTGACAATTAACTATTCTAGTCCAAATCGTACTCAAGAATCAAGGGTGTATTACAGATCGAAAAATCAAAAACCAGGGAAAACCAGATCTGACAGCTGAGATGGAATCGCACAAGTACCTGGGAGAAGATGATGACCTGATACGTCTCAAATGTATCTATAATTTTTGACGTTCCATGATGATATTATACCAATTGTTACATGTTTTGCATCCACTTCATGTCACTTTTATACATTTTTTGGGACTACCCTATTAACAAGATGCCACAGTGCCAGTTCCTGTTTTCTGCTATTTTTGTATTCCAGAAAAGCTAGTCAGGAAATATTCTCGGAATTGGACGAAAATTTACGGAGGTCCCTATTTCATCGTGACACACATGGAGTCCAAAGAAGAGACGTAGCAGAGCCACGAGGGCCCCACACGTGGGTTGGGCACGGCCCCCTCTCCTGCCGCGCCCTAGGTGCGTGTGGGCCCCTCGGGGGTCTCCAGCCGCCGCCCTTTCGCCTACTTATTCCCGCCGATGCGAAAACCCTAAACACCCGAGCCATATTCCACGAAAAGTTCCAGAGGCGCCGCCGTCGTCAACCCTAGCTCGGGAGGGTCCAAAACCTCTTCCCGTGTAACACCCCGGCCCACCCCCGGGCCGGGCCTGTCACCCCTGGCAGCTCTCTAGGATCTCTAGACTGGCCCCACAGATCAACACTGGTCTTTTCTGCGCACTTTGTCCTCACTCGTGCGCACCCGGGAAGTACTTCCCGGTCGGTCACCCATCCTTGGGAGTGCTCCGGGCCAAGCACACTTAACCTCGGAGTTCCTTCCAGATGAGCTTCCGGAAAAGAAGTTGCAACTTGTTAATATGAGTATCCTATCAATCCTATTAAGCCCTGAGCCAGGATCTCACATCCGGCACTCTGCCGGAGAGGGGAATCATCACCGGAGGGCTCTACATCACCATGCCTGCTTCCGGAGTGATGCGTGAGTAGTTCATCCTTGGACTACGGGTCCATAGCAGTAGCTAGATGGTTGTCTCTCCACTTTGTGCCATCATGTTTAGATCTTGTGAGCTACCTAACATGATCAAGATCATCTTATTGTAATGCTACATGTTGTGTTTGCTGGGATTCGATGAATATTGAATACTATGATCAAGTTTATTATTAATCTATGATACATGTTATTTATGATCTTGCATGCTTTCCGTTACTAGTAGATGCTTTGGCCAAGTAGATGCTTGTAACTCCAAGAGGGAGTATTTATGCTAGATAGTGGGTTCAGTCTCCAGTAGTCTGGGCGAGTGACAGCAACGCCTAAGATTGTGGATGTGCTGTTGCTACTAGGGGTAACATAACAATGCTATGTCCACGGTCATATGTATTTGTTTACTTTACGCACATTGCTTAATGCGATTATCTGTTACTTGCAACTTAATACCGACGGGGAACACGGATGTCAACCTGAAGGTGGATTATTAGTCATAGATGCGGTTGGATAACGGTCTATGTATTTTGTCGTAATGCCCAATTAAATATCATGGTAGCCATCTTGTCATATATGTATGCATTTTCATGCGCTCAATATTTTATCAATTGCCCAGCTGTAATTTGTTTACCCAACATGTTGTTTATCTTTATGGAGAGACACCACTAGTGAACTGTGGACCCCGATCCATTCTTTTACATCGATTAAACCACCAACCGCAAACAATTGTTCTCTTTTACTTTCTGCAATTAAACACTGTTTTCCACACCATACGTTTAATCCTTTGTTTTCGGCAAGCCGGTGAGATTGACAACCTCACTGTTTCGTTGGGGCAAAGTAGTTTGATTGTGTTGTGTGCAGATTCCACGTTGGTGATCGAGTAACGGCGCCACCAACAACCTTTCTGAAGTGCTACTGCTCCTACTGGTTCGATAATCTTGGTTTCTTTCTGAGGGAAAACTTGCTGCTGGACTACAACATACCTTCCTCTTTGGGTCTCCCAACGAACGTGTGTTTCATTAAGCAGTCAATACCCTCGCTACAGACTATATTGAAGGAAGGTTATGAGATGAAACTTAACGTACAAGTCAAAGAGGAAACCCTAACATACAAAGAGATAAACACCTACTGAAGACTATATATATACAAGAAAACATCTACCTTGAATATCAAGTTGTCATAAACCTAATGCGACGCCATTACATCGCCTTCAAAAATTAAATCCTAGACATTGATCGAACCTCCTTGTCAACCGTATCTATAAACTCGTGAGATCCTTTTGAATTATATCACCTTGACTGATCTTGTAGCCATGACATGAATAGAGTTTGAAGATCTTTGTCTACATCATATTTGATTCATCCATGTTAACCCGTGTCGCCTTTCGAACAAATAAAGTATCTTTCATTCTCTCAGAAGTGAGATTGCTGTGGGATCATGAAAACCATCCTTCAACACACACTCATGAGCGTCCCTCCCCTTGCCCCATAAAGTCGGCGGCTCCGTCGACAAGAAACTCACTTACGGTTACAGGTGTTCAAAATCAAAGTGCTCGTCCAACAAGCCGGATCGGGGAGCGTGCGCTCATCCCCACATTGAAAATTGTTTGATGATTTTTTTTTGATCGTTTGTGTTTCATATGTTATGTGATGTTGATGACGATCTACTGAATAGATTTAAGTGGTGTAATTTGAGGGGGATGGGTTCCGTCGAAGGACACGTCTGGACATAGATGTGTCTGCAGATATATAGGGGTCATAGCCAAATCAGGTTGGAGATGCTCTAAAAAGCGAATTAAAATTCACTTGATTATTTTCTACTTTTAGACGCGGCTGCTACTTATACAAAAATGAATGAAAAGATCCTCCAGCTAAGTTGGGCCCACTTTAGAACGCCCGAATCAAGAGACTAGGACAAATAAAATCTTTTCTGCTACAAATTGTCTCTAGTACTCTACTATTAGTCTATTAGTATAAAACGTTTACGACCAGCAGAGTGCGCACCCAGACCATTTTCTCCATTGAAAACTGCTGCTACGGAAAACAATCGCACAAAGCTCGGCGGGGTTTGGATTCAGAAGAAACGAGGGAGATCAATCATCCACCATGAATATGCACCCAACCGACATATTTCACCAGTCCGGATGCCTCAAGGTAAGTTTCCTAAAACAACTAGTTTTTTAGGGGACATATCTAAATCCTTGTTCTTCCCCAGGAGATGTCTACGACTTGACTTCCTGTCTCCTCTATTGTTGATTAGCTTCGCTTGCCTAGATCTCTCATCCTAGCCTACCATACCTCATGCCCTTGTAGGATTTGGGTGAGAAGATCTAGATCTACACTTCCACCGAAGGAATTTTATTTTCCTCTTAATTCCATTTTGGAACTTGTTTCTCTTGGATTCATTGGAATCTTAGGCGGAATTGGTCGTATTCCAACCATGTTTGTAAAGGTTGGTGTCGCCTTCAAGTACAACACATAGTGGTTTGTGGCACTCATAAAGAGGAGGAAGAAAGGAGATTATAGTACATATGCCTATGGTGGTTATTTGGGGATCCTTGTGACTCCACGCCGCTCCAACAAGGATTAGCTTACTGTGGACTCAGAGAGCTTACACTGATCCATACGTAAAAAATTGCCCGATGAAATTTTTGCTATCGTTTGTGTTGCATATGTTCTGTGTTGTTGATTATGATCTAGTGAATGGATTTAAGTTGTGTAATTTGAGGGGGTGACTGGTGCAATACTAGAACATTTTTGGGTTGGCCATAGTCAATTTTTTTTACCCTAAAAAAATCCGGTTGAAGATACTCTAAAGGAGCGGATTAAAATTCAATTGACTGCTTTCTACTTTTAGCCGCGGGAAATTAATGAAAAGATCCTACAGGCTGTATATAATATACCTCTGGCAGAGGTATATTACATACATACCCATGCGTAATAGAGTACACGGGTGTGTACGTGTGAGACAGAGTACACACGTACACACGCATAGTGAATAGACGTTTAAACGAACGTCTATCCACCTTAATGTACAATCTATCATCAACGACGATATACCCATCAAGAATCGCGTAAAACCCACGATTTTGACCGTTTTCGAGTTCGGTTTCACCCCTGTCCATGACACTGAGAAAGACCCAACCCTGGTTCCTAAACCCCTTTTCCTACTAGCCGAAAGCATTAGCTCTAACAACATAAAGCCAACAAACCAACTAGCAACATGCTTCCTCTAGCACATCCCGAGCTCATTTGCACTCCGTGGGCCGGGCACCGTGGCACTACGTGGTCCAACACAACCTACGAACCTACCGACATTGTGCCGTTACCAACGAACCGATCTAGTTCCTTGCTTTCTTGTTCCCGACTGTTGGACAAAGCGCTACCGAACAGTGAGTGACTAGTAACCCATTTCCTCTGCTCTTTCCCAAAACCAGTGTGCAACCGAAAAAGCCAACGCGCCGCCTAGCCCGCAAAACTGGCATTTCCTCTGGTTTCCGATCTCGAGGTACGAACAGTCGAGGGCATACCCGAAGTCATGAAAAGAGGCATACCCACAAGGCCCATCCCTCTAAGCAAACCAGCTCTATTTACTGGCATCCCAGCAACCTCAACCGATAGCTTATCAATCGGCTTCCTACTGAGTCCGTTCCAGTCAAATCCTGCTCTCCTTCCGTTTTCGCTCACTCATCTCCCGAACTGGTAACGAAACCCTGATCGAACAACTTTCCGGTGGCACTCCGTGGGGCGGGCTCTCTTACCACCTTCGAGTCCGATCTCAGGTGGCGCTATGGCAATCCACCTCTCAGAAATAGCATATCACGGTCAGCGAAACATAACAGCTAGGCGCTGACTGACTTGGCAAAGTTCCAGGTCGTCTGAAATATGGCATGTCGACCGACGGTGCATACTCCATAAAATGCTTGGGAAGATTTCGAAGTGACGATCATGTGTTCAACGTGCTGGATTTCGATTCAACATTCTGTTCAGTGATTCCGGCTTCGAAGTTATTTTCAAGCATGGAGGGCACTAGAGGGAGACCCTATGCTAGACGCGGTACGCAGGAAAATAGATATACTCTCCGGGGGAGAGTATATCTATTCATACACACACACGCGCACATATAGGTATGTATATAATATACCTCTGGCATTCCAAATTCTTCAATAAGACCGATACGATTGATTGGTCTGTGCTATGTTTCGCTGACCGTGATATGCTATTTCTGAGAGGTGGATTGATTGGTCTGTGCTATGTTTCGCTGACCGTGATATGCTATTTCTGAGAGGTGGATTGCCATAGCGCCACCTGAGATCGGACTCGAAGGTGGTAAGAGAGCCCGCCCCACGGAGTGCCGGAATTTCTCGTGAACTTCTGCCGGTTGAATCAAATGTGTTTGTTCAGCTTATAGTACGCCTTCCTTCTTCTTTACTGAACCTATGGACTTCTTCCACTTCTGCACGATCCTCGGGAATGGTTGATCTTGGAATTTCATCGAGTCACGCCCGCTCCTGAAAAGGGGTCTGGATACAGCTAAGTTGGGCCCACTTTAGAACCATGAATCAAGAGACTAATATAATTAATATCTTTTCTGCTAGAAAAACAAAAAAATCTTTATTTTTTTTAATAAGACAGCCAAAATTATCTTTTCAGTCAAAATATAGTACTCCACTAGTAGTAGTATAAAAAAAGTTTACGGCCAGCGGAGTACGGACACATGCCATTTACCGCACAGAGGCACAGAGCTCGACGGATTCGGATTTAGAAGAACCGGCTGGGAGATCGATCATCCACCATGATCAGGGTGAATATACACCCACCCCACGCATTTCTTCCAGTAATGCTACACCTATGGGAAATTCTTACAGAAGAAGAGTTACGGGCTGACGTGTCGTCCGACGTCGTAGGTCGCTGGGCGTAAAATTAGGAGATCGTAGGCCCGCGATTCACCAGGGGAAAAAATGCTCGTAGGAAAATATACGCGGATGAAACTGTCTCGTCCTGTTCGCAAGACTCGTTCTTCCAATCCCAAGAATCCCCATTCCAGCTCTCCGGCAGACGGCGTATAGATTGGCGGCGCCGGCGCGAGCAGCGACGTCCCGCTTGGCAGAGTAGCGCGGCGACGTCTCGAGCGGCCAAGTTTCCTGTTGCGGCGCGGCGAGGGGAGCTCCCCTGTGGTGGCCTGATATGGTGACCTCCTCCCTTTAGGCAGCGGTGCGGTGAGCTATCCCTCGCCAGCGGCGTGGTGACATCATGGGCAGCTCATGATAACGAAGATGCAATGTTTACGTGCTCTGATCATGGGCAGCTCGTTCAGAAAGTTCGCTAACAAGAATTAAAAGTACACTGTCAGGTCGATCAATCTGTAAAAGAGAAAGCACGTCTGTCGTTCCTTCGATCTCGAAAGTTAGAACAATGGAAAGCAGAAACAACCGGAGAACAGAGTCGCTGTAATTTTCCCTATTTTTTCCCGTATAAATCATTGGCCCACTTCCTCCGAAATTTTGCTCAGCGACCTGTCCAGACACGTCACCCGTAGAGTTTTTCCCGTAGGAGTTTCCCGTAGGTATAGCATTATTGCATTTCTTCCTCTGATCCGCGTCCAGATTATCTTCCAGCACCGCCGCCACGATCCACTGCCTTGCGGAGTAGAATGGGGGTTCGTGGGCATCAGGACTTCAGATCTGGCACTAGTTTATTCCGCGTCGTGTATGGTGAATGAGCGACTTGCTTCAGGACGCCGGCGACGGGTTCACCGGGGTTGCCCAGGCGGTGGCTTAACGGCGGCGGCGGAGGAGAAGGAGGAGGAGGGGTGGTGCGGAGCTCGCCGCTGGGCGTGGAGAGCGAGCGGCAGGCGGGAGGTTTAGTTAGGGTTTGGGGAAAACCGAGTTAAGCCCTTGTGTTCGCATAACAGTGCCCCAATTTGAAGCGATTTTGCAAACATTATTGAATGCTGTTCCATGGTTTGGTCGAGGATAATCTTGGCTTGCTAATTGAACAATTTGGTAATGTCCTGTATCAAAATTTCGATCTTAACATCTAGTGAACCTTGAAACCTCTGATAGAACGATCCTTGTGTTCGGCATTAACTTTGCATTTTGCTAGGAACATTTTGGCAGTGTCCTGTATCAGATATTGATCTAGACTTCTGGAGGGCCATGGAATATCTGAAACATCGACCATACATGCTTTTCTTTTCTGCTTGGTTGCGCTATTGCTTATCCTGTGTTGATCAATAACTTTGTATTTTGCTGGGAGCTATCTACAGAAGCCTCGTACGGAAAGGTTTGGGCCGGCCGGGAGCAGCGCCGCGAAGAAGACCAGGAAGATCACTGTCACCTTAGACCTCAAGCTGCTGGAATGCTCTGCTGGTTGCAAATCATTGGTTCCACCTCTTTTCGAGGTACAGATAACTCTAGTTGACGAAATAATATCCACTTGCGAATATTTACTCTGTTTTACTAGGTACATATAGTCTGCAATTTAGTTTGGTGCCATGAGTTATTGACACTTTATGTGTCTTTTTCATATTTGCCCGCAAATCAAGCAGCTGGGTTTCACTCAGTATTGCCACTAATCGATGTTTTATATGTTGGTGTTGCTGTATTATTTCTGACAGTTCACTTGTAACAAATCTGATGTTTTGGTTAGGATGCTACTCCTAGATTTCTGACTATTTTCTTCTGATTTCAGTAGAACTGGTTGAATGTTAGTAGAAAAATATATACTACTTATTAAGATGTGCACATATCGGCAACAACTCATTTCATTGTCCTTGATGTTCTCTCTTGTACATTGTGGTATATGTATGATCTCCTATGGCTTGACCAACATCTATGATGCACTGTTGCAGTATCAACTCTCTGGATCACCGAGTGACCCAGATTCAACAAACTGCTACTAGCGTGAAAGTTGTATATATATGCGTGGTAGCGTAGTTTTAGCCGAAGTTTAGGAGGTCTATTGTAGATGTACTTTACATGCACGAAGTTGCCGCAGATCTTCATATGTCTTAAATCTGTCAGCAGTGGTAAACCCAATGGTGCGTGGTGCGTGGTTCTTGTGCACTCCTGCTCCTGTTTCAGTTACACTCAGTGTGCGTTTGTTTTTGTCTTTTCGTCTGCAGTGCGCCAAGGGCCATATCACATGCTTTGAGTGCTGCGAAGATCTGGACTACAAATGCAGCTTGTGTGGCGAACTCAGCGACTTCCACAGCTTTGCCATGGAGCGCATCCTCGGTGGCATGACCATGGACTGCTCGTTCAAGGAGTACGGCTGCACTGAAATGATCCAGTTCATAAAGAAGGCGGCGCATGAAGAGTCCTGCATCCACGCCCCATGCTACTGCCCCATCGCCGGCTGCCCCCCCTACGCCCGCCGGTACCTGCTTGACCACATCAAGCTGCAGCACCCTACGGTCCAGTACACCATTGTCCCAGCCGGCAACCTCTGCGGTCTGACTATGGGCGATGGGGAGCCGGCCCGCTTTGTGTCCCTCGCCGGGGCGGTGTTCCTGCTGGTTGTCGACCGGAGCGTGCCGTCAGGGTGCGCCCTGTCGGTGATCCACCTCCCCAGTGAGCCGGCCGGGATTGATGATTTCAAGTACAAGATCCAGGTGTACACGCGGACTGGCATCCTCTCTCTGTCCGGCGAGACGCAGAGCGAAGGATGTCTGACGAGGCCTTACCAGGCGGGAGCATCGCTGTTCGTCCCGGACGCCATGTGGACTCCCCAGGATTCTCAAGTGTACATCGAGCTGAAGAAATGAGTCTTTTCTACATGCCGTTCAGTTGTCGAACTCCCATTTGGTAGTTGAATTTTGAGACCATATTCTATCTCGTGTTCTTGTCAGTCGTGTCTGTCTGAATTTTGAGACTATATTATCTTATCTTGTTTTGTCAAAGTTGAACAATATGGTCATAATATTATGGATTGCTTCACCGCCAACTGTGCTTTTGTCTTATGAATGCTTGCATGGATTCAACCTGTGTACATCTGCTGTCAGGATCATGTTTATCTAAGCTGAAGGAAATTGTATGCGTAAAAAGGCCAACAAACACATGCAGGACATGAAGGTTTACATGATACTACTATCATAGAATAGCAGAAGCTAATTCATGGAAAGTTCTGATTTTTGAGCTCTGGTGACTGGCACAGACCAATTGCTAGTATCTTATCTTGTTTTGTCGAAGTTGAACAATATGGTCATAATGTTATGAATTGCTTCATTGCCAACTGTGCTTGTGAATGAATGCATACATGGATTCAACCTTATGTACTCTGTTGCCAGGATGAGAGAGTTTTGATTTTTGAGCTCTGGTGCATGGCTGAGAGTGCTTGTTTTAATCCAAAATGTGTGTTTGAAGTTCGTGTTCATACGCATAAATTCTTTAGCTCGTTGAAGCAAGACCAAGCAGTCTGTCATTTTTCATGCATAGTGACAAGACAGTTTCTGGGAGCCGAGTGCCTTGTTTGTTTTGTTAATCGCAACTAGATGGATGTATAGCTGAGATTTCCGTTGAGCTTTTGAACCTGAACGTCGATTAGTTTGAATTTAGCTGAAAGTTATGATTTTTCTCAGGAAGAAGCTGCCTTAATTTAGTTCAAAGTTCTCAAAAAAACAATTGGAAACTTGGCTAAGTTTTTGTTGAAATTTGGAGATGTAAGATTATTTTGTTGGAATCTGAACGCCATTTAATTTGAACTTGGAACAAATTCTGATTTTCTTTTTGCTTGAAATTAGTTGAAACTTACCTATTTTTTTGTCAGAAGTTGGGAGAACTCTGTTTTCGTGAGAATTTCCCTGACATTCAGTAAAACCCGAAATCACATACTAGTACTTGAAAATATACTAGCTAAATGTCCGTGCGTTGCAACGGTTGTTTAACTTTTTTTATCATCACACATGTATACATACACTTGAACATAAAATAAGTGTAAATTTTCAAATATATAAAAAATATATTCCAAAAACATCACAATTTGTATTTCACTAATTCAATGCCATATGCATAGAAAATAAGGAACCACCATCTTCAAGATGACGCCCTCGGGAGGGGAGGCTCGACGCCGCGTTCAACCCTACACACAGAGGATCTACGTCTTCACCCGAAGATGAGATCCGAGGCTGAGGAGAACGAGGGGCTCCACGATGACCCATCAAGAGGGAGAGCGGCCTCCATAGACATCGCGTCCTCGGGCTCGCTCGGAACAACCGAGACTCCTCACCCCACGCAGTCAGACCAAGGCGAACAACCGAGACTCCTCACCCCACGTAGTCAGACCAAGGCGGGGAAGACCCGTAGCGCCACCGACCTACAAACCCACCGGTCCAAACACATCCTGCATGACCGCACCGTCACCGCAACATTTAGAGATATACAAGAAAAAATACATGGCACGTAGGCAACTAAGTAGCTGAGCATCTTTCTTCACGTATTTTTTGCAAGCGCGTTGGCCACGTGCCCTTGCAAGCTTGCTCGTGGCAACCCATGCGCCTCGCCGGTGTGCTAGTTGCGGCCCTGCTCGTAGGTTCTCGTGTACCTCTCGTCAGTGTGGTTGTTGCTCGCGTACACCCCGTAGGCATGCCCGTTGCAGCTGGCGGGCATACGTTTTGCTGGCGTGCTCGTCGTCGCCGTGCACGTTGTCTTCAGGCTCCTGGACGTGCATGCGCGTCGTAGCCATGCTCGTGGCCGACGTGCGACTTCCTGGCGCTGTAGCCGAATGACTCCTCGACATCTCAGCCGCCTGGACGTGCCATTTCTTGCAAATACTGGCGCCATTGCATATTTTGGTTAGAAGTTGCGCCATTGCAAAGCTGGCTAGGACTCGCGCCATATTCGGTTGCATGCATGCGTGGATTAGGTAGAGCGAGCATGCGATGTTTGCATGCGCAGCACAAGGATAAGACCGGGGATATATGGCCGAATTGGCGAGAAATAGGCGGGGTTTGTAACTGCACACACAGCGATTCACACGAGGCATGTTTTATTCGTTGGAGAATAATGTGGGATTTTGATTCGTTAGCAATTCTTGTGGGACCACGTAACATGCACAAAACATGACCTGTTAGTTAGTGCGGTGGCATTATTTGTAAATCCTTAGATGTGTGACACCAGGCATTCACCAAGCCGCATTTAATAGTAAAGATTAGTTGGAGGCTAATTTGTTTTCAGCGAATTTGTGAATGACGAGACACTCTCCATGTTTATTCTGGACTTGTACAAATTTGAGAAGATGGCCGATGGGCCCAATTAACTCATCCAGGGCTGCGAATCCGAGTCCGACACCGACCAGGAGACAGAGATAGGTCCGGTTCGTGCCGACCTTCGTCTCGTCGTCCATATATACCACAGCCCCCCGGTTCCATGGAGCAATTTTTCTCCCGGCCATCGCCGCAGATCGAAACGAAACCCTAGCTGCACCAATACCAACCCCCTAAAGTAAATTAAATTGGCCGATCATCCCTCCCGTCTTCAATTCTTCTCCTCCCGTTGCTTGATTCATCTCACCCAGTTGGCCGGAGAGGTTGGTTTAATATTTAAACCATCTCCCCGTTCAGATGGATCTGAACCAGCGGCTCAACAAGTTCAAGCTGCAGCAGGAGAGGTGCCACGCGAGCCTCTCCAGCATCGCCGCGGCCAAACCCTCATCTGCCGCCGCAACCAAACCCCAGCAGCCTGCTCCTGCCACTGCTCCATGGCCGGCGAGACCGTCGCCCGCGCCCGCGGTCAGGTTCTCCGATGACACGGCGAGGCTGCAGAAGATGTACGCCGTGAGGACCTCCGCCGTCGGGTCGCAGATCAAGGACGTGATCGAGCTGCTTTACAAGGTGATTTACCTGCCGAATTGGTTTGATTAGACGGAAAAAATTCAGGCTTTCGTCGCCCTGAAGATTTTCTTTCTCTTTCTTGGGGAAAACATAAAAATGTTTTTCTGAACTTGCAGACGAGGAAAGCTCTGACGGCGAAGCAGATCAACGAGGCGACTTATGTTGATATCGAACGCAACAGCGCCGTCTTTGAGAGCCTGAGGAACAACCCCAAAGTGCGCTTTGACGGGAAGTTCTTCGCCTACAAGGTATGCATTGGTTCGTCCGATCAAGTACATGTGTTTGCTTGCTAGCTAGCCATGCCGATCGATCGATGAACCAACGCAATCGTGCAGCCCAAGAACGATGTGAGGGGGAAAGACCAAGTGCTCTCTCTGATCAGAAGCTTCCCTGACGGCCTTCCAGTTCCCGAGCTGGAGGATGCCTATCCATCAGTACTGGAAGATCTGCAGGTGCCTAATTCTTTATCCATGTTTCAAGCTGTATACTGGAAGATTGGTCATTGGGTTTGCATCTGTAAAGTTAAACTAACCTATGTTTTGTTATATCCTCATAGGCTCTGAAATCCTCACATGACATCTACTGGCTGTCGGGCGAGCAAGGCATGGTGTACCCAGACGACCCGAGGTCGACGATGAAACACGACGCCGAGCTCAAGGCGTTGTTTCACGAGATCAAGCTGCCCAAGGAGATGCTGGACATCGAGAAGGAGCTCCGGAGGGTCGGTGAGAAGCCGATGACTGACACGACCAAACGGCGCGCTGCCGCGCAGATCCACGGCCGCGTTCCGAAGCCGAAGAAGGCCAGGAAGAAGCCGCGCGGGCTCACCAGCAGGAGCAGGATCACAAACGCACATCTCCCTGAGTTGTTCGACATGCCTATGGACACGAAGGATTTCATGTGACTGATGTAATAGATATGCACATGGAGTTTGTGACCTTTTGTTTGGTTCCATACGATGTCCTTGATGCACCTGATCAAGCAGTCTAATGAGTGTACAACTGATATTTGGTTCTGACGCGCTGGAACTTTTATATTACTTAAAAAAGACGACAAGAAATTCAGGTTCTCTTAGATCACAGCAATGTTTCGATCAGTCAAGATAGAGCTTATGAGTTTGTAGAAGATATCTAAGAACTAATGTGGCGTTCAACTCTGAAAATTAAAGCCAAAATTGAATACTCAAGCATGCAAAAAGCCTCATACAAGTTAGTGTATTAGTACCTATTTCTGTTGAGTAAATTTCACAATGTTGCAATATGATGGCACAAGTGACAGAAAATACCAGATGTAGCTTGGGTCGCTCATTTCAACGGTTTTAGGCAAAAGTTTGCCGAGAACGGCAATAATAAGATAAAATATTTGCAATGTTCGAAAAACAGAGAGTTACCAAAAAACACTACAGCATTAGTGCCTGAACCAAAAAACAGTCAGAAGTGCAACTTGTCAAGGACTTCTCAAGACATTACTAACTGAGCATCGAGTAAGAGAGATGAACCAGTAAATGTGTAATATGCTAAAGTAAGGTGATTAAAAATACAACCGAAATTAACACATGGTCATTGTGTATTCAATCCCAGAAACATTGTAAAGTACGTATGCACTGCTAGTTGCTGCTCTGCGGATCTAGATGCATGCATGCCAGGGTTCCAAAGAACATTAAATTTTCTGATTTTGTAGGGATAATTTGTTGATGCATGCCCTGTCGATTTACTTTTACAGGATTTCACTAAAGTGGATTTCCAGGATACTTGTTCAAAGTTACAACCAATATTTTCTGGAAGCTCGTATATCCAAATAATTTTTATTTTCTGAAGGCTATTTCCAGATTTTTTTCGAAAGTTCATAGTTATCCCAAACAGTTGAAAGTTGATCTAAATATAGATGAAAGCTCATCTAAAAAATGTGCATCCCATTCTTTCCGCCTAGACGATTGAATGTAGGACTCTCTGGAGGCCAAAAAAGTTGATTTCTTAATAAACGAAGAAAAACAAATTTGTCAATTATCCCACATGTGGCTATTTACCGCCACTTATTTCAGACGAACTCACCAAAATGAGAGGAGAAAGCTCTGGATAATTCCATTGAACAGGTGATCGAGCCATTTAGTCGTCATTACACACACGATGAGATTGAAGAGTAGGTAGAGGGATGCAAACCATGAGAGTCCTAGCTAGCTACTACGGCCACATCGGGCTTATGAAAGTGGAGTTCAGCGGCGGGGGCTTGGTCGAGTGTGGGCAGTTGTCCTCGTGATCCGCCCATCGGTGGTAGGGCGTCATGGCGGCGCACCCACGCGAGGCGTTGGAGCACGGGACACGCACGGACTCCAGCATGCGCTCCACCGTGTAGCAGCGGGTGTAGCCATCGGTGCTGCTGCCCCGGCCCACTCAAAGCCGAGATCAGGCTGGATCTTGTCGTAGCAGGAAGAACATACAAGGTTCCCGGCTGTGCACTGCAGCGGGTTTAAGGAGCTAAATATATATTATTCTTCCGTTCCTGATGTAGAATTGCCTGAGTTTTCATTTTTGCGAAACACAGTACAACGCAGACGCTCATATACACGCGCATACACTCACCCATATGAACGCACACATGTACACCCTACCCCTATGAGCAGTGGCGGGCCCAGGATTTCGAAAGTGGGTATTCAAAATTTCAAAGGCACAATTTTTTTACAGTCGAAAGTCTAGTTTTTGTTATGTATAATTGATAATATGATCATATAGTTCCACGTGCATAATATCTAGAATATATAACACAATTGGAATGAAATTTTACATCACCTCAGCCCTCTGTGGCTCTGTGATTGGAGCGGTTGCGAGAAGCCAAAGCAGGGAGGGGAGGACTGGATGACAGGATGAGGAGCGGCGATCGGCGGCGAAAACGTAATCAGCGCAGCCAAACTTCTTAATCGTGAAGTGGACAACCTGTACGCACAGATCGGAACTCGGACGAGTGCCGCCTGCCGGCTGCGGCCTGTCGCGTCGACGCCGGGACTTCGCCTGGCCGTGTGCGTCGCCGTCTGATTCAGTGTAGGGCTGGGTGGGCGTCTGCTTCTGTGGTTGGTTCAAACTTCAGTTTGGGGAACTACGGAATGCACGATCACGAAATTGGAAGGAGAGGGGCGAACAACTGAGCGATGGTGCTAGGCAGGGCAATCAGCTAGCTGGGCCTCGTAGAGGAGGGTTTACGGCCCAATCAACTAATTGACATCTCTTATTTCCGTATTTTTTATATACATATGTATTCTGTATTGTATATACCTAGTTTTTGTCCAATTTTTTTGGGTATTCAGTTGAATACCCTTGAATAAAGCTGGGCCCGCCCCTGCCTATGAGCACCTCCGATAGACTGAACCGGCGGATCAGGTCTTGAGATTGACGAAGTCACCACGAGCGCCTCGTTGTCGACGGGAACGTCGCCTCCCACTGAATAATATTCCGCCTAAATGAGAAACACCAACATCAAACCTAGGTTTGAACTTTATTGGGCTGGGGGTACAACCACCCTCCTAACCATCCAACCACAGGGTTGGTTCTCCGCCTGAGTTTTCTTTGGATGGTAGGGTGAAATTGTTGTGTATGTATGTAGGCCATAATTTGTTAGATCTTAGGATGATATTTCACAAGTTGACATGATATAGAGGAACAATTTGTTAATTTTTTGAATAAGAAATTCAGACGTCCACGTAATACATGAAGCTTGAAGTACATTGGTAAAATACAAGCCATACTTTTTAAGAACTTTGCCGTCTTATACTTGATATCGCAAACTTTGTTAAAGCATGGCTTTTTCATTATTCACGCATATGGCTAATGTGTCTTTGTAGGAAGTGGCGCACTTGTTCTTTATATACAGGGTTGTCACGGTAAAACCGATTGAACAATGCAGTTGTCACAATCCATGCTACAGTGATAAACTCAATGCCGCTGCAGAGCTGCCTGGCATGAGAGTTGTTGATGCAGTGGCTGGCTGCATAGCACAACATCTCCACCCACACCACGGAGATGGCTCGTAGTACCTCCTCCACCCCCTCAACCTCACACCTGGCCAACAAGTTTCTTGCAAGACGTACCTCTGGGCGGAAGAAATGAGGAGTGTCATCATCTCCCACCTCAAAATGTGAGAACTCCGTAAACTCTGCGTAGAAGTTGTCATACTGGCTGCGGCGAAAAGGGCCGGGAAGCAATCGAGGCTTTTCCACGAGGAGGAACATCAAGTATCTTGACAAGACACGGATGGCCTCTGCGAGGCGCTGTTGCCGGTGCCTCTCTTCTTGGCTTCTCATGCTATGCACCAACTGTAGCATGTATGCTACACTCTGATCCATGCCTTCATTTTGTGGTAAGCTATCCCTTTCCCCGTGAGCGAGCCGCATACATAACCGATCAAACAAGTTGAGGAATGCATCAGTGGCATAGTGCCAGGCGAGGATGCTTCCGTTGAAACCAGCCTCGTTCACTCCCACAACACCATCATAGAATCTAGCTCCAGCACCACCTGTACCCCATGCGCCTAGCACGAGTTGCCCGGGACTGTGCATTATGTGTTCCTCATTTCCTCTACATGATTCTACCATGCGTTGTACCTCGTGTAGCAGCAAGTCCTCCACCTCATGCGAGATCGGGACAGAGTCGGAGAAACGCAGCCTGTCCCATTGGTGCTCCAGCCCGACACGAGACGCCATCCAGTAGCATGCACCGGTCCTGCTTTGCTTGTGAAACCGCGACAGGTCGTGTTGTCTAATGGAGCTCGACCACCTCCTGCATCTTTGTGCGGTTTTGACACCCCGACGAAGATACACCGATGTCGCATGAAGCCATTTGAAACCAGTGGCTCCTTGTAACCAGGCGCATGTCCAAGTTGACGCAACTGCCCTAAACAGGGATGTCACCTCTAGGAAAAGGGCTCCAGCCAATAAGATGTATGTAACCACCATGTCATCCCTGCTATAATCGTGGCTGCTGCCGATGGTGAACTTCTGGAACAAGAAGAACACCACGATGGTGGAGACGGTCCAAAGGACGCGGGAAACGAATCCATGCCACGTGTGAGTCACCACCGTCTTGGTGTAGAGGATGTCGCGCGTCAGGGAGAGCTGCATCCCGACCAACTCCAACAATTTGCTGCGCCCTCTAGAACTACCACGGCGATCATGGTACGCTAGTATGGCACCCATCTGGAACCCAGAAGGCCAGACCTTATAATCAACAAGTTGGCCCATACACACATGGAGCAGATCATGAGCTCCCTGCAGGACCCCTTCGGCATCGTCCAAACAAGCTGGGATTGGGTATGGCTTGTCCGGTTCACGTACCTCAAACTTCTCCAGAAACTCCTTGATGCTCCCTAGCCCGGACGACTTGAGAGCGTATATCCTCTGCATGTACTTGCCAACACCCACCAGGAACATCAGCACGGCCGCGGCGAACAGCTCCTTGCTGCCTCCCGCGGCGTACTTGTAGAGGACGTAGGCCGCTCCGGCGGCCTGCGCCATCAGGGTGAAGAGGTGGCGCAGCCAGAGGTCGTTGTCCTCCATGGCGTATGCGGTGACGGTGTCCTGCCCGCCGAGGTGCGCCAGCAGCAGCGACGCCCAGAACGCCATGAGCTGCTGCTGCTGGCGTGGCCTGCTGCTCAGAGACATGTGGCCGAGGACGTAGATGGCGACGTCGTCGGCCGTCTGGTAGAGCAGCCAGAGGAGGCCACGCAGCGCCGTGGACAGCAGAGGCCAGTTGGATAGACGCCGAAGCGACTCGGTGAGGACGAGCAGGAGCACTTGCAGCAATAGGCTTGAGAGAAGCAGAGACTTGACCTCCCAGGCTTCCCACAGCTCAGGCAGTCCCATTACCAGTTCAGGTGGTTCCTGGAAACGCAGAAACAAGCATCAACATGTCAGACCATCAATCAGTGAGAAGCCAGCTAGCTGCTTAGAATCAGATGCAAAAGAATACAAACAATTAGTACGTACTTTTGGTTCAGAAGATGGATCGAGCTGAGGTGAGGTGCCAACTCATGGAGTAGCAAAAATATTGGATTAGCAACGGATCGCCGGAGGTTTTTAAGGCTTATATTGGGCTGCTGTCGTTCTGCAATGTCGATCCGTAGCTAAAGGTCTTGGACTGACGGTGGAAACGAGGTGACACGTACCGTACCTATATCGATGCCCTTCATACGTGGAGCGGTGGGTTTTACATCGTACCGTACGTGTACATACATGCATTCCCGGGGATGCACGCGTCGGGCGAGGATTTTATGGCAATTCAAACGGCCGGCGCATTTGGTCCGCCCGTCCATTTGTACAAAGTACGATCCAACGCGGCAACGGAGATGCATCGATATCCATTTTGCTGTCCATTTCAACCCATTTTCTGCCTAAATTAGGTTGGGTTTGCGTCTGTGCGGACACCGCGTTGTCCTTCCCTTGTCCACCTGTCGCTCGCTGGCATATAGGCCAGTACCCCAACCATATCAATGTCAACCTCTCATGTCCTCTTCACCCTCGCCACCCAGATCGCTTCCGTCCTCTTCGCCACCCCGCCGGTTCCCCTACCCCCGTCGTCGCCGTCACCATCGGATTTGTTTTCACTCTCTTGCCACCGACAGGACAGGGGTCTTCATCGGCCGAGACTCGTCGACGCCCACGAGTAACGCCATTCACAAGGTGTTTGGCCTTTTTCCCGACCTGCTTGTGAGGTATGAATTTATCACTTCCGAAGGATCATGACGGAAGCTCGTATGAGTATTTTACAATAGTGGATTTGTCACTGGCATGCATGCCAGTAGCCCACCCCACCGGCGTCAACCTCTCAAGTCCTCTTGATCCTACCCACCTACACCGCTTCCGTCCTCGTCGCCACCCCTAGCTCTTCCGCCGGTTACCCTATCCCGCCGCCGCCACCACCGCCGAAGTTGTTTCCACTCTCTTGCTACCAACAGGACAGGGGGTCTTCACCGGTCGAGACTCATCAAAGGCCCACGACTAATGATGTAAATTGGCGTGAAAACATAGCAAAATATGTAACAATAATATAATAATAGCATGGATCAATCAAAAAAATTAGATACGTCTGAGACATATCACGCCATCACCCTATGTGTATCTATCATCACACGTCCATCGTCGAGACACCGCGACGCGTCGACACAGTAGATGTCATGCCACTCAACCTCATGATGCCTCCACCAAGAACTTGCTCCAAGACTATGCCCTAGGAGAAAGAACGGCATCCTAGCACCTCCATCGTTCGACCCGGGAGGCCCAAAACTAGGCTTTCCCAGAGAAAATCAAGTGAAGAGATGGCGGATACAACGGCGATACTCAACAAGGTAGGGGATCATAGACACCGCCATTGGCCGCAATGGTAGAAGTCGAAGCCCGTTCTTCACAGGTCTCCGCACCTTCCCAATCTCGCAGGCTCGCAGCCGACTGGATCGCTAGCCTACCATCAGGTCGATCGCCCGACAAGGAGGACGGAAAAAGTTTGTCAACACCACTAGCCTGATACGCCGTCGTGCCAGGTGTAGCCCAAACCGCGCGTCGACAACGTACGAAGTCCACCGCCCAGGACCGTTGATGCCTCCGCGAGAAGCCGTCCTGCTGTTGTCCTTGGCCGCACATGACAAAAAGGGAGGGGAGGCGACGACGTTAGGGACTGAAAGCGTCGAACTTTGGGCGGTTCGCTGTGTGTCATTCTTCACTATCGGAATTCAATCTTGTTAGGATGTCCATAATTATCACTTGTATTGCAAAAATCTAAACTCGGCGGTGTTGAAGAGTAGGAGAAATTGCAAAAAAAAAAAAGGGGATAAAAGCGTCATTTGGAGTACAAAATAGTTTGTTGGTTACAAAAATATGAAATAATCATGTCGACGGAGTTTAGAGGCCATATTTTAAATGAAAAAAAAAACGGAATGGGACATACGGTCCTTTTTGGACATTTTCGTGCTAAACGGTGGATCCTTTTGTTCTCGGATCATTTTGAGCTTACCCCAAGTCCTGAGACACGAAAATCAAATGTACAACGAATGTGCGAATATGTACCGCTGCTACCACGTGCATCAATCCATACAATATGTTAATAGACGATGGCACGATGCAACGCTTTATTCGTAGTACACACAAGGCTCTGCATGTTGCTCCTTCCGTGGTTACTCGTATCGAAAAAATAAATTATTCAAGTTGCCTAAAAAGGAAGATTAAAATTACAGGTTTCAGCTTGTTGATACAACTCATCCAAGCACCCGGAATTTCCATGGTTCAAAAATACTCCTGACACGTCGAACTTTTAGGTGAACAAACTTAATATTTCTACGTATAAAATCTCAAAACGACCTAGATTTTTGCCCTTGAATGTTCCTTCGGTCACAGCACGGGTACAGAGATCACAACTATGCGCTTAGGATGAAAGCAATAGTACTTTGTGTGTCGTAACATGATGACTGGAGGTGGCAGCTTGTCGGTGGCCGGCGTATATCCACAAGTTTTTCAGCTTCTCACATGCCAAATCTCAATTCAGCAAACTCAAATTTCTACCATGAAAAATAAGAAGAAAAAACTAGATACAGACCCTCCTACTCCTTCGAGACCTCTTACGTGGTGTGCGGTGGATTAGAAAACACTGCGGGTACAGGAGCCGTGGCCTCGTGCGATGTCGTGGTGGTATCACGGCAGATGCCAAAAGATGGCTAAAGAGTGGGGCCGATGGACGGTGGTGGATCCGCGAGAGGGCTAGCGCGCTAAGAAGCACACACGAAGAACACACAAGCACACCAAGATCTACCCAGGTTCAGGGCCCTCGTGAGGAGGTAAAGCCCCTACTCCTGCCTGCCTCTCTCTCTATACCGAGGTATCACAAATACAAGGTTGCTCCTCGAGCTGTATGATCCCAGCAATGGGGATAAACACAAGGAAGAAGATGAAGCTATGGGGGAAAATGTGTCTCAGGGTATCGTCGTTCACGCAGGAGGGGGTGAGGCCCTATTTATAGGCTAAACCGAGTTACCGGAATACCCCTCCACTTGCAACGGTCACGTCTCCGTACCGTCACTGCAGACGCGCACGCCTGCACGTCATGATTGTCTCTGCACAGTGGACAGGACGTGGCTTGCCCATGTCCTGTCCCATATCTCTGCTCCTAGGTACACCCGAGGTCAGCGGTGTACTTCCCCTGCTCCTTGGTCAGCAGAGGTAAGTCCAGTCACCTCAGACATGCGCCGTACCGCACGCCGCGCTCCCGTGCCAGACGGGATGTGACAGCAGCGCTGACTGATAACCCCCAAGAGTAAGGGATCACTGTAGCACCTCTCAATGTGGAAGTAAGGTATCGATCCGCAGGAGCAAGAAGGAAAAGTTATCTATTCCCTACAACTAAAGTGTCACAAGTTTTAGTTGATTATGCACTAAACAAGTTTAGAGAACAAGATGGTTGGTTTGATGGATGTAAAAGTGTCCCAATCCTCTTCTTTGCAAGAGGACAAGACAAAGGTAATAGCAAGTGAAAGCTCTCAAAGAGAGAAAGCCCAATCC
The DNA here is from genome assembly GCA_947311845.1 of Poa pratensis. Classification (NCBI taxonomy): domain Eukaryota; kingdom Viridiplantae; phylum Streptophyta; class Magnoliopsida; order Poales; family Poaceae; genus Poa; species Poa pratensis. The sequence continues at coordinate 37,145,944 of CAMZMU010000088.1, forward strand.
TCTATGTAGCAAGAGGACAAGCTCAAGTGTGTGTTTCTTATAGGAACAATGGACATGGTTCATGGGTTCACTTAATCCTCTCTCTCTCTCATCTACGGTGATCATCATGTTATAGATAAAGTACACACAATTGTTATGTTTTAATGGTAGCTTTTTATGACGGCTATATGTACTAAAGCACATAGTTAAAAGAAATACTCATTTGTGTTGCTAGGTCACCCCTCGTAAGGCTAGCGTGGTTTCTGTCACTCCCACATCATACTCTTTCTTTTTACCCCCAGATAAAGGATGTTGGGCGGTACTGTGTCACTCAATACCTATGCCGTGTCACATCGGCCATCCCGTACCCACATACATCATACTTCAAAGTATGACAAATCACAAAAGCTCCAACACAACGGTAAATGCATAACAAATCATCTCACACCACAATATTCACCACAAAGGTATTACATAGATGACCGTAATCATGTTCAGCAGCTCATACGGTACTAATTAGTGAAGCTCAAGAGAGAGGAGAGATACATAAGTTACCACCACAAACCCAAATCCAGGCGGTGGACTACTCCCCCTTCATCATGGTGATGATGGTGGAGAAGTTCTTGCTGTAGATGTTGATGATGAACACGCCGGAGGGGGGTGGAGCCCTCCGGAGGCGATTCCGGCGGCGTTTCCCCCCTCCGATCTTCTCCGGCGGCAGCCTTCTGTCTCTCTGTTTCGTGGTTTTCTGTTTCTCCGCCGCCTCCTTTCACGAAACGCCAGGGGACCTTTTTTATAGGCGTTTTTAGGTCAAGACTATGTCGGTGGAGCAAAGATCGACGGCCACGGAGCTCCGAGGTGGAAACGAGCTGGGCCCACGCGGCCATGTACTTTAGGCCGCGTGGGACCCTCCCATTTCCAGCCTGTTGGGCTTCTGGTCTTCAGTTTAAGCCCATCGCGTTCGTCTCGAAAATTCTGAACCGTGCTCTCTGACCTTGCCCTTTTGGAGTCCCGAAGCTCCCGGAAAGTCTGAAACACTAAAAAAGATGTTTTCTGGAAAAACAGGGTTAATTCCAAATAAATGGGAAAACCATGAAGTATTCCCAAAATCATTATAAAACATTGATATAACCCTTATGTGATGTAAATATGATTGGAATATAAGCAATTAAAGTGCAAAGTTCATGTATGCATTTTACATGCATCAACATCCCCAAGCTTAATCCATGCTCGTCCTCGAGTATGAAGATGATAAAACTAACATGGACTTTGCAATTTAATACTTAACAATGAATATAAAAAATGATTACTATTGCTACATATAGTCAAATGATTCATTCTTCAAATGAGTAGCAATATGCAAATAGTTTATGAAGTGATATCAACTATTCAAGACAAGGATGTTCATTGATGATTGCAATGTGGTAATACTTGGTGTCAAGCTCTCATTCCCCTATCATAGCATCTTGAATGATTATAGTTTAATGTGATAGCAAATATGAGTAGTGTGCTTGACAAAGTAAAGGTTGGATGTCTCATGCCCCTTGAATACAAGTACCTACACCATGATTACTCAACTTAGGAAACAAAGCAAGTTCAAGTTATATATCATTGTAAGTAATAATAGTATCATCAAGAGCGTCAACTGGGGTACCTCTTGTTCCAGGATATAGAACAAGCCCATATCAAAATGACAAGGCAAACAAACAAGATGAAAAACCTCAACACCCTTTTTATTTACCATTGGAATAGCTTTTTATTGTAAGGTGCGTCATAGATAATTCACCATAGCATGTAAGTAAATTTCCACCATGAATAATGCATGGATTAGATTAGCGGCCCAGGCGTCTCTCTAACCATTTACACAAACTCATTTAAACTTCTTCATTTCCAACTCATTTCACCATGATAGGCATCCATAAACAAAAGTACATGATATCAACAAAATGAGATGAAGGAGCATGTTGAAAGCTTTGCATGTGACAGCACATATGGGCTAACTCCCAACCTCGAACATTTATCAAGCCACTAGCATCATAATCTTAATCATAATGGGTCATGTTTTATTTATTGCAATGATAGTAAAATGTGCATCAAGTTCGTGAGAGCTATATAACCAACTTTTCCCATGGCAATCAATAACATAAACATTTTCATTCAGAGGTAAGATAACACAAACAACATGTTAAACATACTCGGAATAGCATAAAGCCAATAGGTAGATATGGTGGACTCACTGGAATAACTTTGGTTGAAGGCGTTGGAAACAAGTTTTTGCTTGTTGGAGTTTTTGGGCTAGCAAAAGGGAGAAAGTTGACCATCTAGATGGATGCATGAGTGTCCATAGAACTAACTAATCCATGTTAAACCAAGTGAAATAACAATCAGCACCAAAACATGAATAAGTGATAGCTCTACAAAAAGAATTTGCAAACTATTACTCATAAACAAGCTCATGAATCATGCAACTATATGTATCATTAAAAATCAAGTCAAACATCCCTTTTCCCAATCTTATAAAAGCATCCAACATATTTCAACCCATATTTCCAGTAGCTCTCTCATATATAATTGATAGTGTGGGTCTCTCAAGACTCAAACAAAAACAAAAACGACGCTCCAAGTTTATGCGATAAAGTGTTTCGATCGAAAAACAGAAGTTGGACGTGTGCAAACCGAGAGTGTGTAGGTCCAGTGGGGTTGTCTTCATATCCCCAAGCTTATGGTCTTCACCATCCTTGGATAGCTCTTGGTGCATCTACTCCAATCCCTGTGAAAAAACTTCAAAACACTATTTCTCCCATCTCTTTTCTGTGGGGTGCATTAATAGTGATAAACAAATAGGTTCCTTGCTGCATATAATCCTTGAACAAAAATTCAAATGACATGTCCAGAAAGTGTATAATGTTGTATGCCTACTCATAAACTCAATTGGATCAAAAAGATTCAACTTAAAAGCTCAAAGCATGCATCAAACAAAATGGGACATAATCTGTCCAGAAAAACAGCAGCAGCAAAACGTATTTTTCTACCCTACGAAACTTTGTCGAAAAATTCCGAAACAATTCATGCACACAGAGGATGAAAAGTTACAACTACAGTTCAAATATGAGCTCATTCGGAGTTACAGAATAAGAATTAAAAATCATACCGTGCACTGACTTGTGCAGGAATAAAATCTCCGAACGCTATAAGCAACTTTTCAAGACCAAAATGGGTAAAACTTGGCACTTTATTAAAAACTCCAGAAACTAACTAGACACAAAATCTCTTGTTACAGCAAGAGGACAGAAAGAAAAATCACACACAAAAATAACCGGGTTGCCTCCCGCAAAGCGCTTTCTTTATAGCCATATAGCTAGGCTTGATAGTTTTAATGATGCTCCCATAGGAATAAGAGTTGAATATAAAAGAGCATCAAGAAGCAAATATCAAATACATTTAAGTCTAACCCACTTCCTATGCATTGGGATCTTGTAAGAAAATAAATCAATAAAGCACAAAGTGACTAGCATAGGAAGGCAAAGCAAGTGCAACTTCAAAAATTTCAAGAAAAAGAGAGGAGACTTAATATTATTGTGGTATATGAAGTCATGTCTCCCTCTCTCATAAAAACTTTCAGTAGCATCATTGATAAAACCCACAATATAGCAATCACATAAAACATTCTTATCATGATCCATATGCATAAAAGTATCATTACTCTCCACATGAGCATAAACAGTTTCATTAGTAATAGTGGGAGTAAAACTATCACATCCATCATTGTAATCATCATAAATAGGAGGCATAGAATAATCAACATAAACTATATCCTCAATAATAGATGGACTGAAAACATCATAATCATCATTGTAAACATCATATATAGGAGGCATATTATAATCAACATAAATTTTATCCTCAATAGTAGGTGGACTGAAAATATCACAATGATTATCATCATATATTGGAGACATAGTATCATCAAAGAAAATTTTCTCCTCAAAACTTGGGGGACTAAAAATATCACATTCATCAACAGCCACTTCCCCAAGCTTAAACTTTTCCAGAGCAATAGCAATAATGGGTTCAAAGAATTTATAGTGATAACATTGCTACCATCATGCAAATAATTTTCCATATGTTTTTTAATTTTCTCTTCAAACACATCATGTCCTAACTCAAGATAGATTTCCTAAAGCTCTCTAATTTTTTTGTTGTTTTCATTTTCTAATTTTTATGGGTTTTTGATATATATAAAACTAATGAGAAACTCACAACCAAACAAGTTTAAAGGAACCTCCCCAATCTTAGATGATTGCAAGATATAAAAGGAACCTCCCCAAGCTTAGTCTAGTGCACACAAGAATAGAAACTTAAGCGCTACGCTCCCCGGCAACGGCGCCAGAAAAGTACTTGATAACCCCAAGAGCAAGGGATCACTGTAGCACCTCTCAATGTGGAAGTAAGGTATCGATCCGCAGGAGCAAGAAGGAAAAGTTATCTATTCCCTACAACTAAAGTGTCACAAGTTTTAGTTGATTATGCACTAAACAAGTTTAGAGAACAAGATGGTTGGTTTGATGGATGTAAAAGTGTCCCAATCCTCTTCTTTGCAAGAGGACAAGACAAAGGTAGTAGCAAGTGAAAGCTCTCAAAGAGAGAAAGCCCAATCCTCTATGTAGCAAGAGGACAAGCTCAAGTGTGTGTTTCTTATAGGAACAATGGACATGGTTCATGGGTTCACTTAATCCTCTCTCTCTCATCTACGGTGATCATCATGTTATAGATAAAGTACACACAATTGTCATGTTTTAATGGTAGCTTTTTATGACGGCTATATGTCCTAAAACACATAGTTGAAAGAAATACTCATTTGTGTTGCTAGGTCAACCCTCGTAAGGCTAGCGTGGTTTCTGTCACTCCCACATCATACTCTTCCTTTTTACCCCCAGATAAAGGATGTTGGGCGGTACTGTGTCACTCAATACCTATGCCGTGTCACATCGGCCATCCCGTACCCACATACATCATACTTCAAAGTATGACAAATCACAAAAGCTCCAACACAACGGTAAATGCATAACAAATCATCTCACACCACAATATTCACCACAAAGGTATTACATAGATGATCCGTAATCATGTTCAGCAGCTCATACGGTACTAATTAGTGAAGCTCAAGAGAGAGGAGAGATACATAAGTTACCACCACAAACCCAAATCCAGGCGGTGGACTACTCCCCCTTCATCATGGTGATGATGGTGGAGAAGTTCTTGCTGTAGATGTTGATGATGAACACGCCGGAGGGGGGTGGAGCCCTCCGGAGGCGATTCCGGTGGCGTTTCCCCCCTCCGATCTTCTCCGGCGGCAGCCTTCTGTCTCTCTGTTTCGTGGTTTTCTGTTTCTCTCCGCCGCCTCCTTTCGCGAAACGCCAGGGGACCTTTTTTATAGGCGTTTTTAGGTCAAGACTATGTCGGTGGAGCAAAGATCGACGGCCACGGAGCTCCGAGGTGGAAACGAGCTGGGCCCACGCGGCCATGTACTTTAGGCCGCGTGGGACCCTCCCATTTCCAGCCTGTTGGGCTTCTGGTCTTCAGTTTAAGCCCATCGCGTTCGTCTCGAAAATTCTGAACCGTGCTCTCTGACCTTGCCCTTTTTGGAGTCCCGAAGCTCCCGGAAAGTCTGAAACACTAAAAAAGATGTTTTCTGGAAAAACAGGATTAATTCCAAATAAATGGGAAAACCATGAAGTATTCCCAAAATCATTATAAAACATTGATATAACCCTTATGTGATGCAAATATGATTGGAATATAAGCAATTAAAGTGCAAAGTTCATGTATGCATTTTACATGCATCACTGACCTCCGTCCGACATAAAGATAACCCGGCATGGATATGCCGGATTCCCTTTCCTGAATAACCTTCCCTGCACATAAGAAAACACACAAGTTACCGACATACATATGTCGGTTATGATGTCTCGGATCCTTATCTCGGTCGACATATGCCGGTTGGCACCAGCATGGTACCTCGGTCCCTTCTGGCGCGGGTTATCTCGGTATGCCTATGTCGGTTTGCACCTACACCACACTCTGAAGTCCAGGCATGTCGGCTTTTACTGTAACTTGGCCCACACCTGGGCATAGCTTTTACCACATCATGACCCTACCCGGGGTAGCCCCCCGACATTAGTCCCCGAAGCTGGTGCGGTCCTGCAGCCTTGGATGAAGGGCCACAGCAGGTTTAATCAACCGAAACAATCATACCAAGCATCCGACATAACCATGTCGGTTCAACCGTAAAGCCACTAATAACCTCTTCCACTGATTCCGACATTTGCCCCTGTGTCGGTTTCTCCGACACAAGAACTCCGCTAAAAGAGCAAGTCAAGCTTTCATGACCCACTCAACTTAACCCAACCATCCGACATAACCATGTCGGTACACATCAAGTGTCAGGATAAAACCTTCAACTGTTTCGCCATATGCCCTTATGCCGGTTGCTCCGACACAAGGTAACTGTTTTATCCTGATCAAACATCCGACATAACCATGTCGGTTCATCTCAAGCTTCAAGAATCAAACTTCCCACAACCTCCGAGATTTGCCCTTGTGCCGGTCTCTCCGACACAAAAAGATTCCCACAATCTCTCCAAAGATCTCTCCACAGCACGTGGCAGAGAAACGCTGTGCGCTGCCTCGGTTCCTGTGCGCGGACAGACATGTCTCTGCACGCACGCCGCATACGTCACGAGCTGTCACGTCGCAAAAGCACTCGAGTGCGTTTGACCGTGGCGCGCCTCCTTGATTCCTGTGCCAGTAACCGCACGCGATCACACTGCGGGCAGTTACCCATTTGTGGCCCACGATGTGGCTGATCGTGCGGCCGCAAACAACGCAACCGCACAGATCGTGCGCGGTTAATCCGCGCGGCCTTTAATGGAACCGCACGCGGTAAAAACGGAAACCGCACGCCCTCACCTCCATAAATAGGGGAGCGGGGCGATCCAAACCATCTTCTTCGCCGCTCTCTTCTCCTTTCTCTCTCTCCTGCAACACCGTCGCCGCCGCGCAGTGAGCTCCGCCACCGCACGACGCCGGATCTCACGAACCACCGTCCACCAGAGCACCTCGCGCCTCCACCGGACGCGCTCAACTCCGGCACACCCCGCGCTTCTTCGCCTCGCATCGCCGCCGCAACTCCGGTGAGTTCCTCGCCCTTAGCATTGCCGATGAACGTGTTCATCCTCTCCGATGAACACGTTCCTCTTCTCCGATGAATTTGCTCATCCCCTCTGTAGATGCTCTTAATTAAATTCCTTTGCTTAGATCCCATCTAGATTCTCTTCATCGCGTTTCTCATCATCTTTCCAATAGTTCTTCCTCAGATCTTCCTAAGTTTCAGCTCACATGTTCTTGCATTTATCTTCTATTTATTTTTCTCCGTAGATCTTTCCGCCAAACACATAGCCACAGAATTGTGTTTCCCGCCACTTATGCACTTTCCTCTGTTGCCCAAATATTCCGAGATACTTATCTCGGTTCAACCTGTGCCTCTTTTGCAGATCCATTCCGAGATGTCATCCAGCCATACCCCGGAGCCTGCCGAGGATGTCGTTGAAGAGGGTGAGCGCGCCGGGTGGGAAGGTTCCGACGTAACCCAGGCCGAGATAGACTAGCTAGTCCGGACCAAACCCATTCCGGCACAAGTGATATGCTGGATTCCCGACACAGAGGCCGAGCCGAAGCTGAAATCCGGCGAGCGCGTGGTCTTCGTCGCGCACTTCGAGCGCGGCTTTGGACTCCCGGCGAGTGAGTTCTTCCGATCCTTCTTGGATCGGTTCCGGCTTCAACCTCATCACCTTCCAGCCAATGCCATTACCACGCTCTCTGCGTGCGTTTCTTTCTCCGAGGGATACCTCGGACTCTGGCCCACTGTTGAGCTCTGGGCCAAGTACTTCCAACTCCGGAAGCAGAGTGTCCCGGATACGGAGAACAAGAACAGCCCAGACAATGTCGACCTCCTGAACCTTCCGATATTCAACATCACCACCCCTTCTGAACAGTTTAACTGGTCCCTCAACCCGAGGGACCTGAACCTCGAGATCAACCAGATTCACAAGATCGTCAAGGAGCTTGTGGGGGCAGGCTTAACGAGCGATGATCTCCTGAGGACCTTCGTCAGCCGCTGAGTTTCCCCCCTTCAAGACCGAGTTCACAAGATTTGCCACATGAGTGGCAAGTATGATCCAACTCGGATCAGCACCCACAAGCTGACCAAAGCCGAGGTCAGAAGACGTGTCAAGGCAATTGCCCGCACGACGATGACCGAGGAATGGGAATGGGGTCTAGAACCTCATAACAGAACTCGGCTTCCGGAGCAAGTAAGTAACCTTGCAACTTGCACCGACATATTTTTTATACCGAGATAACTCTTACGCCGGCCCCATAATCTGCTCATAAAGTAACTCGGTTTTACTGCTTCTGGCTTGCAGAGGTTTACCCGGCAAAAGACTGAAGATGGAGAGTATCCCTCCACCAAATGGGGCCAAGATATCCCTGCCCCGGCCGTCGCCGAGGTAGAAGACCCGGATGATGAGGATCAGCTGCCAATTCCGGCTGCTGGCGCCCCTACCTCGGGTAAGCCTCGAGCCCGAGCCTCCATCCGAGATTGGTCGGACGACGATGATTGCGAAATGTTAGAGATAATTGATGCTCGTCCCATCGCATATGCTCACCCAGCCTCGGCATCAACTAACCCGGGTGGTTCTGCCCGAGTGCACGCCCTGCTACCTCGGGCAAACAAGTGGGATCTCGCAAGCGTGCAGAGACCGGTACCTCGAATACCGGGACCTCCACATCCTCAGATCCAGCAGCTCCGAAGGCGAAGCGGCAGAAGAGAGGAGCGGTTAAGCCGAAGAAGGCAAGAAGACACCGCCAGTTACTCAAGGGTAAATACTCTTTGCCGACACAAGCTCACTTCCTTTTTTCCTTCTCCCGGGATAATCTTTCCCCGACATAACACTTTTTCTCTTGATGCAGTGCCGCCCTTGAAATTAACCAGAGTGCCTCCTCTATGCGCTCACCCCTTCCGAGTGCAGCCGAACCTCGGCCACGTGATTCCGGGGTACCCGCCACTTCATCTGTCATTCCCGAGGTCGTGGTCCTCGACGAAGATGTTGGCTCCGTTGCCCCCACCGCGGACTCCGACATCCGCGGCCGACACTTCGGTGACCTCGGGCCCACAGCAACCACCACCACAACAACAACAGCCGCACCAACAGCAACCACAGCAACAACAACAGCAGCAGCAGCAACAGCAACAGGAATAGCAACAGCAACAAGGAAGCAGCACCTCAACAGCAACAGCAGCAACAAAAGCAGCCGCCACGGCCGAAGTCCACCACAAAGTCCACCGAGTTAGTAACTCGGAAAGCTACTCCACTAGCCAAGCCGGCACAGAGCCAAGTGGCCACCGGGAAACAACTTGTCAATCCGGAGAAACAAGTGGTGTTGACTCCAACCACTACCCGGAGCACCAAGCTCTCACCACCTCCGTCTCCCGAGTTACCACTAGCAGCTGGGTTTTTCCCCAGCTCCGAACTCAAAGTGGACACAGCTTAGGCTCGGAGAAGCAGTACCACATGGACTGGAATGCCGCCGACACTAGCGAGGTCTCCTCCGCGAACCCGGTCACCCAACATCCAGCTGGACCCAGTGCGCTTGCTCAGGCCATGCACAACTTGCAACTCTCGACCCTTCGAGCCAGCAAGCTTGCCGAGGTATTTTTTCCTCAGCCAGACTTTTCTTTCCTTTGCAATAGATGATAAACATATATAATCCCCAGTCCCCGAGATTCGGGTTGAGTGACCTGCGCTCGCCCGAGTAAAGATCACTCGGCGCGAATCTTCACAAAATTTCCATCATTAGACTCAAAAAATCCGACACTTAGGATCTTCAAAAAATCCGACACTTAGGATCTTCAAAAAATCCGACATCCAGTCCCCGAGATTCTTGTCGAGTTTTACTCGGCACGAATCTTCAAAAAATCCGACATTCAGCTTTACTCGGCATGAATCTTCAAAAAATCATACTAACCCTTTGCTCTTTTCAGGATTGCACCAACGCCCGGACCACAGTGTTTCAGAAGCTGCTTCTGGACCACAATAAACTCAAGAGGTCCCACAAGCAACTTCAGGAGACGCTGAAGAACAAGGAAGCCGCGCACGCCACTGCCCTCCAGAAGGAACGACAGGAAGTGTCTCGGCTCCAGGAGGAACTTGCTCGGGTCCAGGGCGAGAAGACCGGCATTGAGAAGGCCCTGATGCAAAGGGAGGAAGCTGCGCAAAAGCACAAGGAAACCCTCGAGGCGACCGAGGTTCGCGCTACCTCGGCTCAAGGAGAACTGGATGCCCTCAAGGCAAAATCCGACATCTGGCTCCGCGAGCTCACCCGGCTTAACAAGGAGATGGACAGTAAGTTTCTTTATCCTTTCTTTTTGTTTCCATTGCTTGTACCGACATTAAATATGCCGGTATATAACTCAATTCGGTGATAGCTTTTCTATCTTCAGATCACTTCTCCCACTCCAAGGCTGCTGCACTCAACACTGTCCGCAAGGCACGAGCAAAAAGAGCCGAGGCTGGCCCAATCCCGGAGGAATGGGATATTGAAGATCACCTGACCGCTCTGAATGCTCGCATCTCTCCTGAAGGCCATTGGCAGGATCTTCTTGATGCTGGCATCAAGCTTACCGAGCCTTATGGCCAGGATCTCAGACTCCGGCTAGCATTGAAGAATTGTCCAAGTGTCTGTCGGGGGCCGAGGCCAGGGTCCGAGAGTGGAGATCCTCTGCAGCTCGCGCCGGAGCTGATCAAGCATTGACCTTTGTGCTCTCCTGGTATGAGGCCATCAACCTCAATGCCGTGCGCTCCCTGCGCCAAGGCTCCAAATGGACCTCAGATCCGACACTCATCGCGAGCCGCAAGGAGGCAGCCACCTTCATGGCCAGCTATGCTCCCACCCGACACTTCATTCCTGGTCCCGCCTACTCGGATGATGAAGAAGATGACGAGGATGATGAAGAGGGTGAAGACGAGGAAGATGTTGATGAGGAGATCGAGGCCGAAGCTCCCGACACTGCCACTGCCGGAGCACCGACACTGCTGCTGCCGGAGCAACCGACACTGCTGCTGCCGGAGCAACCGACACTGCTCGGGAGCAACCGACACTGCCAAGTCGACCGCGACCGAACTTCTGAGAAGCCGGTATCCGACACTGCCGGTGCCTCGGCAGCCACTCCAACACCCGAGGTTGCTCCAACAACCGAAGCTTCTTCTGCCGCCGAGACTGCTCCTGAGCCTCGCACCGCTCCAACTGCTCCGAGCTCCTCCGAGGCAGCTGCCTAAGCTTATCAAACTGAACCATTAAATCCCCGGAATGCCGGGTGCAGATGTAAATATACTTTTAAGTATCTCGCAGTGCTACTTTTATCCGTGCTACTTTATCATATTAGTTTCAACAAGACAGGCTCAATGCCGGATCACTTTGCACCAAGTCCCCGAGTTTACTTTCTTGTTTACTATACTTAGTAATCTTGCTCTTGTCTACCATTTAGGCGTTCGACAGTCGAGTCACAAGATCAATCATTATAGCACACAATACTTGTAAATTTTGAGGTAAGGTTTAGAGTCATCCGACACAAGGAAAAGGAAAGAAAAAACCGGGTTAGTAAACGACATATGTCGGATCTTTTTAGGACCGAGTCCCCGAGTCCATTTTCATGTTTACCATATACCATAACCTCTGCTCTTGACTGCCATTTCGGCGTTCGTCAGTCGAGTCACAAGATCACAACAAAATAGCATACATTACTTGAACTTTGAAACGAGGTCTCAAAATCATCCGACATATGAACAACACAGAAAAAACCGAGATAAAACACAAGCATATAGACAAAGGCAGTCCCCGAGTTTCTTTTCGGAGTGCCGGCATTTTATTCAAAGGAAAACCGAGATACATACATTGCGCCCTTATGAGTAAAAGGGGCGGAGTAGAGCTACATTCCAGGGTCTTTTGGTCTCCTCTCCGGATTTGTCCATCACATTTTTCCTCGGTGCCTGCGCATCTATAAGATAGTATGAATCATTGTGCAGAGCCTTGCTCACAATGAATGGTCCCTCCCATGGAGGTGACAACTTGTGTCGGCCTGCTTTGCGTTGCACTAGCCTCAACACCAAATCTCCCTCTCGGAATACCCGAGGGCTGATCTTCCGGCTATGATAGCGTCGGAGATTTTGCTGATATATAGCTGACCGAGATAAGGTCAGTTCTCGTGCTTCTTCGAGCAAATCAACATCATTTTCCCGAGCTTCTTTTGCCTCGGTTTCAGTGTACAGCGCCACTCTCGGCGAGTCATATTCCATGTCGGTCGGCAGGACCGCTTCTGCTCCATAGACCAGAAAAAATGGCGTATAGCCAGTTGAACGATTCGGTGTGGTCCTTAGACCCCACAACACTGCTGGTATCTCCTCTATCCAACATCCCGGAGTTCGCAACAGTGGTTCAATCAACCGGGCTTTGATACCGGCTAACACCAATGCATTTGCTCTTTCCACTTGCCCATTTGCCTCAGGGTGTGCCACCGAGGCTATGTCCAACCGAATTCTTTTTCCGCACAGAACCGAGCAAACTCTCCCACAGCAAAGTTTGTGCCATTATCCGAGATAATGCTATGGGGGTAACCATATCTCAAAATGATGTCCTTCAAAAAGGACACAGCTGTGTGACCATCACACTTCCTGATTGGCTTCACCTCGATCCATTTGGTGAACTTGTCCACCATCACCAGCATATGAGTCATGTTACCTCGGGCTGGCCTGAACTCTCCCACCATATCCAGACACCAAACTGCAAAGGGCCAAGTGATTGGAATTGTCTTGAGTGCCGAGGCTGGCAGGTGGATCTTTTTAGCAAACCTCTGACATCCCTCACACTTTCGGACGATATCTTCTGCCTGGTTCAAAGCACTGGGCCAATAAAACCCATGCCGGAATACTTAGCCACCAAGGCTCTTGATGAAGCATGATGACCACATCTCCCTGATGAATCTCCAGGAGCATCTCTGCCCTTCCTGCGGCTCGACACAGCGCTGCAGTACCTCGGTCACACTTCTCTTGTATAACTCCTGGTTGATGATGGTGTATGCCTTGGATCTTCTTTGCACTTGCCTAGCTTCAACTTCATTACTTGGCAAACTCCCGTCCATCATATATGCCATTATTGGTTGTGCCCACTCCGGCACAGGACGCACAGGAAAGACCGGATCATCCACCTCCATGAGATCAACCGACATTGCTTCTTCCGAGATGAGTAACCAGTCCCCGGTTCTGCCAAGCAGTCCCCGGGTTTCCCAAATGCATCCGACATCGACGTCCATGGGAACAGCACCAGACTCCGGTTTCGCCGGGATAAAGATTGACTCGGACTCGGGCGATGGTTTGATTGATGGCTTCCTCAAATGCTCCAAGGCTATGCCGGGTGGAATTGGATCCCGGGATGAACCTAGCTTGGACAGTACATCGGCGGCTTCATTTTCAGCCCGAGGTATATGCGTGAGCTCGCAACCTTCAAAGAACCCCGAGATCTTCTGGACATGAAACCGATACAACGCCATGTTGGCGTCTAAAGCATCCCAATTTCCCGAGACTTGCTGCACCACCAATCCGAGTCTCCGAAACATTCTATCCGGCGAATACCAATTTCTTTGGCCACATTTAGCCCATGAACAAGTGCCTCATACTCGGCCACATTGTTAGATGCCGCAAAATGAATCTGCAACACATATCTCAGCTGATCATGCTTTGGCGAGGTAAGGACTACCCCGGCACCTAAACCAATTTTTGTCCTGAACCATCAAAGTGCATTCTCCAGTAATTGGAGTCAGGCAATGGTGGCTCATATTGCATTTCAGCCCAATCCACCAAGAAATCCGGCAGTGCCTGAGATTTAATGGCATCTCTTCTTTCATAGTGAGGAGTGTAAGGGGACACCTCGATAGCCCACTTGGCTACTCGGCCAGTTGCATCTTTACACCCAATGATCTCCGAGATAGGAGCCTCACATACCACAGTGATTGAATGCTCTTGGAAGTAATGTTTCAACTTCTTAGCAGCCAGATAGACACCATATGTCATCTTCTGGTAGTGAGGATAGTTCTGCTTGGACAACGAGATCACCTCGCTCAGGTAATATACTGGCCTTTGCACAGTTTTGCCATCTTCTTCTCGCTCCACTACTAATACGACACTCACAACCCGGTTTGTGGCTGCAATGTAGAGCAACATCGGCTCTTTGGGTAATGGTGAGGCCAGTATCGGCGCAGTTGCCAACATCTTTTTTAACTCGGTGAACGCCGCATCTGCTTGCGGGGTCCACACGAAGTGGGTTGTTTTCTTCATGAGTTGATACAAAGGCAATGCCTTTTCTCCCAACCTGCTAACAAACCGACTTAAGGATGCCAAACATCCGTGAATTTCTGCACGTCTTGAGACATGTCGGTAACCTCATGCTTTCAATAGCACGGATTTTTGTCGGGTTCACCTCGATACCTCGGCTCGACACGAGGAAACCGAGTAACTTGCCTGCCGGCACACCAAATGTACATTTGTCCGGGTTAAGTTTTATCCGGAATTTCCTTAGATTCTCAAATGTTTCTCGGAGATCATCAATCAGAGTGGATTTCTCCTTAGACTTGATGACAATGTCATCGACATACACCTGCACATTTTTTCCTATTTGATCATGCAAGCATTTTTGCATACATCTCTGGTAAGTGCACCAGCATTTCTCAAACCAAATGTCATGACACGATAGCAATAAGCCCCATACGGGGTGATAAAAGCAGTTTTCATTTGATCAGCAGGGTTCAGTGGTATCTGGTGAAAACCAGAATACGCATCTACAAAGGATAACAGCTCACACCCGGCTGTGGAATCGATCACTTGATCAATCCGAGGCAGCGGGAATGGATCCTTAGGACATGCCTTGTTCAAGTTTGTGTAATCAATACACATACGCCACACAATGGCCACGTTCGGGTCATCTTTTTTCTTTTCCACCAGGACCGGGTTAGACAACCAGTCCGGGTGCAGCACCTCCATGATGAAACCAGATGCAAGTAATCTGGCCAGTTCATCACCTATCACCTTTCTCCTCTCATCCGAGAGACGTCGCATAGGTTGCTTCACCGGTTTCATATCCGGTCTGACGAACAAAGAGTGCTCAGCCAACTCCCTCGGAACACCTGGCAGGTCCTGATTTGACCATGCAAAGATATCCCGGTTCTCACGGAGGAAGTGACTGAGCTCGCCTTCCTATTTCTCCGTTAACCCGGTACCAATGATGACGTTGTGGTCCGGACATGCCGGGTCAACATTGATCTTCTTGGTCTCCTTTGGGCACCTCGAAAGTTGCATTCTGCTCCGGGTTAGCCATACCCGGCATGCCGAGTTGCGCGGACTGAGCCAATGCCACCACTTCATGGATCTTCTTCTTCTCTGCAGCGATAATCAGTGACTCGGCTAAGCACGATCCAGCCGAGGCACACTCCAGTGCACGCTTGTAATCACCCGAGATAGTGATGATGCCATTAGGACCCGGCATTTTCATCTTGAGGTAACCCACATGGGTGATATCATGAACTTGGACAGCGCAGGCCTGCCGAGTAAAGCATGGTATGGACTTTCGAGGTCCACTACCTCAAACTGGATGCTCTCAGTTCGGCAGTTTCCTTGGTGCCAACAACACATCAACCCAAATTTTGCCCATAGGTGCACATGAAACACCCGGCACTATACCATGAAAGGTTGTAGAACTCGGCTGCAGCATATTTGCCGAGATACCCATCTTCACCATGGTGTCTCGGTACATGATATTGATAGCACTCCCATTATCAATGAGAACTCGGGTGAACCGAACATTGATGGTGGGTCCAAAGAATGTCGGATCCACCACCAATGCATAACCTCCCGGAGTTGGCATAACTCGGGGATGATCCCTTCTGCTCCAAGATTCTTGCTCGGACCAGTGCAAATACTTCGGCACTGCCGGCATAACTGCGTTCACCTCCAGTGCACGCCGATGCAAGCTCTTCTTGTCAGTTGGCTCGGTCACAAAGACCACATAGCTCTGATGAGCTTCTCTGTAATCTCCCTGGGGATACTCTCCCTGCCTGCTGGGACCAGTGTTGTTGTTGTTCCCTCCGACATTCACCTGATTCACAGGTTTCGGATCTGCTTGCCTCGGAACTGGCGGAATCACCGGGATAGCATTTGCTCCGGTAAGCGGTAAGTTTTGCCTCGGCGGAATTCTCTGAGGTGCCCCCCTGATTTCCTCCGGCTCTGGCTCCTTCCCCCCTTGTGCGCTGATACCAGCTGCACTGCCGAGTTGTATGGTTTGCAGGCCTGCGGATGTCTTGGGTGTGGAAACTGCAAGGCCCATCCAACATAGCCTCATAAGTTAAGGACTGCTTCTGGTCACCCCATGGCCTCTTCCCTTCTTGATTCTGGCCCCATGCTGGGCCGTTGTACTTCGGACGCTGGCTATTGCCGGCATCTGGCTGGTCTTGGTTTACCGCTGCAACCTGGTTTGAGCCATACCGGTAATCCGGCTCTCTCCTCTTGTTTCCGAAGTCCTGGCGATCGTTCTGCCTGACTGGCCCGGGTCTGTTATTCACCGGGTATCTTCTACTCGGTTCCCCGAGTTCAGCAAGGGTTGCATCGGATCACCCAGTGCATAGCTATCCGCAATCCGGATTGTCTCGGCCAGAGTGGCCGGCATTTCCCTCTGCAACTTCTGCCAGAGCATGGAGCCGTGTCGGCACCCTGGGCAAACCAAGATATGGCCTGCGCCTCCACAACTCCTTCACAGGAATTGCGAATAGTACTCCACCGGGTTAAGTAATCCCGGTCAGTTTCATTATCCCTCTGCTTGCACATCGCAAGCTGCTGAGGACGATTCGGTCTCTTGTATGTGCTGGAGAAGTTGCTAACAAATGCTTCTTCAAAGTCCAGCCAGCAATCAACGCTGCCCTCTCGCAGGTTGTTCAGCCAAATCCGGGCCTCGTTCTGCCGGGTAGCCACAGCTACCAACTCATTAACTCGTCTTGCTGCCTACGGAGAGCTTCTCCGGATAAGCCTGACAACTCGGCTCTTGCTGCCTCGGCAGCTCTAAGAGTCTTAGCAGGGGAACTATACTTCGTTTTTCGACCGACAAGTTACTAGGAGTCTTACTGGAGCTAGATCTACCATCTCTAGCAATCTCGGCATTGAGGTTTTTACCCCTCTTGCGCACATCCTCTACTCGACTAGGGCGAGCAGCTACCGGGGTAAAACCATGTGCTTGGTTATACTCACGGACAGTTATCCCGAACTCTCTCCTCACCTCGGCCATCTCCAGAGCCTCTTGAAGCAAGCTCTGACGCCGTGCCTCCAACTCTGCCTCCAATTGGGCTGCATCTGTACCGGCAGCTACCGGCACAGCCAGTTTCTCGATTATCTCCTCGAGATGAGCTGGCCTAACTGGTACATTGGATGTACCGGCCTGGTCTCGGAGGTTTTCCCTCCTCTCCAGCAGCACTTTCGCCGATCTGGTGACCTTGGGGGCAGGATTACCGGCATCTCCTTTGCCGGGTTCTCCTTTACCGCATCACCCGCAGTGCCGGTCACCATGACCTCTGCGCAGCTCCCGGGGCGAGCGCTACGCTGGCCGCGAGCCGCACAGACAGTAGGAGGATCCTCGGCCACAAGCACCTGCTCGGGGAACTTGCAGACAACCTCGGTGGCGACGTAGGTCATGAAGGTGCCGAAGCTGATGAGGCAGCCATTCGTCGGGAACGGCCTGCTGCCGAATCATCCAGCGTTGTCGCTGATGAAGTTCAGCGCGCCGAGCTTGCAGACGAGCCTGCAAACGACGCGCTCGCCGGAGTCGATGATGGAACCCGTCCGGAATATCACACCAGCTAGCGCCGCTGGGAGCCCCACGGTGGGCGTCAACTGTCGTGGTGGTATCGCGGCAGATGCCATAGGATGGCTAAAGAGTGGGGCCGATGGACGCTGGTGGATCCGGAGAGGGCTAGCGCGCTAAGAAGCACACACGAAGAACACACAAGCACACCAAGATCTACCCAGGTTCAGGGCCCTCGTGAGGAGGTAAAGCCCCTACTCCTGCCTGCCTCTCTCTCTATACCGAGGTATCACAAATACAAGGTTGCTCCTCGAGCTGTATGATCCCAGCAATGGGGATAAACACAAGGAAGAAGATGAAGCTATGGGGGAAAATGTGTCTCAGGGTATCGTCGTTCACGCAGGAGGGGGTGAGGCCCTATTTATAGGCTAAACCGAGTTACCGGAATACCCCTCCACTTGCAACGGTCACGTCTCCGTACTGGCACTGCAGGCGTGCGCGCCTGCACGTCATGATTGTCTCTGCACAGTGGACATGACGTGGCTTGCCCATGTCCTGTCCCATATCTCTGCTCCTAGGTACACCCGAGGTCAGCGGTGTACTTCCCCTGCTCCTTGGTCAGCAGAGTAAGTCCAGTCACCTCAGACATCGCCGTACCGCACGCCACGCTCCCGTGCCAGACGGGATGTGACAGCAGCGCTGACCTCCGTCCGACATAAAGATAACCCGGCATGGATATGCCGGATTCCCTTTCCTGAATAACCTTCCTGCACATAAGAAAACACACAAGTTACCGACATACATATGTCGGTTATGATGTCTCGGATCCTTATCTCGGTCGACATATACCGTTGGCACCAGCATGGTACCTCGGTCCCTTCTGGCGCGGGTTATCTCGTATGCCTATGTCGGTTTGCACCTACACCACACTCTGAAGTCCAGGCATGTCGCTTTTACTGTAACTTGGCCCACACCTGGGCATAGCTTTTACCACATCATGACCCTACCCGGGGTAGCCCCCCGACATGCGAGGCAGAACCACGATGACTAGCCATGTCACAACTGCATGAGTGAATGTGTCAACTTATTGGGGACAACGATTCTCAAGTTTTCAGATTCACAAATGCAAATTTTAAATTCGACGAACTTGGAATTGCACATAAAAAACAAGAAAAACCTATATCCCAACCTAAACCCTAGCTATCTCACTCAAGGTTGTGTGCATGATGGTGAGGCCCTTGACATCGTGTGGTGGAGATCATGGGGCCGGAAACCGTGACGATGCTTCAGGGAAGGCACAAATGTAAGAGCTCAAGTCACCGTTATTGTTTTTGCGTAAAGACTTTTTTTCACGCGACAGGAAAAAATGACTATGAATTACCCTTTTGTTTGCGAATCCCTATTTGTATCCTTTGAGCGCACACCCATAAGTAGCGATCAAATCAAGGAAATCAATCAAACGATGCTAATACCGTGAAAGATAGACACGACGTCAATGCCAAGTGGCACCAGCCAAAGGAACATGCAAGAAATCAGCCTTGGTGTAATATTCGAAGATAACGATATAATAGGAACGAATGCGGCAATCGCCCCCCGACTTACATGGCATTATCGACATTTGATCATATAAAAGGAAACGAATGCGGCAATCGCCACCGCCGCACGTGGTGATCGACATTTGACCTAATTGGCGCGAACATGCACGAGTAGCGGTTTGAGGTTGTCTATTTGCCACGGGTGCAAATTGCAAACATGGCAAGTGGACGAAAGCGTCATTTGGCGCGACAACAGTTGGGCACATAAATTAAAAATAATTATACTACTAATTGAAATGGCAAAATAATAATGTTGGCGAAATGTTAAAATGGGCAGATTTTAAATGAGAAACATCTAAAATAGGACATAAGGTCATTGTTTTGGAAAGATACACGTCAATGGTGTAAAACGGGGCGTACTCCGGATATGACTCGGTGACTACACCCCGAGTCATATACATGGTCCGGATCTCATCGCAAAACTGGTCACATGTCGCTAGAAACCGGTTGAATCTGATCGCGGCGGCCGTGCGATCGGGTCAGAGTTAGGTCTAGGCGACGGCATGGCTGGGCAGGACAAGCGGCTGCCGCCGCCGACGCCGGCGGGCAATGGCGAGCTTGCCGCCAAGAAGCTGAGGGCGCATGCGCTAGTGCCCGTGGTGAAGCAGGAGCCGCGACAGGAGGTAGCAGCACAAGAACGCGAGGAAGGGAGGTGGCCCATGCAACGGCACGGGAGCGGCGGCCATTGCGGCGTCGGCGACGGAGGCCCTGGTGGCGGTGGCTCCGGGACCGACGCCGCAGATCGACGTGAGGCTCGACGTGACGCTGCTCCACTGCCAGGCCTGCCTCCTCCCCCTCAAGCCGCCCGTCTTCAAGGTACAATCATCGTATATTCGTTCAAGATTTAATTTAACACAGAGATAACAAAAGCTTGACCCCTTTTTTCCGATCTTCAATGGATTCGTTTGGGTTTGTCATGGTTGCAGTGCGAGACGGGGCACGTGGTGTGCTGCCACTGCCGCCACGGCCACGTCGAGGTGTGCGGCCCCGCCGGCATCCACTCCGACGGGATAGACGCTTTTGTCTGCGCCGCCAAGGTGCCGTGCGCCTACAGGGGCTTCGGCTGCGACAGCTACGTGGTCTACCACCAGGCCGAGCAGCACAAGCGCGCGTGCAAGCACGCGCCCTGCCTATGCCCGGAGCCCGGCTGCGGCTTTCAGGGCTCCCCCGTGGCGCTCAGCGACCACTTCGCCGCCGGCCACTCCCGCACCATCCTCGCCGTTCGCTATGGCCAGCCCTGGAACCTCAGCCTTCCGCTGGCGCAGCGCTGGCACTTTGTCGTCGGGCAGGATGACCAGAGCGTGTTCATGCTCACCCTGGGCGAGCTCGGCGTGGCCACCACTGTTTCGCTGGTGTGCGTCAGGGCCGACGGCGCCGCCGCCACCGCCGGGGCGCCCCAGTTCTGGTGCAAGCTCTCGGTGGAGCACCCGGGCGGAGACAAGGACAAGGTGGTACTGATGGCCTCCACCGTCGGCAGCAGCGCCATGTCCAACGGTCCGCCGGTGCCGGGGCAGGGCATGTTTCTGGCGGTGCCGCAGGAGCTCATGTCCGACGACGCGCTCACCATCAGCGTGCGCATCGATCAGGTGCACCCCGTGGACGCTGCTACTGCCGCGGCCAAGACGATGCCACCGCCGCCGGCCAGGACAACGAGGAGGTTCCATTGAAACGCTTTGGTCGTCTTGATAGTTTTGCATGTCGCGCCGTTCATCATCAGTATGCATGCATTTTGTTCGCTACTACTGTAAGCTTTGTTAAGCTAGACTCTCGTGTTCACAGTAGCTAATTCGTTATGTTGTCAGACTGGCTAGCTACAGCTTGAGAGTGATTCGAGAAATCTAATTTTTTTTTTGAAGGGAGTACGTGTACAATCAGAAGGAGAACGAACGCGCACACACGTACATAGGCAGGAAACACTCCACGCACGGCGAGATCGGAACCACCACGCCGCACACCTCCTTCGAGCTCCAGCAGCTAGCATGGCGAGAAATCTAATTTGTTCACCGTTGAATCTCTTTTCTGGCTAACTTCTACTCCGAACATGATCTTTCTCTTTGACGGTCGCGCTGTCATTTTCAACAGCGTGGTACTGCAACGACTGACACGTGAGGGTCAACTTGGTGGGCAAATATGAACAGAAACGTGATTTGGTGATGTAAGATGCCTTCAAGATAGGTGATATTCTTAATATTGCTTGTCTCAAGACATGGTACAATTATTTTTACAATGTGGAATCATGCGATTTGTTACGCAACTCGACAACTATTGTGGCAAAGAAAATATGTGGAATTTGATTGTGAGGTAACCGCGAATAGTTTGATTGTGAAGCACTTGGCCCGCTTACGAAGATTTGCCCACCTTATATACACAAGGTATGGCGGTGGTCTTCTCTCCTCTGAGAAGGTGTCTTCTCCGTGTCCGAGTCAGACTCATGGTTTCTTTTCAAATAACAACAAGCTTCCTTTTATGAACCCGGGGTGTGTGCCAACTAGGTTGATTGACCTATGTAGACGATTAGGGCATGTTTATATGTAACTGAGATGCATATGGCATACAGAGTATTATGATAGAACAAACTCGTGCTTGGACAACCGGGTCCATAGATTTCTAGAAGTGCAACGAAGATAAAAGACATTCAGCCACATCACCATCTTCGACATGACCTAGTTGACGGCTACATGAGTAGTGGTTTTCCAATGTTTAATCATGTATCCACTTATATTATTTGATCATTTCATGCATTTTTGTGCAAATTTCGATCAACATTTAGAAGTTTGAGTTATTATGACGTGTCAATGATGTGAAATGGAGTTTTTTTTTGCGAATTAAGTGAAATGAGTTCATGTGCCAAAGGGAGAGAAATAGAAGGAAATGAAAAATGAAGGATTTTATTATACCAGGAATCGACAAATGGGTCTCTTAAACACCCCCAAAAATTATAGACCTTTTTTAAAAAACAATTATAAAGAGTGAGTTTTTAAGAAATCCCAATCTACCTGTGGCCAGATTTTTAAATTTATCCAAACTCGAACATGGAGAAGTAATTTTTTTTTGGCGCAAACCAATCGGAAGCTGCTCTCTGCGAGTGGGCAAAGATCCGGTTCAAAAGGCAAACCAGAGAGCTCTGCTCATCGGATACCCAGATCCGTCGCACCCGAGCGAGCATGGCCACGGCGGCGGTAGGCGGCGACGCGGCGAGCATGGTGGCGGTGGGTCTGGTGTGGGGCGCCACCAACGCGCTGATGCGCCGGGCGCGCTTGTCTGCGATCGCCGCTCCCGCTCCCACCCCGCCGGCTCCGGCGAGGTCCGGCGGTGGGTGGACCTCCTCCTGACGTGGCAGTACTCGGCGCCGTTCCTCGCCAACCTCTCCGCCTCCGCCGCATTCTTCCGGCTCCTCGGCGACGCCCCCATCTCCGTCGCCGTGCCCGTCACCAACGCAACCACCTGGCCACACGCGCCGCGCCCGCTGCGCTCGGCACCGCGCTCATCGTCCTTAGAGTCTGGGTCTGCATCTCCTAGCTAGCTAGCTTAGCCCCAATACTTCCAGAACTGAATTTTTCTGTACACAACCCAGTATTGAAATTTCCGAGAAATTCACATACAACACACTGTGGCATCGTCTAGCTCACAGTTTATCATCTTTCTTCAAGGTTGCCTGTAGAATTTGATTAACATGGTAATTGTTCCAAAGTAGGTCTACTTGCTCAGTCCATCACATGTATTTTTTATGCTAAATTGTATGTTGTTTGCCATCTTTTCCTTTAGCAATCTTGCTTTGTTTTCTTAGAGTCAGATAGGAAACTTGGTAACAGTACCACATAGAAGCCGAATAAAATGTTTATTTGGAGCACAGAGATGCTGAACAACCTGTACTACACACATACAGATAGATTGCTGCTTCTCACTCCAAAATTTCCTCAGTCCTCATCATTGCAGGCCCCAATCCTGACCTTGTGACGAGAAATTCCAGCGCCACTTGCTCGAGCAGAACTTTTTTTTCACTCTCGTTCTGAGTCATGTACTTTCTGCATTAAAGCCCAAAGATCAAAAAACCGAGACACTGTAAATAATGTATTTTCTTTACCACTCAATCCAGCATGCCAAGTCATTAACTTGTCTAAATCTAGTGGCATTCCAAACATACATATTTCTGAATCTGTGCTGTTTGCACTTTCTGTCACTTATATGTTTTCTGTAGCTAGCAATAAGAATGTATTTTTCGAAATACTAGTATTTGAATTTTTTATTAATAGCTCCCATGTTTCTCAGCCAACATGTTGTCAGGAAGCATAATATTTTCTGCCATGTTATATGTAACTGCAGATTGGATGATGCCTTCAGCCGATAATTCGTTTGAGGTCCAACCTGGATATTGCCCATTTTATTCCCTGCATGACTATGGCTACATGAGCATCCAGAAGGTGCTTTCTTGTAGTTGTTGCTAACAAGAATGGTGTTTGTACTTTTGCAGGTCCATACTTGAATGCTCTCTTTGGGAGCAATGGGGTGCTATACCTGGTTACTCCTACTCCACGGCACACAAGATGATGGCTATGATCTGGGAGGGATAAAGCTCTGCATTACTATAACTACAAATTTATTACTAAGGAGGTATGCTTGTTTCTTCGAAAAAACACAAAGGCCTTAAGTTTTGATGTATTTTGATAAAACAGAGTGCATTTTCAAGCCTGCTCAGGCAACACACCACTAGACCAGCACACAGTTCGGTCTTAATTATGGCATCAGTTTGGCAGCAGCAGGACCTGCTGCTCGCCTGCTCCCGCTCCAACTTATTTTTCTTGAAGTTGAATTCCAACTTATTTGTACATGAAAGACACATAAAATTTTGGCCATTTTCTCTACACTTTTCGTCATGTTCAAGATATATTACAAGGCTTGGGTTTATAAAGTACCCACTAGTCCAGATCAATAGGATACAGGTTGAACTTTATAAATTTTGTCTTTGAATCTGATTTAACTGGCAACTCAAACATTTCCTTGACTCTCAAAGTACTTACACACCCATAAGCACGGTGTTACATGCAAACTTATACAACTAGGATAGGGCTCCTCCATTCTTTCTCGCTAACGGACATAGATGTTAATTAACTTGACAAGAGCTGCAAGAGTCCTAATTAAAACAGCTACAGGATACAACATAGATGTGTTGCTTAAATAAAACGTCCTTCGTCCCGAGACACGCTTCTTCCTTTTCCCCATTGATTGTGGTGATTGCACCCTACAGCTTATCGTGTAGTTGTAGTATGGTGGTATGCGAGACCTCCATTCAAGAGCCTCAATTTTCCCACGGGGCAGTGTACCACCACATCCTAAGAGAATGTCCCGCACACTGATCTTGGGGACTTCCCCACCGGAATTCGACTGAAGATAGTTGCAAACCAAGAAGTATTTGCTGCTCCTCGCCAGTCTCCAATAATACACTGGTTCATCTTCCCGGAGACGATGGTTTGGGTGCTTTTCAAACATAGGGAGATCTGTCTGTTTATTTGCTCTCACACATTCAAGAATTGTGTGCCAAAATCGAGAATTGAAGTTGTCTCTCAGTATCCCAGAAATGATATGTGCATTTGTGAAACATTGTCTCTGTTCCAAAGCGATCTCCATAGCCATCGTTGCCAGTTTTGGCTTGTCATCAGGATTTGTGCTTCCGAATACAAGCGACTTGAAAAAATACCAATAGGCCTCTTGAGGCAGATAATCCAATCGAAGTGCTTCTGCTGTACCCAGACATACAATTCTATCTGATCGACTGGTGATAATAATTTTACTCCCACCACATGGTGTGATGCGGGTTATGGAAGAATTCAGCCTTCTCCATGTTTCCTCGTTTATGTCCTCAGCTATTTCGACAATAATCAACAACCTGTTTTGAGAACCATAATTCTGATGTCTGACTAGACCATTAATATTATTCCCTTTCAGGTCGATAACTCCTTCATCCTTGAGACTGTCCTCTGGGAAGAAGAGGATCATCGAGAAGCGATCACGCACACTCTCATCCCTACAAACATACTCAACAAGAGTGCTTTTCCCTACTCGTGTTGGACCAACAATCGGAAGTACATCCAAATCCGGAGTAGCACAGGGATGAAGCAAGAAATTCAGGGCCCGTTGCCGTTCCAGTTGGCGACCAAACATGCAATTGTCCAAGAGCAAATATGCGCCGTAAGGTTGGCAGAGTATACGAGGATATGAATTGAGGAAGAAAACAAATTCCTTCATACCAGCCATGGTATTTTCAAGGGTATCAATCATCCGTTGCAGCTCTTCTCGCATGTTTCTGTTTATGCACAACAACGACGGTTCTCTCTTGCTGCTACCACTGCGGGTGCGAGAGAAACGAAGCCGTTTGGCTGCACTGGATTCAGACAGTGTAAAAGATGTGTGGCTCCTCTCCTCCTCACCCTCATCGAGGCGGCTTGGTATGCATCCCCTGGTTGGTGATGTGCCGCCCCTCTGCCTCCTCGACGACGGCGTGGATTCTGGTAGAACTCTCTCTAGCCTCTGGAGAATCATGTCGATGCCAGGCTGCTGCTGGAAGTACTTACTGATCATGAACGACGCCGACCTGCTTATGAGATCCCCTATGATTGCAGAGATGAGGATATCCATTGATTGTGAACCTCCTCGACTCGAGCTCTTGTGGAAGAGGGATAAACAACGAGTGGTACTAGTTGGGAACCAAGTTTTGGTGGTGCTGTTGGTTCTGGATAGAAGATCTTTGTTGTTGTGCTGGATCAATACTTCATATGTTGTGGGTCCTGCCACTTATTGAGCGAGTCTTCACCTAACATCTGGAATTTACTTTCTCTAGTCTGACTTCCAATCTATGTCTAGACAGCACAACTTACCTTTCTCTTCTTTGTCAATATTTTGTTCTATACCTCTCCATTTGGACGTGGCAAATCTTGACCTGTAATGCTTTGTGTGATCATCTAACATTGTGCACTGTTAAAGTCGGGCCGTGAAATGTTAGCCTAATTTTTTTTGTAAGTTACCTATGGAGTGGCTTGGGGTGATGATGGTTGGACGATGATCAACATGTTAGAAACGTGTTTGAGATTTTAAAATTTATTGCCAACTAACCCCTTCAAGTGCATTATCACGTTCTTTATTTTTTGAACGTGAAAAACTAAATGTTGAGATCCCACTTTTTCGAAATGTATGACATAGCCTGACTGCTCAATTTTGAACTGTCTCTAATATCTTTCTAAAAAAATTGGTAGCCACAGATATGATAGTTGTAACTTGTAAGAGAGCGCCACTGGACAGGAATTCAATTGTAATAATTGTGTGTAACATGATTTACATATGATCAGATTAATTTTTGGTTAAAACATTAATTTGAACAGTAAAAATATGCTATATATTTTGAAACGGAAAGAGCTGTAACTCGGCCAAAATTTTCCTTTAGGTGCTATCGAGTATTTTGAATGTTTTACGAGGAGTGGTGGATGAGACACGGAGTAGAAACATCGAGCTGTTTTTTGACTGGAGGATTGAATTTTGACCAAGGCAATCATGCTTGTCACGTCAGGCTTTTGGTGCGCCTGGGCAGCCATCTGATCCAGGAATCGAATTGCTTTGCTTTTCTATCCTTGATCTGCAGTGCTACAAAATATTCTCCTGTTTGTTCAAACTTGTTGGTGCCTGTTAATTAGCAGTATTGGTATTACAAAAAGCACCAACTCTTCTCGGTTGAATCATGTTCGCCCAACAATGAAAACATTTCTTGATTTTTTTTGTCGTTGAGGAAAACAGTATCCCTATTCTATAAATTCTGGTTTACAAAGACTGGTTCGGAAAGGGGAAATGATTTCAGCCAAGATATTATTTGCAAATTCAACATTTATATTTAGAAGCCCTCTGCAACAACCATGATCAACCTATGCTGTCTTTGTTTGAGAAATTATGATTAGTTCTGTATGTTGTTCATTGCTGGGCCACCAATATATTCAGACGAACTTGAAGTTTACTAGCAGTGTTTAGGTAGCAATTATGATAAACTGACAGTTTCTACATTAGGTGCAGATGAAATTACACTTCCTTAAACCCTTCTATCAGGGGATATACCCCGTTTGAAGTTATTGATGGACCATAGCCATGGCCTTACAGGTATTGATCGTAAATTCAGCTAGCTCCTCCATTAATTTTTTTCCCTTGAATCCTAAAAGTCATGAATGCGGATTACCAGTTATTGTATTGTCATCGTTTTAGCAATCCTGGACAAGATAACATCTATGTATCTGACATGTAAAAACAGACCCAATGTTAGCCAACTAGTTTGTCCTTTCTCACCTTCTCCACTATATATTAATAAAGTTTCTGAGTTTCACCTAAATATCTGTTACTTGTTCAAGCTCGTGTTAAGTAATTTATGTGAAGCATAACCATTTGTTTAGACTGTCTAAGATATGAACGGACAACATGTTCCTTTTGATAAAGCAACGGAGTTGGCTATTCGAACCCATACTTAGCATTATTGGGCATTAGAGAAGCAGGCATGTAGTTTGCTTGTACCCCATTTTTTTGGCATTTGTCCACTGCTGCTGAAACTAGAACTCGGATTGCAAACTTCAGTCAACATTTTCTTTCTCCCCATTGATTTATCAGCTTCTTTTTAATTTGAGTCAAAAGATAACAAAGGCTTCTCAGTTAATGGGATGATAGACAAGAAACCAACAACTTAATTTTATGTTTATCGTTACCTCCTCACTGCCCCGGAGCTTCAGGTAATGCCGCTACTCTCGTTCCAGCTTATCTTTCTTATACCTAAACCCAGCAAGAAAAGAATCTGTCCTCGACTAGACATAAAAAAAAAAATAGCTTCCACACCATTTCGGTGTGGCCCCTAAAGACATGTTGTTCAAGCTAGACTCGTCGCGATGACCGAGCCACTTGCATGCCCGTTCCTTCACACTTCACACTCGTCTACTGGAGATTAGCTAACCAAGCTTGCCGCCTAGTGATTGCACTCTCTGCATTGCTGCTTATAAACCGCCCCCATCTCGTTTCTTTAATCGAATCGATTACGCGAAGTTGGGCCGGCGGCCCATTACGCTGCGCAACGTACACCGTATGTGGTTTTCTTTTGTTTTTTTGTCCCACATCGCTTGCTGAGTCTCGTTCCGACCGGTTTAAAAGATCTGATCCGTGGCGTAGCGCCGTGCCTTCACGGGAAGACCGTCAGCCGAGAAAAAAAAAGTCGTTCGGTGAGATTGCCTCTCGGGTAGTAAGTACCTGGTATCGACGCAGGACGCGGCACGTGTCTCTGCCTCGTGCTTAGGAGCTATGTGCCCGATGCATACGGTCGGGATCGCACGGTCGATTGCACGTAAAAGTGTACGTCGCATGGTCGACTACACGCAAGTTGCAATCCCTGTGTTGCGCACGCTGTGCTAGACATTAGCACCCATGCTATTTTGATTTTTTTTCTACTCTCTATTGATAAAGTGGAGCCCGATAATAAATACATTAACTAAAGGAAAACGCTACACAGCCTCCGGAGGATCCATCCTCCGCTTCCTCGTGTTGACACGCGTACCGTACCGTGGAGCACTCTGTTCCACTCGTTTCTTATCCCTTCGCCTCCACCTCCCTGGCCGTACTCCTCCTCTGTAACCCACGTGAGGTGAGAGGCCTAGTACCCCTGCCCCAAATTCCAGGCCGATGCGCCGCTGTTGTCCTCGCTCCAACGCCGCCGCGCGACGAGCCCGCAGCCGCGCGTCCCCGTTCTCCTTCCCTTCCCTTCGCTCCCCTGCTAATCTGTCCCATGGGGAAGGTGCTGTTGAAGAAGCCCGGCCGTGCTCCCATGGGAGGGCGCCGTTGCTGCCCAAGGGAGAGCAGTGCTCCCATGGGAGGGCGGCGGTGCTTCCCAAAAGGAGGACGGTGTGGTGCTGCCGGAGGAGCCCGGCCGTGCTCCCATGGGAGGGCGTCGTTGCTGCCGAAGGAGAGTAGTTGTGCTCCCATGGCAGGGCAGCGGTGCTCCCCAAAAGGAGGATGGTGCGGTGCTGCCGGAGGAGCCCGGCCGTGCTCCCATGGAGGGCGCCGTATGCCGTTGCTCCCATGGGCGGATGAAGCTGCTACCATAGCCCATCGGTGTTGCTACCATGGGCGAACGGCGTTGCTCCCATGGGCGGCATCTTCTCCGACGACGGCGGTGGCGCTGCCATGGGAGGGGAGGTGATGCTTCCATGTGACGTTGCTGCCACCGGCGTGCTGCGAATACCAGTCGCCGATGCTCCATGTGGAGGCGGCGGAGCAGGCTGCCCTGCGGCCACCCGTGGTGGCCGGTGCCTCGAGGAGCAGGTGCCTTCTCCGGTGACAGTGGAGTGCACGCCACATTGCTGCCTGCGGTGAGCGCCAATGCTACCGAGGCAGGCTGGTGTTGCTGCGATCGGCGGTCGATGTTGCTACGGTCCGGTCGGAGAAGGTGCTGCCATCGGGCGGCGCCGGTGCTATCGATGAATTGCGGCAGTGCTACTATAGGTTGGCAGTGTTGCTACCAAGGAAGCGCAAGGGTGCTGCCATCAGCGGCCGGCGTGCAACCCTCGACGGTTGACGGTGCTGCCCGCCGGAGTCACCATGCTACCGGCGGTGGTCAGCGAGGTCCAGTGGGACCTTCGCACGCCGGGACGGTGGTGTGGTGGTGCTGCAAGGAGGGGCGGCGCTGCTGCCAGCGTGGGCGGTAGTGCTCCCAGTCGGAGTTGGCTCGCTGCCGGCAGTGCGAGGGGAAGGCCACGGGGGGCCGCTCCGGTAGATCGGGGACGGGGTATGTGGTGGTGCTCGCGGGAGGGAAGAAGAGCAAGGAAAACGATGAGGACGGACTGCTTTGGGGCCACGCACATGGTGCCTCTTCGTCTTTGACCGTGGGGTAAAGGGACACGTGTCGAACTGTCCATGCGGAGGATCGGGGGTTCCGATCCTCCGGAGGACGCTCAGCACTGCCCTTAACTAAAGTGGCCGACTCTGCACATGCATTATTTCCTTACAGTGTGGACTGAATTTAATGTGACATCGGCCGTGCGTGATTGGGACGTCTTTCTTCTTTTTTTACTTTATTTTTTCTCTCAGTTTTTTCCTCATACGACTTTTCTATTTTTTGTCTTTTCTTTTTCTTTTGTTTATTTTTCCTTTTTATTCCCTTATTGTTTTACTTATATTAAAATATTTAACCTTTTATAGTTTTTTGGCATATATACGAACATTTTTCCTGGGTCACATGAATATTATATGGCTAACTCGCTGAAATAGAAATCCACGCCTAACCTGCAGAAAAAAGGGACGCGACAAGGTTGAACTCAACTCTCCACCACACAGTACCATTTGCGCGGAAACATAAAACAAAGAACTCACGGCTCGATCAAAAAAATTCTCACTAGAAGACCACCAAAGATCGCCTCCTGATGTATTCCACCCCAATCTCGTCAACCGATGAAGATGGAGAGCAAGAGGATGGAGATGTCACCGGCATCTTTTTTCTTTGAGGCAATGGCTTCTATACCATTGTACAAGGGCCGGAATGGCTCATTTGCCATCGAACAGACCTCTGTTGCTTATATACCAGACACAAACAAATTTGAGTGCTTATATACCACTGGATATTAGTCTAGACTCTAGCATTATCTCAATGTGGTAAGAGGCCAAACTGGCCTCAGCAGCAAATAAGCAACAATTGTAAAAACATGTGTAGATTTTTTTTACAGCGTCCTAGCTCTGTTTTTAACATTTCAGCAAAACAAAGTAACAATATAACACACATATATACTTCATCAACAGTATGGGGAGCAGCAAGAGGGACGGGAGTGGCACTGGCGGTGGTTCCACTGTGGACTGTGGAGTAAAGGGTCGGGTCTTTTCTATTTGAAACTGAGGGTAAGATTGGGATTTTTGGATAGACCGACAGGAAAACTGATGGTCACTAAAGCTGGACTAAAGTCAATGGCGAATAAGCACTAATTTGTGTTTGTGTTTGGTATATATGAACTGAAACTTTGAGTTGGATGGCAAATGAGCCATTGTGAAGGTTGTCAATGGTATGGAAGCAATTTCTCTTTTTCCTATTACCTTTTCTCTCTCTCATTTTTTTTACTATGACTTCTGTATTTTGTGTTTTTACTTTTGTTTTTTAGTTCAAAATTGTATTGGCTTTTAACTTATATTTAGATATTTTATTTATTTTTTGTACCAAAAACCAAAAAATAATGGGACGCATGAATATTATAATATTATAGGGCTCCTACATCATATGAGGATAATAGTTGTCGAAACTCGCACGAGTAGAAAACCACAGCAGAGATCCACATCTAGCCTGCAGAAAAAAAAAGGGACACGACGAGGCTGAACTCAACTCTCCAACACACACGGTCCCATATGCGCAAAAACATCAAACCAAAAACTCGTGGCTCGATCAAACATTACCTCACTGGATGGCCATCGAAGATCGCCTCCCTATAGAGTTCACTCAAATCTCGTCAGCCGATGAAGATGAAGAGCGGGAGGATGGAGATGCCACCGTCATCTTTTTTCCCTTTACCGTTTCTCTCTCATTCTGTTTTCTTACCACGACTTTTTATTTCATATTTTTGTGTTTCCTTTTGTTTTTGTTCGGTTTAAATTTGCGTTGCCTTTTTTTACTTATATTTAATTATGTTATTTATTATTGGTGCCATAGATAAAAAATACTGGGACACATGAATATTATAATATTACAGGGCTCGGTCGGCATATTTGAATAATAGCGATCGAAACTCGAACGAGTAGAAAACCATAGTAGAGATCTAGACAGACCCTGCAGAAAAAAGGGACGTGACGAGGGTTAACTAAACTCTCCACCACACAGCCCATATGTGCAGAAACATAAATAAAAGAACCCGGGGCTCGATTAATCGTTAAGTCACTGGGAGACCACCGAAGATTGCCTGCTTACGTATTCCAAACAAATCTCATCAGTCGATGAAGATGGGGAGCGGGAAGATGAACACCTTCTTTTTCTTTTTACCTTTTTTCTCTCTAATTATGTTTTCTTCCTATGTTTTTTTAGTTTACATTTTTATTGCCTATTTTGACATTCTGATGGTGTATCCCGCAAACATGCAGTAAATAAACTATAAATACTTCGTATTCTGAGGTATATAAAAATACAAAATCTGATAATTCTGGAGATTTGAAAATATGCATACTCAGATCCACAATTTTGTCATTTTTGTGTGGCTAAATATGTATAGTATTTAAAGTTGTGTTTTCTCATGTTATGGAATACACTAATAGCTACAACCGATATTTTTATAAAAATTGAAACTCATAAATATTGTTTTCGTTCTTTTTAAAATACCTGATTCTCGGGAGCGTGAAATCTCTTCATTTTCCTTTTTTCTTGAGGGAAATCTCTTCATTTTTCCTGTTCTGTGATGATATATATGCCTAGGATGGGACAGAACCGTTTTTGATAATCCATCTGCTTCCTTTATCTAGCAATCTGGGTAGGACTTAGGAGGCCATGCCTTGTCTTGTCACGATCTGCCAGTCTCGGGCAGCGCAATAGACACACGGCGGAAGACGAAATGAGGGCCACATTTTTTACTCCGAGTAGACGGCGACCACTGTCAATCAATCAATTAATCAAGCACAAATTAATCAGCCCCTCATTTCGCCGTGCTCTACTCTCCTCAGACTCTCGCCCTTCTTCCACAGATCCAAGAGGTTTCGAATCTTCTTCTTCCTCACCACACAAGTTCATTTCACCAGGTGGTCTCTGAAACTGTTTAAACAGGGGCACACCGCCGTTGGCGATGGAGACGGGCGAACAGAGCGCGAAGAAGCCGAGGCTGGATCCGCCGCCAAGCATTCGTGTCAAGCAAGAAGTCGCATTGCATGAAGGAACCGGTGGCGAAGGAGGAGGAGGAGGAGGAGAAGGCAGCGGGGTCGTCGTCGTGGCGCCGAGGGTGGAGGGCGCCATCAAGATGGACATGACTCTGCTCCACTGCCCGCTCTGCTCCCGCCCCCTGAAGCCGCCCGTCTTCCAGGTAGCTTCCTCGCTTTCTTGGATCGACTGGTGACATGCGTGACGAATCTCCGCGGCCCGACTCGTGCAGTGCAAGGCCGGGCACTTGGCCTGCGGCGGCTGCATCGCCGGGGGCGAGGAGTGCCGGAGGTGCGACCCGGACGGCGGCGGCGGCGGATTCGACGTCCGCAACACGGCCATGGACGCCGTCGTCTCGGCAGCCAGGATCGAGTGCCCGCACGGCGGCTGCGGGACTGACGTCGCCTACCACGAGCTGGACGCCCACCGCGGCGCCTGCCCGCACGCGCCCTGCGCCTGCACGGAGCCCGGGTGTGGGTTCGCCGGCCTGCCCCCGGGGCTCGCCGCCCACCTCGCTGCCGAGCACGCCTGGCCCAAGCTGACGGTCCAGTACGGCAAGGTGCACCGCTTCCGGGTGCCCGTGCCGTCGCGGCGGGTGCTCGTCAGCGCCGGGGACGATGGCGGCGCGTTCGTCCTGACCGCGGGCGCTCTCGGCGCCGCCACGGCCGTGTCGGTGGTGTGCGTCCGGGCTAGCGCGGCGCCGTGGCCGCGGTACACGTGCAAGATGTGGGCGAACCTGCCGCCGGCGGCGGCGGAAGCTGCGGCGAGCGGTGGCAAGGCGGACGTGGCGCTGGTGGACATGAAGGTGGAGAGCAGCACGTCGCCCGGCGCGGTGTTCGCCGTGGACGAGCTGGCGTCGTTCCTGACGGTGCCGCCCAGGTACCTGGTTCCAGCCGCCGCGTCGTCGTCCATGGCCGTGCCGCTCAGCATCCGTATCGAGAGCATCTCCTCCTCCTCCTCGAAATAATCTGTTGACGATCGTCTGCTGATGTTGTTTTAGGGTTCTTAGCAGGTAACATCATTTTGGTTGCAGTGGCGAGGATGGGGTACCAACTGGTGTTTTGTGGTACTGGTGTTTTGGGGATCCAGCTGATGAAACTAGTACCTTCTCATTTTGAAATTAACTGACGCAAATTTGTACTAAATCTGCCACAACTAATTTGAAACCGAGCAAGTAATTATTATTTTGGGAGATGTAGCAAAACTCTGGGATCAATGCAGTGTTGTTTGCCTTGCATACTCTGGGATTCTGTTTGCACCTGTTTCGAACTTTCAATTCCAGTCTTATTTGAATGAGCAAAACTCCACTGCTCGGATGGTCAGGTGCCGAAACTCGTGTCCTCTAGGAAACATTTTACTGACAATTTATCAAGACAATGAGATGAAATAGTGATGGTTGTCCAGAATGTAGTATTATGTCAAAAACAAGACCAAATGGTCAGGAAATTGCGTAAATCTTGATTATATAGCCTGCAATCCTTATATGTACTGATTAATTTAGGGTGGATTGCACATATTCGACACAAACTCTACATCTGCTTGTTGGTGCATTGCATCAAACATTTCTTGTAATCCAGCTGGTTCCATTTTAAGGAAGCTGCCTGCTAGAGGGCCTACATCGGAAAGTCATTCTAACAAAGGACAATCTTGCGAAAAGGAATTGGAATGGCAACAAGTTCTGCTGTTTTTGTGAGGAAAATGAGTCTATACAACATCTCTTTTTTGAATGTCCTCTCGCTAAATTAGTTTGGCGAATTGTACACATGTCTTTTGGCTTGGAAGCTCCTAAGAATATCACAAATCTTTTTGGAAATTGGTTAAAGGGGATGGACAAGAAATCTTTAAAACTAGTTCGGGTGGGAGTGTGTGCTGTACTATGGGCTATATGGAATGTTCGAAATGATTTTGTGGTTAACAAATAAAAAAAACCATCTTTTTTGCAGGTTATCCCATTGGTTTTCACTGGATCCGCATGTGGTCTTACCTCCAACCAGTGGATGTGCGCCATGCTATGGATTGTGTGCAGCGCATTGGAGACGGTCGCCAAGTACTGTTACAACCAATCGGGCTGGCGTTTTGAGAAGAGAATTGCGCTATGAATCTCTTTTTTGTTTAAGACTCTTTAGGTGGTTGGGGGCGGCGTTTTGGAACTCGGGTCCAGATGATCCCTATATCTGGACCGACGAGTTGTCTCGAGATGTGCGGATAGCAGCGTATAGGGTACTGTGTTGAGTCGTGTATTCAAAATAGGAACAGTACACGGCCCCATCCATCAGTTTGCATTTAAGGAGGGACGGAGCGTTTGCGTGACTGCCGGTCCAATAATAATGGGCTTTTCCTGGACCAACAACTCACGACTGGACGGTTAGTCCATGCGTCTGATATTTGTGACTCCAATCTGCGGCGCAGAAAAAAAAAACTTCGTTAATCAGTAAATTCATGGAGCTTCAGACTCGTGAACACATAGTATGCTAGAGAGAGGTACCTTGTCTTGGCAAGCTGCAAGCGTATTCTTCCGAACCACTCGGGCCTCGACAGATTCATACACAGAGTTGGAAATTTTCAAAAAGGTTGCAGCACTGCTAAGTGAAAAATAAAAAGTAAATCTTTGTCCTTTCGAACCTCGTCCTTGGCAGATTCAACGACTGAATCCACAGCTGCGCGATCAACTAAACGGTTGAATTCTACGTGCCTGTGGTTATGCATCGCTTAAATGCCCAGCTGATTGACACCGACACCTTCGGATGCTGCGTTCTGCATATCACAGCGATTTAGAGCATTTGATTACAGATTGGGAACCCAAGAAAAAGAAACGCAAGATGAAGATTCAAAGAGAATGGGCTAACCTTAGCTGTCTCCAAACTCTGAATCGATTGTTCGGCCTCACTGGTCAGTTCAGCTGAGGACCACAATGCTTCGAATGGAGCAATGTAGGAGGAATATGTTTTGTGAGGAGTGTCTCGTTCGAAAGATTTTTTTTTTTTTTTGAAACGAGTCTCGTTCGAAAGATAAGCTGTCTGCTCCAATATTTGTTTGCTGCGTCTCGTGCCATGTACTACGTGCTATATAGACCAAAGAGAACAGCCTGTCCCGACCGCTGCATTCAAAATTGGAATGGCCAATCGATTTGAATTGTGATACTGTACCACAGTGCCAGACGCACATACCTGACCCTGCGACATGCCCTATGTCGCAGTTGGTAGCCCCACATGATCTCCACGTGTACGCTGCTGCTGCATGCACATTTACATGCCACCAACTTCTTCAACCAGGTTGGGCCAAATTAATCAAAGGACGCTGTGCAACGTGAATTTTGGCATACAACTACGCAGATGCCAAAATGCTGGAAAACAGAGACAAGGCTACCTGCAGAGCTACTCGCTGAAATGCCTGTTTTTGGTAGTCACCAAATCGTGGAATAAGCAATGTGACCTTCTTTGTTTTGACATCAAACAAACTTAATAAGTTACTCCCTCCGTTCCAAATTAGATGTCATCCATTTACATCCAATGGATGACATCTAATTTGGAACGGAGGGAGTACAACATTGTGAAAAATGTCTATCCGATTTAATTTAATACAACATTGTGAAAAATGTCCAATATCTAGTCAACCTGAATAAGTTACATAACCATTCTATTTCTTTTCACACGTAGGGTGCATTTCCGCGGCTTGCCTGGAATTTTCTGTTCATCACCGCGTTGTGGTCAAGTAGTTCTGTTGTGACCTGGATTCTTGCAAATCGTACAGAACCTGGTTCTCTTGCTCAAGGCTTCATACGGTGCTCTGTCTCGGCTGGTAGTAGGCCTTCCTGGTTTCAGTTTCTTCAGTGGAGCTGTCAGCCCGGCAAGGCCGTAGCCTAGTCCTGAGACCGTGACACTATTGTCTTCGATTCCTCCAGTGCTAGCCCGTCACGATTGTCTTCATGTGGCGCCATTTTAGCTAAGATATCCATGAAGTAGCCATATAGCTGTTCATATGCCACTGCACTGCTATCACCGAGCCTCACGATCTCCATTACCAACATATACAAGGTCGAGTGCCGGCAAGTCATTGCCTTTCCTGGAGGCTTGTCGCACTGGTAATGCCGAAAATGCATGGGCATAAAATCTCTTGCACTCCGCGTCCACCTCTTCATTATGTGCTTCTCTGGAATTTCTGTAATGCCAAGGTAATCCACAACCTGATTCATGGCAAATTAAGGATGAACTGTCAGTGGTACAAAAACATCTGTCAGAGTCGGAGAGGCGACAAAAAACTTGGTAGATAAAAATACCTCGACAACATGGGAACAGAGCATTCCCATATGACCAAAAAGGCAACACTCAGCAATCGAAGTGCGAACGAGCATCTAGTACCTTAACTTGGAACTGAACCCGACACCACTTTTCAAGGTGGTCTGCATTGGCATGGGTAACGAAGTAAATTGCATTTTTTTCAATCTTCTCGACCTTGAAAGCCTATGCTTGGTACAGTATTTCACCAAACTGTTCAAACATAGCCCTTCTCTAAATCTTGCTTGCGTGACGTTCAACAGCAAGATTGAACTCCGCCAACAGCTTGTGCCTTATCTCAAATAACTGTGTCATGTAAGGATGTGCCCTGAGGTTGTACTTCTCCAGCAACATGTCCCATGCTTTCCCAAACTCATCTGTTGTTAGCATGTGGTTAACAACCTTATGGAACTCCGCCAATAACTCAGAACGCCTAGTGTACAGCGGACCGAGGGTGCCTGACATTCAGGGGCGGAGCTAGAGTGTAACTGTCGGTGTCAAATGAAACCGATGCCTCACACAAAATCCTTTGTATCTATAGTGCATATGAAAAAAATGACCCCGTTAAAAATTGCTGCAATTATGAGTTGCAAGATGTTTTGACCCCAGTGACTAATTATCCTGGCTTCGCCCCTGGACATTACGCTAGATATTGCAATCTCCATAGCACGCTACACACGCTTGATCTGCATGAAAGTAACAGGTCATTGATGGAACAAAAAGAATATCAGATTACTTTGTTTTTTTTTACTGTAATATCAGATTACTTTGTGGAATGGAAAAATATAACTAACCAGTTAGTATGGTGGTTGGCGCCTCACCGCCCATCATGTGGATGAACTCTACCCATTCAAATTCACTGGCAATCACTCCTGCTATTATTATGCTCTGGAAATGGTTGTTCACGCCTACAAACAATTCAAAAGGCATATCATATAAGTTCATTGTGTAAGTGGTGTCGAAAGTGACAACGTCTCCAAAGTACTTCTACTGCATTCCATGGGCGGAGCCAGGATTTGACCATAGGGGGGTGAGGAAGACAACGACCACTTAACAACATCGATTCTTTTACAGGAGAGAACATCGCATACGATACTACCCCCCCCCCCCCCCAAATCATTGTGTCTTTCTCTGCATTTTTCTAATCATATTTTTTAATAAACAAACTGTAGTTTCAATTATTCTATAGTGCCTTTGTCTTTCAACTCTATGGTAGTACTGTACAAATCGATATGCATTTTTTGTTGATCCGACCAAAAGCCAACTAGTGGCATGTATGGATTTAATTTCAATATTAATATACAACGTACCTTAATTAGTTAAGACATTTTGTCTAGCTAACATTCAGCCTGAGGCAGTAATCACATGTTGCATATTGGATGTGGTCGGCAGACACGCTAGACGAAGCGCCGGGGTGGTCTGATCTGGGCAATGATCGGCGGGCGGCTGCGTATGTAGCGGATGAAAGGCGGCGTAAGTGACGAGCTGCAGGCCGCGGCAAGCGGAGGCCACTCGGCTTCAGTTAGCTGGTCGAGATCTGATTCAGCTAACCATACGTTAAGTAATTATGTACTAATCTCGGGCCATTAGCGCACATACACTAGTAAATTAGCACGAGTGGCTACTATCAAAGATTGGATGGGGGCGATCCAGTGCATTCTACATGAAGCGGTTGTCCACGGTTTTCTGATGCACCTTGCCTTTCTGGGCAGTGAGTCCTGTCTTGGGGGCCCTGCCCACCCGAACCCTGAAACAAAAACTTGTAGAGTACACACTCATCCCCTCACAACTTCGTACCTAAGCTGTGAAAAATAATGCTAAAGAACAGGTAGCTGTCAACATAGTGGACAAGTAGTATTTTGACAAAATGACTGTACCTAAATGGTTATTTCATCGAAGAGATTTGGGTGTGACAAATCAGGGTGTACAACCAAAAATATTGTTATATGTGAACACAAAGGTAACCATTTTTATGAACCGAGGCACTGCAAATTCATGAAAAAAGGTTGTCAAGTCTAGTACCGTCTTTCATTGACATCCTAGTTTTGCTAGATTACTGTAATTGCTGTCTGCTCCGGCATGGAGGAGCCGGCAGCACTTTCTGGCGAGTTTGCGAATTGCGACCCACTATTTGACATCCTCGTAGATTGGTATGGTCGACAGGAATAGGAAGAAACTCAATACATCTATTTCAATCCCCACCACGAGCAAATCTCAATCTAGGCATCATCGAGATTTGGGGCGGCAAAATTTGGACATACCTGTTCACTGGGTCGAGTGGCAAATCCATTGAGGCTACTGGCCGAAGCTAACGTATGGATTTTTCCGGCGGGCAGCTTCCTCTGCTCTCGAATAGTCGGCGGCGGATCAGGGCCAGCCATGGGGCAGGGCTGGAGGGGCGGCCGCCCCGGGCCCCCAAAACCAAGGGGCCCCCAAGTCTGGCCTATATGCTTTGTAATATGTACTGCTAGGCCTGGTCCAGATTGTTAGCATACAGTGTACGAGGAAGTGGCCCACGACGGGAGACACGATCGCTAGCCCGTCAAAGAAAATGATCGCCAATTCCCCCGGTCCCATCTCCTGCGTTATTAACCTGCGGCGCTTCGTTTCTGTAGAAGAGCTTGTGATGCTTGATACCCTAAAAAAACGAGCGCTGGATCTCCAGATCTCCATCGCTTATGTGCAGCTTGTGTGACTCCGATCGTTTGATCCTTGGACATATACACGGCCATGCTGACAGATCAGAGCCCGAGTCGTCGTCTCGCCGGGACGAGACCGCACCATGCTAGGAGCTCTGCTTGCGGCAAGGAAGATGGATCATGGATGTCTCCTAGAGTTCATGCTACTACGAAGCTGCCAGGTACTAGCATTTTAGAAATTAAAATCGTGTGCTACAGTTTAGTTCCCATGCCTTAGTTGCCTCTGTCTTTCGAGTGACACTTCTCTTGAAGATGAAGATAGTTGGAGGTTCTCATAGTACCTGTCCTGAATACCAAGTATAGTGACACTTCTCTTGAAGATGAAGATAGTTGGAGGTTCTCATAGTACCTGTCCTGAATACCAAGTATAATATACTTGGTATTCAGGACAGGTACTATGAGAACCTCCAACTATCTTCATCTTCAAGAGAAGTGTCACTCGAAAGACAGAGGCAACTAAGGCATGGGAACTAAACTGTAGCACACGATTTTAATTTCTAAAATGCTAGTACCTGGCAGCTTCGTAGTAGCATGAACTCTAGGAGACATCCATGATCCATCTTCCTTGCCGCAAGCAGAGCTCCTAGCATGGTGCGGTCTCGTCCCGAGACGACGACTCGGGCTCTGATCTGTCAGCATGGCCGTGTATATGTCCAAGGATCAAACGATCGGAGTCACACAAGCTGCACATAAGCGATGGAGATCTGGAGATCCAGCGCTCGTTTTTTTAGGGTATCAAGCATCACAAGCTCTTCTACAGAAACGAAGCGCCGCAGGTTAATAACGCAGGAGATGGGACCGGGGGAATTGGCGATCATTTTCTTTGACGGGCTAGCGATCGTGTCTCCCGTCGTGGGCCACTTCCTCGTACACTGTATGCTAACAATCTGGACCAAGCCTAGCAGTACATATTACAAAGCATATAGGCCAGACTTGGGGGCCCCTTGGTTTTGGGGGCCCGGGGCGGCCGCCCCTCCAGCCCTGCCCCAGGGCCGGCCCTGACGTCGCCTACCACGAGGTCCAGGACCACCAGAGCGCGTGCCCGCGCGCGCCTTGCTGGTGCACGGAGCCCGGCTGCGGCTTCGTCGGCCCGGTGCCGTCTCTCATCGCCCACCTCGCGACAGCCCACGCCATGCCGGTCCGCAAGGTCTAGCGCATCCAGGTTACCGTGCCGGAGCCGTCGCGCCGCCTGCTCGTCGGCGCCGAGGACGAAGGCGCCGCGTTCCTCCTCACCTTGGGCGCGCTCGGGCCCGCCAGCGTCGTGACAGCGGTCTGCATCAGGGCCGAAGCATGCCCGTGGCCGCGCTACGCCGTGAAGATGTGGGCGAACGGGCCGACGCAGGCAGCACCGGCGGCGAACCGCAAGACGGACATCATGCTGACGGACTTTGAGGCGACGAGCAGCGCGACGCCAGGGGCCGTCACGCTCGAGGACTGTCACACCTTCTACTGACGTGGCGGTGGACAAGGAGTCACCAGGCTGAGCTGGTGAGCTACCATTGGCCCAGCAGTAGATTGACGTGGCGGAGGAAGCTCTGAGAGCTGTGGGTGGACCCAGGGTCCACTTGTAAGAGGGAAAGGTCGGGGGTATACATACCCAGTCGTGTAATGTGTGTTGTATCGAGGAATTGAATTCTGACTACTCTACCTATTTCGTCTGTCTCTCATCCCCTTGTTCGTCCCCTCCTCATCTCTGAATTCTGGTTGATTATCCCTGTATCTGTGATTCGATTCAATATAGAACTTGGGACATCACAATCTGGTATCAAGAGCTTTCCGTCGTTCTCCGCTCGCGCTCGCAGACTCGAGATCGGACCGGTAAAATCCCACCGAGAAAGGTGTGGTGTTGCTCCGGCGACGCCGCGCGAAATCCTAATCGGGGTTCGGTCTGATTCAGAGGAGCAGCGACGGCACCGACGCGGGCAGCCGTCCCCTCGGCGCAGACCAAATTCGTGTTAGAAAAAATGGAGGGAGTGCAGAAATCGCTGGAGGAGATGCTCTCGCGGTTCACCACGATTTCCGCCGAGATCAAGGGGATTTCGACGGAGGTGGGAGGCCTGAAGCAGCAACTCGAGGATTTTGGTGAGGACCTCGACGGCGTCAAGCGTCGCCTCGTCGACCACGACAAGGCCGGGGCGACACCGCTGCCTCGTGTGGAGATTCCACTGGCGGACAAGGCGCCGGTGACGGCGCGGTTGACAAATCAGCGGCCACCGGTTCTCACGACACCGGGCGCCAACGCGGAGTTCCATTCTGCTCCATCATCGCCGACTGAACATATTGAAGCCGAACGCCATGGGGATTACGTCGTTCGTCCTCGACGCCACGATTTTCCTCGGTTCTCAGGTGACAAACCATTGCTCTGGATCGATCTCAGTCTCACTTATTTTGAGATGTATAGAGTGCCAGAACATCATTGGGTGGGCACGGCAACCTTACACTTGGACGGTCATGCTGCCTTATGGTTTCAGTC
The DNA here is from genome assembly GCA_947311845.1 of Poa pratensis. Classification (NCBI taxonomy): domain Eukaryota; kingdom Viridiplantae; phylum Streptophyta; class Magnoliopsida; order Poales; family Poaceae; genus Poa; species Poa pratensis. Next base: position 37,188,798 of record CAMZMU010000088.1, read on the forward strand.
TTTTAAGAGGAGGAATAGGTTGATTGCTTGGGATACGTTTATGCAAGCTATTGTGGAAGAGTTTGGTTTAGATGAATTTGATGGGCAGATGACTAAACTGTTGCAGCTTAAGCAGACAGGCTCGGTTGTGGAGTATAGATTGGCTTTTGAGGAATGCATGTACCATTTAATCTCCTTAGATGATTCCTTAAGTCAGCGCTGGTTTGTCACTCAGTTTGTCTTTGGCCTTCGTGATGACATCCGTTGTGCCGTGCGGTTGCAAGCCCCAGCAAGTATCACTCGTGCTGCCTCTCTTGCTCGCATTCAGGAAGAAGAAGCAGAACATGTTCGTCCCAGATCACGTCCAAGTGCACCAACAAAACATCCTACCTCAACACAACAAATTACTACCACCAATGTACCTCGTCTGGAGTGGCCTAAGAAGGCGAACACTGATGATTTCCAGAGAGAGAGGCAACTAAGGGATTTCAGGCGTGCGAATAATCTTTGTTTCAAATGTGGAGACAAATACTCCAAAGAGCATCAATGTAAGCGTTCCGGGCAGTTGCTTACTATCGAAGTGGGTGAATTTGGAGAGGTGATTTCTGATGATGCTGAACAAGCCTTGGAACTTCTAGATGAACCAGTGGTAACTGCAAACTGTTGTCAGCTCTCGGTTGATGCAATGGCAGGCACTGAAGGTGGAGAGACGATACGACTCCGAGCCTTGGTTGGAAATCAAGTTATGTTGCTCTTGATTGATTCAGGCAGTACACATACCTTTGTCACTCGCACTTTTGCTGAACGAGCAGCTGTGTCATCTCTGCAGCACCTGCTCTGCCTGTCAAGGTAGCAAATGGGGAAATTCTCACTTCTCAAGAGCAAGTGCTTGGACTTACTTGGTGGACACAGGGACATACCTTTACAACTGATATGAGAATTCTTGAGTTAGGAGCTTATGATGCCATCCTGGGAGTCAATTGGCTCAAACAATTCGGGAGAATGACAGTGGACTGGGATGCAAAGTATCTGTCCTTCAACTTTAAGGGCAAGGAAATCACTCTACAAGGAGTTGTGCAACCACAATCTAGAGCAGTGTCCGCTCTGTCAGCAGAACAACTGCAGAAATGGCTATCAGGCAATGAGGTCTGGGCAATGGCGGTGGTTGACCCTGTAGCAAAATCAGTGGCAAGCTCAGCAACTGCTGTTTCTCCAGATTTGGATGAACTGTTACAGCAATTCTCTGATGTCTTCAATGAACCGCATGAATTACCACCTCAGCGAGCATTAGATCATGCAATTCACTTGGAAAGTGGTGCTCAACCAGTGAATTCGAGACCATATCGGTACTCCCCTTTGCAGAAGGATGAAATTGAAAGACAAGTTCAAGAAATGCTGGAGGCTGGAATTATAACAGAAAGCATGAGCCCTTTTGCCTCACCAGTATTGTTGGTTAAAAAGAAGGATGGGACGTGGCGTTTTTGCATCGATTTCAGGCGACTGAACCTAGTCACCGTGAAGAACAAATTTCCTCTGCCCATAGTCGATGAGTTATTAGATGAGTTGGCTGGAACCAAGTTCTTCTCAAAGCTGGATCTCCGTGCTGGTTATCATCAAATCCGCATGAGACCAGAGGATGAAGCTAAAACTGCCTTCAAGACTCACCACGGCCATTTCCAGTTTAGGGTGATGCCATTTGGATTAACTAATGCCCCTGCTACGTTCCAGTGCATTATGAATTCCATTTTTGCTCCATTCTTGCGCAAATTTGTCATTGTCTTTCTGGATGACATTTTGATTTACAGTAAGTCTTGGTCTGAACATTTGGAACATCTGAAGTTGGTATTGGCTAAGTTAAGAGAAACTCAATTCTATGCTAAGATGTCCAAGTGCAGTTTTGGACAGTCTAGCATTCAGTACTTGGGCCATATCATCTCTGATAAAGGTGTTTCAACAGATCCAGAAAAGACAGAAGCAATGGTTAATTGGCCTACTCCAACTAATGTGACAGAGTTGCGAGGAATTCTGGGGGTAACTGGCTATTATCGCAAGTTTGTAGAACATTATGGTCTGCTAACAAAACCACTGACGCAATTACTCACAAAGAAAGGGTTTCTCTGGACAGAGGAAGCTAATGCAGCATTCTTGAAACTGAAGCAGGCTATGACATCCACCCCAGTTCTAGCCCTGCCAGATTTCAGTCTGCCTTTCACTGTGGAAACAGACGCATGTGACACAGGTGTTGGTGCAGTCCTGATGCAGAAAGGGCACCCGCTTGCCTATATGAGTAAAGCTCTTGGCATTCTTAACCAAAAGAGGTGTGTCTATGATAAGGAATTTCTTGCAGTCATTATGGCTATCGACAAATGGCGTCAGTATTTGCAACGTGGGAAATTCACAATTGTCACCGATCACAAAAGTCTCTGTAATTTGACTGATCAACAGCTCAACTCTGATCTGCAGAAAAAGGCTATGGCTAAGCTTGCAGGTTTACAGTTTGAGATCAAATACAGAAAGGGGGCAGAGAATGGTGCAGCAGACTCTCTCTCGCGTGTGGGTCATCTTCTAGATATTCAAGCTGTTTCCACTTGTCAACCAGCATGGTTACAAGAGGTTCTTAATTCCTATACAAATGACAGCATGATGTCTTCTTTACTTCAAGAACTAGCTGTTCATTCTCCGAATGACAAGGGTTTTTATTTGGAAAAAGGGGTCATCAAATACAAAGGCCGCCTAGTAATTGGAGATAATCTTGCCTTGCAGACAAAGTTGATAGCATCATTGCATGATAGTGCTGTGGGGGGACACTCTGGAATCCAAGCATCTTATCAGCGTATCAAGCAGCTTTACTACTGGTCTGGTTTGAAAATGGCAGTTGAAAATTATGTGAAGCAATGCCTTGTGTGTCAACAGGCCAAACACACACATCAAAAGCCGGCCGGGCTACTGCAACCACTGCCACCTCCATCTGCACCGTGGCAAGAAATTACCATGGATTTCATTGAGGGTCTTCCCAATTCGGATGGTGCAAACAGCATTTTGGTGGTGGTAGATCGTCTCACCAAATATGCCCATTTCTTACCACTGAAGCATCCGTACACGGCAGCTACGGTGTCGAAAGTCTTTGTGGATAATGTGGTTAAGTTACATGGCGTTCCAGTGGCAATTATCTCAGATCGTGATAGAATCTTCACTAGTAATTTTTGGAAAGACTTGATCAAATCATTGGGGATTAAACTCAACTACAACACGGCCTACCATCCGCAAACAGATGGCCAGAGTGAACGCGTCAACCAATGCTTGGAGCAGTATCTGCGCTGTGCTGTTCAAGATAATCCAAAACACTGGAAGAAATGGTTGAGTTTAGCTGAATTTTGGTACAATTCGAGCTATCACACAGCTTTGGGCTGTTCTCCTTTTAAAGCATTATACAGAACAGAACCTAATTTTGGTGGTATGCCAAACCTGACGGTTGCTGATGAATCAGTTGCTGGAGATGCAGCCTTGGAGTATCAGGCCCAAACTGAACTTCTTCGAGCTCAACTCATTCGTGCCCAACAGCGGATGAAAACATATGCGGACAAGAACAGGGTGGAGCGTCAGTTCGCCGTGGGTGATCAAGTCCTGTTAAAGCTCCAACCATATGCCCAGCAGTCAGTGGTCAATCGACCATACCCTAAGCTCTCCTACAAGTACTTTGGTCCTTATTCCGTTCTGGAGCGCGTGGGGGAAGTTGCTTATAGGCTGGCATTGCCAATGGAAGCGAAAGTGCACCCAGTGTTTCATGTTTCACAGCTAAAGCCATTTACAGCTAACTATTCACCTGTGTACTCTGATATACCCGTGACTGCAGATTTTACAGCGGCAAAACCTGTACCAGTGGCTATTCTGCAACGACGCCTCATTCGCAAAGGGAATGCTGCAGCTCCGCAAGTCTTGATCAAATGGGCTCATCTACCTGATGATATGGCAACCTGGGAAGACTACTACGTCTTGAAGTCTCGTTATCCTGATGCATTGCTGTGGGAACAAGAGGAGCTGCAAACTCACGGAGTGAGTTCTCAAGGGGAGGCAACTGTCACACCTTCTACTGACGTGGCGGTGGACAAGGAGTCACCAGGCTGAGCTGGTGAGCTACCATTGGCCCAGCAGTAGATTGACGTGGCGGAGGAAGCTCTGAGAGCTGTGGGTGGACCCAGGGTCCACTTGTAAGAGGGAAAGGTCGGGGGGTATACATACCCAGTCGTGTAATGTGTGTTGTATCGAGGAATTGAATTCTGACTACTCTACCTATTTCGTCTGTCTCTCATCCCCTTGTTCGTCCCCTCCTCATCTCTGAATTCTGGTTGATTATCCCTGTATCTGTGATTCGATTCAATATAGAACTTGGGACATCACAAGGACCTGACCTCGTACTTGACGGTGCCGCCGCGGTACCTGGTCGAGGGGGCTGGACCGTCCAAGGAGCTGACTCTCCACTTCCGCATTGAGAGGACTGTCTCCTGATCTGTGATCTCCACAACTCTTAGTAATCGTCTGGTCATATGCCCATGACATGTAGGGCTCAATTTAGTTTTAGTTGGACATGCCCTAAGAAGTGATGAATTTTGGTTGCTATGCAACGAAGTACTTCTAGTTATCAGTACTACCTCAACATCAGATGAGGATGGTACTCTGCTAGTACTAATTTCCAACTCTGGAAGAGGTGTTTTGTGGATGTAGAACTCAGGTGGAGTTGAGCTATGTGTTGTTTTGCCACTGATAAATATTAAGGCGTTAGCCATGATATATATAGTGCTCATGTGGTTATGGTACATACAATTCTTTCTACGTTTGCTTTCATTGTAAGATTATTTAAGCTACATATAAGCGCTGATGTGCTGAAGTTTTTTATCTGGAGCACGTCAGCATATATTTATCTTTTAGTTGCAACTCGGAGAGACAGAGAGAGTCCTCTCTCATATTGCTGGTTCGAAGGCTTATCAACAAGGCTTCAATATCAAACATGTAAGGTCTCAAGCTTTTTTTTCCGTCTCTCTCTCTCTCTGTGTTTTGTGAAGGTGCTTAGGCTTTGAAATATATTATAGCTACTCACTCTAGATCAGATGAAGCAACATTTGTGGGATATGTTTTAATTAGTTAAGTAGCATTAGGTTGTATAGTCAGTGCCTGCAAGTATTTTATAAAGTTGTTGCCATCAGAAACTTTTGTAATCCAGCTACATGTTAACAACACTGATCTGTATTTTGGTACAAGAGCAGATAAATCTTCAGCAATTCATTTAGAGTACAGTGTAGTGTAGAATGTATAGGCTATTTGGTTCTGTCCTTCAGTTTGCTCCTGATTTTGCTTTGTCCAGATTCGAAATTGGAGTTACATTGCAGTTTTGCTTACTGCCATATCAATTGTTTGACAAGAATGATTTCAAAGCCCATAGGTGTCTGGAAAGAAGGAAACTACGACTCTTTCTATCAGTGACAGGGTTATTAGGCCAAGTTTTTTTTTTTGGAGAATACAGATGGTATGAAGCAAAATTTATCACAGACTTGGAAGGCTAAATATACAGCAAACATACATTTGAAAAGAATTGTCGCCACGGCTAAATTATCAATTTTAATGCAGAGTAAGAATTGGTCTCTTTAATAGTATTGAGTATGGACCATTACCATATCTGAATCATCACAGGTCACTAGGTCTCACAGAGTTCAGGCAAGGAAGCATATATGGGCAAGCCTCTGAAGTAATGACACCATTCTTTTGTAATTTGTCTGATTTGTTAGTATATATTGTTTCAGTGTAGGTGTGTACGAAGTTACCTCTATTGCATTCGTTCATCTTGTATTTAATTATGGTAAGCCTGAGCTGGTTTCTCTAACCATTCTTTCTTTAGCTAGAGTTTCCTGGGAGCAGGATAGAATGCTTGGGAGCTGGGACTCTAATGTTCATGAAATATTTTACTTTCTGGTTGCATATGCATGCACGTCAAATATGGGTGAAGAAAAGGAAGTCAGGTTACTTTACAAGATAAGAAGTATGACATTTTACTCATATAGTTTTGGCTGATTTCTCTCTTATAAGTATGATTGATTTTGGATAGTTTACGCTGAGTTGGCTTCACAGTTGTGGTAATAGTGCTTCTAAGGACATCATGCATTGCTGTTAGGTGTAGTTAATGCATATGAGAAGCCAGATATGAATGTATGAAGTATGTGACATATGCTTTCCTACTAATCGAATTGTATTACACAAGCTATATGTGCCAATGATTATGCTGGTTCGACATATTATCTGATGAGCGACCAATCACCATCATTGTACTACGTTTTGGGTCTCACAGCCCATCTTGTATTTTAGTTCTGAACCGAAACCCATATGGTATATGTAGCTACATTTCCCATGATATTCCCTTTGCATCACAAAACAACGCGAGAAGTTTCCCATGAACTACACTTTTAATAGAAGGCAAACTATCTGCGAATGTCAAAATGGATGTGCCTGGCCAGGCAGGGCATGAGCCCTGAATAATATGAAGCTGCTCTGCTGTAAATTTTGTCTGACGGGGTTCTCCTTTTGCTTTAAAAAATTACATCCATCCTGTAGTATTATTTTCATTTCTGCTGTTGTACTTGTGTACTTATATTTTGTTAAATTTGCAGGAAGGATATCTGATACTGTATATGAGTGCAATTCGTTACGAACCTGTGAAGCATCCTGTCCAAATAAAATATTGCAGCAAGGGCAACTGGTTAAGTTGGAAATCTTCATAACTAAGAATAAGTTGAAATACTCATAACAACGGTTTTGTTTCCCTCAACGCTGCTTGCGAACCGTTGCTGTTAGGATAGAACGTCTTACACAGATCATATTGTAATGGTTTCGGGTGCTGCCGGGTTCAGCTGTTAGAGAGGCAGAGCCTATCCCACGGGGCACTTTTGTGTGCGAGTATGTTGGGGAGGTTTTGTGAAGGATGACGATGCCATGAGAAACGTAGAAAGGTTTGTAGTTCTTTTTTTCGTCTCTTTCTGTTTTAAGCTAGAAGTTTTTTTTTTTTTGAATGAACTTATTGAAGTTTTCAGATGTACAGAAGTACACAACATGTGCATAATTGAACTTTCCATGTTTAATTTAATCCTGGGCGAGTTTAGGCTGTATTGGTTGTGGTTTGTCATGTGTGAGATCTGCATGGTTGGGGTTCTATTGTCCTGGCGGGGCACCTACTATTTCATTCTTCCCTTGATTGCAGAACCATGTCACGGTCGTTTTCTACTGTCCCACACACTTGATATTCTGTACCAAGAATCAGTTGTGCTCCCTAACTGACATCAAAGTTGTTGCATTTCAGTGAGGAGAAAAGTCGGTGCAGCGACTTGTTTGACATGGCTTGCATATTGACCGGAAAAGAGTCGAGACTTTGGGGCTTGGCACAGGATACATGAATGTGTCCTGCTTTAGAGTGAGGATAATATTAGAGCCGACTGTTGGCTATATCATATTGCCATGTCATTATTGCGAGTCTTATTAGCCAATATGTATAGTAATTACCTAAATACTACTTTATCAATACATGACGCACAGTGTGCTGTCTTGTCTTCTCTCCTCTTCTCTCTGCTCCAACTCACCAAAAATAAACATCATACTATTATTTAGGCGCCACTGGAGCAAATTGGTTTGGAGACTACGCTTATTTGTGTGTGTATGTGTGTATTTTTTTTTTCATGACAGTTGTTCGCCTAACCTGAATACCCGTTTAGTTACGGTGGAGAGCAGATATTGCCAGCTAGCTCATGTTGGCTTGTTTGCTAATGTAGATGTAAGCATGAAGTTTTAACTGTAATAGTATTCCAACATAATAAACTTTTGTTTGCTAATTTATTCTTCAGATTGCTGCTGGAGAGGAGATGTCCTATGACTATGGACAAAAGCTGCTACCTGGCGCTGGCTGCCCCTGCCTCTGTGGAGCCAGAATTGCGAGGCCGGTGTTTATTGAATTTGCATATCTTAGTAACATATCTTGAGATCGTAGAATGGTTAGCAACATTGTTTTTCCTAGAGCTTGAATGCAGGGGGTAGATCTCATTCTAGCTTCATGCAACCAGTAGCGTTTGCAGTGGCCTGGCACACCATAGTCAATGATGGTTTCTTAGGAGAAGCAAGCCTGGAATTAGATCAATTGATTCTTTGTAAGATATATGTTGAACGGAAATCCATATCAGGTCATGGGTGCAGATCGAACCTTTACTGCTCATAAGCTCCATTGATCATCCAAGTTAAAGCAAGAATTCGTTGCTAGCTGATGATCCTGGAGTTTTGCTTGTGCCACAATGTTGTAGCAAAGCAATTTAAGTGAAAAAAAGGGAGAAGACATGTTGTCTAGTCTGTGATGGTCTTGTTGTTGGTCCTAATAAATTCCGTAGTTTGTGAAGTGGAATTTTAACTGCTACTGTGCACATTAACGTGAAACAAGATGAATCCTAGAGTCTGTCTGGACGATGAAAACATTTATCTATCTCTCTTCCAACAAACCATCTCTGTTCCAACACCATCTGTTACACGCTCCTTCAGACATCATATTTCAAGGCTCGGTAACACAAATTCCAGGTCAGAGGTACACGGTCAGGATGAACAGAAGCATCTCTTCGGCGAATAGGATTAGCCAACAACTGGAGCTAGAAAGTTCACTGAAAGAAAACAGCAATCCGGTTACACCGACCAACGGAATGAGAAGACTTGGAAGATGCACATGCTGCATATACTAGTGCTTGTTCCAGAGTTAGTATCCACGGATTCAAGAGCTCTGTTTCACCATGGCCTGAGCTTCTGCTGCAGCCATTGGATCTGCTTCTTACTTTTCCCCATCTTTTTCAGCGGCTACTTTTTCCCTGTGAAGCTTCTCTACTTCTTTCATCGCTGCACTGTGCTCAGCCTGAAGGCGCTTCATCTCCTCTTCTTGCTGCTGCCTCTCGAACCAAGTATCCGCGTCGGCCCAAACTGAACAGAGACAAATACAAAAGGTCATGAATTTAAACCTGCAAAGCAGCAGATACCCAAATATTTAAAAACTACGAAACAGAAAGGAGCGATAATCTGCATAAAGTAAGAACCAAACACACAATAAAATCTGTAATTCATTTAGCAGTTGTATCGGACGCACTAGTTACTGCAGCAGAATACTAACAGAGCAGCAAGCTGCTGGAGAAAAAGGAAATGGACTCCTTTTTTTCTCTCTCCCAAAAGCTGATTTTTGGGGTTCACTTTTTGTCACTCTAGTGGAGATGCTCTAAAGTATTCTGCCTTATCCCCGAGTTATCAACAATAGTATCACCAGTGCTTGAATCATGCAGCTTGAAATGATCAGATCTAAACTATAATTTCAACTAACCTAAAATTTCGGGCAAAGTAGGTCGTGTTCCATTCTCTGTTGATGATGTGTGGCACGAGGTAAATAGGTTGTACTACACAACAACGTCACTTCTGGGGCATGCTCTAAGGGGGTTGTCGGTAATAGGTGCCGAGTAATCCATCGAAACCGTTGCCAACTGGGTAAGGCATGCAATTATTCCAATGGTCTGCACAGTAGTTTGCAAAATCGAATACAAAATTCTATAAAACTGGCAATTAGGATGACTTCAGACTCATATGATGCTCAACATAAAAAAATGGATCAACTATGTGCATCTACAAGACCTCACAGAAATAATCAACAGTAACAAACATAGGGTTTAGGGTTTTTAGGACCTACAAGAGCATCATTAGATTTGCACTTCATTAGACTACAGAATTTGGCCAAACTTACAAATGAAAGAAATAAAATCTGCTAAAACACTCAATTATACCAATGACAGAGTTGCAGAAAAATTTCTCTCATCATTAAGTAACTGTGTGCATCTACAAGACTTGAGCGAAATGATCAATAATAATATATGTAGGACCTATAAGAGTATAACCAGATTTACATTCCATGCACTACAGAATTTGGTCAAACATTCAAATGGATTGAGTTGTTCAAGATAGAAAGAAATTCTGCTAAACATTCAAAGATACCAATGACAGTTGCAGCAACGTTGCTCTCGTCATCAAGTACAAACAACTGGAGTTAATACATGTTAATACAGATTCAGTGGCAAGTTTGGAGAATAGCTTTAGAGGAAATAATAATTCACAAGTTTATCTAAGACACTTCGTTATCTGTACCACTAGCTTCTATAGTGATTCGTTTTTAGCCTACCAACTTTATTTCACTGTTGGCAACATTTAGTTCACCTTTCAAATATGAATTTCCGTAGAAAAGAAAACATTTAACTCTAATTGGATATGGGGTTCCGAAGAAATTCCTACAAGGATCTTGTGTGTTCAAAACACAGCCTAAGATTGCATAATGCGCAAAATTCTGAAGGTGAAGAAGCACAAACTCAGATGGGTACCACTAAATAGCAGTATAATTTTCCGGTTGTGAATACTAAGTCTACAAAGCTAGCAGTTTCATGTAGTGTGAACAGCTGTGTCTCCTGGAGGAAAAGCCTTACTCATAATTTCCTCCTGAGACGTAAATTATACCACAGTTCTTTCATTATACAGGCCATAAAGTTTAGAGTTATCTAGTCTTGTGTAATCTGCTGCTAGCCATGGTAAACTCGAGCATAGTTAGCACGTATGCTCACTGTGAGGCTGTGGCGTGAAGAGAGCATAGTGGTATGAGGGTAAAGAGAGGGATGGGGAAGACAGACTGGTTTCGTTGTTGGATTTATTCTTCTGGCCAAATACCTTTATATATACATGGAGAAGCAACCAAATCAAATCCTAACAATCAAAATTATTATCTTGTTTTCCAAGCAAACTAATTTATAAGAAATGACAAGCTAAGATCAGGCTTTTCTCTAAGCTGGCTTAGGCACCCTGCTGCTGCCGCACATGCCTGGCGCAGGGCTCCACCGCTTGTAGTCCATATGACAGCCATGTTTCAAATTTCTTTATTGCTAAACATTAACATTTAGAATGATTCCAAAATCCGCTCAGACCAGTTAAATCTCCTAGATAATTAATGAGACCATATGAGGGGCATGGTATTTATCGGTTGCTCGTTACCACTGTAGTCAACCAAGGTCACATGCTGTTAATATGAGCACTATAGTTTCATAGTTTGTATTGGAAAGGGAATAGCTGACAACCAAATCTAGGTGACTGAATAGAGCGAAGTATTAACCAAGCTCAGGGGACAGATGATCTACCAGAAATATTGTATACAAATTTAAAATTCTATGAGTTGCAACGGCATGATTTGCAAACGCCTCATGTACCATTGGTGCTACTGTCCGATGTGTTTCCCTCTCCTACACTGTCAGGACCCTTGCACAGTTGCTCCTATCTTCAGTTAACGTCACAGACAGCAAGCAACCAACGGCTGAGATGCCAGGAAAACGTTTCAGTCCATCAGATGGTCCAGATGCTGACAAGTAGCTTTACCTTTTTGCCCTTGGCTTTTTCATCTGTAACTCAGTAGCATCAGGGACATGATTGTAATTGTTTGAGCCTTTTTTTGATATAAAAGGCAGGTGGGGTGGTAGGGAGGATCAAGCAAAATCCAAAACCCTAGTTTTTTTCGATTATCTGTTCTTACCGTTCCTGCAATTTATTTTCCTAGTGTAGATCTGAGCTTCCATCGCTCCTACCTTCTCTTTCTATCGATACAAGTATATTAGAAACCATGGGGTCCACACGTATATGTGAGCGTTTGCGTTGTACTGTGTTTCGCGAAAAAGAAACCATGGGGTCCTGACATAGGCTAAGAGGGAACATTTGCAAATTTTGATCTTATCAATTATAACTTCTTGGGAAAACAAACAACTGCTTCCATTTTATTTCATGACAAACGAACAGGGGCGGCGCCACTACCGGGGCGAGGAGGGGCGGTCGCCCCGGCTCCCCTGGGGCGGAGCAGGCACCCCCTCTTCAGCCCTCTAGCGGCTGCTGGCAGCGGCCGCGCCATTGACGTCCTGGAGAAGAGCTTCGCTCTGTTTTTCTGGAACAGAGCACGAACGCGAACAGGTAGGTAGGTGGGCCGTTGGGCCAAAACAAGCGGACGACGGGACGAGGCCTGTTTAGCGACGCCAAATTCCCCATCGTGAGACCAGACCTAGCTCCAGCCTCCAGACTGCCTAGCTCGATTCGTCCCCAAATTCCCCATCGCGACGCCGCCCAGTCCGCCGCCGACCCGCCGCCCGCCCCTGGCCGGCGTGGCGCCGCCGACGCGCAGCACGTGGAGCTCGTCGGCGCCCTGCTTAAGGAGCTGGAGCTCGCGGAGCTGATGCGGCAGGAGGCCACCAGGCGGTTGCTCGAGCAGCTCGGCGCCGCGCTGCGGCAGTGCTACGCGCTCGTCAGCGCCTGCCAGGACTGCGGCTACCTCCGCCGCCTGCTCCTCGGCGCGCGGATGGCCGACGAGCTCCGCGCCGCGCAGCACGAGATCGACATGTTTATCCGCCTCATCCCGCTCATCGCCCTCGTCGACAATTCTAGAAACAGTCGCCTTGTCAAGGTACCGATGGTTCAGCTTCTTGTTGCTTTTAGTGCTCCATACTTGGTAGTAGTACTTGGGTGAGTCGTAGTTTTTTCATATCAAAATTGTGGTTGAAGTACACACAGATTTTTAATTAGAGAAATTCACTTCATTGTAATTCAATTGAACTGATCTGTTGAAATGATCCAGAGCATAACTGCGCCTGAATTTCAGTCCAGTTGTAAATTGGTACTGCCGCTAAACAATACGATTTCAGTTTAATTAGCAATTCTGATTTCTACGGTATCTTTGTCCATAAGCATGATGTTTTTGTTCTTAAAACGAACTAGCGTAAAGCTTAAAACGAACCATTTGTAGGTAAGTAGTTACTTCTAAGGATTTCCTAATACGCCTACTGATAATGGACTGAAGTTTCATGTCAAAGTTATTGCTCAACGATTTCAGAATTGCTTTGTTATTTATATGTACATAGAAATACCTGTTGCTCATGTTTTGATATATTGCAACAGAGATTAAAAACTGTCCATATGATTGTAGGATTACATGTGTTGTCAAAAAAAAAAATCACCGGTGGCACAACCTTTGATAGTTCGTCCCCCCTCATCTCAATTCCTGGCTCCGCCACTGCAAACGAATGCTCTACTATTTTCACCTGACCGCTCCAAAAATGTTCTTAACACGAGTCAAAAATGCTCTTATCACGAGTCAAAGTATGTCCGAACAGATGTGTGGTGATAAAGATGGGAGAGGGGCGGGGATGGAGACGTGATGAGGCAGCGGTGTGAACAGGATAATAAGATGCACCGTGTTCATTTAACCATCCTATACATGGCGGCGAATCATCAATCATTCCACTTCTCTCACTCCCAATCTGTTGTGGTAGGTGCGAGCCATGGCGGAAATGATCGCCATATCCCTCTCGGCCAAGGTTGCAGCGGCGCTGTCCCGCACCGCGAGCGTCTACCACCTCGCCTCCCTCGTCGGCATCCGCTCCGGCATCGCCGCGGCCGCGCGCGACCTTGAGCTCCTCCGCGCCTTCCTCCGCTTCACCGACTCCCGCCGCAGCACCGACGAGCTCGCCAACGCCTGGGTCGACCGGGTCCGCCGCGTCGGCTTCGACCTGGAGGACGTAGTCGACGAGTACTCCTTCCTCCTCGCAGGCAGAGGCGGCGGGTTCGTCCGCGCCTGCGTCGACGTGGCCGCCTGGTTCGCCCTCGCGAGCCGCTTGCGGAAGGCCAGGGAGCAGCTCCGCGCGCTCTCGGCGGCGAAGGCGAAGGAGCAGTACGGCATCCGGCTGGCCGAGGCCTCCTCCTCCTCCGCGCCTCCTGGTGGGCCCCGCCAGAATCTATCAGACGCCGCGCACTTTGTAGGGGACGAAGATACGTCGGTTTTGAGGCGCACAAAAGGTTACTGATGAAATGGCTAACGGGGGACGCCGACCCCAGCCGGACCACCATACTCGCGGTCTGCGGGATGGCCGGCGTTGGGAAGACCACCCTTGCCACAAACGTGTATAGGAAAGTCGCCGCCAGCTGCCACTTCCATTGCGTCGCCTGGGTGGCCATCTCCAGGAGCTTCACCACGGACGACCTCCTCAGGAGAATCCTCAAGGATCTTCACCGGGGTGCCCGAGCGGGCGAGAAATGGGACGAGATGGACTACCGGTCTCTGGTTGAGGCTCTGCGCGGGCATCTCGCTCACAAGAGGTTCTTCCTTTTGCTCGATGATGTCTGGGATGCGGATGCCTGGTTCCAGCTCCGCACTGCATTGCCTGATACTGCAAACGGGAGCCGAATTGTCATCACCACACGCAGTCGAGAGGTGGCTGCTCTGGGATCGACCAATAGGACTATCATGATGGAACCGCTCCCTCAGCGTGAAGCATGGTCCTTGTTTTGCAGCACCACTTTCAGGGAAGATGCGGACCACGGGTGCCCACATCATCTGCATCACTGGGCTTCCAAGATACTGGATAGATGCTATGGTCTGCCGTTGGCGATAGTATCCGTTGGAAACCTCATGGCGTTGAAGGAAAAAACAGAGTATGCGTGGAAGAACGTCTATGACAGCCTTGCATGGGATGGAGAAGATCACGGAATTGGGCAAGTGTCGAGCATACTGAATTTCAGTATTGATGACCTGCCGTACCATTTGAAGAGATGTTTCCTCTACTGCAGTATGTACCCTGAAAATATGTTTATCAAAAGGAAGATTCTAATCAGAGAGTGGATCGCACAAGGTTTGATCGAGGAAAGAGGGCAGCGCACGATGGAGGAGGTCGCAGATGGTTATGTGAACGAGCTAGTGCAACGCAACTTGTTGCTCGTCGCTTTGAAAAATGAGTACGGACGTGCAAAGCGGTGCCTCATCCATGACCTGATCCGGGAGGTTATTGTGCATAGGTCAAGAGACAACATATTCTTTCAGTTATGTGGGAGCACAACAAGGGTGGACGCAAAAAACAAAAAACCCCGTCATCTTACATTTGACAGGTGCAAAGGTGACTATCACAAGTCCACTCCAAACACGGCCTCACTTCGCTCCTTGTACGTGTTTAGATCAGAGTTCCATGCTTCCCTCTTGTCTGGTCTCAGATTGTTAACTGTGCTAAATCTCTGGTTCATTAAGACAAGTGAACTCCCAGGTGCAGTGACCAACCTTCGTAATCTGCGGTACCTTGGCATACGTTCCACCTACATTGAAGAGCTGCCAAAAGAATTGGGGAAATTGCATAACCTGCAAACTTTAGATGCCAAATGGTCCATGATCAAGACGCTGCCAAGCACCATAACAAAACTGAAGAACTTGCGGCACCTAATACTGTTTACACGTGGAGGTCCAGACTTTTCGTTCCCAGCACCTGGTGCAGCAATTGCACTTCCGGATGGTCTTCAAAACCTGAGATGCCTGCAGACTCTTAAATACGTGCGAGCTGACCAGAAGATGGTCAGATCCTTGGGAAGCTTGGAACAAATGAGGAGCCTAGAGTTATTTGGTGTGGACGAAGAAATTGTTGCGGATTTACCCTCTGCGCTATCCAAAATGAGCTGCCTTCTGCGCTTGGGAATAGTCAGTTCCGATTCTAATGTAACATTGGACTTGGAGTCATTTTCTCCACCACCACTGAAACTAAGAACATTCGCCATAACTGGGAAGTTGACAAGGGGTATGTTACCGTCATGGTTCAGTTCCCTTACCAACCTCATGCAATTGTATTTGTGTTCGTCTGAACTCAGAGAAGATTCATTTGGAATACTCTCGTCACTTCCTAAGCTGTTACATCTCAGTATCGTCGATGCACATACAGTGAGAAGCTTGACCTTTGCAGCTGGTTGCTTTCCTGTACTCAGAGAACTAAGCTTGCAGGGCTTGCCTAATCTTTCCCGCATTGAGTTTCAAACGGAAAGCCTTGCGTATCTGCGTTTGCTGATGCTTGGACGATGCCCTCAACTGGCTGATGTACCCAAAAGCATCGAGAACCTTATACAGCTGGAAAACTTAGAGCTTTTTGAAATGCCAAGTGAGTTCGCAGAAAAGATACCGCATGAGGGAGATTATGAGGGGAATCATCCAGATGATCAGAGCACTATAGTTGTCAAGAACATCTTCTTCCGTAGTGGACTATTGTTCGAAAAGAAGTTTTACACCAACCTATCTAATGTTCAAGAGCCATCAAAGACGGATGTAGTTGCTGATGGTAATCTTGCTGACCTCTGCACGTCGGCACGACTGAAAGTCACCCGATGGCATTATATCTATCTACCTACAAATATCAGGCATGTCAGCAGCAGCTAGCTTGGGATCAAGTAGTATATGTCGGTATGCCTGAGAGTACCTGGCTGTGTAAAGGTAAAAGGCAGCAAACAAATGAGCTGTCAGAGTACAACTAGTTCCAGAAATATCTGTGCTACGTCAGTTAGAGAGAGCCGGTTTAGGTGCCTATAAACATCCATTGTAAGCTAAGCTTTAGCACATATATCTAATCAATAGTACTCTGCTCTCTTTGTTTTATTTGCCCTGTCTAGCCAACAATTATTACCTTAGATGTTGGGTCAGTTGACGCATAGTTTTAAATAGCCTGCTATAGCCTTTTGAGTATGTTGCCGCTAAAAGAATCAATGTACAATTTATCCGCTATAGCCCCATTTTGAGGGTTGCCGCTATTTGTTGTAGCCCGCTATTTAAAACATTACTTGGCCGGCAACTAAGCTCTTTGCAAATGTATTTTAGGCATCTCCAATGCTCAAGAATCTCTATCGATGGATTTCATGTGTCCTGAAGCCAAGGGCACCAGCTGCACCTTGCAGTTCCAGGCTTCCAGCTCGGCCATGCATGTCCACGGGCATATGATCGATTTGGATCCGTTGGTGACCAGATGTAAGGTTCTTATCAGGCATAGGTAACATACTATGCATCCCCTACGTGCGGTCCGTGGAGACGGAGAGGAATGAAAGGTGGATCTAGTGCAGCTAGCCCAAGATGCTTTGAATTCCTTATCGAATATCTTGTTGCTGCCTACCTTATAAAGTTTTGCTCTTGCCGGCCATGCTAGATAGACATAAGCCCTTTCAGTTTCAGTGCACACCTTCCTGTCTCAGTGTCAATGACATATAGCAATCTCTCTCAAGTAGTTCTCGGCTCCAGCCAGTGGAGGTCGCCTGTATACCCATTGCCGTCAAATTCATCATGAGGCATGCTGGAGAGTAAAGCACGATATATCTGGACTGGCCAAGTGATGAGATATACACTCCATTGCCCACTTATGAGCTTTAGCACCCCAAATCTCACCAAGAACCCCCTGGAAATCTTCAGAACTGAGAATAAGGTAAAATACACATAACCAAAGTTTGGTTTCCCTCATCCCTGCTTGTGGACCGTTGCTACTAGGATAGAACTTGTTGCACAGATCATATTGTAATGGTTTCGGGTACTGCAGGGTTGGGCTGTTAGAGCGGCAGAACCTATCCCACGGGGCACTTTTGTGTGCGAGTATGTTGGGGAGGTTGTGAAGGATGATGATGCGATGAGAAACGTAGAAAGGTTTGCTAATTCTTTTTCACGCCTTTCTGTTTTAGCTAAAAGTCACTGAAGTTTTCAGATGTACAGAAGTACACAACACGTGCATCATTGAATTTTTCATGTTTAATTTCATGCCCATTTTAAAAAGAAACTGTAGCCTGTAGGGAAGGCCCCGACAGTAAAATCTGTACTATTAAAAGAGAAATATTTACAATATAGAAAGTAGATGTACAAGGGGGCGGGAAGAAGGGCAGAGGGGGAAGACGACTGTACACACGGCGACTAAGCAAGCTGGTCACGCTAGTCTTTTGAGGAGGCGCAAGCTCCCCCTTCATCCTAGAATGAAAGAAGAACTAGATCCCTTTTAAAGGGAAAAGACCAAGATGCTAGACTAGGATTCACATTGTCAAAAAGAAATTGTGTTTCCTTGTTTCCAAACATACCATGCCGCCATGACGAAGGCCTCCACAGAGAAGGGATTGCTGAAGTGGTGCAACTGTTGCTGCTTGACATTAAAACTTACAGGCCCAACCTTTGTCAAATCTTCCATCCAATTGATATTCTGTAAGAATCAGTTGTGCTAGCTAAACTGACATCAAAGTTGTTGAATTTCAGCGAGGAGAAAAGTGGGTGCAGCTACTTGTTTGACATCGCTTCGCATATTGACCGGCAAAGAGTCAAGACTTTAGGGGCTTGCTCGTACATGATCGATGCCACAAGATACGGGAATGTGTCCCGCTTTATGAATCATACAGGACGCATGATTTAATGTGTTTTAGGAGCCACTGGAGCAAATTGGTTTGGAGACTACGCTTATTTGTGTGCGTGCTTTTTTCATGATAGGTGTTCGCCTTACCTGAAAACCCGTTTAGTTGTGGTGGAGAGCAGAGATTGCCAGCTAGCTCATGTTGGCTTGTTTGCTAATCTAGATGTAAGCATGTTTTAACTGTAGTATTCCAACATAATAAACGTTGGTTTTTTCTAACTAATTGCTACTACGCTATATATTCTCCAGATTGCTGCTGGAGAATTGTCCTATGACCATGGACAAAAGCTGCTACCTGGTGCTGGCTGTCCCTGCCATTGTGCAGCTCATGTTAATTGAATCTGCATATCTTAGTAGCATATCTCGATATCCTAGAATGGTAGCAACATTATTTTTCTTAGAGCTTGAATGCAGCACGGGTAGGATCTCATTCTTGATGCAATCAGCAGTGTTCGCAAGGTACAGCATAGCCTTAGTTTTTAAGTCATATGGTGCTTCACTGATGATTTGTTAGAATAAGCAAAACCAGAACTAAAGCAATTGATTCTTTGTAAGATATGTTGATTTGATTCTTTACTGCTCACAAGCTCCATTGATCATCCAAGTTGGAGCAAGAATTTGTTGCCGGCAGATGATCCTGGTGTTTTGCTTGTGCCACAATGTTGTAAGAAAGCAATTTATGCGGAAAAAAAGGGAGATGACATGTCTAGTCTGTGATGGTGGTATGTTGTCTTGTAGTCAAATTTCAACGTTTGTGAGGTATAATTTGAACTGCTACTGTCCACACAAGGTAAATAAGATGAATCCTACATTCTGTCTGGACGACGAAAACCATCTGCAACCACCTCTGTTCCAACACCATCTGTTACACGCTCCTTCAGACATCATATTTCAAGGCTCGGTAACACAAATTCCAGGTCAGAGGTACACAAAGTCAGGGTGAAATGAAGCATCTCTTCGACAAATAGGATTAGCTAACAAAACAACTAGCGCTAGAAACTTCACTGTAAGAAAACAGCAAGCCAGTTACACCGACCGACGGACTGAGAAGACCATGTACTTGGCAGATGCACATGCTGCATATAGGAGTTAGTATCCGCGGATTCAAGAGCTCTGTTTCACCATGGCCTGAGCTTCAGCTGCAGCCATTGGATCTGCTTCTTCCTTTTCCCCATCTTACACCGACCGACGGACTGAGAAGACCATGTACTTGGCAGATGCACATGCTGCATATAGGAGTTAGTATCCGCGGATTCAAGAGCTCTGTTTCACCATGGCCTGAGCTTCAGCTGCAGCCATTGGATCTGCTTCTTCCTTTTCCCCATCTTTTTCTGCAGCTATTTTCTCCCTGTGAAGCTTCTCTGCTTCTTTCATTGCTGCACTGTGCTCCGCCTGAAGGCGCTTCATCTCCTCTTCTTGCTGCTGCCTCTCGAACCAAGTATCCGCGTCGGCCCAAACTGAACAGAGCCAAATACAAAGAGTAATATATTGTGAGTAGATGATAACTTGTCACGAATCTAAACCCGCAAAGCAGCAGACACGCAATCATTTTAAAACTACTGTATGAAACAGAAGCATAAACAGAAAGGGATGATCCGCATAGAGTTAGAATCGACCACACAATCAAATTTGAAATTTATTTAGCACTTGTATCTGACGCACTAGTTACTGCAACAAATTACGAGGGCTTGAGCTTATCAGACATGACTCGGGCAGTGGATTTTGTGCCAGGGTGGCATGTTCCCTGGAAACCTTTACCACACATGTTGCACTGATACTCTAGCAGATTTCGCTACCCAAAAATTTGCACTTGAGTTGATTGAGATAGAAAGAACTTCTGCTAAAAGATTCAATTATACCAATGACAGTTGCAGCAAAATTGCTCTCAACATTAAGTAACTGTATGCAAGCCTTGAGATAAATGATCATTAATAATATATGTACGACCTACAGGAGTGTACATATATTTACACTCCATGCAGTAGAATTTGGCCAAACTTAAAAATGGCTTAGTTGTTTAAGATAGAAAGAAAATTCTGCCAAACATTAAAAAAGTGTAGGTAGGGCTAAAAAAGAGTCCAAGCGCACCATCTCAATAATATGTAAATGCCTTTTTTTCTCCTGAGGTTGTCGGAATTATTCGCAATAAAATATTGGCTACAATTGAGGAGGTCTTATCAATGAAATTTCCATTTGCGCGGGATCTAGGCATAATTCCCATGCAGCAACATTGCTCTCATCATTAAGTAAGCTTTAGTGGTTGTTTGGATGGAGAGGATTAGCGCTATGTTTTAGCAAAACACGTTTTAGGTAGATTTTTTTGGAAAACTGGTTCTACTAAAAATTCGGTTAGGGACAAGCACGTGGAAAACCACGTTTGGGTCAGGAAATCCTTAAACTGGTTTTAGATGGTGCCATGTTTGGCTTACCCAATCGCGGGGCGTATCCTCTTCCTCGACCTATCTAGTATTCCACCCCCTTCGTTAACTCTCTCAACTTCACACCACATCCGCAGACAATCCACCACGTCGGAGCGCAGCGAGCTCGTGAGGTCCTTGACGCCGACCGTTCCGAACACTGTAGCAGCCGTGCACGGGCAAGGGAAATCTCGGAAGCATGGTCGACGCCAACGGCCGCCACACTCAAGGCAGTCCTTCCCCAGACAGCATAGCTCGGACATAGGCCCTGTTTGGAAATCTCTAGCTGCAGTTACTCCTCCCCAGACTAGCTGCAGCCTCTCTCACCGCCGACACAGCATCCTCTCGCCGACGTGGCCGATTTCAGGAAATGAAAATTAATCGGATGCCATGGCTGCTAGAGAAGCTCACTGAGCCACCGCGGTGTGGAATTGCTAGACTACGGTCGCCTGGACTCGAACCAATTAACCAGCCACCCGATTCTGCTTGCCGCTCCTCGACGCAGCTCACGCGGGCCTTGCCGAGTCGGCACGCCCGGATGCCAGCGGTTAGCTCTCCTTGCTGCTCCGTGTCTCCTGATCCAAATTGATGAGCTATTATCAGATTCTACGCGTATTTCCCGTCGAGAACGGCGTATCTGTCATCAGCATCCATGTGGAGTCGTTTCACCACCACCGGAGCGCCATCTGCTTGACGCCGGCCGGCAGAACGCGCATACCACCTCCGTGAAGCCAGTAGCAACCGTACCTAGGCAGCGTAGAGCTACGGAGGGTGCTCGAAGCCGCCCATTCTGACGCCCGTGACAAGCATCCCCACACAGAAAAGCTTCCAGCAAAGGTTGGCCGCTCCGCGGGCGTGCGGCGGCGCGCTGGCGCCGGGGTCATGTATCAGTCGGCCGAGCTCAACGAGGCTGCACGAGGATGAGGTGTGGTCTCCGCCGGCAGTATCCCCTTCGAGCGTCCACCGATGGTCGGAGAGGTAAACGACCCGGCCGCGGCGCCGCGCCGCCGCCCAAGGCTCTGCCCAAGTTTTGCCTAAACGAGTTTTCACAAAAACTACTAATAGTACTTTTTCCCAGCGCTTATTTTCCTGGCTTTGCGCAAACTCAGTTTTATCTATACGTGTTTTAGTTGGTGCGTCCAAACAGGATTTTAGGTTGTTAGACCGTTATGCCAGGCTACGGAAAAGTAGTTCTGCCAATCTTCCGTATCCAAACAAGGCCTTAGAGGAAACAGTAATTCACAAGTTTATCTAACACACTTCGTTATCTGTACCACTAGCTTCTATAGTGATTTGTTTCTTAACCTACCAAGTTTATTTCATTGTTTGTCACATTTAGTTCACCTTTGAAACATATGGCATTTTTAGAAAAGGAAGCATTAATTCTAATTGGGTTGGGGTTCCAAAGAAATTCATACAAAGATCTTGTGTGTTCAAAACACAGCCTAAGATTGCATAATGCACAAAACTTCTGACGGTGAAGAAGAAAAAACTCAGAATTAGTACCATTAAAAGTCTTATAATTTATGTCAAAAAAACAACATGGCAGTACCGTTTTCCAGTTGTATACAAAATCTACAAGAGTAGCAGTTTCACATAGTGTAAACTACTGTGTCTCCTGGAGGAAAGCCTTATAATTTCCTCCTGAGACGTAAGATATACCACAGTTCTTTTATTATACAGGGTCATAAGTTTAGACTTATCTAGTGTTGTGTAATCTGCTAGCCATGGTAAACTCGAGCATAGTTAGCACGTATTCTCACTGAGAGGCTGTGGCGTGAAGAGAGCATGGTTGTATGAGGGTAAAGAGAGGGATGGGGAAGACAGACCGATTTCATTATTTGATTTATTCTTCTGGCCAAGTACCTTTATATATACATGGAAGCAACCAAATCAAATCCTAATAATAGAAATTTTAGCTTGTTTTCCAAGCAAACTAATTTATAAGAAATAACAAGCTAGGATAAGTTTTTCCTCTAAGCTGGCTTAGGCACCCTGCTGCTGCCGCACCTTCCTGGCTCCGGCCATATGAACAGGGCTCCATCGCTTGTAGTGCATATGACAGCCATGTTTCAAATTTCTTCATTGCTAAATATTAACATATAGAATGATTCCAAAATCCACTCAAACCAGTTAAATCTCCTAGATAATTAGTGAGACCATATGAGGGGCAAAGTATTTATCGGTGGCTTGGTACCACTGTAATCTCCTAGATAATTAGATAATTTCTTCACTGCTAAATTTCTTCATGCTGTTAATATGAAGACTCTAGTTTGATAGTTTGTCTTGGAACCAAATCTAGGTCAGCCGATTTGGCAGTTCTAGTGTGAGGCAAGCAATCAAGCAAGAAAGCAGTGCGTAATTGAGTACAGAGGAGAAAACAAAGGAGCGTGACATACTTGGCTGCGCGGCCCAGCCTTGTTCTCCTCCCTTGATGCGCTCGGGGAAGGCGTAGTTCACGGTGAGGACGCGGCCGAAGAGCTCGGCCCCGTCCATGTTGTCCATGGCGGCGGCGGCATCCTCGCGCTCGAGGAAGGTGACGAAGCCGAAGGAGCGGTGCTTCTGCGTGGCCTGGTCGAGCGGCGTCTTGACGTCCTTGACCTCCCCGAAGGGACGAACGCCGCGTGCAGGATCTTCTCGTCGACCTCCTCCGCCAGCCCACCTGCATCATCAAGGAACGAAGCTCAGTTCAGCTCGGTCTTTATCACGCGCAATTCCATGAACGGGGAAGCAACCACGAGAAGATCTCAGTAGGGAGCTTCATCGAACAGGTGGTGAGCGCGGGCAAGGGCAGGGGAGAGGAGCCTGGTGAGGAGGGGTGGTGCTGGCGCGTACCTACGTAGAGGGTGTTCTTCTGCGCTGGCTGGTTGGTCATGTCTCCGTCAGGGGCGGTGGCGGCGGCGGTGGCGGTGAAGCGAGGGGAGCGGCAGGCGCCCGGGGGTGGATGGCTCGCGGGGAGGAGTTGTCGGCGACAAAGGCTACAGAGACCGGAGAGTTTCGGGTTTGCGCTAGCTTGCAAGAGTCAGGGCCGGGTACAACAAACATTGCCCATACACGCATCAGCCCAAGAGCCCATATCGGGATAGAGGAAATTTCACCTAACGCAAAGTTAACGCTCATTTAGGTGCAAAAAAAAAAAAAAAAAAAAAAAAGTTAACGCTCATTTCTGAAAAAAAAAATCTCAAATCTGAAAACAAAAGGAAATTCAAAAGAGAGATTCTCAAATCTTTACTAAAAAGGGTTACTAATAAGGGGTATTTGGTCAACTTTATTTTTCTTCTCAATTTTGATTTGTAAGTCACAAAAATAGTAAAATAGGTGTTTTGGTATTCGCTTTTAAGCATGTACCATACTGCAACATTATCCAGTCAAAAGGCAAATGCAAGAATATTGGAAACTTAAGCAAATTTTGGCAGAGTTTAATAAAGGAGAGAATCATCAAAGATGCACTAATAAATCTAACCACACACGACAAATTAGAAATATCTATCAGATCTGCATAAGGGTCAAATAATACTAGTGCAAACAGGGAGCAGTCGTATCTCGAGATGCTCTCCAAAAATCTTATCGGCCCTTTCCCGTCGTAGAATATCAAGGGACGGGTTTTTGATGGCTCCAGGTCAGCCGTGCACATGGTTGCCAAGACGGGAATTCTGAGGCCCGCTCTCTGCATCAATCTCCTTTTCTATCTTCGTTTGTTAAGGGGCTGTTTTGAAATGATGTAAATTTTGTGTGTCCGCCGCTGTTTAGTTCACATTTGTACAAAATACAGGGGATGACACATAATTTACACTTAGAGGTAGTACATAACCACTGGTCACACGTACCGTGCTCTTCCACGTCCCGTACATTCACATTTGGTTGGCAACTTTTCTTGTTGAGGAGATAGCCCATGTACATTTGTTACAACACATTTGGTTGGCAACTTGTGTTGTTGTCATCTGAATTTGATTTTGTCTGAGACTATGTAGAGCCACGTTTTGGCAGGTGGTCAAACAAAACAAACTTGACAAATTTATAAATGCTTTTACTACCGTGTCTAGTATATATGCATCCGGCCTTGAAGTTTCATCGTGTCCATTTGGGTCTCGTTGGTTTGGTAGCAATTCGTTGCTGGTACTCTTATTTGCCGGGCCAAGCAAAGCCATGCGATGAGGCTGTGGCGCTCGTTGGGTGCTAAAAATAGCAATCGGATATTGCATCCGTCAAACGATCAGACGTACTGGGGGTACCAACATCCTAAATTCCTGATTGATAATTGAAGAGGACAACATCCTGATGATAATAACTGAAGATAACTACAATTAATGTTGGTAGATGTTTGGCCCTGCCTGGCTAAATCCAATTTTGCTAGTATTGTACTGTACGTACATTGTATTAGTACAACTGCACTGATCTATGACTGCATGGCACAGCTACGCCCGAGGATAGTTGAAGACAATAGTAAAATCAGAATGTTTGAACTATATCGACTAGCGTTGAGAAGAAGAGTTGGGTTTGGTTGAAATACCCAAAAAGGGTCATTCTTGACTAAACTTAGAAAACAAAAAAACTAGCTGCCATACAGTCAAAAGTGTTCAAAACAGCAATGGGATATTGCATTTCCTCATACGATCGGGCGAACTTTCCGTCAGCTACATCCTTCCTTGACAAGCCACGTGCTAGTAGCTAGCATAGTTCCACTTTGCTCTACACAAGCATTACTCTCCCCCCATCCTCCTCCTCTTTGACCTACGCCCTCATTTCTCTTTTGTGTTCTCGGCCAGTGACCGCCTATCAATCAATTCATCTTTTCTTTTGAGCAGAAAACGAGCATTGATCCCACCACCTGCCTTGTTCCCCTTCCTCCACCGGCATGGCTGGGTGACGTATGTTCCGTCTGAGGTGAAACCTATAATGACCTTTCGCTAGAGCCCACGACGGCGACACTTTCAGGGTGTCGTGTACCTCTTGGAGGTATCGTTCGTGGGACCGCCACTATGTCGTACTGGTTTGTCAGACTCCGGGGGAAAACCCTAAATCCTTGCACGAGTCAATAGTGGCGGTCTGAGCGTCACTCCCTCCATGAGGCATCGTCTAATATTTCGTACGTTTGTTCCAGTCGAGTCAGTTTGCACCATCTTCTTGCTCGGGATGCTCCGAGAAAACCTTATATCTGGATCTCCCGGATCGGATGATGGATGGTCTGCGTCGTTCCCTCTCTCATCGTTTTGGATCAAATGCTGGCTAGAGGTTTAGCGTTTAGCGGTACGGCCTTTTCCGCGTTGAATATGAGGGGACCCGGTGGCATGACGCATCGAGGTCTCAACGGCGGACGTGTCTGGCGTCGTGGCAGCGTTGATGGAACGTGTCACGAGCATCTTCTGGTATTTTGTCTATGCATCTGCATTGAGTCTTCTTCTTTTATCTTCGTTTGTCTTTACAACTAAAGGTATTACTTCTTTTGATAGCTCATGCATTTCACTCTTGTTTTGTTGTTCAACCACTGGTCACACATAACGTGCTCTTCGACGTCCAACACATTTGGTTGACAACTTTTGTTGTTTTTATCCGGATTTGTTTTTGTTTGAGACTAGCTGGATCCACATTTCTGTATATTAATATATCTCCACAAAGTTATATGCTTTTACTAGTACCATCTCTTTTCCAACGTCCCCAAGCCATTGCTGCAAGTACGTGTGTTTAGCATGCTGCGCTCAAGCGCAAATTTATATGCTTTTACTACCATCTCTTGTTGACTCGTTTAGAACACAGGTTCTTTTTTTTTTTTGAGGAAAAGGGTCCGATCCATAAATAAAGGAAGCTCGTACACTTTACAAGAAGGTCCAAACAGAAACAGAAAATTACAAAGAGCCCCCCGAAAAGTGCAGAAACCCCCTCGAGCCACCAGGAAGAAACTCGATCAGACCCTGCCGCCGTCGCGCCCCAAGCTTCTAGCCGGCACCGGAGACGCCGAACCGCAAACCGCCGGGAAGAGAGAGCCACCACCATTGTAGAAGGCCGCATGATCCATCCGTCGCCTTGCGCCGGAATCTAATCTCGTTGAACGAGCTCGGCCCAAGCTCCATCTTCTCGAGTCCGCCGCACACCCAGCCGCCTCCGCACCGCCCAGAACCACCGCCATCAACGCCCACCTCCAACCGGACGCTCCCCTCGCCGCCACGGCAGGCCGGAGCAGAATCCGCGAAGAAGAAAACCAACCGCAACACCACCAACAAAACGGGCCACCAACCTCCACCCGCTCCTCCCCTCGCCGCCTCGGCCGGCCGGAGGAGCACAGAGGAAGAAAGACGCCCGACGGAGCCTCCACAGCCTCCCCGGCGAAGCCGGAACGGGAAGGAGGGGAAGGACGAACACGCCCTATACACAAGCGCCACCACCGCCGTCACTGGCGACGCCATTGGGCACACACACCTATACTCCTAGACCTAACCTACTCACACGGACGGAGCCGAGGCTCCCCCCCACCTCGCGGCGCCGAAACCCGGCGGCCGGAGGTGGAGGGGAGCAACAAACTCGCCGCCGAGACGCTCGCCTCGCAGTCGCCTCCTTATCGCCTCAGAGCACTGTAGCAGAGGGTAAGGAGAGCTCCAACTAGATTTTTATTAGAACACAGGTTCAATATGAGCCCAACTTTAAATTAATAAAGCCACACATCTTTTGTTTTGACTCGTTGCTGGTACTCTTTGCTGGGCCAAGCATCAAGCAAAGCCACGAGGCTCTGGCCGCTTGTACAAGTAGCAATCGGATATCATGTTCGTCATACGATCAGAAGTACTTCCGGTAGTACCAACCTCCTGATAACAAATAATTGCAGAGCACGGTACTGCCAATATCCTGATGATAATAACTGAAGAGCAACAATAATGTTGGTAGATGCTTGGCTAAATCCGTTTCTGATAATCCTCCTCGCTCCATTCTTGGCACCATCCTCCTTCCCCATGACTACACGTCCGGAGGCGTGGTGCCGCTACGTCCGGAGGCCCCATCGTTTTTTGTGTGTGTTCTCTCGATCATCAATCATGGATAAATTCTTCCGTTTCTTTTGGGCAGAGAAAACAGGCATTGATTGATTCCACCACCAGCCCTGTTCCCCTTCTTCTTCCACAGCACCTTTCCCACTCCTCTCAGCCCCTTTCTGCTCACAGTTCACTGACAAGTGACAACTCCCTGAGAAGCTGGAGCTTCTTCTTGTTCTTCCGGAGCTCTGAGGAATGGCGACAGAGGGGAGGGACAGGGGCTCGCCGTCGGCCGGGATGGGGCAGGGCGACCAGAGCGCCAAGAAGGCGAGGGTGGAGCTGCTGCCCAACGGGTCGGCGGTGAAGCAGGAGATCGCCCCGCACGAAGCGGCCGGAGGCCCCGTCGTGGCGGCGGAGCATGGGTCCAGAGTGGAGATCACCCTCAAGATGGACGTCTCCGTTCTTCACTGCCCCCTCTGCTTCCGCGCGCTCAAGCCCCCTGTCTTCAAGGTTCGTGGCTCGCTTTCTGTAAAATCCCAACGATCTGATTCTATGTTTCATTAACCTTGGGAAAGAATGGCTTGCTTGCTGCTGACTTCGATTTGCGCAGTGTAAGGGAGGCCACCTGGCCTGTGGCGGCTGCGTCGCCGAGCTGCCGGGGAGTCAGTGCCAGAGATGCGACCATGGCAGCGGATTCGACCCTGAGCCGACCATGGACGCCGTCGTCTCGGCGGCGAGGGTCCAGTGTCCGCACGACGGCTGCGAGCGCTTCGTCGCCTACTACGAGGTCGCCAACCACAAGAGCGCGTGCCCGCACGCGCCGTGCCTGTGCACGGAGCCCGGCTGCGGCTTCGCGGCGACGCCGGCAGCGCTCGTCGCGCACCTCCTCGCCGCCCACTCCATGCCCGTGCACAGGATCCTCTACGGCAAGCCCAACCGGATCCAGGTGCCGGTGCCGGGCCCGGCGCGCCGCCTGCTCGTCGGCGCCGGGGACGACGGCGGCGTGTTCCTGCTCACCGTCTGCGCGCTCGGCGTCACCACCATCGTGTCGGCGGTCTGCGTCCGGGGCGACGCGTGCGTGCTGCCGCGATACACGGTCAAGATGTGGGCGAACGGGCCGACGACGGCGAGCCGCAGGACCGACACCGTGCTGGCGGACGTCGAGGCGACCAGCAGCGCCACGCCGGGCGCGGTCGCGCTGGAGGACCTGACGTCGTTCCTGACGGTGCCGCCGCGGTACCTCGTCGGGGAGGGCGCGTCCAAGGAGCTGTCTCTGCACGTCCGCGTCGAGAAGAACACGTCCTGATCGATCGCGGTTGATGTTCCACTACCGCTCTAGTTTAGTCGACGATGGATTCTTGTTGCAATCTGCAGCACAGTAGTAATTTGTGGCTGTTATCAGTACTTAAACATCAGATGAGGTGCTTTGCTAATTTCCAACAAAATGAACTGTACTACTCCGTATGTCAAAGTTCCTGTCTTTATAATAAGGACTAGTACACGTGCAACGCACGCCTCAATCAACCATCATATTCAAATAATTTTCGTGAGCCTTTAAATATGTCTGAATATCTTTTCATATTAATTCTGAATAAACTTTTCGTGTAGCTTAATCCTCTTTTGTAATACCACCTAACATAAGTGAACCAAAATCAATTATGAGAAAATCCAAAGAAAAATAAGATGGTGAAGTCATGAATAAAATGTTGAATTATGTTCTCCTGATAAGGTGGTAACTTCTGCAACAGTAAGTTGTGGGTCTGAGAAAATATGTGTGCTCACACAAGTTACTTCACCTCCAGTTTACAAAGTCACTGAATCTTGAGTTAGATAAGTTAGGGGGCATCTGCCCAAGTTTTTCTTGCATTTTTAACCAAAACACAAACTGATGATAAAAACATTCACAAGCTTCCCACTTTAGGTGGAATAGACTCGGGCTAGAGTTCTCAAAAAATGATTGATACTTTGACAAATTTGATTATTTAAAACCAAAGAAGAAATAGCCATTGGTTAGTTTTGTAAATTTTGATACACAAAATTTCTTTAGTTTGTGTTTTCGGTTGTGAGTGTGAGCAGCACAACAAATAAGAGCGATACAAAAAAACATTTAATCGAAATGTATACATTTCAGAAGTAAAATGACCTGCATATAAGATCCTCGGCGTCAAGAATAAACACATGTACTTCATGATTTAACGATGCAGTGAAATCTTAATGTTACCGGAACCTTGGTAATATTAGGATACCCTGCAAGCATGAGAGACCCAGGAGGCTGCAGCAGCCTAGCCAATCATTGATCTATTTAGGCCTAGATTATATAAGATTTGAGTAACAACACGGTACGATAGATAAGAGCAATCCAAAAAAAAAATTCATCAAAATGTATACCTTTCAGAAGTAAAATGATCTGCATGTACTATCCTCGACGCAAAGAATTAACACATGTACGTCATGATTTCACGATATAGTGAAATTTTAATGTCACCGGAACCTTGGTAATATTTGGAGATCCCTGCAAAGCATGAGAAACCCAGGAGGCTGCAGCACCCTAGGCAATCATTGGAAAATAGGCAGCGGCCTTCCTCTTGCTACGAAGGCACTCAAACTGAAGAAAGATTTACACAGGTAATGCAACGAATCAAAATACTTATTTATATAAAAAATTAGAGGATAGAAAAATAATAATCCAAAATGGCTCCGGGTCTGGAAATGGGAGTAGGAAGTTAAAACCAAATTCATAGATCAACCCCCTTCAATTTTAGGCAAGAGAAAAGAGCAAGACAGCACCGTAGTAGAAGCATGTATCACTACAACAAACTCAACACGTAGAGGCGTGTTTCATGCGACGCATTTATATTCGTCTTTAGGCCGTCTTTAGAGTGTCAGAGCCCCTTCACGTAGAGACGTATCCTGAGACGCTCCATATAATGTCACGTCGTTTATTTTTAATAGACAACCAAATAAATAATTTTTCTAATTTATGATTACTAAGGACGCACGCTTGAGACGTTTTAGAAAGCGTGTCACCAGAAACAATAGAGAGAGGGAGTAACATACGTTTCAAAAAAAAAGGCGCTAACATCGTTAGTTTTACTGCTTCTGAAAAATATTAGACTTATTTTTTTTGCTTGGCGCTTTTTTTCCGAATTATTTTTGGTTTGGCGCTAAATTTGGTAGTGTTACCTCTTACAAAAATATAATCCCGCTTAGTTTTTTAGAAAAAAGATTGGTAATATATATACCGCTCATGTTTTCCTCTCGCACCCATATTTTTTTAGACGAAGGAGAAACCCACGAAAACGCATCTCTCCAGCCGCCGCATAAACTGATCATCAAAGATCGGATCCGCTGCCGTGTGCCTCCGCCAAGGTTTGTGTTCCCTCGGATCTGTCTAGTTTAGATTGTACTTTCTACTATTAAGTCAATCTATGGCCGGCCGGTGAAGGCGGCCGGCGCCGCCGGTGCCTTCATGGACGATGGCGAAGAGGTAGGGATTGCTGCGGCCTGCGTGTGCGACGGGTGTCGGGTGGGGTACTGGTACAGGGGTTCCGTGGATCCATCTCGCAGCATCCCGCTCGTCGCCAATCCGTCGTTTCAGTTACCTCTCAGACTCTGTATATACTCTGAACTGTAAGTGTTTGTGAAGCATGCATCATTTGGATATCTGTCTAGTTGCTTTTTGGAATCTCTTTCACCGTGCTGTACTTAGTCTCTCTAGTTGTTTAAAAAAAATAAAACCTCTGAAATCCCTGTTTGATCGTGTCTTAAAAAATTCTGAATCACTGTCGTCATCCATCAGTGCTCGCCCTCTACTTTTTTAATGATGCATACTATGAACTGACATTACTTTTTTCATGTCATGGACGAGGGCCATGGCATCTAGCCATCTATCAGTGATCAGCTCTGTACTTTTTTAGATTTTTCATGAAGCTTTTGGCATGTGACATGCAATGCGTAACATAACCAAATTGAAGTGTTCCTATATCCGCAGTTCCATAACCACACACTTATTAATTCAGTTGTTGCACAGTGGGAAGGTTGACTCATTTTGCATTCCTTATGACAGATACTATGTCGAGTATACCTCGACGAGTATGAAAGATCAATTTTTCTGAACACGATGCAGAAAAGGTAGAGCTCAATGAAGATGGTTTACAAGGTCCTCCAGAGATCGAAAATATATTACCAGCGATGCCTCATGAATCTACTAGCCCAATTAAGATAATCTGTAAGTTTTGCTATAAATTTTTCCTGTTACATATGATTGTCATTTGCCACCATTATATGCATCATTGTGATATTCCTACGTGCAGGGCCCAATGGGGACATGCGACAGATAGTGGGGTTTTTTCGAAGTAAATATATTTCGAATTTGAAAGGAGGAAAGATTATTGTGGGGACTGATCAAAATGGAGTTCCAAATGAAAGGTCAGGTTCCATTCTTAGCAGTTATCTTACCGAACTAGCACAAAACTCGACTATTGCACCATTGCATATTCCAAGATGGGACAATGAGATGTTTGAGAAAAAACAACAGGAGATGATTAAACTTGTTGAGGTAAAACTTCACAACACGATACTGTAACATAAATTATTATGTTTATTAACATTTTAACAATGCACTTTGCTTGCTGAAGGTAAAATTTGCCTACCCTCCGGAGACAATGCAACTTACACGAGACTGGATCCTAATGACACTTGCAAAAAAGTGGAGAGCCTACAAATCCCGCCTAAAGAAAAAATATTATAATCGTAACACAAGGTCTTTGGATGAAATTGGGAAAGAAGTTCCACCTGGTGTTAATGAACATCAATGGCTTTCTCTTGTTGGAATTTGGTGTCAGGATGCCCACATGGTACTACTTTTTATTTTCTCATCTTTAAACTGCATTTGGAAATCAGTTTTCTAACATTACTATTGTTTAAATCTCTCTTGCAGAAAATATGTCTAAAAAATTCTGAGTGTGCAAAGCAACAGAAGAATTCACACACCACCGGGAGAAAGGCCATGCTCGGCTCCTTAAAGAGATGGTCTAAATTTGTTATTGGAAAACAAAAGATCTTCTAACAGAAGTATGATTACTAAACCATGTCATTTACTTTGTGTAACAGGAAACTGAAAGGAATGGAAAGGTGAGCAAGATTGAACTATGGGATGAAGCCCATAAAAAAAAGAAGAAATAATGATTGTGGCAATGTTAATGCAATGATGGTATGACTCTACTTATTACATTTTAGAGAATAAATGTAAGCAAGTTCATTATATGAATGTTGTGTTTATTTCATAGGACACAACTCATGCGGAGTCATCTAAAAGTTTACTTGCAAAAAGGAAAAAACTTCGGGCTTTTATCATGATAAGTATTGGAGCCACGTAAAGGTTTCTCAAGGAATGGCTTTTGTGGAGGATTCTGTTCAAGACAAAACGGTTCAGTTTAAGCTCCGAGCTATTGGAGATAATGTAGAAAACATGCAAGATGAGTTCCAAATGATGCGTGCGTTCATCGCAAAAAAGTTCCCTGGAGAGGATTATAGAAATGTAATGGAAGATGAAAAAAATGATGAAGTTAGCACCTGGACCGATCTCTTTGTGGAAAAATAATTTAATGATCATCTATATACTCTTATCATGTTGTTGCAGGTTGACCTTCATGAAGCTACTGATAATGTTATCCGACATGAAATAAATAATGATATTGGAGAAGCACCTCACACTATGCACACTTCAGCAAACACTTTCCAGGTGACACACTAGTTTTTTATCTAATATTTTCTTAGTTAACAAGTATGTAATGGAAGATTCTACATTCCTTAAGTACTGTTTATTGTAAGCAGGAATTGCTTCCTGGAATGTGTAGTAGAATGAAAGAGGGTTGTGCAATTCATCCTTGCCACATAAGGACATGATTACAAAGGTATGTTCACGTCTTTTACTCATTTAGGAAACAAATCCTAATTCTTAGCATGAACCGTAGGAAGCACAGCCGAAATATATGCTAAAGAACTTCAAGATTGTGTACCACGTGAGCAGGTTACTAAGAAGGTATATGCTGCTGTGGTGTGCATTTGGAATCGGTGTGGCTATAGTGTTTTCTAAATGTAATATTATTGATTATTTATTTTCATTCACAATTGCAGCAACCGTGTCCTGAAAATTATGGCAAAGAGAGTTATGCCAATTCATCTTTAGGACGTCGGCGCATAGTTGCTATGGTGCAAATGAATTCACTCAATCATCAGACCATATCAAAAAAAACTGTTATATGTAAAGCTTATATGATCTTTGGTTGCAGAAAGCAAACAATGAAAACTCCACTGAAGCTGATGAAGGTTGTGATGATCATCTTTGCCACATAAGCAACCTTCTAACAAGGTACACAATGATTTCTGTTTCTGTACAAGTAGTAGTGCCACTTTTTTACATGTTGTATTTCTTCAAGTTACAGGATTCTGAAGTCTATTTGTTTTCGGCAAACCCAAGAAACAAAAACAAAGTTGTAGGGATAGGAACTTTGATGAGTCAAGACAAAACATATGTGGTTGGAGGAAACATGCTTGGAGATCAATATTATGGAGTTCTTATTAACGTCTTACAGAGATTTCAGATGAAAAATTGCCTAGACCGTATGAAGATATTCAAACTGTCAAAGACGCATTTGGTCATGTAATTGCTTGGCCTAAGTTCATTGTAAGTACATTTTCATATGTACAAGCATTACATTCCCTTGTCAGTTTGATGCTATAATTTTTTTAAACTTTGTGCTTTGTAGGTCAAAAAGAAGAAATCTAGCTCGAACCAGACAAATAACAACCTGGTATGTTACAATTTTCTGATATGGGTGTGCTTTGATTCAAGATTTAAATGTGTTGCGCCAGTACATAGGCAAAAGGGTGCATGTTATAGCCGGGGATAGTACATCTTTGTCATGCCGGATTAGTCTTAGACCCATTTTATATTTTATCAAATAAACTTGTCATTGTCCCTGTACTTGATTATTTCAGGGAGTCTCACCTTCGCTCTGACTTCTTTTGCAGGTTAATTGTGGAGCTAAACGACTTTAAAATGAATGAAGATGGATGGGATGAAGCATTCGTTTTCGCCTCGACAAAACTATGGAGGGCTTACTATCAGTTTAGAAAGATAATGGACACTATACAGGATAATTTTTGTAATTTTTGATTTTTCACGATCCTTCCGAGTGTATCTGCAAATAATTAATTAATACTTGATTCAGTTCCAATTTTTTTTAGCTATTACTGCAATTATTGCAGTCAGCTCTACAATTTTCAGTGTTCGCTCCTATGGTATAGCCTTGTGGGTGCATGAACTTAAAAATATATTTAAAAAAATGTTTCCAACAAAATTTCTGAATAAAAGCGAATTATACCAGCATGTCTCTTGAGACACTTTATCAAAAAGAAAAAAGAAATTATGTATTTACATCTCGTCATAAATACGTATATACATAATACGTATAGAAAGGATGTACGTCCTGTATACGGAATACAGACGAATTCATGTATATAATATTATACACTGTACACGGAAAAAACATCTCTAACCTTTGTTGTGACGCAAATATGGCGTGTCTATAGTAGTAGAGACGTTGAAAATGCGTATCTATTAAGTCGTCTTTACATGTGTAGACATGCTTTCAAACGTCTCACTGAAGCGTCTTTATATATGTACACACGCTTAGCGAGCGTCTTTATATTATTTGAGACGGTGCATAAGAAGACGTTTTAACGACGCTTTACGGAAGCGTATGTACAACCCTCTAGTGATGAAATATTGCGTCTCTAGTTCTAAATTTAGCGTCACTACGTGACTAGTGTGTAGGCAAGCTTATGCACATTTTCCATCCGATCCAAAGAACCAGCAACCAACTGACCAAACTGAAAATGATTCCAAAAAACATGCTACTACATTCCCCAGGTCCCTGAATTAGATATTTCAACAACAATTTCTGTAGCACACTATGCAGTCCACCTCTACCAAGGCTAGATGCACGAACCAGGAAATGAGCTCTGTTATCTCTAAACCGCATCCTCTCTTCGCCACTGTTGAGAGAGAGGAGGCGATTTTTGGAAGCGACTCCGCCAGATCCACCCGTGCGGCCGCTGAGCCGCGGGATTCGCCTCCACCGCCGACCGCTTCGGCGGCGGGTGGGTGGTGGATCCCCGGCTCCGGTCTGTATATAGGTAGGGTAGGGGGGAGAGTTCGCCGGCGGCGCTCAGGAGGAGGGGCGGCTGGTGTGGGGTTTGGTGCCGGCGTGGGCTTCTCCGGCGAGGCTGCTCCTTCGGGCGCGGCGTCCCCGCGCGCGGCTTGCGGGAGCTCGGGGCCCGGCGCGGCGCTCGAGTTCTTCGTTTTGCCGCCGGATCCGTGCTGGCGGCGGATCTGGCGGGCGGATCCAGGAGTTCGTCGAGTTCTTCTTCCTCTTCCGGCGACGGCGTCGATGGCGGCCGAGGCATGGAGGTTTGGCTGGGACAGGGGGCGCTCGCCCCGGTCGTTCACCGACAGAAGCTCCGCCGCGGCGCGGCGGACGGGCACGGCGGCGTCTCTCATAGGGCAAAGATTTCCCTGACAGCGGCTGGTCATCCTCGTCTCCGGCGACGGCGGCGGTGAAGTTCTCGAAGCTTCTGGATCCTTTTCCCCTACGTATTTGGTTCTGTTTTTCTGCTGTGTACTTTGTACGTGGTTTTCGGTTTGAATATACGTGGTGAAAAATGCAAAAAAAAAAAAGGAAATGAGCTCTGTTCCCACCCTCCAACGATCTCACCTATGAGAAGAGCTGGAGTACGACGCCATAGCAGAAGGGAGGTGGAGCTGATGAAGATGTGTCATGGCAAAGCAGAGCTTGTCGGCACTTGAGGAGGGAGATAGTAGTACGCGCTGATGTGTATGCACTATGCAGTGGCAGATTCAATACCCGTCAAGCACCACCGTCTTCGGCAGCAGCATGCGCGGCATCGGCACCCAGTCCTCCTCGTCGCCTCTACAGATGCCACGCCTGCTGTGGCCATCCACCGGATGGTGAGCTCATCCATGCGGCGGCGTGCCACGCCGGAGTAGGAGGAGGACATCGACCGACGGCGGCCTTCCACGATGCCGACGCCGGCGCTGGAGGCGAGGCTGCAGCCCCGCTCGCCGGCGTATAGCCATTGCTGTTGGGG
Organism: Poa pratensis; assembly: GCA_947311845.1. NCBI lineage: Eukaryota > Viridiplantae > Streptophyta > Magnoliopsida > Poales > Poaceae > Poa > Poa pratensis. The sequence continues at coordinate 37,225,623 of CAMZMU010000088.1, forward strand.
CTGGGTGGGCCGGCGTCCACGTACCCGTATCGTCGAGCCCTTTGTGTCCCGACGTACTGAAATAGTACAACTTAGAAGAACGTGTTGAAGTGGAGCGCGCCGAGGAGGGATTGGTCTGGCAGAGCTCGCCGGCGAGCAGGTCTCATGGCCGGGTTGGGCGCGCCGCTGCCGTCCGCGGCGGGGGCCCTGCGGACGATCGGCGAGGCGATGCGGGAACGGCGAGCGGGTCCTTGCAGAAGAAGATCGACCTACTGCTAGAGATGAGGAGGAGATGGGCGGCCTCAACTCCTAATCCTCAGCCAAAGCACCACGTCGGTGTGCAGGGGAGAGGCCAACTGCCGCCGTATACGCCGGATGCAGGGGAGCACGGGAAGATTGGGAAAAAAAACTTTCGGTCGGGTAGAGAAGAATAAAAGAAAACGAAACGGTACGGTGTCAATTTGCTGGTAGTATGTGATTTGGTGGGAGGGCAAAACGGTAAAGCGTGAATGTGTGTTGACTTGTCAAACATTGGAGCGATCTTGATCGTCGACTAGATATTTAACGGCATAGATTTAATGTATCACAACATGTTTGCTCTTTTAATAGTAGTATAGATATACTGTAGGTACAGCCGATGAGCCTACCCATCCACTGTTTGCAATGACATCGACCACTGCTCACACCTTTGGAGGTCAAGCTTGACAAGAAACCCATATAATTTTCCTTTTTGACAATAGACAAAAGAAAGACTACGTATGCCATGTTGCCACCTTCACGTGGCTACGTATGAGCATGCGATGGTGAGGCTAGATAGGTTGTGCTCTCTCAGAATAATCAAAGTGGCTCCCGGGATCCATAGATCTCGGTTTAAAAAGTTTGTGTTGAAAACTCGGAAAAATTGAAAACAATATTTGATAACATATGCATTCTAGTATGCATGTGCTAATTTGCATCATCCTACGTTATTTTTTTTAATGATGAGAGCAAATCAAGTTATCTCTCTTTTTGGAGCAATTTTTTTTATGATTTTTCCGTATCCGTAAATGCAACATGTTATCTAACGAAAATTTCTAGATTTGTAAACAGTAACCGTATGTTTTCATGAAAATAAATTATGAAACTATAAAGTTGCATTTTTAAAAATTATTCTCTTGAATATTACATTTGATTGATTTACGTTGCCAAAATAATATTTTGTAGCAGTAATGTCACCACCTCGATAAAAAGAGGCCACCATAGCATGCGATGGCGACAACTTGCAAAATGAGGCGAGATAGCTTGTGCTCTCTCAAAATAATCAAAGTGGTTCCCGGGATCCCTCGACCTCGGTTAAAAAAAGAAAACTTTTTGCTGGAAATGGAAAAGTACGGATTGAGTACATATGGATTCTAGTGTGCACGCCTAATTTGCATCGGCAAACCTTTTCAGATGTAATCTAAACAAAAAATAAAATCTGGGAACAAATTCTAGTTTTTTTCTCGTTTTTAGAGCAACAATTGTTTGATTTTGTGAAATCTAACATATTATTTAACGACATTTTCTAGATATGTAATCGCTGGTGCCCGGAGTACAAAACCTAGCAAATGTAACTTTCTCTTCGTATTTTATTTTTATTGTTGTGTATTTGTATTATCTCGTGAAATGTATGGACAACAATATATTGAACCGTGATATTGAAACTTGCTTTTTGAAACATGGTTAAATTTTCAAAATTATTCTCGTGAATATTACATTTAACGAAAGTATGTTGCTAAAATAAGATATTAGCAGTAATGTCACCACCTCTATAAAGAGGCCACCATAACACATCATGCACCCCTCATCCCTCAGATCAAGAACACATATGACAACGCTCAACTACATTTTATCATTAAAAGACTTAAAACCAAACACAAACTTAGCTCATGCAACTCATTAACAAAAGCACTCTCACATATTTCTCGATGTCGCTGCCGAGATGAGACTGAAGCCGGGGAGACCTTATTGATAGGAGACGCCGCCGCCACCATCTAGCGCTGACCCAACAAATTTTGACCCTAACAGCGAAAAACGGAGCCCTCCCGCCAATAAGGACCAAGATTCACCGCACCTCCATTGCCCAAAGGCCACATAGGAAGGGAAAATCGGCGCCGCCGCCGATGGGAGGCGGGGAAACCCTAATCGCCTATCTCTCCTCTCTCGGGCCGAAGAGGTACTGTCGTTCTTCTATTTACTTTCACCTATCTTGTTGCACTTTATCCTTGTCTTTTAAAAGAGCAAGGGCACGTTATGCCTTATCCTAACACGATTGCGACAAGTACAAGTCAAGGCGATCACTTTGTTTGGTCCTTCCACTTTATTCCCATCCATTCGGTACTTTGACCGTACGTGCACTTGCATGCATGGCCGTTTTTTTTTTGTTCCGATGTGCATATATTTTGCTGACGTTTTATTATTTGGCTTTTGGTCTTCGTCTTCCACGGTTTTTAGGCTAGAGTGGAAGGTTTTATCTATGTGCGCCTGATCTTAGAGCACATTCTATTCATGGTTTAGGGCACAGTAGAGAGAAAGATATGAGTACTCGCATTTTATTGCTTCAATAGCTTCTCCAGAAACTGGATTGCGAAAAAGTGACTGCACTTGGGAACCATCCAAAATAAATAACGTGGTTTTAATTCAAAAATGAACTAAAACCACGTCAATTGTTTCGAAATAGATGGAATATTATTTCCTCGAGCTTGCCTTTCGTAGCGGCTGGAATCATGGGAGGGTTGTGGGGGTGGAGGCATGAGGTTGGGGGACGCCGTCTACGACGGACGTAGCAGGGGCAACACATGTCGGCGAAGTCAAGGTGAGCAAAGTCGTGGGCGGGGATTTTCCCGGTGTGGCTCTCGGGTCGTTCCCGAGCTATTTGGTGCAATATGTGTCATGTGGCGTGGATTGTCAAGTTTTCCAATCCAACACCAAATTTTGGGTCATGACCCAAAAAAAATTTAGGTCCGAGACCACTTATGGGTAATTTTTTGGAACAATTTTTTTTACTTCCAATACCAAAAAAAAACCTGTAAATATGGGTAGGAGTATTGGAGGTGACTGACCAGGAGAGGTGGGAACGACTTAGTGCAACGTCGTCCACCACTTGCAAGGAAATTAACTATTGGGCGGGTGGGTGACACTGTAATATAGCTCCTTGGGGGTACTTAGTACATGTTATGTGAAAAGTGTCTTTGCTCCAGAGCACTGGTGATTCTGATATTTAGAAAAACGAAAAAAATATTTATGAGTTTCAGTTTTATTTAGACGAATCCTGGATGTGCTACACAAAAATAATTTTAAATACTTTGTATTTTGTGCTACACAAAATAACAAAATCTGATAAATTTATAGATTTGAAAATATGCATATTCACATACACACGTTTTTTTTATTTTTGTGTCGCCATAATACAAAAATATTTAAATTTGATGTTTACACATTTGTCAAGTACACCATTGGCTACATCCGGGATTTTTTTAAAAAAAATCGAAAGTTGTAAATATTGTTTTCAATTTTTTTAAATAATAGGATCATTGGAGATCCCGGTGCACGAAATCTCCTCTCCATATTATGATACAAAATTCTATTTACGGTTTCGCTTATTCTGAGTGGTCTGAGATTTCTTAGTTCTTAGTATTATGCCAAAAACGGCAATCCGACACTAAAATTGATAGAAGATTTAACCGTTTTGAACTATATAAGAAGAGACATGACATTATGCGGCATTAGGTGAAGGAGTCATTACAACCGAGTGAATATTTCAAAATTTTAAATTCAATGAACATTAAGTAATCTTCAATCGCCTCATATGTAGGACAACATTTTATAATTGGCACATCTGGGGCCAAAACTTTCCTTTGCAGAACTGTATGTGTCTGCACACTCATGAATTATTGCCATCAGCTGGCTCCACATGGCCACAACGGCATCTCCTTCCTCTTTGGTGTTGGTTCTCTGCCCTCTCTTTTCACACTCACCGCACAAGAGCGCTCCCCTCCGGTATATTGATTTCTTCCAGAGCAATTATTTAGGAGGTCGATCAAGAATGGAGTTCGGGGATCACAGCGGCAGTGAGGCAGAGGTGAAGCTAGAGGAAGGAGAGGTGGCGATGCAGGACGGCGGCGACGGAGGGGGTGCCCTGGTGGCGGTGGAGGCCATGCCGGAGCCGCCGCAGCTTGACATCAGGATGGACGTGGCGCTGCTCCACTGCCAGGCCTGCCTCCTTCCCCTCAGTCCCCCCGTGTTCAAGGTGAGTTCATCTCTCGCTGGATTTGCCAAGATTTCTTTGGCAAGATCACGAATTTTGTTTGGGAATAGATGAAGAAAGACACCCTCTTTTCGTGGTTCTTGCCAAGGCCATGGAAGGAAGATGAGATAGTATTTTTCTGAAGAAAACCTGGATGTTGTGATGATGCAGTGCGAGGCGGCGGGGCACATCGTGTGCTGCTACTGCCGCGCTGGCCACGTGGACATCTGCAGCCGCACCACCGCCCACTGCGGCGAGCTGGACGCCGTCGTCGCCGCCGCCAAGGTGCCCTGCGCCTATAGGGCGTACGGCTGCGAGCGGTACGTGGTGTACCACGGCGCCGCGGACCACCAGCTCGCGTGCCAGTCGGCGCCGTGCGCCTGCCCGGAGTCGGGCTGCCTGTTCGTCGGCTCCCGCGGGATGCTCCTGGACCACTTCGCCGCCGCCCACTCGCGCCTCGCCGTCACCGTCCGCTACGGCCGCTCCTGGAACCTCAGCTTCTCCCTGGCCCAGAGCTGGCACGTCCTCGTCGGGGAGGAGGACAAGAGCCTCTTCCTCGTGTCCCTCGGCGCGCTCGGCGCGGCCACCGCAGTGTCGCTGGTGTGCGTCAGGGCGGACACCGGCGCCCGCGCCGCGCCGCCCCAGTTCTGGTGCAAGATCTCCGTGGAGCGCCCGGGCGAGGACAAGGACAACCTGGTCCTCATGGCCTCCAAGGTGGGCAGCAACGCGCTGACCGGTGGCGCGCCGGTTCCCGGGCAGGGGATGTTCTTGGCGATGCCACAGGAGCTGATCACCGGCGACATGCTCGCGCTCAGCGTTCGCATTGATCACCTGCGTCCTACCGCCGCCACCGCCAAGTCGACGACACCACAAGCTAGGACACCGAGGAGGGTGCAGTAAAATCTGTGTTTGCTTGTCTTCTGGATGTTATGGATGATTAGTCTGAGTTGTTGAGGCTTGTTAAGCCAGATGCGTTGTTCTGACTTCTGATGATTAGCTTGTTTAACGTGATAGCAGTGGTGGAACAGTTTAATTCAGTAGTAAATCTAGGGATTAATTCAGTAGTAATGCAGCTATGCAATGGATTAGTTCAGCTTATTTCAGTGGGATTCTTTGCTCTTTCTTCGGAACAAATGTACCAATCAGTAATGCAGCTAGTGCCTACTAGTTTGTGTATTTGATCAGAGTGAAATTAATTGGAAGAACCTGCAGCACACTTTATTCTGTTTTATAGCCTGTACCAGAGTAATTCAGAGCCATGAGGTGTATAGCCTGCAGCATAAATTCTTGTGAACCATTTTGTTCAGCACTGGTTTATTCACATGGAAGTACCTGTTATATAAATCATTCAGTCAGATTGGCATGAAGAAGGTGCACGTAAATGCATCCCTCAGAAGAATAACATAATTTTTTGTTTCTTGTTGATCATCCTTTTTTCGTGAGCAACCTAGACCTGATGCTAACAGGATTTTCAAGTTCAGAGAAAAGATGATAAAGGAGAGTTGGAGATAGGGCCACATTTCCTTTAATTTTTTGAAATGTTAGTATTATTTCCTTGTACACACGTCAAGCTCTGTGTTTTTGTGCATTAGAAAAACGACGAAAAGGCGAGAAATAGTACAGCTTGGATAGAGGATTATGCTTGTAGAGTTTGTACCAGTGGTTACATAAATCCTTGTCTTGTTACCTCCTGTTCTGAACCATATGAACAATAGTTGTGTCAGGCATAGTGTCAGGTATAAATTTGTACTGCTCTGAATTACTGTGTTCAGTTAATACAAGAAATGCACATGCAAACAAGTGAAGAACAGTGTCAGGAATGAATACTAGTTGTGTCCAGATTTTGCATTTTGTTGCAACAGTGTCAGGTTATGTTAAGTTCAGAGCTTCATGTAAGTAGCAACTACAGATGTTCTTTGTAAGAAATTTTTATACAGAATAGAGTCTTTCACAATGAAATTGTGCTCACAAACTTCACTCTATAAAATAGATCTATGTCTGCGACAGAACATGACAATCTCAAAACCCAAACCTGCCGCAGAAGAGGAAAGAGAAGAGGCTGGCTGCGACGAGTTTCGTTTCGTCGCTGTGATCGCAGGTGAGGATATCTCATGCAGGTATTCATGGAGGCATGCCATCGACGGATCATGAAGCTGATAGTATTCTGCCTGTGATGTCGCCGACCATATTCACCCTCGATGACGTCCTGGATGTTGCGGAAGTGGTTAATTTAGTTTAATTCAGTAGGACTTCTTCACTCTTTCTTCTGGACAAATGTACCAACCAGTAATGCAGCTATTGCATACGGGCTGCATTTGACCCGAGTGAAGTTAACTGGAAGAACCTGCAGCAACATTTATTCTTTTCTTTATAGCCTGCACCAGACTATGTAGAATGAAGTGTATATTCTTCTGATCATTTTGTTCTAACTGTTCTTACTGACTATCAGCTAGTTTCGTCCAATGTAAGTGGATACTTCAGTGGTTTGGTCACATGAAAGGAACTGTTGTAAATAATTTCATCAGATTGGCATGAATAAGATGCATGTAAATGCATCCCTTGAAAAACCAACATCAATTTTTTAATTTGAGATCATTCTTTTTTAGTGAGCAACCTTGCATGATGCTCACAGGATTTTCAAGTTCAAACCAAAGAGTATCACATTTCAAAGTGCCTTTTATTTCTCGGACACGCGTCAAGTTGTATACCGTTGTGTATTAGGAAAACATCGGAAATGCGAGAAACGAAAGAAACTGGCGACAGAGGATCATGCTTGCAAAGTTTGCGCTCAAGGTTTACATTGATCCTTGTCTGTTGTAATCTGTTCTGAACCATGTGAACAACATTTGTCATTATGCCTGACACTGTTCTGAATGATCTAGTAAAAATATGAGAAATGCACAACACCAATGTCTTATAAGCTCTAGATTCTTTTCAAACAAACATTTCTTAGCCACTACAAAGCTAGGTTGCTTTTTTCACGATGCAAAACATTCTCCTTGGTTCTTATTTGCATTGGCTAAGTGAGGTTAAATTGTCAGAAAAATTACCCCAAAAATCCAGTATGTACAAGTTCTGCATGCTACCCATACATGGTTAACTGAACTCCATAACCTCAAGAGATATCATGGGAGAACAACATACATAGCAAAACCTTAATTCCATAACTTCACGGGATATATACCAAAGTGGTCACAGACAAGTGCAAACATAAAATTCTGAGATAAACGGCACAATGCGAGCAGCCATCACACAAACATAAGAGTTCTGACCACAAAACATGTGAGACGGCGGTTCTGTAACCATAGAGCAGACAAACTAGACCAAAACATGCAAATAGTCGTTGTGGGGACCAGGTTCAGTCCACAACCTTAGTTTGCGGTCCAGTAGATATGATTTTCGAAGATTCCTCATTACCTGTAGAAATAGCTGATTCTTCCACGGACTTGTTACAGCATCTCCAACGGCGTCCACGAAAGGCCCCCCATCCGGGCAGACTATCAAGTCCCAAATGGCAAGTAGAGGGTGCTTTTGAAAATTCTGCATTGTTTGTAAGAGAAACTGATTCTTCTGCAGGCTCGAGTATGCCAAACCTCTTGCGATTGACTGGAAGCTGTTTCACACACTTGCTACTACTACCTTTGCACTTGCCTTCAAGCCTAGGGCTTCTTCTAGGTGTTCCCGTATGATAGTTCTTCCTAGGACGCCGCACCTTCAACCTCAGCAGGTTTGCATCATGTCCTCCAATTGTCGGAGCCTCTGGAGTGGTGAAAGTGAGGCCTGCAACGACAAAAACTTGTCTCTATCATGGTGACACTGCTCATTCGAAACTTGTCCCTATCATGGTGTCACTACCATGTCTCATGATAAACACACAAGTTAACAAAAAATGGGATATAAAAGAATTTACTTGGGAATTCCACTGCTGTTGGAGGCAAGACTGTGTTGTTGGAGGGCAATTCTGTGCTGCAGCTGTGGCTTCCACAGTATTTTCCACAACCGAGGACGATGCGGTAGCTTGCACTTTATTTCCGGATTGGGTAGCCTCTTGAGTTCCTTCAGCAGCTTCAACAAACACATACCGAAGTTCTTCTCCAGCTACGAGCCCATCATGCGATGTTACCCAGCTCGGTGTAGTGATGTGATCCTGTTGATCAGTCTCCTCATCGCTACTAAGGTCAATAATATCATCAATCACGTCTATGAAGTCTATTTCTGCCATTGTGTAGCCTGAAACTGTGTCTGAGCATAATTTATTAATAATGAAAAGTGGATCAACAATCAAAATAAGCTGAAGCTACATCCTTCCTTTTATCAAAAAATATTCTGCAAGGGAAAAAGAAACATGAAGGTGGCAAATGAAAAACGGGATTACTAAAGGAACTTATTTCTCTTTAAGAATTAAGGTATTCATCAGAAAGTACAATTGGTGACAAATCTGCTAACACTACTTTTGTAAGGCCAGCTGCAAATATCCTTCTAGTTCAGTCTCTTGGTTCTAAAAGGTCTGATTTTGTGAACGCTAGCTCCTACTCTTTCATTTTAGATATGCCCATTCAATTTATGGTGTAAATGTAGTTGTAAGTTTGTAACCTTCTTATACTACACATACACGAATAGATTTCATGGGAGTTTCCAAATCCTTAACCTAGTAAAACGGTTGGCTAAATTTTTTCAATTGGATGGTAGAGTTGGGGTAATTTCTGAAACTTTCACATAGCTCCAGTATATCTTTTTGGTGATCTGATCCACTTCGTTGCACACTGTTGCCTGTTGGGTTAAAAATGAACAGTCGTGTTTAAAAAGCTAAAAGTAATTGTCATTCTCAGCATCATAGAAAAGGATTGACAGCATCACAGGAACTTGGTAAGTAAGGTCCAGTTTTCCCGTCAGTAGCTTCATCCACTGAATTTTACATCGAGCAATAAAACTCAACCTATTAAAAGAAAAGAAACTGCAACTTCAGCCAGAAAATCAGACGGTTGTAATCAACACTCCTAAATCCGCTAACCGAAGACATGCATGTTTGTTGGCGAAAACTCTTTCTGTCGTTTAAGAGAGAATGCATACAGGTCTGTCACCGAGCCATTCAGGAGATCTATCCCTACCGTACTACTCCCTCCGTTCCATTTTAAATTTTTAATTGACTCACATATATCTAGATATGGATGTACCTAACACTAGAACATGTCTAGATACATCCATATGTAGATATATGTGAGTCAATTAAAATGAAACGGAGGGAGTACTTTTGTAAGGTTACTGCGTAGGTATGATAGAGCTCTTGGTTCTCATCAAAGAGCTGAAGATTGCTGTAGGGTCTACAGATTAATTCACAAATCACAAAATGATTGTCTAAAAAGGACACATCTGTAAGAGAAGCAAACCTTTTTTTCTCTCTGCTTGTCTATGTTGTCCTTCTATCTCCGATTCGAGACTAGCCTCCTGTGCAAAAAGATGAGAATGCGGCCGGGAAGAAGAGGAGCTGTTCATCGGAGGAGAAAGATAAGAATGCGGGAAGAAGAGGAGCTGTGAATGTGGGACTCTTTGGGTTTTGGGAGGAGAAAGTGCGATGACTGCGTGGGGGTTCGCTCCAACCATGATGGACAACACGGCCAGACTGTACCCCTTTGGGGGAGGAGAAAGTGCGATGACTGCTGCCGATCTGTCTCGGTTCTGTGGCCATGAGGCGGGGTGGATCTCGGATGTCAAAAGTGGCCCTAGCGGGAAGACAGGGAAGCGACACGTGTCCTTTCGCCATTCCAGTTGGAGGGAAGTCTCTTCCCGTCATACCAAGTGGCGGAAAGTCTCCTCCCGCCGTACCAAGTGGCGAGAAGTCCCTTGGCACTGAGCGCCAGTCCGCGTCGTCCGCGTCTCGTCATTCTGACCCCACCACCTCCCGCCACTCCATCCGGCGGAATGTGCCACGTGTCGCCGCAGGAGACTTCCCGCCATTCCAGATGGCGGGAGGACATGTGTCGCTTCCCTGTCTTCCCGCCAGGGCCATTTTTGACAATAAAATTCGGAGGGAGCTATTTTTAGCAATTGCATTGGGTAGGGGGCTATAGATCTCGGCCCCCGTCGGTGGGAGGCCTCTGTTCCCCATATTTTAGGGTTAAGATTTGATGGGATGGCGCTTAGGTGGTGGCGGCGGCGGCGTCTTTTTCAATAAAGTCTCCCAGTTTTAGCCCCATATCAGCGGCGATGTCTAGAAACTTGTGTGAGTGGTGTGATTCTCAGGGAATTCTTCTGCTGGTGGCGTTCTTCGGATCGTCATGGAGCTTTATCAGTGTTTCATCCTTCTAATTCGGCTCCTGGACGGATGTGGTCTTCTTGACCCGTCCGTCGACTTCCCGTCCGCAACTAACAACGTCAGGCCGGCTTTAGGAGGAGCGGCAGCGGCGCGCCATCGACATCAAGGATCTCATTATACTTTTCGTTTTTCTTGAAATGTTTTGTACGGTTGTTTCTTTTAATGCCAGAGTCCTTTCCAAAAAAACAAGAAACCAAGCCATCAATCACCGCTCGGCTGCGTGGGGGAGTATTTTCACATTCTTTTAAATGTACCTTTAACCAACAAATATAACTTCTTCATATTTTATGTTTTTATCCTATTCTTTTCTGCGAACGTGCTGCTGGGATGGATTGCAAAGTATTGCAATTTGCACACGACTCAATTATTGTTTTTAATGATTGCTGATTTTTGCAAACTTCGTAAACTATTAACGCATCATAAAAATGTGCTAAATTGATGAAATATACCCGGTTTTCGCCGCATCCACCGGCTCCCCTCCAGCACCTCCGCGATTTAGGCCGTTCCTCGCCGCTCGTCGCCTTTTCTCGCCCCTGGCGACCTCCGTGGCCAAAATCATGCTCGGAGCACGACGACCGTCATATGCGCCTTTCTCTCTACACACCGTCGGATTCTCAACTTGGTGCCCTATTTTAGGGCAGCTGCTACGGCAGCCGGTTTTGTTGTTCACTGAAATGGGGCAGCTGAAACGGCAGATTTTTTTCCTTGCCCCAAAACTTGAAAAATGAAGAAAAGTGTTGATAAAAAAATATTTTTTAATGTCTAAAATAGGGCAGCTGTTGGAGATGAGCGTACCTTTTTTTCTCACTCCACTACGAGGCTGTTCCCTGGCTTGCTTCGCTGCTTTCCAAGAAAAATAGAAACAATTGCATGTAGGCTGCCGCCGCAGCAAAGAAATCAATCGTCAGGCAAGGAAATCTTTGGAGTCACGAGGGGCGATCTCACGAGTGACCCATAGCTGACCAGTTGTAGCCTTGGACTTGGAGAAACCATCATCACGAAGAAAAAGGATGAACTCTGACCTAGCCTATAACGGCGCCTTGTGTGTACTACGAAGTGACGGGTGCATGTTTGACCAGACGAGAGTCAGTTCACTTCTCTATCGTTCACAGCCCCCCAACCCCAAGACCATCGTCAAAGCTCTCCGCCTCTCTCCCTCCTCTCGAACAGTCCCAACGAGCAGAAACTGTCTACCTCACGCTCCCTCTGTCCCTGAGCTGTAGCAGCTCTTCTTCCAACTCCCCTCATCCGGACTGGGATCCAGTGTGAAGTCACGCGGCACCTTTACCCATTTAATCTTCGTCCATTCTACATCCTACGGTTCAGATCGCACAAAGGCAAAGACTGTCAGCCCTTGGCAGTTTTCAGAGTAGCAGCAAGAAACGGAACATCAGCCTAGTGCATTCCGATTCAGTTTATTTGAACAGATTGTAGCAACAAAAATCAAGAACTGAGAATACTCATGAGCATACTATAAAAAAAATTAAACAGAGTATACAGTAGCATATTATGCAATCAAAGTTGAACAATTCAATAGCATTTGACACAGAAATCCTGTAGCATTTGACATTAAAAGGATGTAGTAATAACATCCGAATGCTACAGCAAGAAATGCCAAAACTGAGTAATCATATCAGTACACAAAATCAGGCCATTTCTCTTGTACAATTAGGCCAAAAGAGACTATGGTTTACTTACATATTTTTATAAGAAATCAGTTTCAGTTTAGTACAGTTAGGGAAAATATGGCTAGGTTCAGTTCAGAGCTGGAAATCTAACACTGGAAATACCCGTACGCTGAAAATCTAACACTGATCAGTTTCAGTTCAGAGCTTTTTTGTAAACAGAGCATGTAGGTACATCCAATCGGCCACATGTTCGTACCTGATGATTAGACTCGATGATGTACATACATATGACAATGACATGCTGAACCTGTACGCACAGCCACAGGGACATGCAAAATTACCTAGCGATAGATGGCCGCAGCGACGTTGAGGCGATTTCTCTCCTTCCATGGCGGCAGCGATAGATGGCAGAACGACGGCGGCCGGCCCTCCTCTCCTCCAGCAACGGCCTGACCTGAATCTCCTCCTCTTTTCTAGCGATGGCATGGCTAGCTCCCCGTACTCCGCCCCGCCGCGGTTCCTCTTCCTCTCTAAGAGCATCTCCAGTCGGGGCGACCAAACGGCCGCCCAAACGCCTTTGGGGCGTGCCGGACACAAAATCGCGCCCACTCGAGGCGCCCAAACGCGAATTGGGTCCGGCGCGGCCCAGTTTTGTGTCCGGCACGCCCAGCCCACGCCCTCAACTTGGGGAGGCTTGGGGCGGCCCCGGACGGAAGGAAACGCGACGCCACGTCGGCTCCCGACGCGCGGGCCACGCCTGGCAGTGAGACACGGACTATGTCTCGTCATTTTCTCGCCTGATTTTATCCCCGTCTTTCATCGTCGCCCCAGTCGCCCCAATTTGCTCGTCGCCCCAGTCGCCCCCGCCGCCCCCGCCGCCGGCTCCGCTCCACCCAAACCTGGCCGCCGGCGCCGCCGTTTGCTTCCTCTCCTCGACGGCCTTCGGTTCCGGGCACCGGCGATCTCTCCGCCGCTGCATTCGATACAGCCGTCCCCGGCGGTCTCTCCACGACCCGCCCTGCCTGCAAGGTGTTCGGCGGAATGTTCGCCTGGTTTTTGACTGAATTATTGATGCTAGCCGGCGACCGGTCGTTGATCAGTGGCCGCGTTGTATTGCAGATGGATAGCGACGACGAGATGATGGCCGCGATGCTGTTGGAAGAAGAAGACGCCATCGCCGCGGAGGAAGATGAGAATATAGCAATTCTCAGTTGTCTTCTCCAACTTCAAGCCGACGAGGAACCCAATGCCGCCCCAAAACGGGGAGGCTCGTCGTTCGGAAGGAAGAAGAGCAAGCCGAGGCAGAGAATGGAAGGCCATTGTATGTTAGTCTCTGACTACTTTGCCGAAGTTCCTGTCGCCACCGCCAAGGATTTCCGTCGACGCTTTCGGATGAACCGTGGATTGTTCAACCAGATCGTGCAAGCTGTGAGGGCGTATGATCCATGGTTCAAGTTGAAGAAGGACGCCGTGGGAACTATTGGTTTCTCGTCAATGCAGAAGTGCACTGCAGCCATGAGAATGCTTGCATATGGAGCACCTGTTGATTCTGTAGATGACTACCTACGGATGTCAGAGTCCACAATCATCAAGTCGATGTACAGTTTCTGCAGGGCGGTGATTGGTGTGTTTGGCCCAAACTATTTGAGAGGACCAAATGAAGAAGAAACAGCTCGGATCCTGAAACAGAATGCAGCTAGAGGATTTCCTGAGATGCTTGGAAGCATAGACTGCATGCATTGGAGCTGGAAGAACTGTCCATTTGGTTGGCAAGGATTGTACAAAGGAGGCCACAAAGGATATTGCAGTGTGGTTCTTGAAGCTGTGGCCGATCATGAACTATGGATTTGGCACGCATTATTCGGCATGGCAGGATCACACAACGACATCAATGTGTTGCAGCGCTCTCCTGTGTTCGCGAAGCTAGTTGACGGCCATGCCCCACATGTCAACTATGTGGTCAATGGCCACGAGTACAACAAAGGGTACTACCTAGCCGATGGCATCTATCCAAAGTGGGCAACATTTGTGAAGAGCGTCCCCAACCCTCGCGAGAACAAAGCTTGTCATTTTGCCGCTGAACAAGAGAGCGCCAAGAAGGATGTCGAGCGGGCATTTGGAGTGCTGCAGCAAAGGTTTGCTATCGTTCGGTATCCTGCTCTGACATGGTCGAATAAGCAAATGTGGGAGGTGATGAATTGTTGTTTCATCCTGCACAACATGATCATCGAGAGTGAGCGCTATAATCCAGTGCATGATCATATGCCATATGACTTTGAGAGTCCTCATGCACAGGTTGATCACAACGTGCCGGCAGATTTCGCAAATTATATCTCAATGCATTTGGAAATTCGTGATGAAAATACTCATAATGCACTCCAAACTGATCTAGCGGAGCATTTGTGGGCACGCCGGGGCATGGCAGCGGCAGAGGAGGAAGAAGAAGACGTTTGAATTTTATTTTATATATTTGAACTATTAAATATTGTATTTGAACTATTACATATTTATGTATGTTTGATTTTTCCTTTCACAAAATATTAAAATTCATGTAAAATACCTTTTGGGGCGCCCCTTTAGGCGCCGCGAGTGGGGAACGCGGGCGCCCAAATGGCACGTCCAGACGGACTTTGGGCGCCCATTTGGGCGCTGCGACTGGAGATGCTCTAATGGCGGCCGGGCCTCCTCTCCTCCAGCGATGTCGCCCGGTTCGGCTCCCTCTCTGACACGCCGGCGCCGCGGGAGAGTTCCAACGCGACACGCAAGCCCGCAAAATCCCCAATTTTTGGCCGGTGCTCTCAGAGGCGGCGGCCATCGCCGTAGGTGGCAGGCACTTGACTGTGCACCTCCTCGACATGCACCCTGGAGGAGGAGGGTTTGATCTCATCGTTAGCATCACCAGGTTTTTTTATTTTTGAAAAGGGTAACCCGGCCTCTGCATCGTGATGATGCATACGGCTTTTATATTAATTAAAAGTAGCAAAGTGTAAACATTCAATTATTACAACTCATGGATCAGCCATAGTAGCCTCCAAAACCAACCAACGAAACACAGCTAAACAAGAAAGACTACACATATTCGAGTCTTCTAGAATGCTGCCACCCCCCATTGCTGAAGACTGCTTGGACCACTGCCATAAGGCGAGAACATCCAGCATCCTGTTGCGGTAGAAGAAAGGACCATAACTGGATCCAGTATGTAGCACGGTGGACGACCTACAAAAAATGAGCATTTCTTGTTTTATTAAACACAACATCATTACGACAGTTCCAAACTGACCATAAAAAGGCACATACACCAATGCGAATTCACCAGGTACCAGCTCGAAACAGCCGCCGGCGCTGCTGCTCCGGCCCGGCACTCTGGATGTAATAGTCACGTACCACACTTTCTTATCTAGCTATCTTGCTATAGGATCATTGCTTGGTGTGGTCTAGTATTGAAGTACCAGTAGTTTTAAGTGATTCGACGGTTGTATTTTGGGTTGGCTTTGAACCGTGTGGCTCTCATCAGTCATCACGATGGTGAGTGTTTTGATGCTAGTATGTAATGCTGGCATGGAAGGGTTAACATCATGAATTTGGTGGCGTCGCTTGATTTGCTTTTTTACCAGGAAAGAAGAATTCAAATCATGTAGCTCACCCAAATTCCACTCAGTTCACGTGAGAACCATCCAGGCACCTCTTTCCTATATCAAGCTAGACTGCCCTTAAACACCAGACCAAAATCATAAGCAGTTAACGTCACCTAATGGAAGGGTTACCATGATGAATTTGGTTCGATTATTAGTACTTCTACTTCGGCTGCTCGTGTTGTTTCCCTGCAGACAACGTTTTTTCTTCGATGAATTTTGGAAGTCCTTCAAGATTTCATGTCTTTTCTTGGAGTATGTTACCTTATTCATCTATATTATTATGGTTCCCTAAAAAAAACCTATCATACTACGGGATTGTGTATTGGTCTAGTAACGAACACTTGATTTCCATGCGCATTGCTGTGATACAATTTCTTCACGGGCTGTTGCTTCCACTTGCTTCGTGATGCACATATCGGATGTATTTTCATACAGCAAAAACCGTGTATTTTCGAACACATGGGAAAAGGCACGTAGCTGAAGCATTTTTGGATTTGAGAAAACTTACAAATGGGGAGTATCATAGATTGCTATAATGCATATGATACTAGTTTATATTAAAAAGAGGTGAGGTTTCGAGGACAACAGCCAAACTAATTTGTGCGTGCTCGCTAGATCAATTTTGTCCTTTGTGAAAGTGTTTCAGTATTTTCAAAAGAAAGAAATTGTGTTGGTAATACTTTGCGCATATTATGGTCCCAGTATTAAAATAATATAATGTAACAAAAAATAAATTTTGTGAACGCACGTAAATTTTGTACTCATAATATGTTTTGGTATTTATTTCCACTGATCTATGAGTGTGTATATCAAATCAAAGTGAATGTATCAATGTTGTTACCCTTGATTTTTGAATGAAATTAATAGCTGGATTTCTTCTCTCTTTGGTATATTTTATTTCAGCATCCTTATGCCATATTTCTCTATTTTTTCGATGATGTCTTACTAATGGGTTATTCTTGGGCATAACTTGCCAAACCATGTTTGTATGGCACAAGTCAATCCTACCATTACACATTCTAGCGGGTGAGACTTACGACCAAAAGAAATATGGAGAAGACAATCAAATCCCGTAAAACATAAAGTGTGCTGATAAGGCCTTAATTTGGACACAAATATATCCATTTTTTGTCTATACACTGTTTGAATTGTTTCTTTCTCCCTAAGTTTTTTGTCTACATAGTTGCTCGCTTAAATTACTTCTCGCTCATTTAATTCCCAAACCAAGATTGTTATTGACCCAATAGTGATAATTTTCTAAAACCAACTAAATTGTTGGCGGAAAACCGCGTACATAGTTAGATTGATTATTGCAAGAGACAGAGAAGTCTAATACACAAGTAAATGATGCAAAAAAAACAAAATGCACAAGTAAATCCTAACATCTGTAGCTAGTAGTTAACAAGATGCTGCACTTAGAGAAAAGAATAAACTACATGGATGGATGTAGCCATTGAGTAGCAAAAAACAAAAACAAAAGGCACAAGGAATTCCAAAAGGCCAAAAGGACGCATGAAGTAGGATCAGTATTTAGTAGTGATAGTCATCAGCCCGGCCATGGACAAAACAAAATCCCAGCCAGTGAGCCTCGGCTTCTTGGCGCTGTTCATCGTTGCTTCTCACTGCAACTGACCCGTGGAGGAGGGGAGGAGGAAGAAGAGCTGCTACTGCTCAGGGACAGAGGGAGCGTGAGGTAAACATAAACAGTACTGCTCGTTGGGACTGTTTTTTTTTTTTTTTTTGATAATATACTTGTATTAATTAAACAGTAGTAAGGATACAACCACAGAACGCGTACAAATACAAGTATAGAAAAAGTGGATACAGGTGGAGAAACTCCAGAGGAGCATCGTCTTCGTCAACCTCTCGCCGTCGAAGCCAGACACCAGCAGCCTCAGCGACGACCCTTGGAGCTGGATGAACCCCTAGCCAAGAGGCGTAGATGGACCGCAGTAACCACCAGCCCCGAGGGACTGGATCAGGGACGCAGAGAAACATCGGCCGGTGACGCGCACCGAGCACGATCCGCTCCTGATCTGCTCCAACTCCGGCCGCACACCATCCTCCGCAGAAGCCCCACCCCCACCAACCTCCAAACTCCATACCTCAGAAGCCCCGCATCGTCGAAGTAGAGGGGAGAGAGAGGCGGAGAGCTTTGATGATGTCTTGGGGGACTGTGAACCATAGAGAAGTGAACTGACTCTCGTCTGGTCACTTCGTAGTACTGTACACACAAGGCGCCGCTATAGGCTAGGTCAGAGTTCATCCTTTTTCTTCGTGATGATTGTTTCTCCAAGGCTACAACTGGTCAGCTATAGGTCACTCGTGAGATCGCCCCTCATGACTCCAAAGATTTCCTTGCCTGACGATTGATTTCTTTGCTGCGGCGGCGGCTTACATGCATTTTTTTCTATTTTTCTTGGAAAGCGGCGAAGCAAGCCAGGGACTAGCCTCGTAGCGGAGTGAGAAAGAAGGTCTGCTCCATTACAGTCTCTGTAGATTTGTTCTCTCGTTTGTTTCTTTGAGACGGCCATGAACAAAGAGTGTGCGTGCACCTCAACCATCGCTGATCCTTGGACAAACCACATCCCATCAAGCCACACTATATAATTTTTTTCTCATTATCCCCTTGCCAAATACAAATTTTGATCACGAATAATCAAATTTATGCAAGATCCCTTTGGGTAATTGAAAGAATAATACCATACAGAGTAACATGTTACTTAGTACTGAATTAATGACTACAAATTTTCTTGAGATAGTACTTTTTCTTTCCCACTACTCAACATTTTTACGGACGCTTGTTGACATGTTTCCATTCAGCATTTGTCGATCTATGAAAGTGGATTGGATACCCAAATTTTAGGACTCAACTTTGTGACTTCTTGAAGCTAACTCACAGAGCGACTTAGCCTCCTCATCTGTCTTCCGTTCTAGATCTGACATACAAGATTGTCTCAAGTTTAAAACTCAAAATAAAAAACTATTCAGAATTTTAAGAAAAAATTATAAATCTAATTAGTTTTGTTGTGTATTCTGGAAAAGTTTCAGGTATTTGAGCCAATGGTTTGTGAATACATAGTTTTTTAAGATTAAAATATGAAGAAGCTATTTATTCACAAACCATTAATCCAAATGGGATGAAATTTTCCCCTAATATACAACAAAACTATTTTCATTTCCTGGAATTTTTTCAAGTTTATAGAATAGTTTAATTCTTGCCTGTGAAATTTGAAGCGACCCTTTACATCGGATTTAGAACAAACGGATATGACGATGCTAGGTCGCTCCGTAACTTAGATTCATGAAGTCCCCAAAGCTACGTCCCTGATACCAAATAGGAAAGTGAGTTTGCTCACATTTGAATAGTTTGGTGTAATGAGCAGACATGTCTTGGCTCTCTCTGAAGTAAAAGATTCACTTTTGTGGAAATTAATTTTGAGCACTAAACGTTGACAATATTAATTTCCTATTCTTAGCCTTTTGAAGGTCGTTGTCCATAAATAGAATCGTATCGATTCTGTCATCATACTGAAGAATAGATAGCCCACCATCGACAAGATGTGGGACTGCTCCCTCGATTCGGCCTTCGAGTTTGGCACGCGGGTGATAATGGGTTACACGGCCTTAAGTTTTTCTTATTCGGAAGTAATGACATCTATCAACATTGACTCTAATAGCCACACTACAACCGGTGACAAAATTATGGATCAAAGCACACTATTCTTCTAAGAATCTTTTCATTCTTAGAGTTTGTTGAAAAACCCACCATTTGATCTTGTCATAGGCCTTTTCAAAGTCAATTTTAAATAACACAAACATTTAGCTTTTCCGGCGTGGTTCGTGGGCTGTTTCATGTGGTATGACTAACCATCAAGGATTTTCCTACCTTGCATGAATGTAGTTTGGGTAGGTCTAGCCATGTAATCAGCCACCAAATTTAGGCTAATGGTTGCGGCCTCAGCGAAAAACATTAAGCTAACATTATGAAGACATACGGTATTTACTACTGGATCTTATCAGGTATTTTCCCTATACATAAGGCAAAACAATTGTAATTGTTCAGAATCAAGTTAGCCAAACAAATCTAGAAAGTCCGTCTTAATGGCATCCCAATTTTTTTTTTTTGATAGAGCTCACCTTGGAAACCATCTTGACATGGCGCCTGGTTCTCTTCCATTTTGAATTTAGACTTGTTCAATTCTTCAGGAGAGAGAGTGCTGTAAGAAATGCATTTTCCTCAACGGACAGTTTTGGGGATATCGTTTGTTTTGGTTTAGTTGTGTGCTTAGAGGCAAATCCAAATATGTATAAAGCATAGAGCCTAAATTGAGTTTAGCATTGAACTCAGGCATATCCAATTGGACATGTATCGTAATAATGTTAAGAGTTATGGAAATTGACCATAAAGCATGTTGAGACAACAAATGCATCCAGAATTCCCTTGAGATGAAGAAGCTGATCCACTTTGGCAGAAACGATAATGAGAGTGATCTGCATATTGAATTATTGGGAAATCGGACTATGAAATAATGCTACATGCCTCTCAATGTGACTAGCAGTCATAGCATCATTTATTATGGACCGCAGAAAATCAGCAGCCAAAATAAAAAAAGGAGAAAGGGGTTTACTTGCCTAACTCCTCTTCTACACTTAAAGAAATTAGCAAGAACACCATGCTGAATGAGTTTAACTGAAGGTCCGAGCAGTCGAATCCCCAAAGTCCTTGTTCACAATTTGCAAAAATGAACAGTGTTCCACTTTATCATACTCAAAGGCCCATGCTAGACAATCTTGTATAGTCCTTGATTTAAGAATAAATAAACACACATATATTGATTGACATGAACTAGACCCATGATCACATATTGCAATATGTTTCCTAACACTTGGGTGATAATCTACAGAGTGCAATTAAACAGATAAATTGGCCTAAAATCATTATCTATTTTAGCATCATCTATTTTGGGAATTATTGATACTCTGCAAACACAATGCGCCTTGATGGAACTGGTACAAAAGTCACAAAAATCATGCACGATGAATGAGAAAGCACATCATTGTAAGAGCATAACCAATTTTCAGTTTTTCGTTTCCTGTTCAGACTCACCACCTCAATGCATTAGTGATTTAGTGGTAAAAGGAAAAGATTAAAAATTGAATAGTGTGTATTTATGTTCAGTTATAACTCCAAATCAATAATAATATGTTTTTATTCTAATTATAGATTAAGATAAAAAAAACTGCCGAGTTGCCTATTCATAATCTAAAATTTCCAAACAAAAAACTATGTGCAATTTTAACCTTAAAATGCATAATTGCACGTTTCAACCCACCAAAATAATTATGTGTAGCTTAGAGCGTCTCCAACCGAGGCCCCTAAACACTCCCCAAACGTCTGGGCGGACCGCCCGGACACGTTCCGTGCAAAAACCGCCACCCAATCGCGGCCCCCTAACTCAGCCAAAATGACCTGGCTGTCCGGCAAACCCCGAAGGCAGCCCATATGTGGGGCGAGTTTGGGGCCGCCCGGACGCGTCCGCCACGTCGGACCTGCCAACGCAGGGCCATGAAATTTGAAGCCAAAAAACGGCGCTGTCCACTTTCATTTCTCCACTCCCGTCCGCCAGTTTCATTTCTCCCGCTGCCTTGATGACGTGAAAACACACGTTCGTTGGGAGACCCCAAGAGGAAGGTATGATGTAGTGCAGCAGCAAATCTTCCCTTAGTACAAAACCAAGGTTATCGAATCCAGGAGGAGTAGGAGCGCTTCAGAAGGTTGTCAGTGGCGCCGTTTTATGATCACTGACGTGGAACCTGCACACAACACAATCAAACTACTTTGCCCCAACGAAACAGGAAGGTTGTCAATCTCCCCGGCTTGCTGAAAACAAAGGATTAAACGTATGGTGTGGAAAACAGTATTAATTGCAGAAAGTAAAAGAGAACAGATGATTGCAGTTGGTGGTTTATCAGTGTAAAAGAATGGACCGGGGTCCACAGTTTACTAGTGGTGTCTCTCCATAAAGATAACTAACATGCTGGGTAACAAATTACAGCTGGGCAATTGACAAATAGTGAGCGCATGACAATGCAATATATGACAAGATGATTACTATGAGCTTTAATTGGGCATTACGTCATAATACATAGACCGTTATCCAACTGCATCTATTACTAATAATCCACGGCCAGGTTAACATCCGTGTCCCCCGTTGATATTAAGTTACGAACAACAGATTATTGCATTAAGTAAAGTGCGTAATGTAAACAATGCAAATGACCGTAGACAAAGCATCATTGTTTTATCCCTAGTGGCAACAACACTTCCACAACCTTAGACGTTGCTGTCACTCGCCCAGATTACTGGAAGCATGAACCCACTATCTAGCATAAATACTCCCTCTTGGAGTTAAAAGCATCTACTTGGCCAAAGAATCTACTAATAACGGAGAGCATGCAAGATCATAAACATCATATAAAGATAGATTGATAATTAACTTGATCATAGTATCAATATTTATCGGATCCCTGATGACGTGAAACACACGTTCGTTGGGAGACCCCAAGAGGAAGGTATGATGTAGTCAGCAGCAAGTTTTTCCTCAGAAAGAAACCAAGGTTATCGAACCAGTAGGAGCAGCAACTCTTCAGAAGGTTGTCAACGGCGCCAGAAAAATAGCTGTTGCAGGGAGTCTGGACTGTTGACGTGGAATCTGCACACAACACAATCAAACTACTTTGCCCCAACGAAACAGTGAGGTTGTCAATCTCACTGGCTTGCTGAAAACAAAGGATTAAACGTATGGTGTGGAAAATGAGTATTAAATTGCAGAGAACGAAAAAGGAACAGTTTGCAGTTTGTGGTTGTTTAATCAGTGTAAAAGAATGGACCGGGGTCCACAGTTCACTAGTGGTGTCTCTCCATAAAAGATAACTAACATGTTGGGTGAACAAATTACAGCTGGGCAATTGACGAATAGTGAGCGCATGACAATGCATATACATGACATGTTGACTACTATGATATTTAATTGGGCATTACGACATAATACATAGATCGTTATCCAACAGCATCTATGACCAATAATCCACCGCCGGGTTGTCATCCGAGTCCCCCGTTGGTATTAAGTTGCAAGCAACGGTTAATTGCATTAAGTAAAGTGCGTAATGTAAACAAACACATATGTCCGTGGACATAGTATCGTTAGGTTATCCCTAGTGGCAACAGCGCATCCACAACCTTAGAACTTTCTGTCACTGTCCCAGGTTAAACGGAGACATGAACCCACTATCTAGCATAAATACTCTCTCTTGGAGTTACAAGCATCTACTTGGCCAAAGCATCTACGAGTAACGGAAAGCATGCAAGATCTTAAATAACATATAAGATAGATTGATAATCAACTTGACATAATATTCAATATTCATCGGATCCCAGCAAACACAACATGTAGCATTACAATAATATGATTTTGATCATGTAGGGCAGCTCACAAGATCTAAACATGATGGCACAAAGTGGAGAGACAACCATCTAGCTACTGCTATGGACCCGTAGTCCAAGGATAAACTACTCACGCATCACTCCGGAGGCAGGCATGGCGATGTAGAAGCCTCCGGTGACGATTCCCCTCTCCGGCAGGGTGCCGGGAAGAGGTTCTGAACCCTCCCGAGCTAGGGTTGACGACGGCGGCGTCTCTGGAACTTTTCGTGGATATTTGCTCAGGTACTTAGGGTTTTCGCGTCGGGGGGAATAAGTAGGCGAAAGGGCGGCGGCTGCGGACCCCCGAGGGGCCCACACCACCCCAGGGCGCGGCAGAGAGGGGAACCGCGCCCTCGTGGCGTGTGGGGCCCTGGTGGCCCTCCTCTGCTGCTCCTTCGCTCCGTCAGGCGTGTTCTAGAAAAATAGGCACCCCCGTGTAGTTTCGTCCAATTCCGAGAATATTTCCAGACTAGCTTTTCTGGAATACAAAAACAGCAGAAAACAGGAACTGGCACTTCGGCATCTTGTTAATAGGTTAGTCCCAAAAAATGTATGAAAGTGATATAAAGTATATGCAAAACATGTAGCAATTGGTATAAAACAAGCATGGAACATCAAAAATTATAGATACGTTTGAGACGTATCAGCATCCCCAAGCTTAGTTCCTACTCGTCCTCGAGTAGGTAAACGATAAAAACAAGATAATTTTTGAGGTGACATGCTACTATCATAATCTTGATCATATAATATTGCAAGGCACATGTAAATGAATGAAGTGTTCCAAGTCAATGGTCTATAATTTGCTATCAAATAGATAATGAGTAAACAATGAATCACACAAGCTAAACGTTTTCATGAATAGTACTTTCGAGACAAGCATCAAACAGTTTTGCATAAGTGTTAACTCATAAAGCAATAGTTTCAAACAAAAGGTATTTAATCAACACAAAGGAAGAATTTAGTTTCAGCATTTGCTTCAACTTTCAACATATTTATCTCATGGATATTGTCAACACAAAGTAGTATAACAAGTCCAATACGTTGCATATAACGCATGTTGTAACAAAATTGACACTAGTGTTTGCTTGTGGAAGACAGAAAGAATAGGAAAACTGACTCAACATAAAAGTAAAAGAAAGGCACTTCGCAGAGGGAAGCAGGGATTAAATCATGTGCTAGAGCTTTTAGGTTTTTGAAAGCATATAGAGATTGCATAAAATATTTGATACTCCTCCCAACCTTGCTAACACAAGCCATGGCTAACCGAATCCTCGGGTGCCTTCCATCAATCACATACCATGGAGGAGTATCTATTTTTGAGAGGTGTTTGTTAATTGTCAACGAATGGTAGCGGGTGAGAACAGTATTCTACCTGTCGAACGGACTTTTAAGAGCGGCTCCCATGAAGGACGTTATTTCTACCAGCAAGGCAGATCATCCCTCTTTCTCTTTGGTTTACACACATTCAGGTATTTCACTGTTTGTCATTGCTTACTGATGAATCAGGGCAAAAGTGTGAAGAAAATTAATTGGTTAAAGTTGTAATTAATTGGGACTGGTGAAAGTGCATGTGTTGCCCCATGCGTGGTTTTGGTAATTAATGACAATCCTTATGGACTAATGTTCGCTTTGAGATATTCTTATAGATCTTGTCCATAGGAAAGATTGGAGTTCATGTGTTGGACTCTAGAAGCTTATAAGATGACCAAGATCTTATTCAAGGGTTTATATGAAGAATTGTCTTATATTGAGTTGAGCATATCGCAAGTATGTCTTGAAGAATAGAATACCGTGGATATTCATGCTCATCTTCAAGACATCATCATTGATCAAGAAAGAAGAAAAGATACAAAGTTGATCAAGGCTAAGTGGAAAGGATGGATTCAAGTGATCAACACACAAAGCTACATGTTGTACCATGTGTGATCTTGTGATCTAATGGTATGGTAAGCAATCGTCTATATAGCTTTGTGAACTAACCCATATATGTGTGTGGAGTATCTATGCGGGGTTAGGTATCTTCTCATGGGCGTGCATCAAAAGGAAGTTCCATATAGCTCATGGCGGATGACGTCAAGCGGTGGTCGTCATCAAGATAATGGCCAAGTGAAGATGTTCCTAAAAGTGGCTCTCCCATATTGTGTATGTGGGAGCATTTCAAGTTCCATATAGCCCATGGCGGATGACGTCAAGCCGTGGTCGTCATCAAGATAATGGCCAAGTGAAGGTGTTCCTAAAAGTGGCTCTCCCATATTGTGTATGGGGGAGCATTTCACAAGACTTCACCAAGCGGAGCGCAATCAAGAAAGGTGATCCAACTTGAGGTGATCAAGATCGTCATCATCTAGCTCAAGTGGATTGCGCAAGGCAAAGGTATGATCTTGATAGGGTTTCTATTTTACCGGTCTCATGGTGTTAGTGAGAGACCGGATTATAGGATAGATGCCACACTTTCAAGAGGGGCTCTCGAATGAGTAACTTGATCGTATCGTTCGGAGAGAGCTCAAACCTTTGCATACTTGGTATCATCTTTCTTGGTTCTTATTTGGCCTTTATCTTTGTGAGGTTTTGTTGCTTGTCGTGATCTTCATGACAAGCCCAAGTTCTTCGAAAACTGTTTTTGGTTTGAAAACTTGTTGCGTTTTCGTGTTGGAAATATTATCGGTTTATCCGTGAGAAAAGTTCCACACCTTCCCATGTGTGTCAACTTAACTCTATTTATGGTTATTAATATTTCCACTTTTTGTAGGCCTTCTCCTTGTCGTTACCTTTCCAACAAAATTGGTTTCACCTAATTTGGAGCTTCCATGCAAAAGATTTTGCCGTTTTGGTGTTTGCCTTTTCTGCTGTTTTACCTGTCGGCGGTAGTACCGCTGGAACTAGCGGTAGTACCGCCAGCCGGTACCGCCATTTTTGTCGTTCGGAGCTTTCTTCCGGTACCGCCAGCGGTACCAACTGGTACCGGAGACGTGGGTTCGGAGAAGCTTTGGCCAGTCGTTGACTGGCCAGGAGGCTGCGTTGTAGAACCCAGCGGTAGTACTGCCTATCCTAGCGGTACTACCGCAGGGCTCGAGAACTGCAGCTAGGGGTGGAATCGAGCCGAGCCGAGCCGGCTCGAGGCTCGGCTCGGTCAAGCTCGGGAATTCTCGAGCCGAGCCAGGCTCGGCTTGCCTCCAAAAAATTTCCAGGAATTGAGCTCGCGGCTCGGCTCGCCAGGCTCGAGGCTCGGCTCGGCCGGCTTGCGAGCCGCATCACCTTTTTTTTATTAATCGATCAAAACAGTATGTTCGTCTCGTCTATTCCCCGACCCCGACCTACTCGAGTTGCGCCTGTGATTTCTAGGGTCGCGCCGCCGCCGGCCACATCACCAACGCCGACGCCGCCCGCCGCCACCGGCCCATGGCCATGGGTCCCTGCCTCCCTCTACCCCCTGGCCCCTTGCTGCTGCTCCTCGCGTAGCTTCGGCCGGCGCTTGCACCTCCCGTAGCGGCGGCCGGCGCCGCCGGCCTTCCGGTAGCAGCTGGTCTGCTGCTTCACTCCATCGCTTGCTCCACTCCACCAATCCCAGGCTGGCCCTGCTCCTCCCGTAGCTGCTCGTCTGCTCCTCTCCTAGATGCGCACGGCGCCGTCGTCGTATTTCTATCGTTAGCGGCAGCCGCCGGCCTTGTACAATCCACGCTCGACTGAGATCCCTCGGACTACGGCAGTAATAGCAGCCGCCGGTAGCAGCTAGACTACGGCAGTAATAGCACGCTCGACTGCTCCTCTCCCTTCAAGGAATTCTATTTTGATGACATTGCTCTGCAGTAATAGCACGGTTATTTTCCCCTGCCTGATATACTAGTTCATAGATGGGGAGATAGAAAGCAGTACTAGTAGGGGAAAATGCTCGTCTGACCTGGGCGGCAGCTGCCCCGAACCATCGATGGCTACCATGGCTTCAAGATTGAGAACGCATGGAGCAATGATTGGTGTATATTCATAGCAAACTATACAAATACAGGTTTATATAATAAAGCTAGTGCACTAGAACACTCCACCGGTCAGAAGCAAAGCTGCACGCCTGCCCCAAGTTCGTGGGGTCTAGCTGACTGCCATTGAACACTCCACCGGTCAGTGAGATATATATTCTTCAACCACTACGAAAAAAAGACAAATCTAGCATGCATTAGTGTCTTTTTATTTTACTTTTGTCTTTTTGACACTAATGACGCTATTCACTTTAAATTTCTCTTTTTTTTATTTATCAATGCTCTTTTCGAATTTGGACTTTAAAATTTGGAGATTGTAGACACATATCTTATGGAGACTCACATTTTTTCTTATAATTTTTTTAAAAAACTAAAAGTGTTTTTTTACGGCATGTACACCTTCATATTTTATGTGCGTGACATAAAGCGTTACAAGAAAAGGCTTCCTTTTCCTCTGTAAAAAGACAAATTACGATGCTACAGAAAACTGTTCACGAGACATTTCTTTGACTTTTTCGATCCGCAATTTTATACTTTTTACACAATCTAGACAACAATTT
Source organism: Poa pratensis (assembly GCA_947311845.1). Lineage (NCBI taxonomy): Eukaryota > Viridiplantae > Streptophyta > Magnoliopsida > Poales > Poaceae > Poa > Poa pratensis. The sequence goes on from CAMZMU010000088.1 coordinate 37,253,459, forward strand.
TTTTTTGCGGTGGTTTTTTTTTTGCAAACTAACAGAATTCCTCATTATCCACATTAGATTTTTTTTGTTCTTTTCTGAATTTTGGAAATATTTTATTTAATATATAAAACGGTAGTATCCATGTACTAGCCCAAACTTCAAAAGGCCGTACTCTGTGCTTAGACTTTACGTGGTACTATGTCAACGCAATAATTACCATGTGTGTATGGCATTGATCACGTAAATTGCACTCCAATTGCATTAAACGAAAAAGGTTTATTTTTAACCAAATCTAGCCCTCTCTCACTCTAGGAACAGCTAGCCCACACGGTAAAACACATCGTTCGGCAATGGTGAAAAGTAGGCAGTAGATAGGAAGTAAATGCTAGCCGGTCCGCATGTCATTAACTGCCCATGCATGGCTCTGTATTACATAAACGTAATCATTCTTTCTACCGTACGTGCACACATCCCAAGAAAACATGCAATGGTCAGATAGGGCGCGGCAGCTGCCGCCCCGGTCAGATCGTCTGCAATTTAAGATGGCATATTTCGGTGATGGACATTCTTTTGGGTCGGATTGTGTGAACTTATAAAATAACCACTTCACTCGTGTGTAATCGGTACAGCTAGAGTGAAAAAACAAATGTCATAACTGAGTACGTGATTGGAGCAATGGTTGTCACCATCCGGTAAGTTAACATGTTTAGAGATGTCACTCCCATCGAAGAAATTTTTCAGAAAATGTATTTGTGTGGTGGCATGTATGTTAGTTGATCCTTTGTGAAACTTGTTAGACCATGTTTTAATATATTCATGCTCTATTGTTGATTATAATTGTGAATTGTTACATTTTTAGCAAAAATCATGTGAAATTTTTAAATTTCATCGAGCCTTCGAGCCGGCTTGCGAGCTTCACCGAGTCGGCTCGTCGAGCCTCGAGCCTTGTCCGGGAGGTCAAGGCTTGGCTTGCACCACCTTCGAGCCGGGCCGAGCCCGAGCCGAGCCTTGTCGAGCCCGAGCCCGAGCCGAGCCTCGAGCCTCGAGCTTCAGGTCCAGCCCTAACTGCAGCCAACGGTTGGATTCGTGGGGAGCCTTTTTAAGGGGTCTTCTTCCCCAATGGCTCTCTACCCTTTCTTGCAAGTTTTGACCTCCATTGTTGACCTCCACAAGCTTGCTATCTCTCAATCCCTCCAATGATTCTTGCTCATTCTTGAGGAAAACAAGAGAGGAGATCTAGATCTACATCTCCACCAATCAATCTCTCCTCTAAGTGAGGGGAGCATATTGGATCTAGATCTTGGGATTCATTTGTTGCTTCCTTGCTCTTCCTCTCATCTTCCTCCATAGCATTAGTTGCTTTGGTGGGATTTGAGAGTGAATTGCTTTGAGCACTTCTTGTGTTCTTGCCATTGCATTAGGTGCATCGGTTTGAGTTCTCCACGGTGATACGTGGAAGTGAAGTTTGAGAAGCTCATTACTCTTTGTGGTTCTCGTTGCCTCGTGGGTTAGTTGTAACCCTAGGAGGCCTTTGTGAGTTTCGGAAGCCTCAACTTGTTGCGAGGCGGTCCGGGACATTGTTAGGAGGCTCCAACTCATTGTGGAGTTCCCCGACCTTTGTGTAACGGTTTGGTCAACGCCTTCAAGTCGACCTCATAGTGGAACGAGCCAATCCCTCACGGGTGAAGCTCACGGAGAATAGGGTGAGCACATCGGTGCTATTGGAGTGCCTAGGAGGCTCCACACCCCTCCAACGTAGACGTACTTCCATTGGGAAGGAACTACGGGAAACATCTCCTCGTGTCCACTTTGCGGTTACTTCTCTACCCCAAACCCTTTACTTATGCATTTACCTTTGTGATAGCCATCGAGTTTGAAGTTATATATCTTGCTATCACATAGTTGTTTTCTTGCTTAGCATAAGTTGTTGGTGCACATAGGTGAACCTAGTTCGTTTAGGTTTTGTGCTTGCTAAATTAAACGCTAGTTTTATTCCGCATTTATTCAAGCCTAAACCGTAATTATTTTAAAACGCCTATTCACCCCCCCTAGGCGACATCCTTGATCTTTCAACTGGGCACCCCGTTGCCAGCTCTTTTTGCAAGTTATTGGATAAGCGGATGTATATGCCACTAGTCCAGGTGTAAAAGTCCACTCGACAAATAGAATAAAGAATAACCACACTAATTCCTCATGAGCTAGTAAACATTGACACAAAAAGGGAATAATAACATTTTGAATAATTTAAAGGTAGCACATGAAAAATTTACTTGGAGTGGCGTGGAAATACCACATATAGGTAGTTATGGTGGACACAAATGGCATGGATTTTGGCTCAAGGATTTGGATGCACGAGAAGCATTCCCTCTCAGTACAGAGTTTAGGCTAGCAAGGTTATGTAAGCAAACAAGAATATCAACCCGTACACCAAGTTTTATATGACAAACATATTGCAAACGTTATAAGACTTCATACCGTCTTCCTTGTTAACCAAACCCTGTTATTAGAAAATATCTAGACCTTAGAGGTACCACCGATGCAAACCAAATTTTCAACAAGCTTTACGGTAGTTCTTAACTAATAGGCTTAACTAATGTGATGCACAATTTAATCATGATCTACTTGTTAACTCAAAACAATTGACAAGCATCAAGTTATCCATTTTAGTGATCTACAAGATTAAACAAGTTTTTCCTTATACCAATTACCACATGCAACATTTTCTGAACCAACCAACCAAACACCAATCAATTTATTTCATCAACTCTCCAAACAAATATAAGTGAAGCAAGAGAGTACTTTCTACAAAAGAAAGCTAATAGCTCTGACAAGAGATACATGAAAACAAGAGCTAAAAGCTGAACAGCGCTAGATATGAATACTCAACAAATATAAGTAAAGAATAGGAGTATTCTCATGAAAAAGCGGAGCGTGTCTCTCTCCCAATCAAGAAATGCTAGGGTCCAGTCAAGCTTAATTGAAAATAAAAAATGCAATACTGAAAATAAAAGCACACAGACGCTCCAAGAAAAGCACATATGATGTGAAAGAATTAAAATATAGTTTCACTAGAGATGACCTGATAATTTTGCCGATGAAGAAGGGGATGCCTTGGGCATCCCCAAGCTTAGGCGCTTGAGTCTTCTTGAAATATGCTGGGGAGATCCATGGGAGCCTCCCCAAGCTTAAGCTCTTCACTCTTCTTGATCCTATTATATCATCATTCTCTCTTGACCCTTGAAAACTTCCGTCACACCAAACTCAAAGTGGATCTCAATAGAGGGTTAGTGCATAATCAAAAATTCACATGTTCTGTAAAGACGCAATATGATTTGTTACTTTAAACATTAGCTACAGCCACTGATGTTATGTGAAGCTCTTCCACCAAAAAAATAATTTCACTCAACACTAGTAAAAGAGAGAATGCGAAAAATAAAAAGGCATAATCTGTCTAAAACAGAACAGTCCGCAAAGACGAATTTTTTCGAGGCACTTACGACGCTCAGATCGAGAAACTCTGAACTAATGAAAGTTTCAGACATTCATAAAGATTACGCACAAAAAATTTCAGATTTTTCTAACAATCTGGTGATTTTAGGAATTTCGTACAGTGAACAGCAAAAATCTGTTTCTGCGCAGCAATCAAAATTAAGCATCATCTTATCATTAGAGGCTACTCTTGGCACAACAATGCGAGAAAATAAAGATACAAAAGAGTTGCTACAGAAGTAAACAAACTCCTTGACAAAGACTGAAAATAAAAGATAATGGGTTGCCTCCCAAAAGCGCTTTCTTTAATGCCTTTTAGCTAGGCATAGTGATTTTTATGATGCTCACATAAAGATAAGAGTTGAAACATAAAAGAGAGCATCAAGGAGCATATATAAAACATGTTTAAATCTAACACTCTTCCTATGCATAGGAGTCTTATAAGTAAACAAGTCAATTAAGCACAAAGTGACTAGCATAGGAAGGCAAAACAAGTGCAACTTCAAAACTTTCAACGGACCATTAGGTATTAAAGCAAAAATCATATAGAAGCAACACAAGAGAAAGCTCAAAACTTTCATCATAAAGAGAGGAATTTTAATAACATGAAGATTTCTATAACCATATTTTCCTCTCTCAAAATAATTTTCAGTAGCATCATGAACAAACTCAACAATATAACTATCACATAAAGCATGCTTTTCATGATTTACAAACGCATAATTTTTATTAAGCTCAAAAATAGTGGGGTTATCAAACCCACTTTTGACAATAATAGTATAATTAATATCATTAGGCAAAATAGGACCATCATCAAGAGCATTATCATATATAACATTAGGGAGCACATTTTTCCTTTCTGCAATTTCCTCTTTTACTGAGTCAAGGAGGATGTTTACTTCAAATTTATCAAAAAGAGATATTTCAATAGAATCATGACATTCAACAGTATAGCACTCTTCCTCCTCCAGGCTTGGGCAACTGTCGGGGGGCTACCCCCGGGTAGGGTCAAGGCTTGGCATAAAGATGAGTTTAAAGATATGCCGAGGTACGGAAAGGGCCGACCTGCTTGGGCCTGGGAGAATCCGAGCTTCATCTTGACCTGGAGAGTATAAAGGCCGACCTACCTTGGCCCAGAGGGGTCCGAGGTATCACGTTGGCATGGGCCGAGGTTCACTGTCCGAGCTATGTTCAGCCGACCTAACTACCTCGGTGCTATGGTTTGTACTGTGAGAGCAGGAGGAGCTATTGGAAGGAAGTAAGGTCCGACCTGGTAAAGATCTTAAGCGCAAGACCCGAGGTACGGAGCCCGTCACATCCGTGCCGAGCTAACCGAGGCAAGGAGCCGTAGGTCGGGCAGGAGTCAATGCTCCTGTCACTTCCTGCCTGGTACAAGATCGCCTGACGCGGGAGCGTCTGTCACGGAGCCTGGCAGAGGCGTGCCCCGGGTTCGGCGGGGCTGCACGTCTCTGACCGCTGACCACGCGAGATCCGGGGAAAAGGCTACGAGGTAGCACGGCGTGGCTACGTCCTGTCTCTGTCAGAGGAGACATGCTAGCTCTGCTGTTATGCAGCAGGGGATGGGCCGGCCATGTCTTGTCCCTGACAGGAGTACAATGATGACCGGTGCAGAGGCATGGCTACAGTGTTCAGCGAGGGGCACAACGGTAACTCGGCTGGCCTATATAGTGGGCTTCACCCCCCCTGCTTGGGGGGATCGATCGACAGAGGAGGAGAGAGATATAAAGAGAGAGAAAGGAACCTCGGAACCACCGGAGACACCTCGGATCTAGCTCGGAGTTCCTTCTTCCTCCCGTGTAGCTCCATCTTCTACCTCAAGTTCTCACCATTGTATCATCATACAGCTCGAGGAGCAGCTTGTACTTGTCACCTTGAGCTATACACTGAGTAGGATAGTGCTGCAGTAGGGGTGTTACCTCCACAAGAGGGCCCCGAAGCAGGGTACATCGTGGCGTGCTTTGTGTTCTTGGTTTCTTGGTTTCTCGTTCGTGTTCTTGCGTGTGCACTTCTTGAGTGCATAAACCCTCCCCGGATTCCCCCAACGACCATTCGGCCCCATCTTAGCCATACCTATGGCATCTGCCGTGATCCCACCACGACAGTTGGCGCCCACCGTGGGGCAGATTGAGGCGTTGGAGGGAGTTTACATCCGGACGGGCTCAGGCGAGCGTGTTCTTTCCGGGCTTATCGCCAAGATCGGCGAGTTCACCTTCATCAGCGACAACGCGGGGTGTTTCGCCGGCAAGCCTTTCCCCGAGCATGGCTTCACCATGATGCTTGGCAGCTTCGTCACCTACGTTGCTGTCGAGGTTGTTCGCGGGTACCCGGAGCAGGTGCTCGTGGACGACGAAACTCCTCTCCTCGCGGCTTTAGGTCGGCGTATCACTCGCCCCGAGAGCTGCGTGGAGGTGATGATGACCGGTTCGGTTGATGCCGCTGGCAAAGGAGATGCCAGCAAATCCAAGCCTGCCGAGGTTGCTAAGGTGAGATCTGCAAAGCCCAGGCTAGAGAAAGAGTTGCCTGGTACCCCCGAGGTGCAGGGCCGAGGTGCAATCCTAGCAGAGATACCGGAGACACTAGCAGACCCTGTAGATCCAGGAGTGGATGTAGTAATGACAGCAGCTAGAGATGAGTTCAATAGAGATATGCGTGAGTACAATGCAGCGAATGGCTTCACCCCGGTAGCAGCTGATACAAATAGGAGCCGAGGTGCGGCAGAGAGGCAAGGGGCTCAATGAGAGATAGACAGGGAGGCTCGACCTACCACCTCGGCTAGGAGTGAGAGTCGCGTGTTGACTGGAAGGCCGGTATATAGTTCCCCTGCTAAGAACCTCAGAGCTGCCGAGGCAGGCAGGGCCGAGCTATCCGGGTTGACTGGAGATGCATGGCGTGCGCAGCAGAAGCGAGTCAATGAATTAGTGTATGTAGCTAACCAGCAGAATGAGGCTCTCCGCAGAGCAATGCCGGGGCTGGTGATTCACAGATGGTTTATTCAGCTAGGCCAGTTAGTCAGGTGTCCAAGGGGCAAGCCTCGTCTCCACTCGTCGGAGGAGCCGATCGAGCCCGGAGTGTCACCTCGGGTCAGAACAAGCAGCTGCAGATGCAGATGTATGATCCGGTGTTAGCAGGAAAGCAGAGGGTGGGCCAGGGCAATGCAAGCCGAGCTAAGGGTAACTCCGGTCAGGGAAATCAGAATGGCGGTCAAGCAGCGTCGGCTGGCCGAGGTAAACCACCTCCGCCCCCGAGGTATCAGCAACAACCCCGGCCGCAGGGGCAATATCAGCGAGAGCCGGAGTATGTTCAGCAACCTCAGAACGTCGGTCAAGGCGATGACCGATATGATGATGGAGACTCGGCCATGGCGCGAGCTGGATACCACAGAGTGGATGGGGCGTTGGGACCTCGGATAGGAGCTCGGATGTTAGCTCCGGCGATGTTCGTAACAAGCTGGATAGAATCTACTTGTCCGAGCAACTGGAGGAGGAAGGCCCTCCTGGTCCGGCGTGTTTTGGACCTCGGATCATGAAGGAGCCACCACCGCCAGTATCTCAGTTCCAGTTAGGTCGGAACACCAAGCCATACAACGGGAGCACCAAGCCAAGATTGGCTGACAGATTATGTATCCTCGGTGCACATAGCGGGGGGCAATCGCCGATGGGCGGTCCGGTATCTCCCGCACATGTTGGAAGGTCCAGCTCGGATCTGGCTGAATAATTTGCCGGAGTATAGTATCAACTCCTGGATAGACTTGGAGCTGGCGTTTAACAGCAACTTTGCTAGTACATACAAGAGGCCAAACCGACCTCAGCTCCTGGCAGCATGTAAGCAAGATGATCATGAAACTGACCGAGAATTCTTAACTCGGTGGAGCAATGTTCGGAATTCCTGTGAAGGAGTTGTAGAGGCACAGGCCATTTCCTGGTTTGCAGATGGTTGCGACATGGCAGCATGCTGTGGCAGAGGCTCCAAAGAGATATGCCGAAATCCCTAGCAGACAATCCGGATTGCAGATTCTTATGCTCTGGGTGATCCGATGCAGCCAGCAGCAGAGGCAGTGGCACGTAACAGAAGGAGGGAGCCAATAAACAACCGGCTCGGACCAAGGTGTAATGACCGCCAAGAGTTCGGACAAAGAGGAGGGAGCCGGACTACCCATACACCTCGAACCAAGTTGCAGCGGTGAACCCGGATCAGCCCGGAGCTGGAGGTGTCCAGAGGCCGAAAATCAATGGTCCGGCATTTAGTCCGAACCCGGAGCCACCCTTGACTTATGAATCAATGATAGATGGTCCTTGCTGTTACCATACGACCGACCCGCAAGCCAGCCAACCATTCAACCCGGCAGTGCAGCTGGAACCGCAGAATCAGAGAAGAAGGGGCAAGGCCGGAGGAAACAGAGGAGGACCACCTCAGAGATTTCAGCCGAGGTCCCACCCAATCTGTCCGGAGCAAATGTTACCCCGATAACCACTGCACCTCCTCCGAGGCCTGCAGCAGCAAGACCCGTGAATGTTGTGAATGTCCGAGGTAATAACAACAACAATGGTGCCGGACCAAGTCAGCAGTATGAATACCCCGGAAATGACTATAGAGAGGCTCATGCGAGCTATGTGGTCTTTGTGACCGAGCCAACTGACAAGAAGAGTGTGCAGAGGCGTGCCATGGAGGTGAATGCAGTAATGCCGGTGGTGCCGACCTATATGAACTGGTCTGAGCAGGAGATCACTTGGAGCAGGAAAGATACACCTCGGATCATGCCGAGCCCTGGAAAGTATGCCCTGGTGGTAGATCCGACGTTGTGTGGGCCTACAACAATGTGAGGTTTACCCGAGTTCTGGTGGACAATGGCAGTGCCATCAACATCATGTACCGAGACACAATGGTGAAATTGGGCATATCGCCAAATCAGTTGATGCCAAGCAGTTGTACTTTTCATGGGATTGTGCCTGGCGTTTCCTGTGCACCCATGGGCAAGATATGGGTGGATGTAGCATTTGGAACCAAGGATAACTGCCGAGTTGAGAGTATCGAGTTCGAGGTGGTGGACTTGGAGAGTGCATACCATGCATTGCTTGGAAGGCCGGCTCTGGCCAAGTTCATGATTTCCACCCATGTTGCATACCTGAAGATGAAAATGCCAGGGCCTAATGGGATCATATCCATCTCGGGTGACTACAAGCGAGCCATTCAGTGTGCCTCGGCGGGGTCTAATCTGGCCGAGTCTTTGGTGATCGCAGCTGAGAAGAAGAAGCTGCATCAAGTGGTGGCAATGGCGCAGTCAACACAGCTCGGCTGTCCGGACTGATGAGCCCGGACTCAACTGCAGCATTCGAGGTGCCCAAGGAGACCAAGAAGATCCCCATTGACCCGGAGCACCCAGCGCATGGCCATCATTGGGACCGGGCTGGGGAGAAATAGGAAGCGAGCTCTGTCACTTCCTCCGTGAGAATCGGGATATCTTTGCATGGTCGGCTAAGGACCTGCCTGGTGTTCCGAGGGAGTTGGCAGAGCACTCTTTATTTGTCAGGCCGAGGTGAAACCGGTGAGGCAACCGACCCGTCGTCTCTCAGACGACCGAAGACAAGTGGTGCTGGACGAGCTGGCTAAGTTGCTTGCAGCCGGGTTCATTATGGAGGTGCTGCATCCGGACTGGATATCCAATCCGGTCTTGGTGGAAAAGAAGAAAGACGAGCCAGCCGTGGTCAAGGTGTGGCGCATGTGCATTGACTTCACTAACCTCAACAAGGCGTGCCCGAAAGATCCGTTTCCATTACCTCGGATTGATCAAGTGATCGATTCCACTGCTGGTTGTGAACTGTTGTCTTTTATCGATGCGTACTCTGGTTTTCACCAGATACCACTGAACCCAAAGGATCAAATAAAGACTGCTTTTATTACCCCGTATGGGGCGTATTGCTATCGTGTCATGTGTTTTGGTCTGAGAAATGCCGGGGCAACTTATCAGAGGTGTATGCAGAAATGCCTGCACTCTCAAATGGGCAAAAATGTGCAAGTGTATGTCGATGATATCGTCATCAAAACTAAGGAGAAACGTACTCTCCTCGAGGATCTCGAGGAGACATTTGTGAATTTGAGAAAATATCGGTTGAAGCTTAACCCGGACAAGTGCACCTTTGGTGTCCCGGCTGGAAAGTTGCTCGGATTCCTGGTGTCTAGCCGAGGTATCGAGGTTAACCCGGCCAAGATCCGAGCTATTGAGAACATGAAGTTACCGAAGTGTTTGAAAGATGTGCAGAAATTCACAGGGTGCCTAGCCTCGTTGAGCCGATTTGTAGCGGCTGGAGAAAAAGCCTTACCTTTGTACCAGCTCATGAAGAAAAGTACCGGGTTTACATGGACCCCGCAGGCCGACGTGGCGTTCAATGAGCTGAAAAAGATGTTGTCCACTGCCCGGTGTTGGCGTCACCATTGCACAATGAGCCGATGTTACTTTACATTGCGGCCACAAACCGAGTTGTAAGTGTGGCAGTGGTGGTGGAGCGCGAAGAAGGTGGCAGGTCGGTGCAGAGACCGGTGTATTACTTGAGCGAGGTGATCTCTACCTCGAAGCAGAATTACCCTCACTACCAGAAGATGACGTATGGTGTCTACCTGGCGGTCAAGAAGTTGAAGCATTATTTCCAGGAGCATCCCATGACGGTGGTGTGCGAAGCTCCAATCTCGGAGATCATCGGGTGCAAAGATGCAACTGGCCGAGTTGCCAAATGGGCGATTGAGGTGTCTCCATATGCACCACATTATGAGAGAAGAGATGCAATTAAATCCCAGGCGTTGCCGGACTTCTTTTGTGATTGGGCCGAGATGCAGTATGAGCCACCCAGGCCGGACTATAATTATTGGAAAATGCATTTTGATGGGTCCAAGACAAAGATCGGGCTGGGGGCTGGAATAGTCCTCACCTCGCCGAAGCGAGATCAGCTGAAATACGTGCTGCAGATTCATTTCTCAGCATCAAACAATGTGGCGGAGTATGAGGCCTTAATCCATGGACTCAATGTGGCGAAGGAGATCGGTATCCGGCGTATAGAATGCTTCGGCGATTCCGACCTGGTGGTGCAACAATCTTCTGGAACTTGGGATGCTCTGGATGCCAACATGGCGTTATATCGGTTCCATGTGCAAAAGATATCCGGGTTCTTTGAAGGGTGTGAATACAGGCATATACCTCGGACAGAAAATAATGCTGCCGACGTGTTGTCAAAGCTCGGTTCATCTAAAGAGGCAGTACCACCTGGAGCCCTGAATCACTTGAGAACTCCTTCAATCAAACCTTCTCCTGAATCCGAATCTATTTTCATCCCGGCGGAGCAAGAGTCCGGACCTGTTCCAATGGAGGTAGACGTCGGATGCGTTTGGTCGGACCCGGGGACTGCGTGGCAGAGCTCGGGGACTGCGCACCGAACCTCGGGGACTGCTCATCAGACTCGGGGACTGGTCGCAGGATGGTGGAGGAAATAATGGAGGAGATTATGGTGGCCGAACCAATGGAGGTGGACGAGAAACTTTTTCCTTTGCACCCAGTGCCGGAGTGGGCGGAGCAGATCATGAAGTTCATAACGAGGGAAGCTTGCCAAGTGACACAACCGAGGCTAGGAGAATCCAAAGGAGGGCAAAGGCGTACACCATCATCAACAAGGAGCTCTATAAAAGAAGCGTAACCGAGGTGTTGCAACGGTGTGTCGAGCCAGCTGAAGGCAAGGAGATGCTTTTGGAGATCCACCAAGGAGAATGTGGTCATCATTGCAGCACAAGAGCTCTGGTGGCCAAGGTGTTCCGCCATGGGTTCTATTGGCCCAGTGCTCTTGCTGATGCGGAGGACATAGTTAGTCCCCGAAGCTGGTGCGGTCCTACGACCTCGGATGGAGGGCCGTAGCAGGTTCAAAAATAAACAAGGCACCACCTCTAAAACCGACCTCCAACATAGCTCCGCCGAGGTATTTCCCACAGACCATAATCTCATCTGAGGTTGATCTGCAATCTGAACTTTCCGAGCTGTTTGACTCAGCACAATCTTGCCTCAAGATCTTCCGAGGCACATGGCGAAGAATCTCTGCCCGGACCTCGAAATCCGGACCTTTGAAAGACAGGTCCTGACCACACGCCGCCTTCGTCAGCCGGACCCACCAAACAGTGCACACGCGCACTCGAGTACTGGACCAACTTGACCGCCCACGACCCCTCGGTTTTGGCGCTGACCCGCACAGAAGATCCGAGGCTGGCGGTTGCCATTCTGCGGCCCACGATATGGCCGATCGTGCGGCCACCAACCGCGCAACCGCTCCTCCGCCCACACACGATCCCACGCCTCCCCGGTAACCGCGCGGTAGTGCGCCGTTACCGCACGCGGCTTATAAATAGGGGCCCAGGGGTAACTTCTTCTTCTTCCCCACTCGCCCGCTGCTCCGTGCCCTCTGCCTCCAGCGCCGCCGTCGAGCCCCTGCTGGTGACGCGCACCGCGCCTTGCGTCGCCACATCGCCGTTCTGCAGCACCGTTCCGCACCGCCGTCAAGCGCCTCGCCGCACCGGAGTACGCGCACTGCGCCGCGTGCCGTTGACTCGCCGCCGATCCTTCGCGTTCTTCACCGGTGAGTTCCTCGTTTCCCCTCCATTGCCATTGCCATGAACATGTTCATCCTTCGATGAACTCGAGGATCTTGATGAATCCGATGAACTTGAGGAACCCGATGCTCTACCTTTGCACTCTTTTAGCCATTTTAGATCTCATCTAGACTTGTATCAGACGCACCCGTAGCACTGTCCTTTTAGGTTTGCCCCTGGATGAACTCGAATTTATTTCCCTTTTTAGCTCACCGGTAGATCTTTGCTAGTATCTCGCAGTGGTAGAAACATGTTTCCCGCCTAAATCCTTTAGCCCGGCTGTCTTGAATGATCCGAGGTATTTACCCCGGCTATCCTGAACTGTCCGAGGTACTTACCCCGGTTGAACCTCCCTCCTCTGCAGGAAAGCGTCAACATGTCTTCTGCCTCTGATCCCGCCGAGGAAGGAGCACCTGGCGAACGAGGTAGCTGGGAGGGATCCGATGTCACGGAGGTCGACATCAAGTGGCTCCGAGATTCACGGCGGATCCCGGCAAAACTCATCTGCCGAGTTCCGAAGAAAGAAGATATCGAACCCGAGGTGGAATCCGGGGAGCGGGTCGTCTTCCTGGATCACTTCGAACGTGGTTTCGGACTCCCGGCCGGGAAATTCTTCCGGGATTTCTTGGACAAATTTGGGCTACAACCACACCACCTGCCCGCCAATGCCGTCCTCCAACTTTCGGCCTACGCGACCTTTTCCGAGGGTTACCTCGGATTATGGCCAAGCATTGAGTCCTGGGCCAAGTACTTCCAGCTGAAGAAGCGGGAGTCCAGGGCCAAGTACTTCCAGCTCGTCGATGCAAGTGGGAGTCTTAACCTTGGGCCAGAGGGCACGATGGACCTCGATGGCAGCATCAACCAGTTTAGTTCCAATGGCCCTGAGCGGCCTGATCCGAGCATTAAGGGCAACAAGGTGGTCCTGGATATCCCAGCTTTCGCCGAGGGTTTTTGTCTCAGCCCTCTTTGCCCGAGCTGCTTGAACTTCGCGGATAGCCTTGTCCTTGGAGTGCTCAAAGTTCTCTGAAGAAGACAAAAAGGCTGTCGCTGAAATAAGGCATACGGTGGCACGGGGTGTAGGTCGGCAGAAAATAAGGAAAAGGGGAAAAGAAACTTACTGTCCATTTGGTTATTAATCCGAGTGAGCTCGGACAACCAGCTTTTCGATATAGCTCGGAGGGCGATAAGTTCGGCTTCGGCCGAGGTGGCGCGGCTCTCCAGGGTCTTGGCAAGCTCTTGCTGCTGTTCGGCGGCCTGGTCTTTGACCTTCATAGCGTCCTCCACAGCAGTTTTGGCTTCATTAGCCCGGTTCAGCTCTTGTTGCAGCCGAGCTATTTCATCTTCGGCTGTCTTCAACTTGGAGGCGTAATCTTTGTCGCTCTGCTCCTTTGCGGATAGAAGAGTCCGGTGAGACTTCTTCAGTCTGTTGTGATCCAGCAGGAGGTTCTTGAAGATCTTTGTCCGAGCATTGTTACACTCCTGAAAAAATAGAGAGATCAGTTCGAAGAAATCCGAGGTCTTTTTAGCACCCGAGGCCCAATTGAGTCCCGGGGACTCGGCATTGGCCTCGGGGACTCAGCATGGGAGAAATGACAAGTTTTTGAGATTCAAGCCGAGCAATTTTAACTCGGTGGAGTGTCAATTGCTCAACCCGAATCTCGGGGACTGGGAATAGTGTATGTTTGTCATTTGGTTTCAAAGGAAGAAAGAGAGTTGCGTAAAGAAACTTACCGAGGCCTTCTTGCTGCAATCAAGGACCGCAGTCTGCATGTTGTAGATGGACTGGAGCACGGCGCTAGGTCCAACTGGATGCTCAGAGCTCGGGTTAGAGGAGACCTCGGCAGCGTCAGCCGAGTTCCAGTCCATGTCATAGTGTTTCTCCGAGCCTAAGCTGTTCCCGCTCTTGGTCCGGAGTTGCCCGACCTCCCAGCTGCTGATGTTCGGCTGGATGGTAGCAGCGAAAAGAGCTCGGGAGGTGGCGACCTGAGAGCTCGAAGGCGCGGTCTTGATCAGGGTGGACTTCGGCACGGGAACATGCGGCACTAGTTGGGTGCTCGCAGCCTTGGGCCCGGTGGCGGTGGCGGCATCGGAGTTTGCTGTGGCTGTTTGGGGGGCTCAACACTGGAGCTGAATCTTTCTTCTGCTTCTTCTGCTTCTTCTGCTGCTGTTGCTGCTGGTTGCGCGCAGCTTGAGACTTGGGGGAGAGCCGAGGCTCCAGCACGGTCTTAGCCGGAGTCTTGGCGCGATCTGTCTCCGCATCCTTCTGAGGAGGCGGAGGAGTCCGATCTCGGCGGGGAGCGAGTGTCCCAGGCCGGAGTCAGAGCTCGGCGGTGGAAGTTCGGCGGAGGTAACACGCACCGGGGAGGAGATGGTCCTCTCCGGGCTGCGGATGTCAGCGGACCGTTCGGAGGAGAGGCTCTGGCGGGGCTGCCGAGGTTAACCTCGACCTCGGTTGTCTGAGATTCAACCACTGGAGGCAGTGGTGAATGTATCGAGCTGTGGCTCTGTTTGATCTGCCGCGCCGGGATAGACAAAAAAGAAAGGTTAAGTTAGAATATGAAAAGCTTAAACCTCGGAACAGCGTGAAAGGTAAAAAGGAGCAGCGTGACTTACGCATCTTCCTCCACGGGGCCTCGCTTCTTGTGCCTCGCCGAGGTCTTCTTGGCACGCTTGGCTTTGGGCGCTGCAGTCTCCGAGGTCTTGGAAGCCTCGGCATCCGAGGTACCGGGTCCTGAGCGCTTCCGGGAAGCTGCAGACGCTGGATGAAAGTTCTTATATGTTGGAGGAGCATAGAAATTGGAATAACATTCACAGGTTCCAGAATTTGGCAATCGTCATCGTCATCATCGGGCCAATCCTGGATGGACGATCGAACTGGTGGGCGGTACAATGGGCTAGCACGAGTCTTACCCGAGGTGGCCTTGGGAATAGGGAGGTGATCCTCATTGTCCGGATCTTCAGCCTCGGCGGCCGGGATAGGCAGGTCGGGAGTCCACTCCTTAGAAGAAAGGGGGCCATCCTCGATTTCCTGTCGTGTGAACTTCTGCAGAGGTGGCGAAGTAAAACCGAGTTAGCACAAGAATCAATACAAGGTCGGGGTGAAAATGAAACCGAGCAATATTATACGTCGGGTAAGGTACACTTACTTGAGCTGGAAGGTGATCTCGGTCATAGGGCTTGACACCCCATTTCCACTTATCGGGCATGGTGGTCTTGGCGATGGCCCGGATGCGCCTCTTCACCTCGGAGTCATCAAGTTCAAAAGTGCTGTGCCGAGTGGGGTCGTAGCGGCCACTCATGTGGCAGATCTTATGGGCCCGCGCTTGTAAAGGGCTAACTCGGCGGGTGATCATGGTGCGCAAGATGTCATCTGCCCCCCAGCTTTTCTCCTGGAGGGACATCATGGTTTGGTGGATAAGTAGAACCTCGGGAGCATCGGGTGCAGGCTCATAATCCCAGTTGAGTTGGGCAGCGGGGGTTCCAATGGTGAACTCCGGCAAATTGATGAGGTCTTCTTTTCCCGGGTTCTTCACGTAGAAGAAGGAGCGTTGCCATTTGCGGCAGGAGTCCAGGCCCTGAATCCGAGGAAACTCAGAAAGGCGCCGAGGTGAAATCGAGGCCGCCCCGCAAGCGGTCATCTCCTTGTCCACGACCTTCTTGTTCGGGACACTTTGTTTCTTCAGCTGGAAGTACTTGGCCCAGGACTCGATGCTTGGCCATAATCCGAGGTAACCCTCGGAAAAGGTCGCGTAGGCCGAAAGTTGGAGGACGGCATTGGCGGGCAGGTGGTGTGGTTGTAGCCCAAATTTGTCCAAGAAATCCCGGAAGAATTTCCCGGCCGGGAGCCGAAACCACGTTCGAAGTGATCCAGGAAGACGACCCGCTCCCCGGATTCCACCTCGGGTTCGATATCTTCTTTCTTCGGAACTCGGCAGATGAGTTTTGCCGGATCCGCCGTGAATCTCGGAGCCACTTGATGTCGACCTCCGTGACATCGGATCCCTCCCAGCTACCTCGTTCGCCAGGTGCTCCTTCCTCGGCGGGATCCGAGGCAGAAGACATGTTGACGCTTTCCTGCAGAGAGGGAGGTTCAACCGGGGTAAGTACCTCGGACAGTTCAGGATAGCCGGGGTAAATACCTCGGATCATTCAAGACAGCCGGGCTAAAGGATTTAGGCGGGAAACATGTTTCTACCACTGCGAGATACTAGCAAAGATCTACCGGTGAGCTAAAAAGGGAAATAAATTCGAGTTCATCCAGGGGCAAACCTAAAAGGACAGTGCTATGGGTGCGTCTGATACAAGTCTAGATGAGATCTAAAATGGCTAAAAGAGTGCAAAGGTAGAGCATCGGGTTCCTCAAGTTCATCGGATTCATCAAGATCCTCGAGTTCATCGAAGGATGAACATGTTCATGGCAATGGCAATGGAGGGGAAACGAGGAACTCACCGGTGAAGAACGCGAAGGATCGGCGGCGAGTCAACGGCGCGCAGCGCAGTGCGCGTACTCCGGTGCGGCGAGGCGCTTGACGGCGGTGCGGAACGGTGCTGCAGAACGGCGATGTGGCGATGCAAGGCGCGGTGCGCGTCACCAGCAGGGGCTCGACGGCAGCGCTGGAGGCAGAGGGCACGGAGCAGCGGGCGAGTGGGGAAGAAGAAGAAGTTACCCCTGGGCCCCTATTTATAAGCCGCGTGCGGTAACGGCGCACTACCGCGCGTTACCGGGGAGGCGTGGGATCGTGTGTGGGCGGAGGAGCGGTTGCGCGGTTGGTGGCCGCACGATCGGCCACATCTTGGGCCGCAGAATGGCAACCGCCAGCCTCGGATCTTCTGTGCGGGTCAGCGCCAAAACCGAGGGGTCGTGGGCGGTCAAGTTGGTCCAGTACTCGAGTGCGCGTGTGCACTGTTTGGTGGGTCCGGCTGACGAAGGCGGCGTGTGGTCAGGACCTGTCTTTCAAAGGTCCGGATTTCGAGGTCCGGGCAGAGATTCTTCGCCACGTGCCTCGGAAGATCTTGAGGCAAGATTGTGCTGAGTCAAACAGCTCGGAAAGTTCAGATTGCAGATCAACCTCGGATGAGATTATGGTCTGTGGGAAATACCTCGGCGGAGCTATGTTGGAGGTCGGTTTTAGAGGTGGTGCCTTGTTTATTTTTGAACCTGCTACGGCCCTCCATCCGAGGTCGTAGGACCGCACCAGCTTCGGGGACTAATGTCGGGGGCTACCCCCGGGTAGGGTCAAGGCTTGGCATAAAGATGAGTTTAAAGATATGCCGAGGTACGGAAAGGGCCGACCTGCTTGGGCCTGGGAGAATCCGAGCTTCATCTTGACCTGGAGAGTATAAAGGCCGACCTACCTTGGCCCAGAGGGGTCCGAGGTATCACGTTGGCATGGGCCGAGGTTCACTGTCCGAGCTATGTTCAGCCGACCTAACTACCTCGGTGCTATGGTTTGTACTGTGAGAGCAGGAGGAGCTATTGGAAGGAAGTAAGGTCCGACCTGGTAAAGATCTTAAGCGCAAGACCCGAGGTACGGAGCCCGTCACATCCGTGCCGAGCTAACCGAGGCAAGGAGCCGTAGGTCGGGCAGGAGTCAATGCTCCTGTCACTTCCTGCCTGGTACAAGATCGCCTGACGCGGGAGCGTCTGTCACGGAGCCTGGCAGAGGCGTGCCCCGGGTTCGGCGGGGCTGCACGTCTCTGACCGCTGACCACGCGAGATCCGGGAAAAGGCTACGAGGTAGCACGGCGTGGCTACGTCCTGTCTCTGTCAGAGGAGACATGCTAGCTCTGCTGTTATGCAGCAGGGGATGGGCCGGCCATGTCTTGTCCCTGACAGGAGTACAATGATGACCGGTGCAGAGGCATGGCTACAGTGTTCAGCGAGGGGCACAACGGTAACTCGGCTGGCCTATATAGTGGGCTTCACCCCCCTCCTGCTTGGGGGATCGATCGACAGAGGAGAGAGATA
Organism: Poa pratensis; assembly: GCA_947311845.1. Taxonomy (NCBI): domain Eukaryota; kingdom Viridiplantae; phylum Streptophyta; class Magnoliopsida; order Poales; family Poaceae; genus Poa; species Poa pratensis. The sequence continues at coordinate 37,271,535 of CAMZMU010000088.1, forward strand.
ATATAGAGAGAGAAAGGAACCTCGGAACCACCGGAGACACCTCGGATCTAGCTCGGAGTTCCTTCTTCCTCCCGTGTAGCTCCATCTTCTACCTCAAGTTCTCACCATTGTATCATCATACAGCTCGAGGAGCAGCTTGTACTTGTCACCTTGAGCTATACACTGAGTAGGATAGTGCTGCAGTAGGGGTGTTACCTCCACAAGAGGGCCCCGAAGCAGGGTACATCGTGGCGTGCTTTGTGTTCTTGGTTTCTTGGTTTCTCGTTCGTGTTCTTGCGTGTTCTTGCGTGTGCACTTCTTGAGTGCATAAACCCTCCCCGGATTCCCCCAACGACCATTCGGCCCCATCTTAGCCATAGCTATGGCATCTGCCGTGATCCCACCACGACAGCAACGGCGCCAGAAAAATATGCTTGATGACGTGAAACACACGTTCGTTGGGAGACCCCAAGAGGAAGGTATGATGTAGTCAGCAGCAAGTTTTCCCTCAGAAAGAAACCAAGGTTATCGAACCAGTAGGAGCAGCAACTCTTCAGAAGGTTGTCAACGGTGCCAGAAAAATAGCTGTCGCAGGGAGTCTGGACTGTTGACGTGGAATCTGCACACAACACAATCAAACTAATTTGCCCCAACGAAACAGTGAGGTTGTCAATCTCACTGGCTTGCTGAAAACAAATGATTAAACGTATGGTGTGAAAAATGAGTATTAAATTGCAGAGAACGAAAAAGGAACAGTTTGCAGTTTGTGGTTGTTTAATCAGTGTAAAAGAATGGACCGGGGTCCACAGTTTACTAGTGGTGTCTCTCCATAAAAGATAACTAACATGTTGGGTGAACAAATTACAGCTGGGCAATTGACGAATAGTGAGCGCATGACAATGCATATACATGACATGTTGACTACTATGATATTTAATTGGGCATTACGACATAATACATAGATCGTTATCCAACAGCATCTATGACTAATAATCCACCGCCGGGTTGTCATCCGAGTCCCCCGTTGGTATTAAGTTGCAAGCAACGGATAATTGCATTAAGTAAAGTGCGTAATGTAAACAAACACATATGTCCGTGGACATAGCATCGTTAGGTTATCCCTAGTGGCAACAGCACATCCACAACCTTAGAACTTTCTGTCACTGTCCCAGGTTAAACGGAGACATGAACCCACTATCTAGCATAAATACTCTCTCTTGGAGTTACAAGCATCTACTTGGCCAAAGCATCTACGAGTAACGGAAAGCATGCAAGATCTTAAATAACATATAAGATAGATTGATAATCAACTTGACATAATATTCAATATTCATCGGATCCCAGCAAACACAACATGTAGCATTACAATAATATGATCTTGATCATGTAGGGCAGCTCACAAGATCTAAACATGATGGCACAAAGTGGAGAGACAACCATCTAGCTACTGCTATGGACCCGTAGTCCAAGGATGAACTACTCACGCATCACTCCGGAGGCAGGCATGGCGATGTAGAAGCCTCCGGTGACGATTCCCCTCTCCGGCAGGGTGCCGGGAAGAGGTTCTGAACCCTCCCGAGCTAGGGTTGACGACGGCGGCGTCTCTGGAACTTTTCGTGGATATTTGCTCAGGTACTTAGGGTTTTCGCGTCGGGGGGAATAAGTAGGCGAAAGGGCGGCGGCTGCGGACCCCCGAGGGGCCCACACCACCCCAGGGCGCGGCAGAGGGGGGAACCGTGCCCTCGTGGCGTGTGGGGCCCTGGTGGCCCTCCTCTGCTGCTCCTTCGCTCCGTCAGGCGTGTTCTGGAAAAATAGGCACCCCCGTGTAGTTTCGTCCAATTCCTAGAATATTTCCAGACTAGCTTTTCTGGAATACAAAAACAGCAGAAAACAGGAACTGGCACTTCGGCATCTTGTTAATAGGTTAGTCAAAAAAATGTATAAAAGTGATATAAAGTATATGCAAAACATGTAGCAATTGTTATAAAACAAGCATGGAACATAAAAAATTATAGATACGTTGAGACGTATCAATCCCAGCAAACACAACATGTAGCATTACAATAAGATGATCTTGATCATGATAGGCAGCTCACAAGATTTAAACATGATAGCATAAAGTGGAGAGACAACCATCTAGCTACTGGACCCGTAGTCCAAGGATGAATTACTCACGCATCACTCCGGAGGCGGGCATGGCGATGTAGAGCCCTCCGGTGATGATCTCCCCTTTGGCAGAGTGCCGGGAAGAGCTTCAGAACCCTCCCGAGCTAGGGTTGACGACGGCGGTGGCGACGGAACTTTTCGTGAAATAATGCTCGGATATTCAGGATTTCCGGGGCAGGAGGAATATATAGGCGAAAGGGCGGCGTCGGAGGGCAATCGAGGGGCCTACACCACCCCTCGGCGCGGCTGACAGGGGGGCCGCGCCCAGGCATGGTGTGGCGGCTCCCTGGCGCCTCTCCGTCTCTCCTTTGGACTCTGTGGATGTGTCGGTGAAATATTGACCTCCGTTGATTTTCGTCCAATTCCGAGAATATTTCCCGACTAGCTTTTCTGAAACGGAAAAACAGCAGAAAACAGGAACTGACACTGTGGCATCTAGTTAATAGGTTAGTCCCAGAAAATGTATAAAAATGCTATATAGTGTATATAAAACATGTAGCAATTGGCATAGTATCAACATGGAACATAAAAAATTATAGATACGTTTGAGACGTATCAGGCGTCCACCCCGCAAATATCCCTTCCGCAGCCGGCGGCGCCTTGTGAAGAGAGAATGGAGGCAGAATCGGCCATCGATTCGACGGAGAAGGGCGCATCCTCGGAGTCCGTTGAGCAGTGGACGGGTGTGCAGCTGAGCCGGAGACCGTCGCTCGAAGGATGTGTCGCCGCAAGCAGCGCGACCGTGAGCGGGCGGAGAGGGAGAAAGCGGAGGAGGCCGAGAGGATTCCCAATACGGAGAAACAGGTCGAGCCTGAGGGCATGTCCACGCCCGCACCCACGACGCGGAATGCGGCGCCCACGCCGCCTCCGCCGCCCGCGCAAAGTGGATTCTCATGATGAAGAAGAGGATCTCCGACCGCGGCCTCGGCCTAGGTGGTTCAGGACCTTCAGGTGGAACCGCCCCATGAGAAGAGATCACTGCTCAACATCATTCTTGTATCGGACAACTGGTTGAACTTCGTTAATTTCGTGTTGAATTTGGACAACTTTGTTTTGTAATTTGGATCCGATCGACGTTGCATGTCATTGTATGAGTTTGGGGTGGGAATTTGGGGACACGGTTGTAGGAGCCCAACTTGGGGCTGGTCCGGTCACTGTCCGCGGACACGCCGGACGTGTCCGCAGACAGTTTTGGAGCCGATTTTGGGGGTTGTGGTTGGAGATGCTCTTATGGCGTCATGATGTGATAGTACCCAATTACATATTTTTAAGTCAAGAATGGCACACAAACATGATAATCCAAAAATTTCACAATCTAAAATGAGCAACAATCTAATAAAAATACAGGTGCAGCAAAAACATATTCAAAAAATTACACAAGTAACAATCAGAATACTCCAACCCTTGCCAATACGCATACACAATTAAGGTTTTAATAACACAAATTTAATCCAGTTTTCTATGAGACCACCATTCTCTTCCTTTTTTCCATAAAATATGCTGCAAGATCGAGAGAGCCGATTTGGTGCCCGAGCACAGATGGACCCGATATCTCGACCATGCATGTGACGTTGGGATTCGGTACGGGTACTTTGGCCGCATGTGCGAGCTCTCGGTAAAATCCGTGTTGACGCGGTGAATATGGACCACCCACGTCGGCTGTGGGCTCGCTCGTGACGCACGGGTGAACGTCTGCCAGCGTGGTTCGACGGACGGTAACAACGGACGTTTCTGTTCCCCAGGGACATGACGGCAATAATCCGTGTTGATTAGTATTGTTAGTCACAGATAGGCAAACTTTGGGGGTTGCGTCGAAGAGAGTTTTGTGTGTCGGTGGCGAATCGGCGGATATGGTCATCTGGAGGTGCTTGCCCGGCGAGCTGCAGAGGTGGAAAGGATCAACTTTATTCACATGAATTAGTACTCATGATTTTGATAAAAACTGACTAGGAGTACTAATTATTCAATGCAAATTGCCCTATGGTTGTACCCATGATTTAGATCATAGATGCAATCAACGGAATTCAAGAAACAAGAGAATACAAGAAAATAAGAAATTGGCACCGAATTTAACATCCAAAATCATCTCACTGTGCCATCCACAGAGAAGGAAAATCAAAGAAAACAATTTAAGAACTGGACAAGAAATGAGGAGCACTCCTTCAGTCCTCCTAGGCGTCACCTGACCTCGAACTCGCCGCCGACCATGAGGAAAGAAGATGGTGAGGCCGCTCCGAGGGATGGTGGATCTGAGCGAGGTCAACTTCCTGGACCTCTCCTAGCCAGAGATCTTGTTTTCCAGGCCATTCCCCGTGCGGCAGCCGGGACCTTCTGCATGTCGCCGGAGTAGGCACATCTTCCTCGACCTGGGCATCGATGCGGCCAGGGGCTTCCAGACGTGCGCGCACAGCGCCACGAAGCGCGAGGTGCGGCGGCCGCCAGCCGAGGCCACCCTCTGGAGCTCCATGAGGTCGGCCGCGTCGATGCGGTACAGGCGCCCCGCCATGGCCGCGGCCAGGAGGGGATTAATCATGGTCTCCGGTGTGAACCTCGCGAAGTCGGCGTCCAGCGACGGGCTGTACCGCGGCGGCGACCGCGGGGTCAGCAGGGACCGGTCGAGCCGAGGCTCGCGGGAGAGGCCGCCGCCGCCGGTGCGGACCATCTCCACGAGGCTGTTGAGCAGCACGATGAACGCCCTGCCGTCGGCGAGGAGGTGGTTGGTGCCAACGGTGAGCGACAAGCCCCCGCACGCGAACCGGACCAGCTGCAGCGACATGGCGAAACCCGCGTCGAAGGGGATCCGGATCAGGCCCAGCGACCGGTCGATGCGCGCGAAGTCGACGGCGGCGAGGGGCACGGCGGCGTCGGCGACGACGAGCTCGGCGCCTGCGTTGGAGCAGGCGACCTGGGGGATGTTGGTCTCCGGGTCGCGGACGATGCGGCTGGCGAAGGGGAAGAAGCGGGAGAGGTAGGCCGGGAGGGCGGCGCGGACGACGACCAGGATCCCAGCACGGGGCTCTCCCAGAAGTGCTTTTCTTTAATACCTTTGAGCTAGGCATGAAGAGATGCATCAAGTATTGTCAAGACCAGAAACATCAAGGTTCCCAAAAGCTTCAGATAAATCATAATTCACAACAAGAGGGGTTTTCATTTTAGCTAGTTCTTGAGAAGAAAACTTGAGAGGCCCACTGCAAGCTTTATTAGTAAATTCATAAAATCCATTATCCAGCACATCAGAAGTTGAAAGTTTTGGTTTAGGCCCCTTAGGTACATACTTGAATTTCTTTCCTTTATCTAGAATATACCCTTGCTTCTTAGTTTTGAAAGAGGAAAAAGTATTACTCATGGTGTCAATGACTTCCTCTATCTCCTCAATCCTAGAGTTTTGATCATGATTTTTAAAGCAAGTTTCTAGAGCAACAATTCTTTTATTAAGATCTTCCAAGGATTTATCAAATTTTTCAGTGTTCTCAAGTAGTTTTTCAAGCTTAACATCAATACTTGGAAGATTCTCTACAACCTCAATCTTTTTCATAACATCCTCAAGAGAGACTTCAATTTTAATTTCATTAACAGGTGGTATTCCTACTAGACTTTCAAGGATGTAGCTAGCCTCTAGAGCAGGTGTTCCTAGGAAGTTACCCCCTGTCAAAGTGTCCAAAACATATCTATACCAATTGGTAATGCCAACATAAAAGTTCCTAAGAAGGATTGTAGTGGAATGTTTTTTAGCACACCTATGATGAGCATTACTAATTCTGTACCAAGCATCTTTTAAACTTTCTCCCCCTTGTTGCTTAAAAGTTCGAACCTCAACCTCAGGAGATGAAACAAAATAAGAAGAACCAGACATGATGAGCAAACCGAAATAAACTAGATGCAGGAATTTAATTTTTTTTGGGTTTTTGATTTTTAACAGCAAGCAAAACAAAACTAAAACAAGACAAAAAACAAAGTAAAGAGATTGGAACCGAGAGACCCCCCTTTCCAATAGCCTCCAAGTCCCCGGCAACGGCGCCAGAAAACAGCTTGATGGCTACGTGTTGGTGAACCCCAAGAGGAAGGTTATGATGTAGACAGCAGAAGTTTTCCCTTGAGAAATCTACCCAAGGTTATCAATCCAGTAGGACTTGACGATCTATCGGAAGGTTGTTGATGTTGACTCCCCCTAGCGCTAGGGAGCTTGCACCAACGTGGAATCTGCACAGACACAAACCAGAACTTTGCCCAACACGAAACAGAGAGGTTGTCAATCTCTCCGGTCTTGCAGAAACAAAGAGTTAAACGTATGGTGTGGAAAACAGCAGGAAACACAGCAAGTAACAGGAAACAGATGATTGCAGCAGGTTGTGTAAACAGTATGAGGAAATTGGACCAGGGTCCACAGTTCACTAGTGGTGTCTCTCTCAGAACAGATAACTAGCATGTTGGGTAAACAAATTACAGCTGGGCAATTGACAAATAGAGAGGGCATAACAATGCAATACATGCCAAGATGTCTACTATGAAATCTAGTTGGGCATTACAACAAAGTACATAGACCGTTATTCCAACCGCATCTATGCCTAAATAATCCACCTTCAAGGCAGCATCCGCATCCTATTCAGTATTAAGTTGCTAGCAACAGATTATTGCATGAAGTGCTTTTCTTTAATGCCTTTGAGCTAGGCATGAAGAGATGCATCAAGTATTGTCAAGACCAGAAACATCAAGGTTCCCAGAAAACATCCACCCGGCGGGGCACGCGTCCCCGCCGCCGCCGGCGTCGGGCGTCTCCGGCGGCGACCAGGATCCCAGCACGGGGCTCTGGCTCTGGTCCAAGATGCCTTTTTTAAACTCGAGCAGCGCGGACACGTGGAGCGCGGCCATGGATGCGGGTGGGGAGGCGAGCTGGAGCTAGGGTTAGGGTTGGGAGGCGCAGCAGGAGGCGGCACTGGCGGCCATTGGAGGGGGAGCTAGGCTGGCTGTGAGAGGAGGTGGGGATGGACTATGGAGATGTGCTTTGAGAAAGGAGACGGAACCGAAGTTAAATATACCAAGCCCATTTCCGTTCTTTGCTATCCGTCCCGGATGAACTCTCCGTCTGCGCTCTCCACATTTAATTCTAGGGAACATGTGGGCCACCAGTCTGGAGTTACCATGGTAAGAAACACAGAACTGGACAGAGCGTTTCGAATCTTGATGAGTTTGAAGGAACACGATTTAGGGAGCACCTGAGCTCGGGCTCCAAAACAGATTTCCGCTGCAAGATCCAACTACTTAAAATTTGATTGTGTTTCATTAAAACTCTAGACGACTGTGTTTTAGCAAATGTGTTTTTTATAATTAAAAAACTTCAAGATAATAAAACTCGAACGTGTTTAGCTAGTAATTAAACAGATACTACTTTTCCGAAAGAATACAGATGATACTACATGGATGTGGAGTAGTACAATGAAAAGTGGGAGCCTATACTTCCGGTTTAATAATATGTTTTAACGTATTGTGAAATGTTAAATAATTCTGACTAAATTTGGTACATGTCTACATTAATGTGCTCACAATATGGTTTTACGAAAACCGACAATTTTGTATCGTGTAACAAATTGGTGCTAAAAACGTTATTACTGGCGTGCACACATAGATTGTCAATATGTACGCATCAAATTTCTGTTTGAGTTTTTTTGACATTTCAAAATGTTTGTTTAGGTGACATTTCAAAATGAGTTTCACACAACAAAAACAATATGACCAAAGGTTTACAAGAAGGGGAATTGAAATAACTGAAGGGGAGGAAACCAATGAACACAGGAAGTAGGATTACTAGCGGTAGTCATCACCCTTGCGATGAACAAAACAAAAGCCAAACCAGGCCAGTTCACTACCAGTACTCGCTGAACCTTAAATATGCTAACTAAACTAATCAGCTGCATGAAGGGAGAAGCTCGGACTTCTAGCTTGTCGACGCGGACGCGCAGGACCATGCCTCCAGCTACCGGCGGCGTGTCGGACGGGACATGCAAGCACCTGCCACCCAGCTCCATGGCCGCTTCCTCGTAGGGCTTGGCGCAGCTCCTCACCTTGGCCTCCAGCATCAGGACGTCCTTGCAACCCGTCTCCGCGTCCACGGGCGCGTGCGTCCAAACCTTGCACCTGTACCACGACGGCCCTTCCTCCGCGCTCGCCGTGACGCGCACCACCTTGACGTGGCGCTCTCCGTCGCCCCGCTCGCTCGCGACGACGAGGAACACGTGCTCCGCGCCGTCCTCGGTGACGGCCAGCAGGCGCCGCCGCTCGGTGGGTTGCATCTCGACCAGGACGCACTTGCCGAAGGTGACGGGGGTCACGAGCCACTTGTGGTGCGAGGCGAGGTGGTCGCGGAGCGTCGGCGGCGAGCCGAGGAAGATGCAGCCGGGCTCCGGGCAGCAGCACGGCGCGTGCGCACACCAGCTGGTGGTCGCCAGCCAGGCAGTAGGAGACCGAGCTCCGGCTCCGGCAGCCGTACGCCTCGTTGGGGCACCGCACCTTGGCGGCCAGGACGTAGGGGTCCAGCCAGTGGATGTGCTCGTACACGCCGTCGGCGCACGACGCGCACTTGTTCGAGCGGCTCGCGGCGCAGCCGGAGCACGCCCCGTGCTTGGCGCGGCACTGCATTCACACATATGAATTGTATGTACCAGAGATGCAAGGAAAGGATGAGCGAAAAGCAGTGGATCAAGCAAGATGAACAATGGATACCTGGAACACGGGGGGTTTCAAGGGCAATGAGCAGAGCGGGCAGTCAAGCAGGGGCTTGTCGAACTCGATGACGAGCTTGACTCCGGTGGTGGCGGCGGCGGCCACCACGATGGCTCGGCTGGTTTCCTTCTCATCTTGGATGGACTCTTGCTTGACTGTTTCACTGAGAGTGAGAGGCAACTGCATCCTCGGCCTCTTGCCGCCGCCGTGGTCCATCTCGCTTGCCGCTGCGACGAGGGGAAGGAACTGCAACAGGGTCTGCGGACTCTTGAGAGCAGAGGTCTTTGATGATGGATTTATGGGGTTTGTTCGCGCTGGAACTGATGGTGGACTATACCTGGCCAAACGGGCGGCACGGCCCGGCACGGCACGGCCCGCCAGAGGCACGGCCCGACAACGGCACGGCCCGTTAAAGGCCCGGCTCCAATCGTGCCGTGCCGGGCCGGCACGCGGGCTGCATTTCCCGCAGCGGCACGGCACGGCGAGCACGGATGCGGCCCGGCGGCCCGGCACGGCACGTTCGGCCCGTTTTGGCCTGAAAAACTGGATTTTTTTAAAAAAAATTAAAAAAATTAAAAAAAATTAAAAAAATAAGACAAAGGTAGATATGATTTCAATAATTTTTATTAAGCTAGCAAGCCGCCTCATTAAAACCTTCCAGTCCCCTTAGGTACCCTGGTAAGGAAAAAGAGTGCGTCTGAAACTTGCCGCTCTCCGACTTAATTGTTCTTACAGACCGAGTTCAGTACAAAAATAAAAAAGAAAATTACAAAATGGATAAGAAAATTAATCTTCATCGTCGATATGAAGATACTCCAGTGCAGCAGTCAACTCGGGGTCCTCCGGCATGTGTTGGCTTCTTCGCATCGCCCGATCGCGGTCTTTTACCGTCATCAAACTCTTCACCATATCGGGGTGGAGACTTGCTCTTCTTGGCTCGAGAACTCTTCCACTTAGACTAAATGTGCCCTCTGACGATGTTGTTGATGCGGGGACAGTTAACACATCCCGTGCTAGTATGGAAAGCACCGGATATGTTTGTTTGTGATCACGCCACCAGTCCAATATGTTGAAGTCCTCTTCGTCGTGGACGGCAAGAGGACGGTCATTGAGGTAAGCTGCTAACTCATTCCCACCGGAGCTGCCTGAACTTCCGGCAGTGGAGCTGGCGAAGAGCTTGAAGATGGTTTTCTTCATCTTTCCGGGCCGTTGAGCTTGTGGAGGCCGCTGCGGACGAACTATCCCTGCAAACTTATTCTCGTACTTGTCGTACAGATCAGCGAGTTTGCTCTTAATAAGAAATTGGTATTGAGTATAGTCAGTGCCTAATGCCCCCGTTAATATAGATAGAGCGTCACCGAACCCCTCAACTTTAGCCCTCGGGTCCAAAATGAATGCAAATGCACACAAATCAGGAATTTCTTTCCAATATTTTACAAACTTTGCCTTCATTTTTTTAACAGCATGTTTTAACCTATCATCTCTTTCATGTTGTTTTAAGTGATCAGCAAGGAATACAATTTGATGCACTAGTAGAGGAGATGTGGGATAATAAACCCCAGATAAAATGTTCGTTGCATCGTAAAGACATTCTAGAAATTGCATTGCCATGTTTGCAATATCCCAGTCATCAGATGATAAAAAGATTGTCCCCGCCGAATTTGAATTAACAAAGGTGGTAAACATATCTTTATCACGGATCAAATCTCTAATCATTATGTATGTAGAGTTCCATCTAATGCTCATGTCTATATTATAGACATGACTGGCCGCTGTAGCCGCATCACACCATCTCTTATACTCAGCTAGTCGTGGATTAGATGCATTTAAAAAAACAATGCCACTTCTTATTTTCTCAATGGGGTCGGCCAGATGTTTTAAAGCACATTTAGCAATAAGATTAATAATATGGCATGCACAACGTTGATGGAAAAGGTGTTCTGAGGCATAACCACTAAGTATGGGACTGAGAGCATTCATTGCGCTGGCATTATTTGAAGCATTATCTAAGGTTATTGCAAACACCTTATTCTCAAGACCAAATTCTTGCACGACATTCAATATTTTTTCAGCAATTGCTTTACCAGTATGTCTAGTGTCCATTAATTCAAATCCAATGACACTTTTTTTTAGTTCCCAAGTATCATTGGTCACATAATGAGCTACAACACTTAGATAATCTTGCTTAGCTCTACCGCTCCAGATATCAGATGTTAATGAAACTGAAAATGTACAGTTCGCAAACTCATCTTTTATTTCTTTTTGCATTTTTTTGGCTAGTTTTTTCATATCTCTAGATGTAGTTTGCCTAGAAACTGGTTGATACTGTGGATTATGACAAGATCTAATCCAATCTACAACAGCGGGGTACTCCCCAAAACCAAGCGGTAAATCATGTGCAGCAATAACATGGCATAGTCCTCTACGAGATTCATCAGGATCATAGTTAAAGTTACTTACCTGGCCGTCGGGGGCATAACCAAGATCGCCCTGTCTTCTCGCCGACTCCTGTGACCTCAACAGCTTGTGCGATCTTGCATGCCGCTCCAAGTGACCGGTACCATTTGCACTTGCGCCGCTGAGGATCTTCTCGCAGTTAGGCCACTTGCACACCGCTTGGTGTTCTTTCGTGCCATCTTCGAGTATCACAAGACGATACTCGAAGTGCCCATCCACCCACACCCATGAGGTTCGACGCCTCTTTGAGCCGGTAGAGGTAGAGGAGGGGGCGGCGGTACTATTAGAAGCACCGCCACTACTAGAACCACCAGCGGATGAGTGATGTTCTTGGCTAGATGGATTTGGGAATTGGGTGCGAGGTTGTTCTACGTAGGGGTAATCTTCGGTAGTAAGTCCTAAAGATCCGGGGGGGAAGAAGATCATCGGTTCCTCGACAAACCCATCGGGACATGGGTTAAAGGGGGGAGAAGGAGGGTGCTCCATGGGAGGAGAAGTGTGAGATGAGTGTGAAAAATTCTGTGGGTGAGGATGCATATTTATAGCACAAAATGGCATGTTTGGGGTTCAAAATTCAAATTTTGAATAAAAAAACAGGCTCAACGGTCGGCCGGGCCGTTCCTGGGCCGCCGTGCCGTGCCCGACGCCGTGCCGCCCGTGAAGCACGGCCCGACAACGGCCCAACAACGCCGCGCCGTGCCCGCTCCCGTGCCGTGCCTCTCGCGGGCCGCTGCCGTGCCGTGCCCGCTCCCGTGCCGGGCCGCTGCCGTGCCCGCTCCCGTGCCACGTGCCGCCCGCGTGCCCGCTCCCGTGCCGGGCCGTGCTCGTGCCCGTGCCGGGCCGAGGCAGCCGTGCCGTGCCGGGCCAGCCCACGGGCTCGAAATTCAACCACGGCACGGGCCCGGTCGGGCCGCGGGCCAGCACGGCACGTTTCGCCACGGGCCGGGCCGTGCTTGGGCCGTGCCCACAGTGCCGTGCCTCGGGCCGGCCCGTTTGGCACGGCCCGTTTGGCCAGGTATATGGTGGACAAGGGAAAGAAGACATGGAAACTCTCGTCTGGTCAAGGATGGGGGCCCCATTGATCTGTGACCGGTCACTTCGCCTTACACACCGCGCAGCTATAGGTTAAGCTCAGGTTCCAGCTACCCTAACCCTACGGTGCAAGTCAGCGTACTAATTGCAAGCTGTTGCTCAATGATGGCCTTCATCTTTTTTCCAAGGATCAATGACAGTCACTCCGTTTCTAAATACGAGTCTCGCATTTGAGAGGGCAACAACTTAAAATGTGAAGGAAATACATGTGGTATTTCATATATGTATTCTCATAGTATCAATTAAGGTTAATACGGTTCCATAGTCATCAGAATTTTAATGGTACACCTGAAATAATGTGTGTGTAAACCTCGTTTGCCCTCTTTAATTTGTGGGAAAATGATTACTTCAAGATTTTAAAATCATATCGATGACCATATGTACTTGTGTACGTGGCGATATTAGATCGATTTATAGAACTAAATGCACATGCAAAGCTAGCATGTAGTTTTTATTTGACGTTACATTAGGGCATGGTTAAGACTCCAATATTATGTCCCGCATATTTGGCCGTCTTAGAACCAACAAAGCAGAAATTGTTGTCTGGATAATAATTAGGATGTCACAAGATGATCTCTAGGTATATTTATCAAGCTTGATTTATTATGGTCTATAATAGATAAGGACCAAAGGATTAATGATCAGATGACCCTATATATGATATATGATTATAGAGATATATTAGTTCTTGCCCTTTAGAGATATCATCCAAGCGATCAATATATGTATGGAAAATATTTGTTAGCAAGTGATGATTTTTTTTTTTAATCAGAGGGAATTTGCACAATGAGAATTTCACTTTATCGTTTCGAAATAAGTATGTTTCCTCATTTCTCCTCTTCAGTCTGGATTATAATATATGACGACTTAGGCACATATATTATATGTTAAGATGTAACATTGACTGATAAGTTCTAAAAAGTACAAAAATCAAAACCAATTGTTTTTGTGATCAAATTAAATATAATATTTTGTTTAGTCACTACTATCTATCAAGATCTTGGACTATAATTAAATAGAGGTTGCCATGTTATTATCCATTTTCTTTGACTATCTCCTTCATATATATTTCCCATTGTTCAGTCCATTTATTCGAATTCTCCATCACATCATGATACATAATTAACCGGTCACTGCTTTATTGCATTTCTTCGTCGCATGACGTTTTTTAAATGCCGCTATCCAATTACCAAGCTCTGCCATAATCAGCAAGCACTCATCTATTAGAAGTGTCGTTTTACCTGAATACTTAAAAAAATGTGGATTCAATATCATGTTCGCTTACATCCTATGGGTTATAACCACTAATTAAAACAAAACAGTCACATTGAATTATATCATCAATTTTGTACACGTATTACATGTCATTTTTGTCGTTGATGTCTGGGTATATAAACCATATATGTTGCTAATTAATCTAGCATGACTACATTGATCAGGTCACATATATATAATAACTCGACACGTCATCTTGTGAGCATTTTCAAGTAAATTTTGATTTTCTTTCCATGGTGATTGTTAATTTATTTTTGCGGGAGGCTGTTTTGATTTACCGTAGAAACTTTGAGAAAAAATATATTACATCAAGATATTAGTAACTCCATATACAATATTTTCTAGAGCAACCTATGCAATTATTATTTTTGTTCTGTTGGACGGGATAAACCAAAATTTTCACGGACATGTATCGAACAGTTTAGCTTTTCGTATACAATATTTAATTAGCATTGCAATCCATGTAAAACACGATCACCAAGTTGTATGACTATAAATCTCCTCCTAGCTGAACTCTTTTTTGCGTCTGGCCGGAAGACGTGGTAGCGTACGTATTTTTTTCTCAACGCACCAGCTATTCCTACGAGATGTTGTATGTTTTTTTCACGGAAGCTAGCAAACGGACTCAGTTAAGATGCTAGGAAACGGACTCAGCTATTGATACGTGATATAGTCCATGTGTAAAAACAAAAACTTTTCACACGTATCAAAACGTGTACGTGCCAAACGGGACTACATGGTTACGCAATAAATAATCTTTCATTAAATCATAACCACTTATTTTAGATCTAACTGTAAAAAATAATTTGAATGATGTGGCTTAACCTGGTGTCTCGAAAAACTCACTCATTTTGCTTTTAGTATATAATAGATAGATAGATTTAAATACGGATTGCGAACGTACATTTTACTCCGTATATAGTCCATATAAGGAGGAGACCACCATCACCACGCCCGGGGCAGGAGCCCCCGGCTTCCTCGTGTTGCTTGCCAAGCCCAGAGGATGAGATCTGTTGCCGGCGCCGGGGTAGAAGCAGTCGGAGGGCTCGGCCCGCCCAAGCCCATCTGGGCCCAGATCGGGCGCCGCCGCCACCACTGTCCTCCCGCCGCGCCGCCGTCTTCACGCCATCCCTGGCCGCCGCTGGCCCGCGCCGCTGCCAGAGAATCGACCGGATTGGACCGCCGCCGCCCCGACCCGACCTCCGGCCGAGGATGGAACGCCGCCGCCGCCGCGCCACACGGGTTTGCCCTGCGACGCCTATGGCGGCGGCTGCGGGGGGGGGAGGGGGGGAGGGGGGATCGAGATGGGGGAGGACGGAGGCGGACGGTCGGGGGCTCCCCGGTGCGGCGCGGCGGCGCGGCACGAGGGAGAGGTTGGGGGCGAGGAGAGGAGAGGGGTAAACGAGGGGTCAAAAAAAATGACGTAGTTGAAAAAGCAATACATGCATGGTATGGAGACGTAGTTGAAATTTTTTTAGATAAAGGGATTTTATTACTTAAAAGGTTTAAGCATTACACCCGGCCTCTGCATAACTAGGATGCACACAGCCACTGTTCACGAGTACCCAATACAGAAAATAAAAAAGGCGAATTACATATCATGATGAGAAATTGTAAAGTCGCCTATGATGGTGGTAGGTCTATCCGGAGACTATGTGACAATCCATGCTGGGAGAATAACTCCCTCGCCGCGGCCTCCAAACGCAACGCCACCTCCAAAAACAAGTCTCTGTGCTCCACACGTTGCAGGGCCGACCATGCTCGTAACGTTGCTGTGCACCGATAAATAACCTGCATAACAGAACCATTTTTATCGTTAAAAACCTTGTCATTTCTACATAGACAGAGCGACCAAATAACGGCAATCGCTCCCACCCTGCTAAAGAGTTTAAACCTAGGATCCACACCGTTTAGCCAATTGCCAAAAATATTTGCAACGCTACACGGGGATGTAAGGTAGAACCTATCTGGATGGCTGACCATATAGATCTAGCAAACTCGCACAGAAAGAATAGATGTGTAATAGTCTCGTCATGCTAACAGAAGACGCACTTTTTACTTTCGTGCCAATTGCGTTTGGCAAGTTTATCTTTTGTAAGAATTACACCTCGACGAAGATACCACACAAACACCTTTGTTTTGAGCGGGATCTTCATCTTCCAAATTTTGTTGTTATTTGTAGTATCGAACGTAGTTGAAAAAATATTCGCATGCATCTTTCATAACTCGTTCAGGACACCACACGCGCTGGTTAAGACGATTTTTCTTTGAGTGGTTAAGACGAATGTTTCTCGGTCAGTAAAGTAACTACTCCCCTTGTCGTTAATTTGCTGGTTGCCCTGCACGGTTCGATCGTCAATGCTGTGTTCTCCTCCCATCCGGCCATCCCCAAGAGTGCAAAGCTGCTGGGAAGAGGATAGGCGTTGGGCCAGTTTTCTCGAGCGGTGCTGCTACTTCCCGAAATGGGGTGGTTCAGAGTTCAGACGGAGCTAGTGGGCAAGCAGGGCACTTTGCCTCCCAACGTTTTGCCCCGAATAGGTAAAGGGATGGGCATCCAATGGCCGAGGTAGCCACGTGAAGGAGGAGCAACTGCAAAGCTTTTACTCGTCTCTTTGAAACTTGATCGGTGGATTGTAATTTTGGAAATGCATGGGAGGAGAACACGGGATGAAATTTAGTCTCAGGCTTCATACATTTTCACATCACAGAGTGCAGCAACACGTGCAAACGAATGAAAATGCTTGTAGAAAGTTAAGTAAGTAGCCGCAAGAACACAACATGAATCTACCCTTGGAACATCAAGAAAGAAAGACATCTCTCGACATCAAAGGCGTGATTCGCCGGCTGAAAAAAAAGATATCTCTTGACATCAAATTAAACTCAAGCTCTATGCATCTCTTAAGAGCATATCTTTACCAAAAAAATCAATTATTTATCTGTGTAGCGAATAATACTAGCTGACTGTTTTTCACAAGAACAGCTGACATCGCATTAATCTGCTTGGCTGTGTCTTCATGACACGACGCGCATGCCCATCAAAGTATTTCCTTTCTTGGCTCTTGTGTGTTTCAAGGCCCTGCGCCTTTGCTCACCTTGATCTGTTATACATGCAACCATCACAAACATATATACAGAGAGTGTGGGGACTAGTAGAACAAATCTAGCTATGACTAATTAATTCACTTGTTTCCATTTCACCTAAGCCATGACATATAATGCACACTGTGTAATTGTGCGAATGGCATCCAATGTGGGTGGAGAAAACAACAGTTCGTTCGGTTGTGAGAGGAAAAACTCGAACGCCACACTGCCGCACGCAGAATCATTGATAAATCTTAAACCCAGTAACATGTTTATAAACCCTAGTTTTTTTTAGAAAAGCGAATTTTATTAATCCCAGCCTCTGCATCGAGTGATGCACACAGCCGAATATTACAAAGTTTTAGTGTAAAGTACTCAAGTTTACATCTCACGAATCACAAAAGATTGAGACATGCCTCAACCGACAATAATAAAGTGAAGCACAACTATAAAAGTCGACTAATATGTTGCCACGTATGTCGGGAGAAAAAATCATGTGCCACCATTAGAAGTCTCGTGCACCCAGCCACCATAAGGTCCCGCTGGTCCGAAGGAAGTAGGAAAGCCCATAACTGGATCCAGTGCACCGCCATATGGATAATCTGTAATACATGGAAATTATATTTTCTGTTAAAAACAAGATTATTCCTACAATTCCAAATAGACCAACAAATAACATAAACGCCTATATGAATCATATCTTTGGTCTTTTTATCCATCCCGTTCAACCAATTCCCAAACATGTTTGTGACATTGGTAGGAGGAGGGATACTATATGTACAAAAAACAACATGCCACACCAGTTTTGCAAAAAGGCAAGAGATGAAAAGATGTTCAATACTCTCATCATTCCCACAAAAAGAACAATGAGAGCTTCCATGCCAGTTTTTCATTGCAAGATTATCTTTAGTGAGAAAACTCTTCTATTAAGGAACCACATACATATTTTAATTTTGAGCGGTATTTTTAACTTCCAAAGATCTTTTTTGTAAAAATCTAGTATGGCCATTTATCAACCCTACCTAGTACAGCACTTGTTTCTTCACGGACACAGAGACTGTCTCTGAGAGACATTCGGCATGTGAAGCTAGCCTTTTTATTTCTCGGTCAATGCAAAGCCAAGCAGGGGACTCAAACTTACTGCAGCACTACAGACAGTGGCATGCAATGATACACTACTCAACATGCATATGCAGACTTGACTAATTAAACACAATCGCATACCAACAGTTCACAAAGACGTACTCATGCAAAATGCAGACATAATAATGTGTACAACTCTCATCAGAACAGAGTCTCGGGCTTCTTTTGTTTGCTTTGGTCTCATGAATGGTTTCTACTTCGGTATCAAAGGCGTGATTTGCCGGCTGAAAAAAAAAAGATACCTCTTGACATCAAACTCAAGCTCCACGCATTTCTTAAGCGCATCTCTTTACCAAAAATCAAGTATTTCCTTTCCTGGCTCTTGGGTGTTTCAAGACCCTCCCCCTTTGCTCACCTTGATCTGATATATATATGCATTACAAACATATTTACAGAGTGGGGGTGCTGCTGCTACTTGCCGAACTGGGGTGGTTCAGACGGAGCTAGTGGACGCGCTGAGCGCTGTGCCTCTCAACATTTTGTATCAAATCGGCAAAGGCATGGGCATCCAATGGCCGGTGGAGGGAGCCACGTGAAGGAGGAGGACCTGCAAAGCTTTTACTGGTCTCTTTTTTTTTTTTTTGAAGGAATCCACACTGCGATTTCAACAGAGATTACAAAAAGAAGAAAAGGAAATCGCAGCCTAACAAGCTGAAAAGCTCAGCGCAACAGCAGCTTCAGAAGAACACCGCTGAACCACCGCAAGACCAGGAGAAGAACGCCATCGCCGAGCATCGCCGGAGATGGAATCACCAGGCCGCCGCCAAACCCGGGAAAGGAGCACCCCACACATGTTGGAAGCCGCAGGAGCCGTCCGCCGCAGGCGACGGAACCGAAGAACACTGAAAGAGCACGACCATGGCACCACCATCCCGCATCCACCTCTCTTCCACCCAACCCTGCACAGAGCTCGAAAACAGCTTGCCGGAGTCGCCGCCGAGAGGACGCCCTGAGCACTTCTTCTTCCCTCGCCTCCACGGCCGGCCGAAGACAGAAAGCACAGAGCGACAAAGAAGCAGAGCACGACGCCAGAGCCACTCCAGCCCACGCCACCATGGCCGATCAGAGAAGCTCGCACACCGCGCCAAAGGCCTTCGACGAACACCGAGATTCCAGAAGAGATTTTCCTGTACAGACGGAGGAGACGACCGGCGCAAAGCACCAGCACCCCACCGCACCTCCCCCAGCACCCCCAAGCCGTGGCCAGGAAAACCACGCCCAGACGAAGAAGGGGACGAGGCACAAAACCTCCGGAAGCCGGCCGCCACCTTCGCCGCGACGACCGCCCATAGAGCACCAACCCTCAACGGATCCGCCGATCCGGGAGGGAACCACGCCGGAAACTCGCCAGCGCCGCTCCGCAGAGCACCGCCGAGGAGGGGAACGAGCTTCCGCACTCTTATTCCACACCGCCACCGCCTCCACCTCCCAAGCCGCGCCGGAGAGAAACCTAACCCTACACCTAGTATCTACACGCCTCGGGCACAGATCGGAGGTTCCTCCACTCCCCCACCGCCGCACGGGCGGCCGGAGAGGGAAGGAACCGCCGATCCGGCCGTCGGCGGAGCACTGAAACCGGGAGCTCCCCCTTTTCGCCTTCCGCCTCGCTCCTCACTGTTCACGAGAGGGATAAGGTTGGGGGCGTGGTTGTAACTTGATCGGAGGAGAACACGGGCTGAAAATTAAATACAGGCTTCATACATTTTCACATCACAGAGTGCAAAACGGGCAAACGAAAATGCTCGGACAAAGTCAACGCAAGAACACAAGATGAGTCTATCCTTGGAACATTAAGAGAGAAAGATATTTATGGATGTCAAAGGCGTGATTTGCAGGCTGTGAAACAAAAAGATATCTCTTGACATCAAATGAAACTCAAGCTCCACGCATTTCTTAAAAGCATCTATTTACGAAAAATCAATTATTTCCTTTCTTTGATCTTGGATGTTTCAAGGCCCTTGCCGCTTTCCTCACCTTGATTTGATGTACATGCATTGCAAACATATATACAGAGTGGGGACTAGTAGTAGAACAAATCTAGGCATGACTGATTAAGATGATCACTGCAAACTTGCTCCCATTTCACCTCAGCCGCTAAATATAATGCACACGGGCTGTGTAATTGTGTGAATGACATCCAATGGGAGTGGACAAAACAACAATCTCGTTCGGTCGTGAGAGGAAAAACAAAATCTTAAACCTAGCAAGTACTCAACATGTATATCAACCAGGGTACTCAACATATATGTGAGCCTTTTTATTTCTCGGTGGTGAATGCAAATCCAGGGGACTCAAACTCACAGCAGCACTACAGTGTCATGAACCATAGACTACTGAACATGCATACTTGACTAAACACAACGCATACCAACAGTTCACACAAACACCTACTCATGCAAAATGCAGACATAACAATGTAGTACTGTAAAACCCTCATCATCAGAAGAGAGTCTCGGGCTTCTTGGTCGTCGTCTCCTTAATCTTGGCTGCATCAGTGCAGCCTGAGCCAGCCAGGACCCGCGCCGCCGCACGACAGATGGCCGTCTCGTCGTCCTCTCCGTCCAGCTTCTGCCGCACACGGCGCGGCAGGAGCACGGCGTCCACGACGTGCACCACCAGGCCGGGGCCCCCCAGCTCCGGCGAGACCGTCCTGGTGATCCTGGCGCGGCCTTCCAGCCAGATCGTGTGGCCGTCCTGGCCGAGGCCGACGATGACGGTCTGGCTCCGGTTGGTGGCCGCGTCGGCGGCGGCCAGCGTGGGCACGCCCACAAACTCGAACGCCACGAGCTGGGCCCGGGCGTAGCGCGCCGCGGTGCCGTGGTGGAGCAGCACGTCCAGCCGGTCGTGCTCGGCGAGGGCTCGGAGCGTCGGGTCGAACGCGGCGACCGCCTTGTCGTCGGGGCAGAACACCGTCAGCCCTCCGCCGAGGCGCTGCCGGAAGACCTCGCGCGCGTTGGGCGTCTCGGCGAGGAGGCCCGCGAAGCTCCCGCAGCCGCTGGTGGACATGATGTCCATGAGACCCTGCGGCGGCGAGTCCGCCGCGCGCTCGTGGCACAAGTGGTCGGGGATGATGCCTCGCAGCTCCAGGCTTGCCCCGTCGTGGCCGCCTACGGACGCGAGAAGCACGAGAACAAAGAGAACAAGTGCGGCCATTGGTGCGACGAACTAGTTGAAGCGTGAGAGAGAGGAGTGGCTACTGGTGCTGTGGCCCGTGAGAGAAGATGGAGTCTAAAGAGGTAAACCGGGAAACCTCAAGGAGCCTCCTCCTGCGTTTGGATTTGTGGCCGTCGGATCGATCCCACACAGCGAATCTCGGCCGTTCGTTATTTACTCCACGCCGTATAAAATGTCCACCACGCGGTGGAAACCCTAGGCCGCGTGTGAGCACTCGCATTCCCGCCCTCAGCCGCCGCCTTGCTTCCTCGCCCGCGCTTTTCTCACATCCTCCATCTCCGCCTCCTCCATCTCCGGCGTTCTTCGTCGCGTGCGCCGGCCGGCCCGAGTTGTGCCTCTCCCAGTGGAGCTGCGCTCGAAAAGGAGATGCACGTGGAGTTTCTAAGCCACCGACGAACAGTCGAGCTGATTCGCCCCTGATTCGCCCCTGCCAGCCCTGCCCTTCTCCACCCACCGTGCTCCCTGACGACGAGCTCCAGCTGCACCACTGGAGAGGCTTACAGTGTGAGCTTTTCCTTCACCGATTATAATTTTTTGACGCAGTTTTACCAAGATTTTGAGGCTATTTTCTGTTTCTTTATCTCCTTCTGCATTCAGTTGTTGTTTGCCTGATTCGCGCCTGCCAATGAGAGAGAGGGGGTGAAGAAAAAGGGAGGCGTAGATGGAGATGGAAAGGAGAAAACTGTGCCAACATGAGATGCAAAGCTTCCAGGTAGTCTACTAGATCCAACTGTGTATCTCAGATAGAGAGCTCCTCCATGACCGAGCTTTGTTTAAGCATGTCATTCTTTTGGTATTACTTGCTCTTGAGTGACGAGATATCTCTCCATCTTTATTTTTTCCCAGGCCTTCTTCCGATTGCTTTTTAGATTTGGATTCTGCAGCTAGACGTACGGACGTACCATGGATGAGGTATGAAAATAATTTCTTACTTTTGTTCAGACACACTCAGGATCCATCTTACTACTGATTTCCATTCTACAGCTAGGCCTTCTTCAGGCATGTTGAGCCAAGAAGTACATATTTTTGTTACTTCTAATGTTCTTTTCTCATGTTAATGCATGCCTAACATCACTAAATTCTGCTACGCTTCCACTGATAACGAGGGTAAGTAAATCAGGGCTTTCTTTTAATTTTCTAATTATTTTTAGAAATACCATACATACATTATTTGTAAGCATTGAGGTTTGAGTTTTTAATTGTTTAAAACTTCCTGCGTGCCTCCTGATCCCCACCACTGCTTCTTTCCCAACGCCCAACAGGAGGTTCTTGCACTGCCTCTTGGACCGCTACTGCCTCCTCCTCCGCGCTGATCGGAGGAGCACCAGGTGACGCAAAACTGCTCTAGATGTCAGCGCGAGCCTACAACAAACTGCACCAGAAGGTATATTTTGTTTCACAATTTAATTTAGCTTCACCACAAGTTGAAACTGGAGTTTAATAGGACTGTAAGGTAAAATTGAAAGTATAACAGCACTCTTTACTACCACATGTGGCCAATTCGTAAATCATCAATATTACACAGAATTTTATTTGTTTTGGATCCTTCCATTTGACCATTGTATGCATGCTTAAAATGCTATTGGCTTTGGGTATGGAGAGATTGCAGATTGATACATGAGATATCATGATTGGCCTCAAGAATTTGCTCCCTCAAAGGGGCAATTTCAGTGGGTTGCGTAACCATCTCTTCTTGATTATGAACATGATTCACTATGCTTGGGACTAACTCCCGCATTCTTATTACGTGAATTATATAATGTCTGGTGTGAATATTGCAATTCAGTCTTTATTTAATACTGGACGGAGTATATTTGGAGACCCAAGAAACATTGAGCAGATGCCATTGCAATTGCTATCTTGATTTTTTTTACCAATCATGTGAGGAATCACCAGCAAGGGGGAGAGGGTTGCTTTCATAGTTTTTTGTTGCGGGAATGCTTTCTTAGTTTCTCAACTCTCATAATTTGTTGTGAAGAATAAACTGAATGGTTTATCAGAGGCTGCTAAAATTTGTGTGCTCTTTATTTAGTTTTAACGAGTTCAATTGCATCCTTTGAATCATTATGCTCCATGGTATTGTTCTTACTACTAATAAAACTTCATTTATCAAGGTGTACCAAATTGGACTAGCTCTATTTTTGTGTGGAGAGACACCGGAGGCAGAAGGTAAGGTATATGCTCTACCTATGATAACCACCCTTTTTCAGTTTTTCTGATGTTATTTCACGAGGATCATTACCTCCTTTTTCGTAAACCACCACGTTCCCATTTATCTTTTATACTCCTACACGTGCTAAACTCCCAGGTTACTATTAGTTGGTATATTAGCATCAGTTTGGACAATAAAGAAAGTTACCGTTATGTTTCCATTTATAACCATCAGCCTATAGTTGTGTGTTTGCTAATGATTAATAAAGTTGTGAAGGATTCTGATCTCATGGTGTGGTGTTTGCAGCACTATCACCGGCGGCCTTGACCTTGAAATGGGCACCTTCAGTGCTCCAGGTTTAGTTCCAAAAAGGTAATTTTCCTTTTATTTTGCCTCACTTGCAATCTTTCAACATTGTTGGGTACCGAGGTGTATTTTCAGTGAACATGATCTTTTTATCTCGGTATTTCTTATAATGTGTCAAGATGGATCATTTGTTGTATTGGCATCAAGAATGTGCAATATGTGTCTGCACGAGCTCCCAGATTTGTAAATTGATAATTTTGCTTTTAATTTTTGGTATATATAATAGTATGCTTTCTACTCCTTCAGCTATAATTTTTTGCAAATGCATTCGATAGCTAATAAAAGAGTCACTGCTTATTTTTTGTAAAACACAACCTAATGATTCAGGGATTTGGCTGCTCATTATTGAAATTTGTACCTTTAATTGCGCAATTGCATCTAGGGTATGGTATAAATTGCATTCCATTAACTTCGGTTTTTGCAAATGGATTTCAGGTTTACTTATTTGACTTTCTTGCTGTCAGTTTGAATAAATCAATGTGTTCCGTGATGAAGTATTAGTTTGAAGTTGCACGAGGTAGGGGATTTGCTGGACCTTGCCTTCTCAGCACAGCTCTGGCTCCACCCGAGACCTTGCCACACTTGTGGAGGTATTACACATGTCTTTTTTGACCCGTGGGGGCTTGATTCCTTTGGCCTTTTTGCCTTATTTCGCCCGTGGGGATCTGATTCGTTGGCTTTGTCTTCTTTTCCTCTCTATCCTTTGGTCGTTTGGCCCTTTTTAGGTTGCGGTTTTTTTTCTCTCATTTTGTCTGTTCCTTAGCCTTTGCTTCTATCTCGGATTTAGTCTTCTTGCTTTCCAAGTTCTTTTGGTGTTTCTTCCGGATTGCTTTATTAGCTTCGGCTTTCTTAGCTGCTTCCTTTTTGTTTCTTCCGGATTGCTTTATTTTTGTTCGATTGTTCGTTCTTTTTTGTCTCTTTTTCTTTTGCCCGTTCTTGATTTTACCCCACCAAGCATGAGCCACTCAGCCGTTGCTCCAACTGCCTGAACAACCACGATGCAAGGGGAGTTTTCAGTGGTTCAGAATCTGAAAGATAAATACACTGATAAATTTTGATCTGCAATTTCATGTGGTAGATTTAGTTGTGTGTGAATATTACACCCAGTTGTAAGTGTGAGCTGTATATGCTTTATATTGCAGAGATTAGTTTGTTGTTTATTAAGGTAATCTAGGTGGCTTGAAGGAGTGTGAGCTGCACGTTGTTTATATATTACATAAATTAGGTTGGTCCTGATTAAGATGCTTTAGGTGTGGAAATTGTGCTCATATTATTTGTTTGTTTCTTAGTGAACTGGTAGACAGTTATTTTAACACCAATAATTATGAGGAATAAGCTTTGGTTACACAAGTAAATTGGCTTTTGGGTTATGATAATATAGACTACTCTTTTAAAGTCTGTAGTGGCCTGCTGGTCTATCTGTTCAGATAGTTGCTTATTTTGCAGCTTTAATTTAGTGGCCCATGGTGGAAATTAATACTGAATAGTGCCTGCATCCACATGGAGTTTGTTTCTTCTGGTTTTGCACATATATGATTATCTGAACATTAGTATCTTCCTGGTTCAGTTTAAGTATGGAAACAAAATAGTTTTGTTGTGATTATCCTGACAGGTTCATAGTTTTTCGTTGTCATATTAGTGTAGTTCTTTCAGTAAAACTTGAGAAAGAAGGTCCATTGTTGCGCATCAGTTTATAATGGCATATGCGTGTCACTTCTGTTGTCCATCGAGGACTAGGGCAGCATAAGATTTTCAAGCAACATTTTTTGGGCTTGGATCACCGAACAAATCTGCAATTTGCTAGCTCCATCTATGTCTGAAGCTAATTCAATCCTAGCTTCTGCTGTTCTGAAGTGGCTCAATAGGTTCAGCTAGAGAAAGTAACGTTCTGAACCTAATTCTGCAATTTGTTGACGTATGTTCTGAGTGGTCAGTTTATTATACTGTCTAGAACTGAATTTTCGTTACACCAAGTGATCTTTTGTGTGACATTAGGCCTTTTAACATTTGAATTAAGGTATGGCCTGAACATGAAAAATGCACATGTAACCATGATTGTGTATATTTTTGCAGGTATATATTGAGTTGGCCGAGAGCACTGACATTGTAAAGGCCGATCTTGCCTGCAACATCATGATTACAGTTTGCTCTTGAGTTTTAAACTACTGTTTTTTCTTAAAAGATGAAGGATATCTATGTAAGTAGAGTGAATTTTTTACTGTCTCGCTAAGCTACATAGTGCTCACCTCTTTGTTGTTGATGTGTGATGCTTAGAATACAACTTAATAGACGTGTTAGTTGCATATCATGCTTGGCCACTATTTTCTTAGTTTTTCTGTAAGCTTTGTTTGTGACCTGATCTTAAGTAAAATTAAAAAGCAATCAGCCAACCGTTCGATCACATATATCAGCCAACCATTTGATCTCATATTCTATATATGTACACTAGGAAAAGCTGAGAACAACTAAAGTAACATGTAGCCACTCCTGAACCTCCCGCCTCTGCGCTATTGCCTCCTCTGTTCCACTATTTCATGCCTAGGGACATGAAAATGATCAATCAAACTAGGATTGTTCCTTTCATGAATATTTGTATCCCTACTCTATCCAAAGTTTTGTCAAAATAATAATCAGAATTTCAGAACAGTCAGTTGTCCGTGTTATTTCCAAAGAGGATGAAATCAAAATGCTAAAATAAATTTTAGTTGTCGGGGAATCCATATTGTGGGTACATGAGTAGTAATCCTTGTGCAAGCAGGTCAACTTGGTTTGTGGTGACTCACTCGACTATTTGCTTGGCGACTTGGTGATTCTTGCATATGTGCAGTGGCAACTTTCCTATTGGGTTGGAGGGAGATAGTATATTTGTGCTAGGGTGGAAATGGTTTTTAGTTTGGTTCTGGTTCAGACATTTTAGAATTTTCCTGTGTCCCTAGACCACTGTTATGTTGAGAGTATGCTGGTATTGTTGTACATTTTAGAATAGCTATGTTTCCTATTTATTTTATGCATCCCTGTATGACATGGCCGTAGGAATAGACTCTTCCTTTACTTGCACATATGGCATGTTATTATTACCTGTTACTTTCCATCGGTTGTTCACGTCGAACCATCTGTGTGTTGTTGAGAACATATGTCCATTCATAATTTCATACACTTCGTCTTATTTTTACAGAATACGAGGTTCACTCACACAACATGAATGGCCTTGGTGTGGTAACATTTATGGATGATAACTATCCTGTATGAAGTGCATCTTCTCTTCTGATTCTGAATAAGGTACAAAGTGTTGTCCTTGAAATCCTTCATGCATACTTGCTGTTTAGCCTAGGATCATTTCAAATGCAACCTGTTGGCATTTCTAATTCTTCTTAACACATAATCTTTCCAAAAAAATTAGCAGAAAACATAAAGTGTCCATGTAATGCATCTATGGCACATGGAATGCTATAACCTCTTCCTAGGATGGTATATATAATTATACTCAGCAATTAAGGAAGTGGTGTGTCCATTACTTAATATGATTGCCATATACAAGTTGTTTGGTGTTTTAGAAAGTTCCAATTTTCTAAAGAATTGGTTGCATTCCTATTCTCAAAGAAAAAATTGCTATTTATATAAGTTGTGTGTGGTGTGTTCTGTGGTAAATTTTTATGGATATGAATGACCGAATCTCGATTTGTGTAGGAAAGAATAATGGTCTCTAATGATTTGGAGAGAATATGAATTACCATAGTGAGGAAAAACACAAGCTGAACTTACGTGGAACCCTTTCTAATTAAAGAATGGCATTAATTAGAAAGCATGAATAACTTCTACTGGTCAAGCTCAGAGGAAATCTTCAAATTTCTGTGGGGTAATCCTGCAAAGTTTCCTTATAACTATTTGTTTGCATTGATCCTTTTGTCTCTCTTCTAATAATCTTCAAATTTCTGGCATGTTTGCTATTTGAGCAGCTTGGAGCTATTTGAACAATTAAATCATATGAAGGCTTTACTTCATAGGATCGTATTTGAGATCAAGGTCGTTACTCCCTGACGTTGATATGTCTAACTGCCATTTGAAACTACATTAATTCTGAGTGGATTTCTTTCATAACTTCAGTTCAGTTCATAACTTAAGTCTAACTGTCCATTATGTCATCATCTTTTCTGTTTGCGGGTTAATTGCGTATTTTAATGATTTTGGCTTCAGAGTGTGCTCTAGATCCAGATCCAACCAGGTACTTCTCTTGTGCTATTCTCTCCGCTGATGATTTGATACGTCCTTCTACTCATAATGTTCCTTAGTCTTCATTAATGTGAAAACTTGATTTAGAGAGATTCATTTAACACCTGAGAAGTGAGAATTCTAACCTGATAACGGGACTGTTTCACCCTACAAGACAACCCACTATTTAGAGAGACTCCTTTTAACTCGTGAGATTCCTAGGATATATTTTCCTTTGCTGAGATGAATTAAGCCTTGGATGGAGGTGGTAGATATGTGCAGGTTGACCACCAGAATTTCTTATAGATTCATGTGTATTTGAAAAAAGCATGTACTTGAGGTAGTAAACATGTCTCTGCCGGTTACTTAATTATATACACTTAGCTTTTCTTCTCTAAATATAGTAGGAGTTGATTGTTACCTGTTACTTTCCATCGGCTTCTTTGAGAAGAACAGAACAATAAATAGGATAACAATACCATGAGCATGGTGTGCGTTATTAAACATATCATGCATGCATATAAATAGTATTATGTAGATATGATAGTGCGACATCAAGAGTCAGGACGTCGCGTGATTTATAATTCATTATCGGCTTATCTCTGTACTGGGCGCAGTACATTTCACTACATTACCAATTATCTGGAAGTTGTCTATGTCGAGCCTTGCATCATCAAATTGTTCTTCATTTTTCAGCTAAATAATGTGATCTTAATGTTCCAGGAAAGAACACAGTTTTTCAGGAGGGTATGTAGTGTAATGGAAATTGTCAAACTCCCCGGAGCCCGGAGGTATCATGTCTTGCAAATATCACCATGAATGAGAACATGGTAAGTGATCTTGAAAACCATCTCATACATCGAGCTCTTGGTCTAAGCACTGGCTGGAAGCAAATTGATAACGGTGACCGTTTCCACCTGTTTCTCTGTCTTCATTTGCATAAAGAAATCAAACGCCTCCTGTGACCGTTTCCATTAATTATGTTAACTAACAAGTGGTTGTTAGTTTTGCCATCTGATTGTTAATTCCATCCTTACTTCTCAGTCTCACATGGAGGTCATCGAGATTCCATCCGCTGTCTCACCTTAAGCAGACCCTTATATATGTAAACTTTGTGTATGTAAGAGCACTGTGCTTTGCTCTAAACCCGTAATACCACTGCTATGTATAGTAGTTATTGACCATGGTGTGATATGAATGATGTTTAGCATGCCATTTTATTATTTGAATACCAGGGAGGGTTGTAGATGTTGTAATTAAGAACCTATCTATTCTGGAGACTTATTGGTGTATTTGTAAAAGCATTGTGTTTTGCTCTAAACCTATGTTGCCAATAATCGTGTCATATTATGAATGTTTGGTATAACGTTTTGCAAACTGAAACCCAGTGTCAACGGCGGGTGGCGCGCGGGAATCTAGTATTTATGAACGGCCGGAGGGGAGTGGGAGTGAGAGCACTGTACTACGTGTCGATCACCCATCGGATTCCGTGGTCATCACCTAGCTAGGTCTCGGTGCTCTCCACTCGCAATTGCAACATATGTACACACGGCAAGCTATCCTTTAATTTGTAGCCATGTGATGTGCCATTGCACAATTGCACCTTTGATCTGTGTGTTTTTCTTTTTATAAATTTTGGCTCACCATCGGTACAGTCAAAACCGTGAATGAAATGTGGCATATGCGGATATGCCTATAGAAAATTACATGACTCGTCAAATGGTTTAAATATATATATATATGCTTGCGTGATTAGCGACAGCGGAAGCTCACAACAAGATTGTGTCAAAACATTTTGAAAATAATCGCAGTTTACACTTCACAAACAAACCATCCAGGGAGTGGCTCCTTTGACGATCCGGAGAATGCCACCACGAGAAGAAGTTCTCGAGAACCACACCAATTTCACAAGTTTCTCGACGTCGCCGTCGAGATGGGACAGAAGCGGGGGAGACAATATTTCAAGAAGCGCCTCCGCCATCAGCAGAGTGCCGCCCCAACAAATCTGGACACTAAAACGTGGGCTGAGATCCACCGCGTCTCCATTGCCCCAAGGCAACAGAGGCGGGGCAGATCGGCGGCGGCGCCGACGGGAGACGGGAAACCCTAATCGCTCAGAGGCGAAGGGGTACGCTCGTGTTGGAAATGATGTCCTGTGTATGTTCGTTTGAATGGTATGAGCTTGATGCTACTTTCCACATTTAATAAATTACCCTAGCTTTTTCGAAAAAAAATGTTTTAACATAGACTCGGTTAAATTTGTGTTCAATATATGGGTATGTGTTTGAATGGGGATTTTACCGATGTTTTGTTCCAACTATATGGGTTGAAGTGTGCATACAACTGATCAAAAGTAGTGGGCACAATTTTCTTAAATTGTACGGTTCAAGGTTTTGGGGTTTTTTGGGTATGGGATTTTAGGGAATCTCTTAGGTGATGCTGTGACGAGCCATGAGTCTGATTCTCCTACTCAGTATTAATTTTGCTATAGTTGATTAAATGCGGGACTTTGAACACGAAAAAAGTTCTCAAAAATTTCGCCCGAATCCCGGTCAGCTGCGAAAACAAAATTTAAACGAAATGTGGTTGCCCGGCACGGTTCGATCGGTTTCCCTCGGTGAGCCTGTCTTAACAGGATCCTGTCGTAATAAGTCTCAAATCGCCGTTCTCGTCAAGCAGATTAAGTACTCTGTAGAACACTCACGGCTCTATCGGTTTTACTGGTGCAGCTCACCCATCAGTAGTCCATCATAATCCACACAGCTGCGGGCAAGACAGAGAGCTGGGGAGGAGGACAGGCCTTGGTTGGGCCACTTGTTCTGAAAGCTCAGAGCTGAAAGTGCAGTAGTTCCGGAAGTGGGGTGGTTCAGACGATAGCAAATGGGTGCGCTGAGCGCTTTCCCTCCCAACGTTTTGCCCCGAATCGGCAAAGGCATGGGCATTCAAGGGTAGAGGGAGCCACGTGAAGGAGGGAGGGACGACCTGCAAAGCTTTTACTCGTCTCTTTGAAACTTTATCACTTCACCGGTTCATGGAGCATTTTTAGGCAAATTTGACCCTTTTTCGAAATCATTTTACAAAATGGACCCAAATTCAAAATATTTCACGATCTAACCCTTCTGTACGACGCCCGCCCTCGGGGCGCCGTGCTCTTCTGTACGACGCCCTGGTCCAAGGCGCCGTTGACCGCGCCACGACGGCGTTGTGGGACCCACATTATGTAAGTTCGGCGCCCTGGCCTGGGGCGCCGTACTACATACCTCGGCGCCTTTCCCCGGGCGTCGTGATCTTTTTTTCTTTTTTGCTCGTTTGGTAACAGTGCAGAGAGAACAAAAGAGGCCCAGGTATATGCTCTGTACATGTGTTGGTCTCTACCCCAGTGGTCTTTAGTCAGCGACCTGAACGAGAGGTAATGTGTTCGATTCCGTTTTTGCGCACCAATTATTTTCACGAAATTTTTGTTGTTCACTCAACTAATGTATACAGTATACAGTATGTTATATAGCACCAATTCAGTAGTAGATCCCAAGCTCAAATTGATGGTGAAAACACTCGCTGCAGAAAACGGAAGAGAAAGAAAAAGCTTTGTTGAGTTGAGTTGAGTCTCCACCTTCGTCCTCTGCAGATCACAAATGCACAGGAGTTGTGGAACCTCTCTGCCTCTCTGTTGGTTGTATCTAGTGAAATTTTTACGAGAGGGAAAGTGAGGTAAAAGAAGATGCGCCGAGGCAGCTGCAAGACTAGACGCTGGTCAAGCATAGAGGAGAAAAACGTTGCACAACTGGTGTCCGTCACGTAAGGAGGGCCTTGTAGTAATTTCAGAAGATTATATTCGCTTGAAAAAGTTCTATATATTTTTTTTAATCTGCAGAAGTACGTACTAACTATTCCAGTGATCTATTCTGCATGTATTTCCAAACAGAATTTCCTTTCAATCAAGGGCAACTTATGACATGCGTCTAACTCTATGGAGAAATTCATGTGTTTTTTCCTACGTGCAAACAAAGAATATATAATGCGCATTCACGAGTTTCTAATCCTTGCACGATTCACATTTGGTTTGTATGTGACTTCTTATTCCATATTTTCTACTCCCTCTGTTTCACAATTCTTGTCGTGATTTTAGTTCAAACTAAAATCACAATAAGAAGTATGGAATGGAGGTAGTGCATCCTACAAGAGCAAACATGTCCTTAGTTTTTTTCTTTCTAGAAAATGCCATAATGGCTAGTTTTATTAGTCTAGGATAATAGTTACATCGTCTGGGAGAGTTTCAAGCAAGAAGCTAGGGGGTTCATCGATCCAATTATAAGATAATCTCAATGCAATACAATTTCTCATGAGCAGCTAGGTTAGTGCCTCACCTGAAATGATTAAACTCAACCTTCCTAATAGACTGCATTTTTCATGATGTCAGAATAGAAAGCAATTGCCTCGTTTCGGTTTCACATATGTTTCTCACCTGAACATAATTGAATAGTTTTAATAGAGTCCGAAACAACTACAATTGCATCACATCCCAATGAGCTTGCAAAGCTAGGCCAATAAGCATAGCCCTTCTGCCATAGCCGTCAAAGGCACAAGCGGTATGAATGTTGATGATGCTGCCCCAAACCCTCCATACGCATGATAGCTCTAGAGGCACCAGAATGATCCGAATTTGTACTATTTCTCGCCTTTTCAGCGTTTTTTCTAATACACAACAACAGTACAACACACAAAAGAAAAACACTTTGGAATGTGACAGTGTCCCCAATTGGGGCATATTTGGTTTGAACATGAAAAACCTGTGAGAGCTAAGAACTGCTAGAACAAAATAGTTAGCTGCTAGAACAAAAGTTGATGTTACTCTGGTTCAGGTACTTTGTTGCAGTCCACTCAAATCAGATAGAAATCAGATACAAGAAGCCAGAACAACCCATCTAGACATCTAGTCTACCTTAACAAGCATCCAGAACGCAGACTGATCATTCATAGCATGCAGAATATTAAGCAAGGAACTGAAGCCAGAACGAGCTATGCAGCATAACAAGCCAGAGTAGCTGCTTTGGAACTTTCAGAAAGACCAAACGCATGAAGAGTTCATTGCATCCTCCCTCCTCGATGTTCTAGCTAGCTCGGTGGAGTTGTGGGCTTGGCGGCGGCAGGTTGGAGCTGATCGATGCGGACGCTGAGCGGGAGCATGTCGCCGGACAACAGATCCTGGGGCACCGCCAAGAACATCCCCGCCCGGCCGGGCGCCGGGGCGCCGCCGGTAAGCGTGCTGCTGCTCACCGTGGAAGCCATCAGGACCCGCTTGTCCTTGTCCTCACCCGGGCGCTCCACGGAGAGCTTGCACCAGAACTTGGGTCCCGCGGCACCGTCGGCCCTGACGTGCACCAGCCACACCGCGGTGGCCGCCGCACCGAGCGCGCCCAGGCAGACCAGGAACACGCTCCGGTCCTCCTGCCCGACCAGGACGTGCCAGGCCTGGGACAGCGCCAGGCGGAGGTTCCACGTGCGGCCATAGCGGACCGCGATGACGGAGCGGGCGTGGCCGGCGGCGAGGTGGTCGAGGAGCGCGGGCGGGGCGCCGACGAAGGGGCAGCCGGGCTCCGGGCAGGAGCAGGGCGCGCTGGTGCGCCGCCGCGCCGTGGAAGACGACGTAGCGCTCGCAGCCGAACTCACTGTAGGCGCAGGGCACCTTGGCGGCCTCGACAACGGCGTCCAGCGCGCCGCAGTGGGTGTCGGCGCGGCTGCAGATGCCGCCGTGGCCGCCTCGGCAGTAGCTGCACAGGACGTGCCCAGCGGCCTCGCACTGCGCGAGCAGAAAGAATCTCAGCTTTGATGGCAAATCTTTGCACGTAATGGTGTGGTGAGCGAGAGAGACGAGAGGTCACCTTGAAAATTGGGGCTTGAGGGGGAGGATGCAGGCCTGGCAGAGGAGCACCGCCACGTCCATCATCACGTCGATCTGCTGCGGCTCCGTCGTGTCTTCCACCGCCACCACGGCATCGCTCCCTCCTTCCTGCATCGCGTCTCCTTTCTCTTGCTCCACCTCTGCCCGTCTCGCCTTCTTTCTGCGGTGCCTCTGCTTCCCCAACCCCATTGCAGAGCTACTCCTGTTCGCTTGGGCAGATATCTCCTTGACTGAGTCCGAGGCCTCCTTTGTGATTGAACAGGCCATTGTCATTTAAGGTTCTGTATACTGGTTCAGGAAAAAGATTCAGTCTTTTGCAGCCGTACGGAGTGAGCATAGGATACCCCAAAATCAGTTCAAAAAAAAAAATCGTAGATACCCAAAAGGAAAAAAAAACAGAAAAAAACCTATATCTGTTTTTATTTTTAACGAGCATTATATATTATCGCCATACTGATTTAAATGGGAATGATTATTTCTCTACTTCAAAATAGCTATTTCTTGTCAACATGTTTAGCCCTCCCATGAAAATTGCTATGGTATGTTCAAATCAGAGTCGTCTGATCTCACTTAAATGTGACATCTGGAACACCTTTTATGCGTGTGTGGAGGTTATGCCGAACGGGTATACCTGCCACGGTGGATAAAACCAGGCCCACCAAGGAGGCCCATCAGATAAAGCCGGAGGGCTTAATGGAGAAGGCCTCATGGGCTTAGGCGCAAGGATAAGCCTGGGCTGGCTTAGTGAAGTCCAAGACGAAGGCCTAGACTACGTTCGCCTTAGGGAGCAAGTTAGGGTTTGTTACCGTGTTAGTC
The DNA here is from genome assembly GCA_947311845.1 of Poa pratensis. NCBI lineage: Eukaryota > Viridiplantae > Streptophyta > Magnoliopsida > Poales > Poaceae > Poa > Poa pratensis. The sequence continues at coordinate 37,306,061 of CAMZMU010000088.1, forward strand.
TAGGACTCATGATCTACGTCGGTTAAGGCTTTCCTTGTAGGGGAAGGCTTGGCGCCTTTATAAGCCAGCCTTCCAGCAGCCTTAGGGCACGCATACAACCTCATTGTAACCTGTACACATATTCGCCTTGAGTGAATTATAGCAGCACGTAGGATCTCGCCACCGTCGTGAGATCTGAAGCTGGGTAAGATCGTGTGTGCAATCCCGTCACTGGAACCCTCTACGTTCTTCCCCACCTCCTCTACGGTACGTATGAATCCATATAGTAGTTCCGCGTTACCAATACCTCGACAGTTGGCGCCCACCGTGGGGCCCAAGGCGTCGGGAGTTTTGTTTCAGGCGGGAGCATTGGGCGAGATCGGCAAGTCTATGGCAGTTGGTCGCGCCCGCATCATCAACAACTTCGGGTGCATCGAAGACGACGGATCCTACGTCCCAGCAAACGACGCACTCGTATCAAGCTTCGTCGTCCCCTTCGGCACCATCAACATCTTCATGGGTTTTACGGCTGAGGCGTATGGATTCCCCAGGGGATCCGCCGCCTTTTGGCCCACCCACCACCCCATCGATTATGCAATCGAGCAACAAACAGATCGGATCAGGCCTTTGTCTATCGCGATCTGAGTGACTCTGATACCCAAAGCGATTCTGACTCCAGCTCTTATGAGCTTATGGAGCCCGCCTCTCGCTTTGTCGGTGTCATTGACACATCTGGCCCTAAGCCGGCCGAATCTGACCCTGAGTCGATATTACCTGCCTTACAGACAGGAGCAGACTCAGAAGCCGGATCTGATGGCACCGCTCCAATGGCGGAAGATTCAGATCTCGATGAACATAAGGAGGAAGACTTTGCAGCACAGGTTGCCGCACGAGGCTATGGCCCATCTGAACCAAACGAAGTCTTAATGACTTTCCCGGCACAGATACCTGTGGAGGATGGCGCTGCCGCGGCTAAGCCAGACGAAGCTGAAGTTTCCTCTAGCATCAAACACATTGGTGACAAGGCGGAAAAGCCAGAGGATATTGGACCCCAAAGGGCCTTCCCCGGCTACGCCTATTGAAGAAGACCTGGAACGGTCAAAGGAGGCACACATGCGCGCGTTGGAGCTTCTCAAAACACCTTTGGGGCCAAATCCAACCGCGGCTGAACTTGAGGAAAGACGGAAAGCGCTCCTAGCTGAGACTGAAGTCAACATCAAGTATAAGTTGTCCCTCCTTAACAAGGAAAAAGAGCTAATCCTAGTTGGAAAGGCTCTAGAAGAGGAAGAGTATCAGCGTGAGCGCGATGTTGAGAAATTCCGCAAAGTACGAAGTATACGTGACCCTCTTCTGCATCGGGATCTGCAGGGAAACTTCGAGAAGCCTTCTGCCCAAAAGCCTTTAAAGCCTTGGCAGAAATACTCTTTCAGAGTTAACCCTGATGGAGTCATATTCTTCTCCACCCCGGCCAAAAATCTAGAGGCGGCCAGGGAAATCATGGGAGACGAAACAGTCCCAATTGAAGAGCGCCACCATTATTCTAAGATGCTCATCGAAAAGGCGGTAGAGCAGCAGGCTAAGGCGGACTCAAACTCAAAGCTGGCGGACGACACGCGTCTTTGCAAGACGGCCGTTGCCGGCGGTGGAGATCCAGAGGAACCAGCTGGTTCCAGTAGCCATGGCAATAAGGGTAAGGAACCCAGGAAGGACAAAATTCCTGACAAGCACAGGGATGAGTCAAAGACTGGGTCCAACCGCCATAGTGACAAAGGCAAGGACGACCACCGGCAAAAGGATAACACGCCATAAGAAGAATGATCCGCCTCGCCGTGAAAGAGATCAAGACAAGGGGAAGGACGCACGGCGTGGGAGCGACCGGCTTAACATGCCACCTCCGCCCGCACACGGGCAAGAGACGAAGGAAACAGGGGCAACAGAGATCCGCCTCAAAGGCGATCTCGCTCCCGCTCCCCTCATCGCCAAAGCCGTCAGGAGGAGCCACGGCGTAGCCAATCCAACAAAGGGTCAGCCAGGGAAAACACTCATATCTCAGACGCCCGCATTCGTCTCGATGAGATTAAAGCGGCCAGAGAGGAGTCTTACCTGGGCCCTGTGTGCTTTGGACCGGCGATTCGCAAGGTGCAACTCCCATCCTCGCTAGGCAATGTCAAGAAAATTGTGAACAAGTACAATGGCATTGACAAACCGGACATATGGCTGCCTGATTATATCCACGCCGTTGGTATTAATGACGGTGATTACAACGCAGCTGTACGTTTTCTTCCACTCATGTTGGAGGGAACGGCCCGGTTATGGATCGACACTTTGCCAGAAAAGAGTATCCACAATTGGCAAGACATGCAGAAAACATTCATGCAACACTTCTCATGCACATACAAACGTCCAAAGGCTTACTCAGATCTACTAAAGTGCGCTCAAGTGGAGGGGGAGTCAAGCAGAGCTTTCATAGCTCGATGGACAGAGACAAAGAATGCATGTGAAGACGTTTCTGAGATCCAGGCCATACACGCTTTTATGAACAGCCTGAAGAAGGCAACATGATGAGATACATGTTAGCCAGCCAAAACATCAAACACCTCGGCGAGCTCTTAGACAGCGCGAACAATTACGCTGCAGCAGAAGACGACGCTCGAGCTGACGATGGCGATCTGCGCATGGACATAGCTGTTAACCCGGAAAAACGAAACAACAATCAAAGCCGGAAAAAGAAGGAAGCCAACGATGCGCCAGGACCATCAAAGGAGGTAGCCTTTGCCAATAAGAAGGGTGGCCAGAGCGGGGCTAGCAGATGGCAGAAGAAGGCGATGACAGTCAAGGGTCAAGACCCATTAAAATCACCTATGACGACATCAAAGATGAACCTTGTGCCCATCATAGCAAGCTTGGCAAATGCACCCATACCAACAGGCAGTGCCGCCTTAACGATGATATCAAGAAGGATCCTGACGCTGGCTTCAAGGCAAAGCAGTTCAAGCGCAAGAATCGTAAAGACAAAAAGAGCAGAAGGACAACGAGGAAAGTGCTTCGGAGCCGGAAGATCAGGAGCCAAAGCACAAGAGGAGCAACAAGTTTCCAAGGGTCGAAACAAGCCTTGTTACTTTCCTTGCCACTCCTTCGGCCAAAAAGGAAAAGGCAGCCTGGAGGGAACTCAATGCCACTATGCCAGCGGTTCCCCAGTATCTCAACTGGTCCGAGCATCCCATTACATGGGACCGCAGCGATCATCCTGATCATATTCCACAGAACCCAGGGAATTACGCGCTCGTTGTAAACCCAATTGTGCAGCAATGCAGGCTTTCTAAGGTGCTTATGGATGGAGGGAGTAGCATCAACATCCTCTATCTTGAAACCTTAAAGCGCATGCGCCTTTCTGAGACACAGCTAAAACATAGCACAGTCAAGTTTCACGGCATAGTGCCAGGCAGGCAGGCCAGTTCTATGGGAACAATCGTCTTAGACGTCACCTTTGGTGACGAAACAAACTATAGGACTGAGGAAGTTGCCTTTGAGGTGGTGGAATTCAAAAGTGCGTATCACGCAATCTTTGGCCGCCCAGCCTTTGCCAAATTCATGGCACGCCCGTGTTACATCTACAGCAAGCTCAAAATACCTGGACCAAACGGCGTCATCACGGTCAATGGCGACTTCAAGAAGGCGAAGGAATGCGAAGCAGGAAACGCCGTCTTAGCAGAAGCAGTCATCAGCAAGGAAGAGCTGGAGCAGTACAAGAAAGAAGTTAACACCAAGAAATGCCGGATGGTAAGAAGCCTCCTTGCGCCTCGGATGTCACTTTCAAGGCCAGCTCAAACTCGAAGAAGATCGTGCTGGACAACGCCGATGCAAGCAAGACGACGAACATAGGCGCGGACCTCAGTGACGCATAGGAAGGCGCGCTCGTCAAGTTCCTCCGTGAGCAACGGGATATTTTTGCATGGTCACCATCAGACATGCCAGGAGTACCCCGGGAACTTGCCGAGCACAGCCTTAATGTCGCCAAAGGTGCCAAGCCAGTAAAACAAGGTCTTCGTCGCTTCGGTCCAGAGAAGAAGAAAGCAATAGGAAAAGAGGTAGCTCGGCTTAGTGCCGCTAATTTCATTAGAGAGGTTATCCACACAGATTGGCTAGCAAATCCTGTATTAGTACCTAAGAAGGACGTGAAAGACTTGCGCATGTGCATAGATTTCACCGGCTTAAACAAAGCCTGTCCTAAAGACCCCTTCGCATTGCCGCGAATTGATCAGGTCGTAGATGCTGTATCAGGTTCTGAATTACTATGCTTTTTGGACGCTTACTCTGGCTACCACCAAATTAAGATGAAGGAGTCTGACCAAATTAAGACTTCCTTCATCACACCTTTCGGAACGTTTTGCTACATAACTATGCCTTTCGGGCTTAAAAACGCTGGCTCAACGTACCAACGGTGCATACAACGTTGCCTACACGATCAAATAGGCCGCAATGTTCACGCTTATGTCGATGACATTGCCGTTATGTCGCGAAAACGCGGCGATCTCATCGTTGACCTTCAAGAAACCTTTGATAACTTAAGAAAATATAACATGAAGCTAAATCCGGGAAAATGCTTTTTTGGCGTCCCAGCAGGAAAACTTTTAGGCTTCATTGTTTCAGAGAGGTCTTGAGGTTAACCCAGAAAAGATTCGAGCTATCATGGACATCAAAAAGCCTACTTGTCTTAAAGATGTTCAAAGGCTCACAGGATCTGCAGCAGCTGTAAGCCGATTTATTAGTAGGCTTGGGGATAAAGCTTTACCCCTATACAGGTTGTTGAAGAAAACTAAGACGTTCGTCTGGACTGAAGAGGCAGATGCAGCCTTAGCACAGTTAAAAGACGCCTTAGTTTCAGCACCAATATTAGCGTCTCCTCTACCCAAGAGCCGATGCTACTTTACATGGCGGCTACCAACCTAGTTATTAGTGCAGTGGTTGTTGTTGAACGAAAGGAAGAAGGAAAGGAGCTACCGGAACAAAGGCCGGTATATTATATCAGCGAAGTCTTCTCCGAATCCAAACAACGATACCCTCACTATCAGAAGCTGGCTTATGGAGTTTTCTTCGCAGCCAGAAAATTACGCCATTATTTCCAAGAGCACCCAATCACGGTAGTCAGTAAGGCGCCATTGGGTGACATTATAAACAACACTGATGCCACTGGACGTGTGGCTAAGTGGGGAATTGAATTGGCAGCCTTCGATATCCAGTACAAGCCACGTACAGCCATCAAATCCCAGTCTTTAGCTGATTTCATCGCAGACTGGACGGAAGCAATGGATGAACTTCCCCTCCCTGACGAAGAATATTGGGTTATGCACTTTGACGGCTCCAAAATGTTGCAGGGATCGGGAGCTGGCGTGGTACTGAAGAACCCTAAAGGAGACAAGATGTGCTATGTCTTGCAGATACACTTCAATGCCACTAATAATGTTGCAGAATACGAGGCTCTGTTGCATGGATTGCACGTCGCAAAGGATTTGGGCATTAGCCGTCTTTTGTGTTATGGCGATTCAGACCTCGTTGTTCAACAGTTAGAAGGGGCATGGGACGCGAAAGCCCTACAATGGCTGAATACCGACGCACGGTAGACGAGTTTGGTCGGTGTTTTATCGGCTTAGAAGTCAAGCATATCAAAAGGGAGGAAAATGAAGCAGCGGACCTTAGCCAGAATGGGCTCGAAAAGATCGAAGGTGCCCTCCGATATATTTTTGGAGCACCTATACGTGCCGTCTATTAAAGGCGGAGATGAGGATGACCCCATGGCTTCGCAGTCTGTTTCCGTCATGCTGGTCACCAGATTGGACACAGCCCTACATAAATTTCCTCCTTAACAAGGAAGAGCCAGAGGATGAAGTCTTAAGGCGGCAAGTTGTGCGCAGAGCTAAGGCATACACAATAATAAATGGAGAGCTATACAAGCGGAGTACCACAGGTGTATATCAACGATGCGTTTCGCCGGAAGAAGGACAGGAGATACTAGAAGAGATCCATGGTGGATGTTGTGGTCATCATGCCTCTGCCCGAGCAATTGTCGCCAAAGCTTTTAGACATGGATTCTACTGGCTCACAGCAAAGCAAGACGCAGAAGAACTCGTCAAGAAATGCGTTGGATGCCAAAAGTATGCAAGACAGCCAAAGATGCCAGCCCAGGAGTTGCGCACCATTCCAATCACGTGGCCATTTGCGGTCTGGGGACTGGACATGGTAGGTCCATTCAGGACTGCGCGAGGCGGCGTCAAACATCTCTTAGTTGCGGTGGATAAATACACCAAGTGGGTTGAAGCTAAGCCCATAAAAAAGCTTGATGGGGCAACAGCCAAGAAGTTCGTCATTGAGGTTATAACGAGATTTGGCGTCCCCACAGTATCATTACGGACAATGGGACAAACTTCGCCGTAGGAGAATTGGCAAAGTACTGTGGTGAAGTTGGTATTCGTTGGACTTAGCATCTGTGGCTCATCCACAATCGAATGGCCAAGTTGAGCGAACCAACAGTATAATTCTACAGGGAATAAAGCCAAGATTAGAGGTGCCTTTGCATAGAGCAGCTGGAGCATGGGTAGAAGAATTACCTGCTGTTTATGGAGCATACGCACAACTCCAAGCAGCGCAACAGGCTATACCCCTTTCTTTCTCATATATGGCGCTGAAGCGGTACTCCCAACAGATGTCCTGCACGACACACCTCGTGTAACAGCCTACGTCGAAGCAGACGCAGAAGAAGCCCGACAGGACGGCTTAGACCTTCTCGAAGAAGAGCGTGAGATAGCGCTTCAGCGCTCCGCCATTTATCAGCAGAACATGCGGCGTTATCACAGTCGTAAGGTAAGACGGAGATCGTTTCGGGAAGGCGATTTGGTGCTTCGCCTTGTTCAGCAAAAGGAGCACAAACTATCTCCCATATGGGAAGGACCCTTCGTTATCAGCAAAGCGCTTAAGAACGGGGCATATTATCTTGTGGACCTCCGTGATATCAAGAAGAAGAAGAAAAGAGGCCGCAAAAGGAAAAGGAACGAAGAAGCAGTGCTCAAAGAGACGAAACGTCCTTGGAACATTGAGCAGCTACGTCCTTTTTACACTTAGCAATTCTATTGTAATCACACCATATATGATTATGAAATAAAAGTCTTTGGTTCCCTCAATTATTTTTATGCATGAGTTCTCGCCGTCTTTTATTTCCATTTGATCATATATTTCGATAAAAATATCAATGTTAACCCGAATTGGCTCCGTGCTTGTGGTTACTCACATGATGCTTTTGCCTTAAGGCCTTACAAAAATTAAAATTGCATCCGTCTAAGAGTATTTATCTGATCGCGTATATGCTGGCTTGTCTTAGTAGATGCTTTACGCACCAAAAGCCGGCGCCGTTTCTGTGTTTAAACAGTTTGGTTACTAACCCTGTTGCCAGCGAAGTGTTCCGTGCCTTAGGTTCTGCCAGCATACGAAAAGGCTAAAGCATATAAGCCAGAAAACTTAAAGACGGATAAGGAGCATAGTTTGCAAGCCTTTCAAAATAAGTGCATGCGTCGCAAAACAAACATGTTCAACAGATAAAAAGGCTCCTGCCATTACAAAACATAATTAACAAGTCTTTTGTGCCATTTTCATGACACGCTTAATGCAAAGTTTTTCCTGCATCTTATGCAGGGGACTGAGGAGGCGAAGACGCAGGGGACTTGGATGGATCCAGCGTAGCTTCAGACTCGCCTTCTTCTTCTTCTTCTTCATTTCTTCTTCTGTCTTCTCGCCATTACCAGTTGTGGGGCTTCGGCTTCGTCATCAGACACGTCGTCAGGACGGGGAGGCACAGGCCTCTTGGAGAAGAAGATAGACAAGTCTACCATCTCAGCAACGGCTGAGGCAAAGCCAGAGACAGAGGCATAGACCTTTTCTTTGACGAGCTCGTTGCCGTCTCTGTCCTTGGCTGGGAAACACTTGATAACGCGCCACATGTTGACCTCGGGGTAGTGGCCGCGAACAAGTCCTAGAGCAAGTTTTGCTCCGCCTCTAGCTGCTGAGCGAAGACGCTCCATCACCTCTGGGACGCAGTTCTGAAGAGTGGCAGCAGGTTGCTGGTGTTTGTCACTTGGGGCAGTTGTTTTGGGAAGATGTTGGCGACAACGTCTCTTCCCGCAGTGTACAGCCCTGACACAATTTCGCCACACTCCAAGATAAGCTCCAGACGCGTCTCAGAGGTAAGCCTTTCCCCAAACCCAGCTGGAACTGTGGAGGGGGAACGGAAAAGTTAAGGCGTAATGAACTGTTGGAATAAAGGCGAGAAGTGAAAGAAAGGAGAGAAGCTTACTTAGCAGTTTCTCGTCAATGGCGGTGCTCTCATCAGCTCGGCGTTCAAGACGACCTTGTAAGCTCTGGATTAGGAGCCCATCCTTTTCAGCCTGTCGCTGCAGTTTCAGAAGTTCTTTCTTCAGTTTGTCTTGCTCTGCAGCGGCGCTGTCTTGGACGGCTTTAAGATTGGCCTCGGCCGTCTTTCGGTTCTCCTCCAGCTGCTTAAACAAGGCGGCATTTTCCCGCCTCACAACTTCTATATCGCCAGTCTCGCTGACGATCTGTTTCGCCTTCGCCACAACAGCTGTGCAAAAACACATTGCATGTGTTGAGCATCTTATGCCTTAAACGAATTAAACTCACAGCGCATGTGAAAGAAAACATTTACCTTCGTTCGCCTTATTTTCGGCGACGGCTTGCTTGAGCACTTGCCTTTGGTTACTCAGTGAGTACCATAGATCGCATGTAAGCTGCTCGCTGCTCTGCTAAGGCAAGGGCAGTAGTAAGTAACAAAGGTAAAGAATAAGATAGCTACAAGGGCTTGGGGACTGAGTCTTTATCAACATGAAAGAAAGGCCATTACGTCGGCTTAGTCAAAGCTCAACGTAATGCCCGGGGACTAGTATGTACATAAAGACGGAATATTTACCTGCATCATGGCCTTCAAGGCTTTGTAGCTCTTCTTCATTGTGACGTACAGCTCGTCACAATTGTCTTCCAGATTCAAGATGGTCAATGTCTGACCAACTGGCCTTAGCTTCGGAGGCGGCTCGTTGCGCTCCTTCTCATCGGCAAGCATGGCGGCGATGTTGGGTAAGATGTACCCCTCGTCGTCAAAGAGCTCTTGCTTCACCATGTTGCGGATAGCCTCCCGAGTAATGGGCTCGTTTGGCTCTTCTGACTGAATTACTGCCGCCTTCCCAGCAGCAGCAGCCCTGGCCAACTTTTCAGTTTCCGTCTTCTCAGGTAAGACGGCGGGTCTAGATCCGTATGTTGATCTTCAGATGGGCCTGGGGCTGTCTCTTGCTGAATGGAGGGGTGGGGGGAGCGACAGCCGGAGAAGGGTCTTTCTTTGCTTGGAAGAATACTTTCTTCTTGAGAGGCGCAGTTGGCTTGATCCTGCGAATATACAAAATAAGAGAACATTTATAGACACTGTTCGCCTTACTACAGAAATTGAGATTCGGCTTACTTCTGCACTGGAGCGTTGAAGGCCGCATCCTCATCGTCTCAATGTCGAGCACTTCGGCATTAACAGGAATGGCTTTCTCACGCTTCCGCCTTTCTGCTGCTGAAGTTGCTGCAGAAGCTCCTGAAGCCTTTCGTTTCCGAGTCTTTGGGGGCTCGGGTGCCGCTTCAGGCACGTAAAACAAAGGAGCCAGCAGATTATCTGGCAAAAGGGCGAGCTGAAATAAAAGTGGTGTTAGTAAGGCAAACATCGTGGAAGTATAAACACAAGAGTGACGGTAAATGCCTTACCGTGGGAGCCGGGTTGGCGGCTGTGTACATAGGACGCTGCTCTGCGAGCTGGATCCTTTCCTTGGCAATCCTCTTAAAGCGATACATAAGGGCATCGTGCGTGAGGTCGCTCTCACTAACACGGAGAGGATCCTTCTTCTGGTCCGTGTAGTGGCATAAGAGGCCCTTGCGATCCTTCAAAGGCTGGATTCGCCTTGACAACCAACATAAGATGGTGTCTGCGCCCGTGAGTTTGGGCACAGCAGTCTTTGTCAAGTATTCAATCCGCCTTTGCATGCGACGGAGGTTGTCAGGAAGGACCTTCAGTGGTTTCTCGCCCCAAGAAAGGCGGGGCTCCGCAGGCAAAGGAGAAAAGCGAGGAAGTCCTATGTCTTTGCCTACGGGCGCCATGTCTTTGCAGTAGAAAAAGGAGCTGTTCCAGCCTTTAATGGAGTCTATTTTTGGCGCCTTAGGATACCAGTCTCTGCCTCTACGAAGGTTGATGCTAACTGTTCCTAAGGAAAGCAGTTCTTCCTTCTCTGTTTGGCGTTTGCAAGTAAAGCAGTACTTGAAGAATTCTAAGCTGGGTTCTATGCCTAGTATCCTTCGAATAAGGCCATAAACCAGCTATGTACAAGATGCTATTGGGGCCTACGCTATGAGGCTGAAGACCATAGTAATCTAAGACAGATTGGAAGAAAGGATGCGGTGGCAGAGACAAACCGCGGAGGAGATGTGAGACGAGGAGCACTCGTTCATCGCCGGCGGGATCTGGAGCGGGGTGGCCGTACGCCGACCGCCAGTGGCAGTTCTCCTTTGATGGGAGAATGCCCTCCTTTTGCAGCTTCAGGAGTCTGCTTCGGTGATGGTGGAGGCAGCCCAGTTGCGGGATGATGCCTCCTCTCCCTCCTCCTCTGCCTCCGCCGCGTCGCCCTCGTCGGAGGGCTGGGCGTTTTTCTCTGCTTCGTGGAGATGGCCGCGGAGCTTGTTGCCGTTGCCGCGCGAGACGTGGATGCATCCACGGCGCCCGAGCCCCTCGGCCAGATCTTGTCCCGCCGTCGCCGACGACGCCGCCGCCGCTCCCGCGGTCGCATCGGAGCTTTCCATGAGTGGGTGCGCAAGTGGTGGTGGTGGAGCTCGCCGGAGTTTGGACGGGGACGGACGAGGAGGAAGATGAACAGGGAAATGAATTGGATGGAGAAAATGCGTTTCCTTAAATGGGGGGCTGCGCCGCGATTAGTGCGGTGGATAACGCCCGCGCGATTTTCGCCACGCGTCCCGCAACGGTCAGATAGTGGGAATCTTCTCCCTACGCCTCGGAGATCGTGTGCGGAAAAATAGCAGTGATGGCGTCACAACGTCTCTTTGCTTGTCCAAACTGTCGTGGACTGGCTTTGACTACGATGACGTCATGACAAGACTCGACGCTGACAGAATCTTTCTGCCAGATTGTTCAAAGTGCAGGAGAGTTCGGCTTAATCCTTAAGGCAGACTGAACGTCTCATTTTGGAATGCTCCAAGCTCTTCTGTCCGCCTTTCGCAAAGGCGAAAGCCCGTGTCTTACAAAGACGGAAAACGAAGAACTTAAACCTTTCCGGGGACTACTGTGGAGGTTATGCCGAACGGGTATACCTGCCACGGTGGATAAAACCAGGCCCACCAAGGAGGCCCATCAGATAAAGCCGGAGGGCTTAATGGAGGAGGCCTCATGGGCTTAGGCGCAAGGATAAGCCCTGGGCTGGCTTAGTGAAGTCCAAGACGAAGGCCAGACTACGTTCGCCTTAGGGAGCAAGTTAGGGTTTGTTACCGTGTTAGTCTAGGACTCGTGATCTACGTCGGTTAAGGCTTTCCTTGTAGGGGAAGGCTTGGCGCCTTTATAAGCCAGCCTTCCAGCAGCCTTAGGGCACGCATACAACCTCATTGTAACCTGTACACATATTCGCCTTGAGTGAATTATAGCAGCACGTAGGATCTCGCCACCGTCGTGAGATCTGAAGCTGGGTAAGATCGTGTGTGCAATCCTGTCACTGGAACCCTCTACGTTCTTCCCCACCTCCTCTACGGTACGTATGAATCCATATAGTAGTTCCGCGTTACCAATATCTCGACAGCGTGTATACAACATTTTTTGTTGACAGAAAAAAATTGCTATAGTTAAGGCAAGATCTAACCTCCCCATGCAGCAGCTTTTATGCGTGTATACACCATTTTTTTCCTGCGGTACGTACTATTTGGTATTTGCAACCAACGCTTGCGCATTTTGAATATACCCGTGTAACTAAAAAAGGTATGCAACATATCCTGTTAGACAAAGTCAAATCTGATGAAATCAATCCCGACATATCCAACATGAAAAACCATCGGCGATCAAGTCATCAACTTCGCAATACCCTATGATCATTTATAAGATGAAGGTCGGGAAGTAGATGTGTGGTTGCCGCTCCATCATCAATCAATAATGACGAGAGAGCAAGAAGAGATAAATACCAAGAAATTTGAAGGAGTATGCATGCACAGAGAGAAGGGAGATACTCCCTCCGTTTTTAATACAATGTCACTATAAATAAATACAATTTGCAGCTATATAAGGCCACTATATCTTTGCAAGAAGAATTGATTATATTTCTATACCCACTAAGATTGTGCATGCCACAAATGAGATTACATTTTTTCCCTTGAGTAAGAACATGAGCACTTTGGTTTTTTAACCAGCTTGTTCTGTATTAAGCATATACTTAAAGCAGATTAGCATGGACACAAAGAAATTGTGTTTGTCGTGTTATCCTCCCAAGCAAAGCAGTAGAGGCCGGCTGGCTGGAAGACAGGCTTTTCGGCCAGCTCCTTGACGAGACTCACAATCAATAACCATAGCATAGGAGCTACTAGTTGGTTCAGAGGGAGCAAATGGTTCTGCAAAGCTTTTGCTTCTAACGTTTTGGCAACTTTGTCGAATATATTCTTTTTTTAAAGTGGCCCACTGCAATGAGAACATAGAGTCACGGGGCGGTGCGACAGCATAGAGTCTAGACCAAAAGGTGGCTGTGGCACGACACAAGAGCGTACATCAAGACTTTCTAATTTCTTTAGATGAGTATTATAGTACTATATTGTAAGACTTGTGTGAGAATAATTCTTTTTTTTACAGGGATGTGTTGGAACAATCTTGATTGTGTTAGAATATGCCTAACACAGGATGCTTCAAACCCCGTCCACAAACTTCTCATTAGCTGGTGCACGATCGAGGCGAATTACGAAGCCAATTGTCCATAGACGCTTACGCATTTTAGTTGTTCCAAATAAAACATTAGAATTAAATCGAGATCAAAATATAAACTTGAAACGTATTTAACATGCAAGTAATTTGTAATACTTGCATATGATGCGCAAAAATTGGTCCCTACATGTTGGTTAAAGACGCTATGCTCCATCCATGCATCATCTTCTAGGAATTTATTAAATCCAAATTCTGAAAAAAGAATAAGCGGATCTATTTAAGATATATGCTATGAATAAACCGACGATATCGATACTTACAGAAGAAATAGCATTAGTAATAAATTCACATGAATTTATAGAAGAATTAGAACTTTCCTGAGTCAAGTTTATTCAAGGAGTTAATTTCATCACTTCGTCTGATATTCAGTAAAAATGTATCCAGTGAAAACAAAGTCATAAATGGAAACTTTGTCAGAACCTTTTAAAAAGATCCATTGAAGACGGGGCTCCAATGAATATCCCACACCACGAGCCAATTCTCTAAAATGATAATGTATCAGCATTGGCAACTAGTATTTTGTCAATCCTTTCAATAATGCCAATACGGTGCTCCATTCTGGGCCTGGTAGATATGTGGGCCTTGTTATAATGGTTATATTTTTCCATGCCCCTTCTGTAATTTGGACATGTTTTAATAACATCTAGTAAGACAAATGACTAGTGACTATCAAAACCAGATGGATGAGGCTCTTTGGTTCACTAAAAGCGCGGGTTTAACACATGAAGTGAAACGGTTTTGAACGCTCTGCAATTCAGCACGTTTCAAAAAAATCAGGCACAAATGAAACAGGGGGAAGGGAATTTTAGAAAATTGCATAAGATAAAATTTATAGCAGCGCAGCCCAAGACCAAAGCAGCTATATAGCTAGTCAGCGGTGGACCAGGCGGATCCGCCCTACCCTCTCCTGCACCAAGCCAAGAAAAGTCAACGCAAGTAAGGACCATGCAAAAAATCATTATGATCACCACCAGTAATTACGCTGGCCGGTTAAGATTTACATGCAAATTCTCAGAAACCGTGCGACTATCAGGTCTCTACATCAGAAACAAATTGCCACGCATCAACGACCTCCAGGTCGCATGGAGTGAAAGTTTTCAGATCAGATGCCAGTTCAAACTTATCACATCAAAATTGCTCTTACACGCAAAACCAAGCAGGAGCATGCAGCCTTCTCAGGACTTGTTTTAAAAATTGGGCAGGCCTGATCTCCCCCATCCGAACTACTAACATCATGGCTGTGAAAACCCTTCTCAGGCCACATGTCTCTGAATCCATTATATCGGCTACTCCATCAGCTCGGAGGCAAGTTATCACGGCCGGGAATCGCCTCCACTATCAAAAGGCCTTCTCAGACATAAAGGTAACACGTGCTACAAAAATCACGTCTTCTGCATTACTGCTAAAATTGTTTTCAGGACCACGTGGAGGTCTGCCATCCAGATCCAGGACATCCTTAGAAGCTCTACCAGGCCCGAGAAACCTGAGAAGAGGGTCACGTGACGTCAACAGAACATCGTCAAGACCTGATCCCTGGAGCAACAAGATAAGAGCTGAAGGTCTCAAGCAAACGAGAAGTCAAACAGAAGAAGAGCTACAAGACACCGGCCAACTTATTACAAGTACTGATCGGGGTTTGTCGGATAGTAGTGGGTTTAGGCCTTAACCTCAAAGTCCTACACCACCTTTCGACGTCCAAGACTCCCCGTCGGTAGCTCTATTACAAAAGTTTCTCCACCGACCTAGACCTGCCATGCTACACCAAGGCTCTACGAAGATCTACCTATGACAGACTACATTCAAAGGAAGGCTACAAGATCAAGACCTAACATACAAGGCAAGACAGAAACCCTAGCCGCATGGAGGATCGGGCACCACTTCAACCTATATATACCAAAGAACTCGACAAAGACAAGGACATCGGTTACACGCCGAGACTCTGCCCCAGGCCAGACCTCTCTGCAAAACCCTAGAGGCTAGATCCACATCTATAATCTCCGGCTGAGATCTCATATAACTCGCCGAGATCGCCTTTGTACGAGCTCAATAGCTACTTCATGAATAAAGTCTTTAGAGATCTTCATCTACTTTCTCTATGACTAAAACATGTTGACCTGCACCAACTACCAAACTAATAAACTTGATTTCGATCTCCGGAAGTAAGATTGTCGCGCATCGTGAATCACTATCCTTTGACAGGTCGACTTATAGACTCAGAACCTGGAAGGAAAGTTCATAGAAAAATTCATGAATCTAGCAAGCACACAAAACAAAATCAAAACGAAATTGTTTACCCCTTGCCATGGAGAACGCGAATGGGCATATCTATAGTCATTTTGAGGCCAAAACGAAGAGGCACTCGAAAGAGCGAGGACAATTGGACGACTAAAAGGCAGATGCCGCCTTGGCGCACTAGGCCAGGGTGGTCTATTTGGTTCCTCGGACCTTGTCAGATCTCCGTACCGATCTCCAAACATTTGTCTTTGCAAAATATTTATGTAGAAAATACCTTAACTCTTTTTGAGGTTCGCAAGGTTTATGAAAGTCAAAGATATGAAAAAGAGGATTTCTTGCTTTCCAGAGCTATAACCAAATAAATGTATTTCGTGGGAAATCTCATAAAAATATTATTAACATTGTGGTAACTTATGATAATCCAAATATAATAATATAGTAAACTATGAAGTTAATTGACATGTTTCCAACGTATCACACAATTATGAAAACTTTCACACCAAATGTCTCGTTCATGCTTGACTTAGTCGGACCCCTACTTGCGGCATGGAACACTCGTCTTGAGTGATTGGGATTGATCCAATTGGTGCAAGGGAAAGTTAAATTCAGCTAAAAACTACATGAACATGGTAAATTCTTATTGGATTCGATATATAGAGAACTTCTTCATTCTGAAGTGAAGTGGATAATAAAAAAAAAATGAAAGTGATGGTGCCTCTAAAATTTAAAATGTGCATGTATCTTCGCAAAGGTGTAATTCTTATCAGGATAACCTTCAAAGTACAAGTGGCATGGAACCTTATAGTGTTGTTTTTCATGACAATGAGACAATAAAACGCATGTTCTTTCAATGTATGTCCGTTTGTTCTATATCTTTAGTCATCCAAGTGGATTCTAAATTGTACCTTCCACGTAGTTTTAGAAATATATATATGACAACTGATTGCATGGAATAGATTACAAATATAAAATTATCACTAGGGTGAAAGCGATTGTCGTAATATAGTCACCTTCGTTATGTAGAACTGATTTGATTTTTAAAGGTAAGAATTATTCTCTTTTGTAGGTCATTTACCGGTGTACCTATTTTTGCCATCTATGGTTGTCTCTATGGCGTATGGAGAGAGACATGTTTACGGAGGTATTTATACATGGTTGGAGGAAATAATGAGGGATATTTGTATCCTACATGGATGACAACGCAGTCTATGACAGCCTATACTTGTATTGTGATGTTTTCGTTTTCATTTACTCCCTTTGGTCCGTTTTAAGTGTCGTAGTGATAGAACTAGCGAAGTGTAAATACCTAGCATAACTGGCTACACTTAATTAGGATTGGAGGGAATATTTTTTTTACGGTTGTGTGCATGCTGGCCATGCAGAAGTCCCATGTAAGTTTGTTTGATCCGTTATCAAAAAACTGTTTGAATATATGTACTAAATTTGTACTCTGATAAATTAGTGTTTGGTATATGTGTTTGAATGGGTTGTTTACCTATCGCAGGCGAAGCAAATGGGCACGCTCAGCACTTTGCCACGCAACATTTTGCCTCAAATCGGCAAAGGCATGGGCAGTGGGCAGTAGCCATCCACGTGAAGGCCAAGCAGTAGGATGGAGCTCCACAGTTTTACCATTTCCATTTTGAAACTTCACCCCGGCGAGGCAGCGTGGTTGTTTTGGTAGAGAAAAATGGTACTAGTGGCGCAAGTAAGAAACATCTCTTGGCAGCAAACATTTCCTTAACATGGGCACCATTCATTCCTCACAAAGTGCAACATGCCCAAATGAAATTAAATCCAAGTAAGACGACAGGGAGCATGCCTTAACAAGATCGAAGCGAGTAGCATACAACACCTGTATTAACTCGCCCTAATACTAAACACACATATTAGAACGACAGTTATATATCCAGTAGCGGCTGAATCTGCAATCCAGTAGCGCGACGGACTGCATCGTTACGCATGAACACGCCCGAAACATGCATGATCATCACGACCAGGGGGAGCGTGCGACACCTGCAAATGGAAATGCCAAAAAAACATGAATATCCACAGTTGGAACATCAAGAACGAAAGAAGGACATCTCTTGGCATCAAAGGCGTGATTTTATTAGCAAACGAGCTACGCTCCAAACATCACACCCATCTAAAAACGCTTGGTCTCTGTCGCCCAAGGCGATCGGATCTAAATCTCGAAGCCAGAACTCCAGCCTCCCGTCGGCACCGCCGCTGCTCTGCCTCGCTGCTGTGGCCTTCGGGCCATGGATGCAGGGCCGGTCCTGAGATTTATGGGGCCCGGGGCGAAAGCAGAATTTGGGGCCCCTTGGTATAAATATGTAAAATTATGTGTGCGTTCCAAGAGATGATGTTTTCTCAACCTATTTCTCAATGTTTCGACTTCTCTAATAGGCTACTTCTCCACTAAAATGCCGCTTGCTTTGTTATCAAGGCTAGCTAATTTAGCATGACATAAGTATCAACACAAAATGGTTCCTATCAACACTAGCAGATTTTCTAGAAATTGAATTAAATACGGGTTCATGGTCACTTACATTGTTATCATTGGGCCATCGGCGTTATTACTTTGTTTCACGCAAGATCTAGTGTCAACTCGTCCAGATTTGTCGAATTGCTCGTGTTATTCTTCAATCAATTGTGAAGGGATCCTCTCTGTCGTTCTATCAATTTGTGTTCATCTTTTCTCATTTTCCTGTTTGTAGTATCGGATAAAGATTTCATAAGAACGCTGGAAAAAAAATGAGTAACCAAAATTAGGGCTAAACCACATATAGAGAATTAGAGAAGATCGATCCAATCAACATACATGGAGGCTGACCGGTTGGATGTCCGGCGGCGGGGCGTGTTGGGCGATCGGTTGCACAGGAAGTGGGGACCAATCAGTCAATCAGGATCGGAGATACGGCCTGGATGCACTGCGGCGGCGGGTGAGACAGAGACAAGGCGACATGCGGGCGATGGTCGTGCTTTTGATAGACGAGCGAACATGATCGGGCGATGCGTCCTCGGCCTATTCCCCGACTAGATAGCCAGCCAGGCTGCTCCTCTCCCTCCCAGGCCTGCATCTCGCGGAAACGATCGGAAACAGAAGGCCCAATCAGCCAATCGTTAGCATGGAGGCTGTTTGCTTTTTGAATTTTTTTGCATGCCATATAGAGTATATACACACAAGGCCTAGCGTATATGTACCAGGGAGGGGCCCCTAAAATTTCTGGACCCGGGGCGGCCGCCCCTCTCGCCCCCCCCTAGGACCGGCCCTGCATGGATGCGCGGTGGATCTCGGCCCTCGTCGACGGGAGGGCTCCGTTTTCTGGTTTTCTTGTCAAGTTTTGTTGGGGTGGCGCTCTGATGGTGACGGCGTCGTCTCTTTCAATAAGGTCTCCCCGGTTTCAGTCCCATCTCGGCGGCGACGTCGAGAAGCTTGTGGGAGTGGTGTGTTTTTCAAGGGCTTTTTCTGGCGGTGACGATCTCCGGATCGTCGTAGAGCTTCATCGGCAGTTCATCCTTCTTCTTCGGCACCGGGACGGATGTGGTCTTCTTGACCCGTTCGGCGACTTCCCGTCCGCAACCAACAACGTCAGGCCAGCTCAGGGAGGAGCGGCAGCGGCGGCGCGCCGTCGACACGGTCTGGAGGTTGAAGACGAAGGGCATCTCAAGGATCTCGTTGTAATTTTCGTTTTTGTTGAGGTTTTTTGTACGGTTCGGTGTTTCTTTTAATACCAGGGTCCTTCTCGCAAAAAAAAGGCGTGATTTTATTTGCTAGCTGAAAAGAAAGATATCTCTCGACATCGAGTTAAGCTCAAGCCACCAGACAATTTGTTAACATGAGCATCAGTACAGTACGTTGTCACAAAGAGCAACATGCGCAGACGGAGTCAAGTGCTTGGAGTAGGTTAAGTAGCAGCGATTACTGAATCTTAACATGAACATTACAGAATCTCAGAGTGCACGCCTTAACAGGAGTGGCATGCAGCATCTGCCTTCATAAACACCTAGTAGAATTAGACTGACAGTTAAGTTCAGTACAGCTATATCCGAACGATGTAGATAGAATACTTTCAGCTAACGACGAACTGGGGCTCGCCGTACCAGACCGGCAGGATGATCAGCAGGACCAGGCGGAGACCTTGTCAATGCGGACGCTGAGGGGCACCTCCATGGACGACGGCCCGTCGCCCGGGCCTGGGACCAGATACGCCGTCGGCACCGCCAGGAACGTCGGCTCGTCCGCGGCGACCACCGCGCCGGGCGACGTGCTGCTCCGCATCTGCATCTCCACCAGGACATTGTCCGACTTGCCGTCCGCCGCCGGCAGGTTAACCCACATCTTGCACGTGAACCTTGGCCTGGCCGCCGCGCTCGCCCGGGCGCACACCACGGTCACGGCGGACGCGCCGGAACCGCCCAGCGCCCACGGTCAGCAGGAACACGCGCGCGTCGTCCTCGGCCACGAGCAGCAGCCGGGGCACCGACGCCGGCACCTGGAGCCGGGTCACCGTGCCGTACTTGACGGCGTGGATGGGCACGGCGTGGACGGTCGCGAGGTGGCCCGCGAGCGCCGCTGGCGAGCCCGCGAAGCCCACGCAGCCGGGCTCCGTGCAGTGGCACGGCGCGTGCGGGCAGGCCCTCTGGTGCTCGCCGGACTCGTGGTAGACGACGTAGCGCCCGCACCCCAAGTGGGGGCACGCGACCCTCGCCGACGACACCACCGCGTCCAGCGCGGGGCAGGGGCCGAAGAAGCCGTCGCCGTCCCCGCACAGGCCGCCGGGGAGCGCCGCGACGCAGCCGCCGCACGCCAGGTGCCCGCCGTTGCACTGCACACGGCACACGCATCGGAGTTTGAAACAAGAAAAAATTGCAGTTTTGCACGGAAGAATCGGAAGAAAAGAAAGGAAAGATAACCTGGAGGACGGGAGGCTTGAACGGGCGGGAGCAGAGCGGGCAGTGGAGCACGCGCATGTCGAGCCTCACAGCGAGCTCCGCCATCGGGCCGTACTCCGCCGCGACGACCGCGCCGCCGCCTCCTCCGACGGGTTGCTCCTGCACGACGACTTCTTGCTTCACGTGGCCGTTGGCGGGCAGCTCCAGCCTGGCCTTCTTGGCGCCCATGGCCGACGGCGAGCCCCAGTTCCTCCCCTCGGCGCCAGCACCCTGCATCGTCCTGCCTTGCAACAGGTAGACTCCAACTCAAGTCGATGGAGGAAAGAAAACAAAAACCCTCGCAGGAGAGAAACACAGGGCTTGTGGTGGAATATCTGCTCAACTTTTTTACGAGGGGGTTCTGTTGGAGTGAGATAAAAGAAGACTTTGGTGGAGCAAGACTAGTCATGGGTCAAAACTCAAAAGCATAGAGGAGAAACACGTTGCATCACTGGTGTCGTCACCAGTTTATTTACCGTCACGTAAGGAGGGCTTGTAGGAATTTCAGAAGATTATAGTATTCCTGCTGAAAAGTTCTATATAATTTGTTTGTCTGCAAAATTATAAACCGTATGAACTTTTCCAGGGCTATGCTTCAGTGTACCCCTTCTCCAAATTTTAAAGGGCAGTTTAGTCTTTTGTTATTAATTGATAATCACTTCCGCTGCAGCCGGTCCAAGGCGAGGTAAGCGACGTCCGCGCCTTCAGCGCCGGCCACGGTGGCCTCATCGTCGGACTCGACTGCGAGTGGAAGCCCAGCTACCACACCTGGACGACCTCCAAGGTGGCCATCCTCCAGCTAGCTCTCCGTCGGCACCACCTGCCTCGTTCTCCAGCTCTTCTACGCCAACCACGTCCCTGCGGCCGTCGGGAGCCTCCTCAGCGACCCCATGGTGCGGTGCGTTGCGTTGGTGAGGACGTTGCGAAGATGGCCGACGACTACGGCCTCGTGTGCGCGGCAGCGGTTGACCTTCAGGGTCGCTGCAACCAGCACCTCGGCAGGACCATAGAGAAGCCGCGCATCGTCACCACGAGCTACTAGGTGAGCGTGATCCCCTGCTTCACGTCCATGAGCACAGAGCCATGGACGCCGATGGCAAACCCGAGGCTCTGCGGCACGAGCACGCTGTACACGACGGGAAGGTAGAGCGCGAAGGACGCCGGCCGCGGGTCAAGGCCGCCCATCCAGTACAGGATGAGCACGAATGTTGTGGGGGGAGGCCGAGCTCCATGGGCCATTGGGAGGTCAGTGGCGGTGCGCGCGGCGTAGTAAATCGAGAGGCGGCACATCCAGACAAGCGCTAGCTATCGCCTACCTCGCCTTGGACCGCCTGCAGCTTGATTAAAACGAGTTTAGGATTAATTAACGACAAAAGACTAAATTGCCCTTTTAAATTTGGGGAGAGGGTGTACACTGAAGCAGAACCCTTCCAATAATCTATTTGGCATGTATTTGCAAACCAAAATTTCCCTTTGATCAAGAGGATCTTATGACACGCGTCTAACTCTATGGAGAAATTCATATGTTTTTTCCTACGCGCAAACAAGCAATATCTAATACGCACACACGTGTTTCTAATCCTTGCATGATTCACATTTGGTTTGTATGTGATTTCTTATTCTATATTTTCTACTCCATCTGTTTCACAATTCTGGTCGTGAACAAAAATCACAATAAGAATCATGGAATGGAGGTAGTACATCCTACAAGACCAAACATGCCTTAAGATTTTTTTCAAGAAAATGACATCATGACTAGTTTTATTAGTCTGGGCTAATAGTTACATCGTTTGGGAGCGTTTGTGCAAGAAGTTAGGGGGATCATCGACCCAGTTACAAGAGAATTTGGACGCAAAACAATTTCTCACGAGCAACTAGGTTAATGCCTCACCTGAACCATGGGTGCCAACACACGCAAGATGAAGAGGCAAGACACATGGCATGTGAATAAGCCGCAAACAATAACTAAGAAAACCATTTGAAACATAAATTCAACCATTCGTAACATGTGTTCAGAATCACAACATGTCCCTTATGTGTACACAACAAACATATACGATCTAGAACATATTGAAAGAGCATATGCAAAATAAAAACCGCTGACCATTCATATACATCACTTTAGGGCATCTACTCGTGTTGTCGGCTAGTCGTTGGATCTGAAGCGCACTGGCACATCCACTCCCAAGCCTGGTGGCATGAAGAACTTCTATTTCAAACTGCAATTAGAACTTCACCATGAAGGCAACCATGACAGCAAACTCCAAGATTTCCAACTAGGGAGGAGAGAATGTATTCCATGGACGAGGGACAACATACTCGGGAAGGGGGAGGGGAGGAGTAGGTGGGGAAGGAGGATGATAAGAAGAAAATCCGGGAAGGAATATGGAAATATATCTGGTGAAAACCCAATTATAGTAGAAACCGGTGAAAACCAAGTAAAACTATATTACAAATTTAATAGAAAATCACAGAAAATATATGTTATGGTGGGAGGTGATTTTGTACTAACATGTAAAATTTAACGTTTATAATCAAAACTGTTATGAAGGTTTGGAAAAACGTAAATTCAACACAATGTCAAAAGTATACCATCACTATTCATTCACATTCTGTTGTTTTCTTACCTCCCTATTAAATATGAGTTGAACAATTTTTACATGTTTATAGAACTTCACCTTGTAACATGCCTTATTTTTGTGAGATCTTACAATTTCAAAACAAGGTTTCGACTATAGAACGAATAGGATAAAGTGAAGGATGGTTCTTGGATGGAGTACTTAACAAACTTGACGGGACCGATTTTTCCACAGCATATCCCAGTAGTGCAAAATTACTAGAAAATCCCCTTTGACTCTCGAGCTCAGGTGCTCCTGTCCGCTTTTGAAATTCAAAAAAATTACAGAACACTTCAAAACAAAATCTGAAAATGGGTAACAAACATTTTCTAGTGTTCTAACTATGTGCAAAGTTTAGTGGTCAAATGACATGTGTGGTGCTTTGTTAGAAAAAAAAAAACCATGTGCTCATTTTGGGATATGTTTGTTGCTAGGGAAAACATCAATGATCTGAAATCATGACGACCTCAAGTGTGCAATATAATGTTTCTAAGAAAAAACATAACCGAGCAAATTGCATGAGCACCTCAAATAGTACTATCAATCATCATATCAACTTGTTGATATTTTCTATGTGAAAAAGTACATTTAGGTCTCTATTGCCAAAGTTAGTGTTTGTTTCCCTTTCCTCATCCCCTTCTATTCTTTGTGAAGAACTGGTTCATTCCTTTACGACGTTAATGGAAATTGGAGCTATTCATGAAAGTAACCTTTTGTTAAAGAATGAGAAAATGTATTATGAAACAAGGAAAAATGTTGAGAGAAAATGGAAACGATATATCCTAGAGAAGTTAGCAAAAAATATGGTTAATATTAGAAATGGAGAAAAAACTGAAGTTCATAAGTTCTAGAGAAACAACCAAATTACAGAACCATCACACATAACTGATAAGAAACACCATATATCTTGACTTTTCATGTATATCCAAAAAAAAATCCCATTACAATTTACTATATCGGAATTTTCCAACAAATTGCCTCCAAATTTTGTTTGTCTCCCCCATTTTTTGTAACGAGCTATAAATTTATCTTTCGATTTTCCTAAAATTCCCTTTCCTCTATTTCATTTCGTCCAGACGACGACCAGGAAGGATACACACAGGGACGCGGACTCGTCCGTGCTCTTGCTATCTCAGTTCGGCGAGAAGCACAGCGCCGCGCACATGGTGCTCGAGTCCGACCGGCGGCCGCCGCGGTGCCCGGGCACGTGGCGAGCTGCTGCTGGTTTCCCAACACAATGGCGGGGTCGACACACCGCGTCTTCCTAGGGAGACGCCATGGATGGTGTTCCTCGGTGAGCTCGATGGAATGGAAGCTGGTCTTTTCACTACAACAAATATGTCAACTAGTGACCTTTTCTTAGTGACTATAATTTTTTTATCATAGATTTATGACCAATTGGAACTCATTGGTCATATCCCACTTAGGATGGACCAACTGAAAACGTATGACCTTTTATGCTAGAAAGGTCATAATTCATTGACACCAATTGGTCATGAAATAGACAGCATTAATCTATAAACTTAATATAGACTGTTACGACTAATTTAATTGGTCACAGTGATATATTGGTATGACTGGACTGACACCTCACTGATCTCGACTACATGTCACTGTTTTCGCCTACATGTCACTGCCTATGAGTCATTTGTGCTTACGTGTCACCACACTGACATGTGGGACCTGTTGACCGGAGGTGTTGACTGTTGACAAATCTGCCAGGTGGGACCCACAAATATGACAAGTGGGACCCGCCCTACCCCATCTGAGAAGTGGGACCCACCCCCACCCCGCATGACATGTGAGTCCCGCACCGCCCCACCTGACATGTGGGTCTCGCCACAACCCCACCTTCCATGTGGACCAGGCCCCACACCCGCCACACGCATGACACGTGGGACCCGCCACCGGTCTGACATGCGGGACCCACCACGGACTGACAGGTCGGACCCATCTCTAACATGACAGGCAGGACCCGCCAAGACTGACAGCTCGGTCCCAGCTGCGACCTGACATGTGAGTCCCGCCCCGCCCCGCCCCACCTGACACGTGGGTCTCGCCACAACCCCACCTGCCATGTGGACCAGGCCCTACACCCGCCACACGCATGACACGTGAGACCCGCCACCGGTCTGATATGCGGGACCCACCACAGACTGACAGGTCGGACCCATCTCCAACATGACAGGCGGGACCCGCCAAGACTGACAGCTCGGTCCCAGCTGCGACCTGACATGTACTGTACACAACAGTGCCACGAGAAGGTAAAAGAAAGAGTGAAATACATAGCTGGTTATTGAACTTGTCCGCCTAGCTCACTTTTTTTTTACCTCAAATTGGTCGATATCCACTGACCGAATAGATAGAAGAGATGGCCCAGTTTATAAGGGAAACCGGGCCCAAAAACCATACAAACTGTACAATGTCCTGTTTATAAGGAAAACAGGGCAAAAAAACCGCACAAGCGAGGCGACCCGCCGCCCCCACGACAGAAGTCGACCAAACGCTACAAACCACACCACCCGTTCCGGGGCCGCCGCCCCGGCGTAACAACCAGATCGACTTTCGCATAACCCGAAAGCGATCCAGTCATGGTCGACGGACCCTCTGCCCGCGCAGTCTTCATCCAGGTCGCCACCAAAACCAGCCAGTTCTGGAGCCGCCGCCCCGGCGTAGCAACCAAATCGAGCTTCGCATTGCCCGAAGACGATCCAGTCGGGTCGACGAACCCTCTGCCCACGCAGTCTTCATCCAGTCGCCACCCAGACCCACGCTAAACAATGGCTCTGCCTCGTAGAACCGTCCTAGCGTGGGAAACCGAGGCCGCCGCCTCGGCGTCCACCACCGTCCGGAGCCGCCGCCCCGGCATCCACCACTCTCGACCACACACCCATTTTGCATATCCGCCGCGAAACCGTCGCACCGCGCTGGCCAAGAGCTCCAAAGCGGCGCCTCCAACAAGGTAGTGACGAGATCGTCACCGCCACCCGCTCCCGAAGAGCATAGATTTTCACCCGGATCTCTTGGAACCACACGCGTTAGTCGAGATCGAAAAGCTCCACAACGACGCGATCAAGAAGGAGAACGACACCCGAGGGCGCCGCCGTCATCGGCACCGACCGAAGTCCGTGCGAGCTTTCGCCCGGAGTTCAACCCGACCGCAAAGCTTCGGGAGCCACAGGATGGCATCCTGGCCATGTCGTCAGCCACCTAGCTCCATGCACGCTGCTGCCGCCGCGGCACCTCCCTCCACGGCAGCCGCCATGCCCGCTGCGGCTGAACCATGAAGCAGCCGCACGCCCGGGGCCGCCGCCCCGGCTTCCTCCGTGGTCAGTCCGCGCCTCATCGGCCGCCCTGCCTCCGCGCCGGCTCCACCACCGCCCTCCTCCCCACAGCGTCGGGCATGGCGTCCACCTCTGGCCCCAACTCCATCGCACCCATCTGCAGCCGCAGCACGCCCGGACATGGCACGCCGGAGCCAGCCCAACCGCGCCAAGAGAGCACCTCGGCCGCGGCCCGCCGGGCCCAGGTCGAGCCCGGGCAGGCCCGCGCAGCCCGCCACCGGCTGCTGCCGCCCCACGACCACGCCCCCATCTTCCTCCCCGCTCCTGCTAGCTCAGCTCACTTTCATCATCGTACTTCAAAACCTTGCAGTTACGGTCACTAAAGACACCCCACGAGCTCATCTACGGTCACTTCCACCAGTATCCTGCGTATTTTGATGATATGGCAACGTTTGACAAGTCCATCTGTCCACGTAAGGCTCTAACATTGTAATTTTTCTTCTGCAAAAAGCCCCCTAGACTACTCCACCGAGCCAAGCAGGCCCGCGACAGGTTCGTGCACCACTCCGTCGTGAGCTGCAGCGCTTCCTCCGTTCGCATGCACGTCACAACTGAGAGCTGTCATCGACTCATCGTGTGTGTGGGGTTTTCAAATTCAGTGAGATTTCAACGAAATTCACTGAATTTCAGTAATTTCAGCATACACCGAAATAATTACCTTTCGGTCAAAATATTTCAGCAGTTTCAGTACTACACAGATATAAACAATATTTAAAATATTTTGAATTTTTTAAATATTTAATAAATCTTAAGAGAAAATTTCAGTCTTTTGGCCGAAACAAAAACAGAAATCACTTTCAGTGATTTCAGTAGTGCCCGAAATTTTTCCGAAACTGAAATTTAAAACCATACGTGTGCACGCCATTCTTCACCGTTCCACCGGCGAATTTCTCCCCGCTCCTCCCTGTTGGCCAGAAGCTGACCTGGGTGGCGCTCACGGACGCCTTCTCCTTCGGCGAGATGCCGATGCTACCCGACTGCGTTCTCCGGCGACCTGCCGGCGTCCTTCCCGCCCATCCTTTTGTTCCTCGTGCTCTCCGGCAACCAGCTCTCTGATTGCGCTGTCCAGCAACAAGCTCTCTAGCGCGCCGGACTTCGCCGCATCGCTCTGGCCGCTCTCCCGCCTCCGCGTGCTCTCGACCTCTCCCGGAACAGGCTCTCCCCCGTCCCCGCCAGCGTCGGCGGCCTACACAACCTCACCGACAACCGCTTCTCTGGCGCCGTGCCGTACCGCAGGACATCGGCATGTGCCCGCACCTGAGCGCCATCGACGTCAGCAACAACGCGTTTGAGGGCGAGCTTCCGTCATCCATCGCGTGTCTCGCGTCGCTGGTGCGCCTCTCCGCATCCGACAACCAGCTCTCAGGCGAGGTCCCCGCGTGTCTCGGTGAGCTCGCCGCGCTGCCGCGGCTCGACATCTCGGACAGCGCGCTCACCGGCACATTCCCGGACTCGCTCGACGAGCTCAAGGACCTCAGCTTGTCCACGAACCAGCTTGCCGGCTCCATCCCGGAGGCAATGTCCGGATGCACCAGGCTCGCCAAGCTGTACCTGAGGGGCAATAGGCTCAGGCCAGGCCTCGAACGCGCTCCACGGCGTGCTTGACATCCGGGTCGACGAGGCTGGCGGAGACGCTGCAGTGGCTCGATCTTTCCGGCAACCAGCTCGCCAGCGGCATCCCGGCCGAGATGGCTCTCTTCTCCAATCTCCAACCTCCGCTATCTCAACCTCTCACGCAACAAACTGCGCACGCATCTGCACCCGAAGATTGGCCTGCTCGACAACCTGACGGTGCTCGACCTCCAGAGCAGCGGGCTGTACCTGTACGGTCCCGTGCCCGCCGACCTCTGCGAGTCCGGCAGCCTCGCCGTGCTCCAGCTCTACGGTAACGACCTTGCTGGGGGAGGCAGCGCTGACTGCTGGAACAGGCTACTCGCCTACGCACCGGCTGGAGCAAGGGCAGCAACGCGTCGGGAGGATCAGGGGCGGCCGCGACGGCGCAAGGGACGAGCACCGTCGTTGGGATCTTATTTGACAGTGGATGGTCAACCAGGTCAAACGTATGCCACATCATCAAAATACGTAGGATACTGGAGCGAGTGACCGTAGATGAGCTCCTGGGGTGTCTTCAGTGACCGTAACTGCAACTTTCCAAAGTACGATGATGAAAGCGAGCTAGGCAGACAAGTTCGATGACCATCAATGCATTTCACTCAAAAAGAAAGAAGACGTGTTCTTCTTTCTTTTATCACTTAGGAGCCGTGCGAGATGAAAGTCTGAGAATCCGCCTTCACCCTTCGGAGAAAACATGGTGGCCAGAGAGAAGGTATGTAGATTAATAGAGTTGCTCTTACTTTTACTCCCTCCGTTCGGAAAAGGATGTCACAAAAATGAACTATAGATAGATCATTTTTGTGACATCCTTTTCCGAACGGAGGGAGTAGAATATATCATGGATCAAAACTTGGTTCTCATGGACACTGGCGGAGCTACGTTAGGGCCTACCTGGGCCGTGGCCCGCCCAGGATTTTGACGAAAAATGAGTCTATGCCTATGCATGCGCGATGGCCCAGCACTGCACCCAAGAGCAGACAACGAGTAAGCGGGCTGGCAGCCTCGCAAGCTAGGCAAAACCAGCGAATCCTGATCAGAAAATTACCGAGAAGACACAATCAGCTGACCGCTTCGTCCCTTGAAAAAACAGCTGACCGCTTCATTGTTTTTTCTTGACGACAGAGAAAGAAAAATGTCCGCAGCTATCTTAGCTTTGTTTGGTCAATTTACATGATCATCTATCTTCGCTAGGCTAGCATTTATGATTTTTTTCTTTATCCATTTTCTTAACTGGCGACTCGATAGCGTGTTTTTACTCAATTTTCCTCCTAAATTCTTGTTTAGTCAGTAAAAAAATTTAGTCTCTTTTATGTGGCCCGCCCAGGTTTTTGTTTGAAGCTCCGCCACTGCTCATGGATGAAGTGTTTGAGTAGACAAAAGAAGAAGCTGCTACACGTAGTGAAAACCGGTGCTAAGAGCTGGAGATTATTATCTATGAGAGAGAACTGCTTGGCCCACGATGAGAGAGAACTGGTAGAGAAGTGCTAAAAGTAAGTTAACAAGCATGAACCTCCTCGTTGAGCAGCCGCCTGAGCTTTCTCTTTGTTTAGAATAATAGAATATGAAAAGCAATGTTTCCCTTAATCTCTCCCATCTGGATAGATAAATCAAGGTCATGCGTAGCTCGTATAAAAAACTAGAAATGAATTATTGCCCTCTGGCGAAAGGAAAAGAAAGAAATTATGCTATGAGGGGGATGCGTAAAAGTAAGAGCAACTCTATTAATCTACATACCTTCTCTCTGGCCACCATGTTTTCTCCGAAGGGTGAAGGCGGATTCTCAGACTTTCATCTCGCACGGCTCCTAAGTGATAAAAGAAAGAAGAACTCGTCTTCTGGATAGATAATCTCTACATACCTTCTCTCTGGCCACCATGTTTTCTCCGAAGGGTGAAGGCGGATTCTCAGACTTTCATCTCGCACGGCTCCTAAGTGATAAAAGAAAGAAGAACTCGTCTTCTGGATAGATAATCTCTCCCATCTGGATAGATAAATCAAGGTCATGCGTAGCTCGTATAAAAAACTAGAAATGAATTATTGCCCTCTGGGGGACGGAAAAGAAAGAAATTATGCTATGAGGGGGATTGAACCGACCCACCTCGGCTGGTGCTCTTTTTTTTTGTTATTTTCTTTCTATTCTTTTCTGTTTTCTTTTATAACTTTTGATTTTTAACTCCAATTTAACCCAAATAAAATTTAAAAATACTGTATAGATGTCCTCTGTATTGTAGACTAATAGGGACAGTTTTTGTAAAAATGAAATACAAAACACCCCAAAGCTTAGATATTGCTTTATATAGGGTTTGTGGAACTTAAAAATGCAGTGATAATTGTAGACATGACCGTTCTTAGGTAGGTGTTGAATCTCGCAAAACTCTTTGTGTATCTCTGATGAAATAGCTATTTGCGTGCCTAAAAATGATTTTTTTCAAAAAAATCATGAGCAAACTACGAAGCAGCTGCAGTTCAAATTTGACCTGCTTCCAACTGAATCATCAGAAATTTGTCTTTTTAACGAGAGGTGGATGGAAACCTTTTGACACACCGCCATTTGGTTATTTATACATATTATAAGGTATAATATTTTCTACAAATTGTGTGGTCCAATTTTGCAACATAGTTTTGGTAGGTGCTTCACAAAAAAACCCATTTTTCACACTCGAAAAATGAAAAATGGTTTTTTTGCGCAAAGAAAATGAAAACTTTCTTCGGCAACATTGTTCACCATTCCAATATGCATGCTTGTGCACAATATGAGATCATTTTACCAAACTATTCCATGAATTTGGGCGTAACATTGGTCATTTGAGTTGAAAGCCATGAATCTTTGCACATGGTAGCTCATTTCTGAGAACACTTTTTAAATATAATTGTCATATTCCAAGTTTATTAATTTTAATGGTAACTAGGACACATATCATGACACAAAGTGAAGGTTTTCCATTTTTTTGATTTTTTTTGAATTTCGTATGTCGGTTTCAAAATACGGTCAGAATTGTCGACATGACCGTTCTTAGGTAGGTGTTGAATCTTGCAAAACTCCTGGTGTATCTCTGATGAAATAGCTGTTTGCGTACCTAAAAATTATATTTTCAAAAAATCATGAGCAAACTACGAAGCAGCTGCAGTTCAAATTTGACCTGCTTCCAGCTAAATCGGCAGAATTTTGTCTTTTTCACAAGAGGTGGATGGAAACCTTCTGACACACCGCCATTTGGTTATTTCTACATATTATAAGGTATAATATTTTCTACAAATTGTTTGGTCTAATTTTGCAACATAGTTTTGGTAGGTGCTTCACAAAAACCTATGTTTTTGTAGCACTTAGAAACAATTTGAAAGAGAGAACTTGCCTTTGGCAAGATGGATAGGAGGGTGGTTGTACCCCCAGCCCACCAGAGTTCAAATCCTAGATTTGACATTGGTGTCTCTCATTTAGGCGGAATATTCTTCAGTGGGAGGCGACGTTCCCGTCGACAGCGAGGCGCCTGTGGTGACTTCGTCAATCTCAAGACCCGACCGCCGGCTCAGTCTTTTAGAGGTGCTCATAGGGGTAGGGTGTGCGTGAGTGCGTTCATAGGGATGAGTGTGTGCACGTATATGTGAGCGTCTGTGTTGTACCGTGTTTCGCAAAGAAAAACAATTTGAAAGACACATGTCTCAAACCAATCAGAACTCAGATTTCTCCCTCCCACGGATCAACTCCTGTAACCAATCTGAGCCGTCCACTCCGTACAGATCCAACGTCTCTCGCTCACGTCTGCCACTGAAAAAGACAAAAAAGAACACCTAAACGCACGCCCCCCCACCCAAACCCTAGCATCGCGCGACATTACTCCCCTTCCTCCCCGCCGCCTCCCTCTCCCCGATCTGGATTGCCTTTCTCCTTATCCCCGATCCAGATCCAGATCGACGCCGCCGCCTCCTCTCTCACCTCGCCGGCAGGTCCCTCCAACGCCGTCCTCTCCTGCCCCAGCCCTGGCCATCCTCCCTTCCGCCACCCCGCATCTCCCACTCGCTCTGTTTCGTCCTCCCGCAGCAGGTCGAGCGCGCCGCCCAACCTCACCGGTGAGAGATGCACCGCTGCCCAGCAGCCACGACGTCACGCCCGGCTGGCTCGCCGGCGTGCGCGTGCATCGATGCGCGCCACTCCGTCGAGCTGGCCGGACCGCGACGGCGTGTGACCTAGGGTTTGCGGTGGCTTTGCCGCACCCCGGCCTCGGCTCTCCGGCAACCAGGACGCGACGCATCGACGGGATCCTCGGACGCCCGTCGTCCACCTCGCGCTGCACGGAGGGATCGGGATACAACATCGCCACGTATGAACGGGACGCACGGGAGGTGCAGCCCCGCACGGATATGGCATCTCCGACCTCGGCATCCACACGGAGGAGGAGCGGCAGCACTGGATTGGACCGGAGGACGACGTCCTGGGTCCGTTCTTCTTACTTAACACTGCCTTCGTCCTCGTCTTCTCTGCAGGTACTTCTGCGTTCTCCATCCTTTCCTCTTTCACTACTTCTGTTTGCTGTGGAGTCCTGTTTGTGGTAGAATCAGTTATAAATTGCATTGCGTCAGCTGGTGTTGTGAGGAGGCAGGCCGTGAATTTATTGTACTATTTTCTTGCTGCTGTACCATGGTACCTATACCTATATAGGTTATGTATTGATCCCTGCCATGAGCTTGAATGTTGTAGTAGTAGAACATCATCAAGCTAATTTGTGGCTGTGAAGTTACTTAAATTTTTACTAGGCCACGGTTTTGAATATGATTGGAATGATAGGCATTGGTGTTTAACATGTTGGAATGGAATATGCCAAATATTTGGGTCTACATCTGATCTGTATTAGTGGATACTGGTTTAGTACACTTAATCTAGATTTGCTAGCAATGGGTGATTACAGTGAAGATTTGTATTAGGGGTTAGCAATTTTGTCGCTTTCTTTCTTGGTCTATCTGCAATGATTTATTGTTCTTATGAACTGCAATTTCCTATGGTTCTTAATTGTGTATTTACGCTTTTTAGGATTTGCTTTTGTGTACTTTGAGGATGAGCGTGATGGTGATGATGCCATGAGGGCCCTTGTTGGTTAGGCCCTGGGAGATGCAGGCTTCCAGTGGAGTGGTCACGGGTAATTTCTCTTGCTGTCTTGTAATCCTACCAAACCTTAGCACATCAAAGAATCTGGACTCATTGCTAGTTATGAATAATTACTGACATATGAAGACTTTTGGAATTGACGCTGCCTATGACTGATTACTTGTCTTGTAAACCCTACTAAACCTTAGCACATCATAGACAAGATTACTTGTTTATTTCTTTAAAATGTACTCTGCAGCTCCATGCTTGTAGGCTATAAGCCTGTTAACACATGATCGAGTCTTGTATCCCTGTCAAGGTTTTCTCCTAGATCAGCCCCTTGTTGCCTTGTGTGTCCAATTTGATAGGTAAAACTGTTGATGTGCTCCGAACCTAATCTTCTGCTGCTGCTGCTTATTTTTTTCACAGTTCTCTAGTGAACCAACATTTTGTTTAATTATTGCTTGACTACTGGCACCGGGTGGAACCATTGATCCTTGTTTTGTGTATATTGACGTTGGTTACTTCACAATTTGACTTTGTGTATACCCGGTGTTGTGCAATATAGTTACAATGTGGTTAATTATATGTACGTGTGCTTATGCTAGCTAGATTGGCCTGTTGTGTATTTAAGCTTCAAAGTATTTGGGGGTTTCTTGATGGGATCTTAGCCACAGTTTTGTGTTCCAAAGACATTCTTTTAGAAAGCATTGTTTATAAGTGCTATTTACAATTTTGTTCACCAAATGATGTTCACTAACCTAACTTTGGAATTCCAGGAGCAGTGCAAGAAGAGCAGAAAGAGCCAGGGCTACTGCTGCTCCACCACACGCCAAGTTCGATTCACAGCGTTAAGTTCACCGTCGTGGCTTCCTTCTCTGGATTAGTTAAGTGTTCGGTTTAACCTATTCATTGCAAATATCCATACAGTTTGTGCGATGAAAATATACTTACTCTAAATGGATTCCTTTGAGTTATTTGCTAAATGCATTACGTGAGTATGCAACATGTTTTCGAGTCCTGCTTTTGGAAGAGAGCATTATTCTGTTCCGGTTATGTCTTAGAAAGCTTATGAAATCTAAGTTGTGGAAATACATAACCGTCATATTTTCTGTTATGTTCTAATTGTATCATCTTTTGCTGCTTTATTTACCAGAATAATAAATCATCGTGCTTTTGTTGTAGAACATCATGTCAAGAGAAAAATTCCTTTGTTAGACATTATATTTGCTTGGTTCTGCCCCTTTTTTCAGCCGGTTGTCTGAGAATGATATGGCGTGAGCTTCATTTGGAAAGCTTCCACCTGAAATTCCTCTACTAGTTCATGTTTTCGTCTTTGCTCAATTCTGTTGTAACACTATGTTTGCAAATATGTTTTGAAACAAGATATATGTGAGATTTGTTTGCATATATACTCCCCAGCCAGAAACTGTCTTGTCCCTAACAATTGTTTTTGTTCTGTAACATGCAGAAGCTTTCCTTGGTCCATGTTTTGTCGCGAGCTCGAGGACGAAGAAGTTGTAAGAAGCAGAGCTCTAAATTATTGGAGCTAGTCATAGATTGATAGTTAGTTATGTTTGAATATTTAATTCTGTTTTGGTAGCTGGATGCCATATGTGAAGTATATTTGATGGTAAAAACCTGCCGTGAACTATGTTTGACTGTAATGTGCCAAGTTTGACAGTTGATCTGTTTGAAGTACTACTGTTTTTTGTCTGTTCTGATTTAAATATTGGTTATCTATTTACTGGAAAATTGAAATCTGAAGAATACCAGACTGACAACCGGGACCCACACACCAGACACTGACAATCCGGACCCAGCCGACAGAAACTGACAATCGGGACCCATCTGACAGAAATGAAAATAAGAAGGCCACGACCCAAAAATAAAAGGCTAAAATGTTGGGCTTGGCCCATGTAGCTGATCAAAATTAACAAGAAAAAAAATAATATAGGCTGAATTGTTGGGCTTGGCCCATGTAAAGGACTGAACTGGACTGGGCTGAATCTGTTCTATGACCTTCTGATTTGGTCACAATCTTACCACGTAGGATTGGCCACGTAGGATCAGACGTGGCTACACTAGACATCGCGTGACCAAATAAATTGGTCATAAGAGTTATGACCCTCAGATTTGGTCATAGATGGTTATGACCAATTCAAAAAAAAGTCACATATGACCGTTTGAGACGCTCGGTATGTGACCTTTAGATTTTGGTCACAAAAGGGTCATAGATGAAAAATTATGACCTTTTAGTGACCAAATTTGAGGGTCATAGGTCAGCATATTTCTTGTAGTGTTTGGATAGACGGACTGTTTATACGAAGATATGGGAAGGGAGCGGAGAAGATCGCGACTGTTCGATTACAAAACTTAATCAATTGCAGTTTCTTTTCCGGTAGAGGAGAGATCGACACGATTTGGACTGCTGGGTGCGGGGAGAGGAGGAGACGTGCTATTCATTACAAATCTGCATGTTTACAGTTTGGGGAGGCAAGCAACCAGCTGTTGGAGTGGACGGATGTTGCATGGACGCATTTGAGGAAGAAACTTAACCGAACCAACTAATGACGTGGCTGAGAAAGATCACGTGGAAGGATGATGATGTGGCATAGCTGCATGTTGAGAGAATTCCTTGTAGTGAGTCTTTGCTATTTAGATACAGAAGATACGGAGCAAAATAAGTTAATCTACACAATAAAATACGTGTAATATATTGTTCGTATTAGACCTAAAACATCTTATATTATGGTACAGAGTGAATATTTTGTTCTTGAACTAATGTGCAATGACTTCAGATGATTCATTCGCAAGAAAAAGAGAGACTTAAGATGATTTCTTTTGGTTGCACGGACAAGTTTAAATTTTGCAATGACTTCAGATAATTTTCGACAGATCACAGGAAAGCTACAATGCTTTAAACACACGAAATTATAAATTTTCACCAGAGTGAGTAGCACTTATTAACACCCAAAATGCATTTCTTCACAAGCCTCCTTTCATCTCTTTCATAGTTCACCACTGACATTTAGAGCAAGTGCGCAATCACCCCTGCAAAATCTCTGACCTTGGACATTCATTTCCTTCTTCCCTCCCCGGCTCCCACAGAGCCATCCCCTCCTCCTCGTCTGCTCCGACGCGTCCTGCGTCAATCCCATGGGGGAAGAAGTAGCGAGCAAGAGGATCAAGATGGAGAAGGACATTGGAGCGGGGCAAGATGCAGCGGAGGAAGAGGGCAGGTCGGATGGCGATATAACCGTGAAGATAAGCTCCGATGTCCTCCGCTGCAGGATCTGCGTCCAGCCCCTCAAGCCACCCATCTTCAAGGTAATTCATCGATAGATGGCGCAGACGCATTCGCCTCATGTTCCTGCACCTACTCTTTCAGTCTCCGTTGATGGATGGATGCCTCCGTTTTTCTTCTTCCTATGAGTAGATCGATGTGGATGTATTTGTCATTGTTGTTGGGAGTAAAAGCAAGAAAATTTATCCCTTGTAGTGGTTGCAGGCTCTAGAGCAAAATGCACATGGGCATACTAGAATCCACATTGCTATGTTTTCCTTGATGATTACTCCAAACAATGTTGTTTCAATGTCAAGTAAGGAGCATGCAAACTTCGTTACATTTTGACTTGCTAGGCAACTTGGCCACGAAAAGTAGTGTCACTGGTTCAGTTTTTTAGTTCTACAATTTCTGTAAATATGTTGCTTGATAATACACTAGAAACTGTTATTGAGATATTTGTTGATCATACTTTTTATAGATCTTTACCTTTACCGTAGATACATATAAGTTATATGTATTACGCATTGTAGAAAAACTTGTTCTTGAGCAGACTTTTGTCACAAATACAATTTCATATCTTTCAATGATACTCGATAGGAAAAAACCCAACTATTATATAGTAATATTGCCAATTATGTTGTTAAACTATGCGAACAAACATAAAATTATATTTGAATTATTGTAACATGCTAAAAAAATAAGATTTAGAGAAGTATAAATGATTAGTACATATTGTGTCCATGTTAATAAGAAAATGTTTGATGCCAAGAGATGTTTTTTAGTTGCGACATTACTACCTTTTTTCTCTACCATGAAAACATATTTTTGAACCAAAACAACCATGCTTCCTAGCCGGGTGAAGTTTTAAAGTGAAAATGGTAAAACTTTACAGTTCTCCCTTCACGTGGCTCTACACAATGCCCATGCCTTTGTCGATTTGATGCAAAATGTTGGGTGGAAAAGTGCTCAGCGTGCCCATTTGATTCGCCTGCACCACCCCAGTTCGGGAAGTAGCAGCAGCGCTCCACTTTTTCTGCTTCATCAGCTCTCAAAAGAACTGGCTCACCCCGTCAGACTCTTGGGTACACAACTATACTGTGTGGACTATTTGTGCATTGTGATAGAGCGATGGAACCGTGGAGGGAAACCAACCTGGGGTGTTCTCTAGTTAGCTAAAGTACACGAGTGTAACAATAGCACTAAACTAAATTACTCCATTTCTAGCTGGCCATGTCATGTCTTCACAACTTCTCTCCGTAGTTAGCATCCAATCTTTCTTTTTGCGGAAACGCAACACATGTTGTGTTGCAATGCATTGATAGAAACAGAAGTTCATGTACAAATAAAAGAACAGACCAACACCGCACCGTAGAACAATAGTACACAAACCCTGACCATGTTGAATTGACATGTGTGGCCTCGATTTCACGATCCACTGAACTCTTCCCATCACACGCCTCTCATAGGCGGGTCGTCGGTAAATAGGAGCTTGGCAAGCAGGCAACGAGCTAGTATAGAGTAGGAGAACACGGTTATGATGCGGCACCTCACGTCATGATGCGGCACCTCACGTCAGAATGTTAAATATTGTGTAGTATTGACCTACCCAATGGGTATTTGACGGGTATGAGTTGAATTTTGTATCCACGAGCTATATGAGTATGGTATTAATGTACGCTTCCCATACGCTACCATAATCATTGACATTCTTAACTAGAATTTATGTTTGTACGACAACAACGAGGCAAGCCCATGTATTAGGGACAAAATTTCTCTAGTGCTCTTGCAGAAACTAATAATGCCGGATTTACTCTTAAAAATTGTGATTTTGATACATGGCCCTAAAAATTGCGCCTCTAACTATATCATAACGTTTGCCATAAATTATCTCACTATCTCTTTTTCTAAAATGAGTATTTATTTGGTTGGCATCCAAAACGAGTAATTTAATTATTTTGCTAATTTAATTGCTAGTTTTTGGTCTCGCGAAATATGGTGCATGCCACCGATGTGAGTATATTTTTCCCTTGCGAAAAGAACATAAGCTAGCGCTATTTTACCAGTTTGTTTTGGCAAGTTTGTCGAATATATATATTCTTTTTTGAAAGTTGCCCCCTACAAGTGAACCTAGAGCGTCACGGGGCAATGTGAGTGTGACAGCCTAGAGCCTCGACGTGGTCGATCGATCTTGTGCCAATGTGTGATGATATCTCCGGCCCAAGATTCATCGCGTTCCTTGCACCACCAATGGTCAACGCATTTTGGTTGTTGGTTCCAAATAGAACTTTAGACTTAAAGCGAGATCAAAATATAAAATTGAAACACAGTTAAGAGGCGAGTAATCTTGTACCAATAACAAGGTCAAAAAATTTGGTTGTTCGAATTAGAACTTTAGAACTAAGCGAGGTAAAAAAATATAAACTTGAAACGTAGTTAAAAGGGGACTAATTTTGTACCAATAACATATGTTGTGCAAAAATTGGTCCCTTCAATTTGGTCAAAGACGTTGTGCTCCATCCATGCATCTCATGTTCCGTTTATCCTCTTCGCCCCATATTCACTAAGAAAGTATCGGGTGGAAGCAAAGTCACCATGGAAACTTTGTTAAACCCGTGTTTATAAGTTCTAAAAGGGTCCACCGACGACAAGGCTCCAACGAGTACCACACACCACAAGTCGATGCCCTAAAATGATGTATGTGAATGCTTAGTGGTTTTCATTTTGCATATGCTCTTTCGATATGTTGTAGATCGTATATGTTTTGTTGTGTACACATAAGGGACATGTTGTGATTGTGAACACACGTGTTACGCATGGTTGATTTTATGTTTCAAATGCTTTTCTTAGTTATCGTCTGCAGCTTATTCGCATGTTGATTGTCTTGGTTGTTCATCTTGGGTGTGTTGACACCCATACTTATGTGTTGGAACCAATGAGCAGTTTTTTTTTTTGCGGGGAAGAAAACAGTGATATTAATCCAGGAACCTTACAAGACAACCCCCAAGAAAGTCAAAATTACAGCACAGTCCTGAAGGAACTCGAAACCACCGGCGTCGAAGAAGACGTGCCGCCGACGCGCCGCCGTCGCTCCTCCACAGCAACCTTGGAATGGAAGGAACCCCCTGACGGACGGGAAGTCCACGAACCTCGGCTCGAAAGAGCCTCCACCCTGCAACAACACCATCGGCTTCGATCTGGATCGCCATCACCGTCAACTCCAAAAGCATCGACCACCGGAGCCGCCGCTCCTCGGACTCCGGCATGGGGGAAGGGCGCACCGTTGCTCCACCGAGCCACGAACGCCAGGACGGAGGCAGATCTGCAGCGCCGCCCCGCAGAGCAACGCCAACAGAGAGGGATCCCGCCTCCACAAAAGGCCACGCCGACGCCGCCGTCACCTCCTCAACGCCGCCAGCAAGCCACCAACTAGACCCTACACTATATACACGCTGGGATCCGGTGATTCCCCGACCTCCCGCCGCCGGAGCGGCCGGCGGAGGCGAGGAATCGCCCGGATCACGCAGCGGCGAGGTGGATCGAGGTGGGGATTCACAAATCGCCTATCTGCACTGTAGCAGGAGATAGGGTTCGGTCCAAGGCTCCGAATGACCTAGGTTACCAATGAGCAGTTGTTGCATGTCAAGATTTTCTTTTGGTTGTACGGGCATGTTTAAATGTTGCAGTGACTTTAGATGATTTTCGACGAATCACAGGAAAGGAACAATGTTTTAATCACACGAGAGAAATGTTGCATGCAAAGGTTATCTGTTGCAGAAACCATAAAGCTTGAATATATTTTCACTCGCCCAAAATGTATTTCGTCACGAGCCTCCTTCATCTCTCTCTTTCACCACTGCATCCTGAAAGCCAGGCACGTGGCCATTAACACAGGCGCAACCACCCTCAGCAAAATCTCACCTTGGGCATTGATTTTTTTCTTCCCTCCCCTGTCCTTCTCCTCGTGTGCTCGGACGCGTCCAGCAAGAGGAACCCTCCCATGGAGGAAGAAGTAGCGAGCAAGAGGATCAAGATGGAGAACGACCTTGTAGCGGCGGCGGCGGCGGAGGCGGAAGGGGGCAGGTCGGATGGCGAGATATCCGTCATGATAAGCTCTGAGGTCCTCCGCTGCAGGATCTGCCTCGAGCCCCTCAGGCCACCCATCTTCAAGGTAATAATCGGTCGATGGCCACGCGCCGCAGCCGCATTCGGCTCCTGTTCCTGCGCTGACTCTTTCACTCTTTCTGGATAGATGGATGCCTCTGTTTTTTCTTCTTCCTAAGAGTAGATCGATGTTCATGTTGGGAGTAAAAGCAAGAACTTTTATCCCTGGCAGTGGCTGTAGGCTGTACAACATAATGCACATCGGCAAGGTGAAAAATTCCACCCGATTTCTCTGAAACTGATATGTAACATGTTAGCCGATTCACATTTGGTGGCATAAATTGCAAAAATTCCAATTTTTTCGGTCAGAGAAAGAAAGAAGTTGCGCTTACCTGTTTGGCTCATTGGCTGCTGCTGTTCTTGCTAGGATGACCAAATGCCCCCCAGTATGATCTTTGTTGTTGGTGTGTGATTGTGTGAATACTGATTGTTTACTTAAGAAAATGAATACTGAATGTAGCAGTTGGGACCCAGTTTCTAATCTAGTGAGTTGTAGTGAAATGCTAGTTTAAACTTTAGAACGTACTGCATATAAACAGCAGGTAAAGTTGCCTGTCATTTTCTCTGAAATTTAAGAGGCATATGTCAGTGGATCAACATTATCGTGGCATAAATTGCAAGGCTTCAATTATACTTCATCAGCTGCTTGCGTTCTTGCTATAGGATTAGTAAATGGCACATTGTAGGATCTTAATTTGTTGGTGTATCAAGGCTGAACATGTGGCGTTAATTGGAAGAAAACGGTTTTTTACAAGCTCATATGGCGCCAGGGTGAAATCTGGGCCGTCCGTTTCGGCGGATCTGACGGCCCAGATTCGCCGTGGACCGGTCAAATTTTGTCCGCGGTCAACGGTGAATCTGGGCCGTCGGATCGCCGAAACGGACGGCCCAGATTTCACCCTGGCGCCATATGAGCTTGTAATTGTCTTTTTCGGTGAAATGCTTAAAAAAAACGCAGGTGTTTAGAGGGTATCAAGGCAGGTGTTTATAGGGTATCACGTGGTAGCGATGTAGGAATATCCCACCACATTTCGGCAACTATCTTATGTCCAGTTATTCTGAATGACCAGTCCACAATGTGCGTTCCGCTGTGATGTTTGATATGATTAAAGAGGTTGGTAAATTTTCTGGTCGAAGAACCATAGCATTCTTAGAATTCCACATCTTTCACAAAACGTTGAGCAGGATTGATGGCCAGCTGGACTCTTAGTTGTTGGTGTCTCAAAAGTCAGACTGAATATGGTTTTCCATAACATAACTTAGGAGTCGCTTGTTTTCTGCCTAGTGGATGGTATTGAAAATGCTAATTTTCGCTATCTCTTGCTATGTAGATAGATGCTAGTATTCTTGCGCTTACATTTTACTCTGTGTGGACCAATGGATGCCATTGCTGTTCTTCCCAAGAGCAAATTGATTTTTATGCTTTTCTGATTGTTATTGGGAGGAAAAAATACAAAAACCTTTTCTCCCTGGATAGTAGCAGCAGCACCACACATAATGCACACGAGAAAACTTTTTTTTTTTGAAATGGAGGTCGAAACCCCCGGGCTCTGTATCATGAGCAAAGGTGAAAGTTGCCTGCTGTTTATCTCTGAAATTTAAGTATTTCAATGGATACAACGGTTAGGTGGCGTAAATTGCAATTGTTCCTTTTTTGCCTTTCAAAGAAAAAGAAAATGTTGTATTTACCTCTTTGTCTGGTGGTGTTCTTGCTAGAATAACCAAATATCCCCTTGCAGAAACTGTATTGTTTCTGTGTGAAAACTGATTGTCGCAGTTAGGACTCAACTTCCAATCTAGTGGGTGGTACTGACATGCTACTTTAGCGCATATTGTGTATAGGCAGCAGTTAAGAGGTAAAGTTGCCCGCCTTTTTATCTGAAACTTAATTAGACTTGCTCGGCTGGCTGGTATTCTTGCTAGGATTACTAAATTGGCACCTTGTAG
The DNA here is from genome assembly GCA_947311845.1 of Poa pratensis. Lineage (NCBI taxonomy): Eukaryota > Viridiplantae > Streptophyta > Magnoliopsida > Poales > Poaceae > Poa > Poa pratensis. Next base: position 37,348,320 of record CAMZMU010000088.1, read on the forward strand.
ATCTTGTCGGTGTCCAAACTGAATGCAATTGGGACTCATCTAGTGGGTAGTACTCAAGGATTACGAGTCGACCTGTCGCAACTTGTCGCTCGGGTACCGACAAGTAGACAAGTCGCGCGACAAGTCGTGACTTGTCGCAACTTGTCGCAACTTGTCGAGGTTTTGAACTTGTCGCTGGGGTACCGACAAGTAGACAAGTCGTGCGACTTGTCGCGACTTGTCGAGCGACACTTAATCCTTACTAGTACTCAAATGCTAGTTTAAGCTGCTGTATTATTATGTAGGATGTTAACTGTTGGTGTCTCCAAAATGAGTATAATTTGGATGGTTTTTCCCGGCTGTTGTTGGGAGTGAAAGCAAAAACCTTTTCTCCCCAATAGTAGCTATCAGGCTGTCCCACATACTATTAAGATGCGTATGTCTGTGTATTAATATTAGGGCAGCCTAAATTGCAGTTGTTCCATGATCGATATCCTTATGTTTCGTCTTACATTACACTAGATAAAGATTGTGGGTAGTTCTTGCTAAGATGACCAAATAGCCGATCTCTGTTATTTGTGTGCGAACACTGAATTAGCAGTTACGACACAATTTCCAATCTTGTGGGTAGTAGTGAATTTGTTTAGCTGGTCTCTTACAATGTAGGATCTGAACTGTTGTCTCCAAACTAAATATAATCTTAGCTGTTGGTGTCTCTGCTACACAACTGAGTAGCAGCCTGTTTTCAACCTAGTAGGTGTGTACAAGTGAAATTCTAGGTTGGCTGATCTCTTACAATGCACTAGATGATCGATATCCTTATGTTTCGTCTTACATTACACTCTGTTCACTCTTGTTTTGAACTGATGAAAGGATCGATGAGAGGCATTGCACAATGTTATCTCCAAATTATTTGTTTCTCGAATTTATTGTTTATTCTCTATTGCTGCTGATTGTTATGCTATTTCTCTTATATTTTTTTTCAGTGTGAGGCTGGGCATGTTTTGTGTTGTGTGTGCATGGAAAAGCTCCGTGAGGTCGGGCATGCTTTGAAGTTGGGCATCTTCTGTGATCTGTGTTGCAAAATCACTAGCTTTTGCCGTTGCGCCGAACTCGAGCAATTTGTGGACGCCGTGAAAGTTTCATGCTCAAACGAAACTTATGGCTGCAATGAGTTCATCAGATACCATGAGAAAGAGAAGCATGAAAGGGAATGTACACATGCTCCATGCTACTGCCCAGAGGATGGCTGCACTTTCAGAGGGGCAACATGTTGTCTTCTGGACCACTTCGGCACTGTGCATGGATGGTCGCCGACCAACTTCAGTTACAACAAGCCACTGAAGATGTCCGTTGCTCGTGACCATCGGTTCACGCTCCTGGTCGGGGAAGACCAGTCCATGTTCCTGCTGACCAACACTCTGACCGGCATCGGCAATGCTCTCACCATGGTCTGTGTCAGGCCTCACGAATCCGAACCGAACTACTCGTGTAACATCTCGTCTGCTCACGTTGTTGCTGGTGGTAAAGCCGAAGGAAGGCTCGTGTTCCAGAAGGATCCTCTCGTGTCAAGCAGCTCGCTGTCGGGTGGAGTTCAGTTGGGCAAGTTCTTCCTGTTGGTTCCCCCGGAACTCGTGGATAGCTCATCTGGGGAACTCACCGTACACATCCGCGTCATCCGCGTCGACAGACTCACGGCCTAGGGATCTCAGCTAGGAGTCGTAGACAGAGAATTCTGGGTCAAACATAACATCGCTTTGAATGACTGCACAAGGTGAAAGGCCCTTGTTCTACGCTGTTTAATTAACCCACGGAACTGAAGGAAGTAGGTTGTGTTTAGAAGACGGTTGTTTCAGAATGTTGCTTGATGTCGTTTGTAATGGTAGAAACTTACCTATCCAAACTCCAAACTCATGAGTGTCACGAGTGGCTGCTCTTGCTTATGTAAAATAGCTCTGAATGTACTGATTGAAATATCAATTGAAGATTGGTAGAATGCAACTCACAACTGTAGTAGTAGTAGTATGTGTCATGTCTGATCAGTTAGTAAGATGAATATTATTGGCACTAGTATCTGGTCCAGGGGTTGTTGTAGACATAATATAACACTTAAGTTAATTCTTCACTCCGTGATGTGATACACTTTTGCTTTGCCTTGTCCGCAATGCTCAAACGATCGATTGCACAATTTTTGTAACCATTGTGATGTTCGTAAGTTGGATACACTTTTCGCCGGAGTGGTAGCACTAGCCCAAAATGCATTTCTTGACGAGCCTCATTCACAACTGACATCTTGACAGGCAGGCACGTGGCCATTCACATAGGCGCAATCACCCTCAGCAAAATCTCTCACCTTTGGCATTGGCGCATTGCCTTCTTCCCTCCCACTCACAAAGACTCCCCTCTCCTCCTCGTCTGCTCCGAGGTGTCCGTCAGCCCCGCGCCCCAGTGAGCATCTCTCCATGGCGGAAGAAGTAGCGAGCAAGAGGATCGAGACGAAGAAGGACGACGGAGGGGTGGCGGCGGAGGAAGGTGGCAGGTCGGATGGCGAGATATCCGTCAAGATACACTCCGAGGTCCTCCGCTGCAGGACCTGCCTCGAGCCCCTCAAGCCACCCATCTTCAAGGTAGTCTTCGGACGGTGGCCAGGCACCGCAGCCGCATTGGGCTCCTGTTCCTGCGATTATTATTTTTTCTCCCTAATGAATGCCTCTGTTCTTTCTTCTTTCACTTCACTGCTAGTAGATCGATGTAGATGTTCTTCGCACAGGTACTATATTAATTGCAGTTATTCCAGGTTCGCTTTGCAAAGAAAAAAGTTGTTCCATTTACTTGTTCAGCTTCTTCTGTTCTTGCTAGGATGACCAAATGGCCCCTTGTAGAATCTTTATTGTTGTTATCTGAAACCTGAACGTAGCAGCTACGGAGTAGTACTCAATTTCCAATCTACTGGGGTAGAACTGAAATGCTAGTTTAGCCCATACTGCATATAGACAGCAGTCAGCGAAGTAAAACTGCCTGCCATTTTCTCTGAGATTTAATTACACGTGCTCGCCTGCTGGAGTTCATGCTAGGATCGCTAAATTTGGCACCTTGTGGGATCTTTAATCGTTGGTGTCTCAAAGCCGAGTGCGTAACAATTAGGACTCAGTTTTCTAATCTGGTGGGAAGTTGTGCAATGCTAGTTTAGCTGGTCTCTTAATTGACTGTGTCTCAAAACTGAATATGGTTTTCACAAACATAATGGAGGAGCAGCTTGTTTTCTGTCCAGCGGTGATAGTGGAATTATATCTTTATTAGCTATCTCTTAGCATGTGTATATATGCTAGTTTACCACTGATCAGTCTATCGGCGCTCGTGGCACTTGCTTCGTGTTCCTCATTTACTTCATACTCTGCGTAGATGGATGGATGCCTTTGCTATTTTTTCTTGCCAAGAGCAAATCGATTCAAAATTCTTCTTGGGAGATAAAAAAAGAACCTTTTCTCCCTGGATAGTAGCAGCAACACTCATACTGCACACAGGCAAATAGGCAATGCGGAAACTTTCCTGCGATTTTCTTTGAAATTTAAGAATGTCAGTGGGTCAAGTTTTAGGTAGCATAAGCTGCAATTGTTTCTTCTTTTGCTTTTCAATGAAAGAAAAAAATGTTGTGTTTACTTGTTTGGCTCCTGGTGTTCTAGCTAGGATTACCACATTGTCCCTTGTAGGCTTGTAGGGTCGTCATTATTGTTCTTATGTGGAAACTGAATGTAGCAGTTAGGAATCGGTTTCGAATCTAAGGGGTAGAAGTGAGATTCTAGTTTACCACATGTATCACATATAGATAGCAGTTAGTAGGTAAAGTTCCCTGCCACTTTCTCTGAAATTAAAGTATACTTGCTAAGCCTGCTCGTGTTCTTGCTAGGATTACTACATTGGCACCTTGTCGGATCTTACTTGTTGTTGCCTCAATGCTGAATGCAGTTAGCACTCAGTTTTCAATCTAGTGGGCAGTGTTCAAATGCCAGTTTAGATGCTGTCTTACTATATAGGATTTTAACTTTTGGTGTCTTCAAAACTGAATATAATTTTCCATTGCACAACTGAGTAGCATCCTGTTTTCAATCTAGTGGGTACAAGTGGAAGTCTAGGTTGGCTGATCTCTTACAATCCAGTTGTTGATTGATATCCTTCTGTTTCTGCTTGCATCACACTCTGTTCACTGCTGTGCGTTTTTCCAAATCATTTGTTTCTCCAGTTTATTATCCATTCTGTATTGTTCCTGAAGGTTATGCTGATTTTCTTATATTTCTTCAGTGTGAGGCAGGGCATGTTTTGTGTTCTCTGTGGTTGGAAAAGCTCCGTGAGGTTGGGTACGCTTTGAAGTTAGGCATCTTCTGTTATGTGTGTTGCAAAAACACCAACTTTCACCGTTGCACCGAACTCGAGCAATTTGTGGATGCCGTCAAAGTTTCATGCTCAAACCAAACATATGGCTGCAATGAGATCATCAGATACCATGAGAAAGAGAAGCATGAAAGCGAATGTACACATGCTCCATGCTACTGCCCAGAGGATGGCTGCACTTTCAGAGGGGCAACATATTGTCTTCTGGACCACTTCGGCACCGCGCACGGATGGTCGCCGACCAACTTTAGTTACAACCAACCACTGAAGCTCTCCATTGCTCGTGCCCACCGGTTCAGGCTCCTCATCGGGGAAGATCAGTCCATGTTCCTCCTGACCAAAACTGTGACCGACATCGGCAATGCTCTCACCATGGTATGCGTCAGGCCTCACGAATCTGAACCGAACTACTCGTGCAACATCTCGGCTGCTCACGTTGTTGCTGGTGGAAAAGCCGAAGGGAGGCTCGTGTTCCAGAAGGATCCTCTCGTGTCGAGCAGCTCGCTGTCAGGTGGAGTTCAGTTAGGCAAGTTCTTCTTGCTGGTTCCCCCGGAGCTCGCCGATAGCACATCTGGTGAACTCACCATACACGTCCGCATCGACAAACTGGTGCCATAGGGATCTTGGCAAGTAGCTGTGACAGAGACTTTAGGGTCAACACATATGGATTTGTTGCACCTGACATCACTAGTAGAAGGAGAGAAGGCTGTTGCTCTATGCTGTTTAATTACCATGGACTGAAGGAAGTAGGCTGTGTTTAGAAGACAATTGTTTAGTTATGTAGCTTGTCGCGTTTGTAATGGTAGAAGCGAGCTATCCAACTGGAGATCAGTATCTTGCAAATCAGAGCTGTACTATTTGTCAAGTATTTTTTTTTTGAGAACACAGTACAACACAGACGCTCACAAATACGCACATACACTCACCCCTATGAACGCACGCACGCACACCCTACCCCTATGAGCACCTCTGAAGGACTGAGCCGGCAGATCTTGAGGTTGACGAAGTCACCACAGGCGCCTCGCTGTTGACGGGCACGTCACCTACCACTGAAAGAATAGCGCCGGATAATCCTGGAATAAATCCAGGTAAATGCAAACGCCCATGCCAAGTCTAGGACTTGAACCTGGGTGGGCTGGTTCCACCACAGGGAACCCAACCATCAGAGCCAAGCTCCGTTTGCTACTATTTGTCAAGTATGATCAGTTAGTAAGAAGAATATTATTGGTACTAGTATTTGATCCAGTGTTGTTGTAGATATATGAACCCTTAAATCTTCACTTGGTGATGTACTATTTGTCAAGTATGATCAGTTAGTAAGAAGAATATTATTGGTACTAGTATTTGATCCAGTGTTGTTGTAGATATATGAACCCTTAAATCTTCACTTGGTGATGTACATTGGATACGCTTTTACTTTGCCTTCTCTGCATTGCACAAACGACAGACTCTGAATTGCAAAATTTCAAGGTTTCCAATTAAGTATCTGGGCCTCCAATTGGCGCTTCGGCCCCTGACCAAAAGTGAGTGGCAGCCGATGTTGGATCAGGTCCTGCATTGTGTCCCGGCATGGCATACAGGCATGATCGTGAGGGCTGGGAGGCTGACATTGGTTAAGTCGGTGGTGGCTGCAAGATCAGTGCATCAGCTGCTGATCGCGGAAGCGCCGGAGTGGCTTTTTGAGGAGATCAAGAAGTGGATGAGGGGTTTTTTCTGGGCTGGATCTGAGCATGCTCTAGGAGGCCAATGTCTGGTTGCGTGGGAGAACGCGTGCAAGCCAGTCTGCTATGGTGGTTTGGGGATCAAGGATTTGAGGATACAAGGCCTTGCGCTTCGAGTACGTTGGTAATGGCTGAGAAGGACAGATGAGTCCAGGCCGTGGCAAGGACTTCCAATGCTGAAGGATACGATGGCAGCCAAGGTGTTCGATAATCTGGTTTAGATCTCTGTTGAAGATGGCAAGAGGGTTCTTTTTGGGAAGGACAGATGCATTAGTGGTTTAGCTGTCAGAGATATCGCCCCCCTCCTTTGCAGTTTGGTTGTCACACGGGTAGCAAACAAGAGAACTGTCCTTGAAGCAATGGTGGAAAACAGATGGCTGTTGGATGTTTCGCCACCCTTTTCGGAGCAGATGGCGGCACAATGCGTTCAGCTATGGATTGCTATTTCCAGGGTTCAGAGGGAGGATCAGAGAGGCGACGAGCTCGCTTGGAAATCTTGGACCTCGATGTCATAGATGTGCGTGAACGGCTCGTTGTTTTCATTTTGCATATGCTCTATGTCATAAATGTATCTTAACCACTCGATGTCATAGATGTATGTGATGGAGAGATAGAAGGGCTCCAACGACTAGCTGCGGCAACCAATTGGTGCCCTAAAATGATGTATGTGAACGGTTGACGGTTTTCATTTTGCATCTGCTCTTCTTTACGTTGTAGATCGTATATGTTTTGCTGTGTATACATGAAGAACATGTTCTGATTTTGAACACATGTTACGTTATGAATCAAATGTTTTCTTCAGTTATTGTCAGCGGCTTAATCACATGCCGCGTGTCTTGATTCTTCATGCATCTTGGGTGTGTTGACATCCATACTTATTTGCTGGAACCAACGAGCAATTGTTGCATGTTCAGAGTATCTTTTGGTTGCACTGGCATGTTTGAATGTTGCAACGACTTTAGATGAGTTTCAACGGACCACGGGAAAGCAAGAATGTTTTAATCACAATAGAGAAATGTTGCATACAAGGGTTATCTGTTGCAGAAATCACAGGAAAGCTTCCAAATATTTTCGCCGGAGTGAGTAGCACTCGCCCAAAATGGATATAGTTACGAGCCTCCTTCAGACTTCAGTCCTTCGTCTCTCTGTTTCACAATTCACCACTGACATTTAGACAGCCAGGCACGTGGCCATTCACGCCGGCGCAACCGCGCAACCACCCTCAGCAAAATCTCTCACCTTTGGACATTGATGATTTGTTCTTCTCTCCCCGGCTCCCAGGGCCCTCCCCCTGTCCTCGTCTGCTCCGACGCGTCCTGCGTCCGAAGTCCGAACAAGAGCAACACTCCCATGGCGGAAGAAGTAGCGGGCAAGAGGATCAAGATGGAGAAGGACATTGGAGCGGGGCAAGACGCGGTGGAGGCGGCGGCGGAAGGGGGCAGGTCGGATGGCGAGATATCCGTCAAGATAAGCTCCGAGGTCCTCCGCTGCAGGATCTGCCGCGAGCCCCTCAAGCCACCCATCTTCAAGGTAATCATGGACCGAAGGCCACGCGCCGCAGCCGCATTCGGCTCCTTTTCCTGCGCTTACTCTTTCACTGTCTGTGGATCGATGAGGATGTATTTGTCCTTGTTTTTGGGAGTAAAAGCAAGAAAATTTATCCCTTGTAGTGGCTGCAGGCTGTAGAACATAATGCACATCGGGAAGGTGAAAGAATTCCAGCCGGGTTCTCTGAAGTTCATCTGTGATATTCAGTCGATCAACATTTGGGTGACATAGATTGCAAAAATTACAGTTTTGCTATTTCAAAATAAGGAATAAAGAAGTGTTGCATTTACCTGTTGGGCCACCTGCTCTTCTTCCTAGGATGACCAATTGCCCCCCTGTGGGATTGTTTCTTGGGTGTGTGAATACTGAATGTTTACTTAGGCAAGTGAATACTGAATGTAGCAGTTGGTACTCAGTTTCTAATCTAGTGAGTAGTAGTGAAATGCTAGTTTAGACTTTAGAACGTACTACATATAGACAGCTGGTAAAGTTGCGTGCCATTTTCTTGAAATTTAAGAGGCATAAATTGTGAAACTTATAGTGCCATAAGTTGCAACGCTTCCATTATACTGGCTCAGCTGCTTGTGTTCTTTCTATAGGATTAGTAAATGACACATTGTAGGTTAATTGTTGGTGTGTCAAAACTGCACATGTGGCAGTTATGACTCATTTTTTAATCTAGTGGGTAGTACTGAAATGCTTAAAAACGCAGGTGTTTATAGGGGATCGCGTGGTAGCGATGTAGGAATATCCCACCACAGCAACTATCTTATGTCCAGTTATTCGAAACAGCGAGACCGCAACGTGAGTTCTGCTGTGATGTTTGATATGATTAAAGAGGTTGGTAAATTTTCTGATCGAAAAACCATAGCGTTCTTTGATTCCCGCATCTTCTACAACACAATGAGGGGGATGGACGGCCAGCTGGTCTCTTACTACGACTCTACGATGTAGGATCTTAGTTTTTGGTGTCCCAAAAGTGAACTGAATATGGTTTCCGCAACATAAGTACATAACTAAGGAGTCGCTTATTTTCTGCCTAGCGGATGGTAGTGAAAATGCTAGTTTTAGCTATCTCTTGCTATGTAGATAGGTGCTAGTGTACCAATGATCGTTCAGTCAGCACCCGCAATAATTTATTCGTGTTCGTGCGTTTACTTTTTACTCTGTGTGGACAATTGGGTGCCTTTGTTCTTTCTTCTTCCCAACAGTAAATCGATTTTGGTGCTTTTCTGATTGTTATTGGGAGAAATTTTTCTCCCTGGAGAGATAGAAGCAGCAGCACCACACATACTGCACATGGGCAAAGGTGAAAGTTGGTTGTTGTTTATCTCTGAATTTTAAGTATTTCAGTGGATCAACGCTTAGGTGGCATAAATTGCAATTATTCCTTTTTTGCCCTTCAGAGAAATAAAGAAAATGCTGTTTACCTGATTGGCTGGTGCTGTTGATGCTAGAATCACCAAATATGCCCTTGCAGAAACTTTATTGTTTGCATGTGAAAAGGGAAAAGTGAATGTCGCAGTTAGGACTCAATTTCTAATCTAGTGGGTAGTACTGACATGCTAATTTAGCACATATTGCATGTAGGCAGCAGTTTGGAGGTAAAGTTGCCCGCCATTTTCTCTGAAACTTAACTACACTTGCTCCGCTGGCTGGTGTTCTTTTTCGGATTATGGAATTGACACCTTGTAGATCTTGTCGGTGTCCCAAAGCTGAATGCAATTAGGACTCATCTAGTGGGTAGTACTCAAATGGTAGTTTAAGCTGCTGTATTACTATGTAGGACGTTAACAGTTAGTGTCTCCAAACAGAGTAAAATTTAGAAAAAAATTCTGAATGTTACTGGGAGTAAAAGCAAGAACCTTTTGTTCCAGATAGTAGCTGTCGGGCTGTAGCACTAAAAGATGCGCATGTAAGTGTGGATTAACATTTGGGCAGCCTAAGTTGCAGCTGTTCCATTTTCGATTTCAAAGATATATACTGTTTTCCTTCAAAATAAAAGAAAGATGAAGATTGTTCGATTTACTTGTTTGGCTGCTGCTGTTCTTGCTAGGATGACCAAATAGCTGATCTCTACTATTGGTGTGTGAACACTGAATTAGCAGTTAGGACACAATTTCCAGTCTTGTGAGTAGTAGTGAATTGCTTGTTTAGCTGGTCTCTTACCATGTAGGATCTTAGCTGTGGTGTCTCCAATCTGAATATAGCCTTAACTGTTGGTGTCTCTGCTACAGAACTGTGTAGCAGCCTGTTTTCAATCTAGTAGATGTGTACAAGTGAAATTCTAGGTTGGCTGATCGCTTAGAATGCACTAGATGATCGATATCCTTATGTTTCGTCTGACATTATGCTCTGTTCACTGTTGTTATGAACTAATGAAACGATCGATGAGAGGCATTGCACACTGTTTTGCGTTTCTCCAATTTATTATTCATTCTTTATTGCTGCTGATTGTTATGCTAATTTTCTTGTATTTTTTTCAGTGTGTGGCTGGGCATGTTTTGTGTTGTGTATTCATGGAAAAGCTCCGCGAGGTTGCGTACAATTTGAAGGTGGGCACCTTCTGCGATCTGTGTTGCAAAAACACTAGCTTTTACCGTTGCGCTGAACTCGAGCAATTTGTGGACGCTGTCAAAGTGTCATGCTCAAACGAAACATATGGCTGCAATGAGTTCATCAGATACCACGAGAAAGAGAAGCATGAGAGTGGATGTACACATGCTCCATGCCACTGCCCAGAGGATGGCTGCACTTTCAGGGGGGCAACATGTTGTCTTCTGGACCACTTCGGCACCGCACACGATGGTCGCCAACCAACTTCCGGTACAACACACCACTGAAGCTCTCTGTTGCTCGTGACCACCGGTTCACGCTCCTCGTCGGGGAAGACCAGTCCATGTTCCTCCTGACCAACACTCTGACTGACATCGGCAATGCTCTCACCATGGTCTGCGTCAGGCCACCTGAATCCGATCCAAATTACTCATGCAACATCTCGTCTGCTCACGTCGTTGCTGGTGGAAAAGCCGAAGGGAGGCTCGTGTTTCAGAAGGATCCTCTCATGTCGAGCAGCTCACTGTCGGGTGGAGTTCAGTTGGGCAAGTTCTTCCTGCTGGTTCCCCCGGCACTCACCGATAGCTCATCTGGTGAACTCACCGTACACATCCGTATCGACAGACTCGCGGCCTAGGGATCTCAGCTAAGAGTTGTAGACAGAGAAACATCGCTTTGAATGACTGCACAAGGTGAAATGCTCTTGTTATATGCCCTGTGTTTAATTACCACGTAACTGAAGGAAGTAGGCTTAGTTTAGAAGACAATTGTTTCGTAATGTTGCTTGATGTCGTTTGTAATGGTAGAAACTTACCTATCCGAACTCATGACTGTCATGAATGACTGCTCTTGGTTATGCAGAATAGCTCTGAATGTAGTGATTAAAGAACCAATTGAAGATCAGTATCTTGCAACTGAAAATTGTACTATTTGTCAAGTATGATCAGTCAGTAAGATGAATATTATTGGTGCTAGTACTTGTTCCAGAAGTTGTTGTAGATATGTATAAACGCGTAAACCTTCAGTTGGTGATGTTGGTATGTTGGACACACTTTTGCATTGACTTCTCTGCATCGCACAAACGATAACTGTTATTTTGGTACTATGCATAGAAGTCAGGGTCTTCAAGTCCTTAGAAAGATTTTTCGTTGGCCACCAATTGATACTCTATTTCGTTTGATTTTTTTTTCCGAACAACTAGGGAAGTGCTTTGAGTGTGAGATTAAATGGCATCTTACGAAGCTTATTAACCAAACATTGGTTCCAAAAGAAACTATAAGTTGTGTTCAAAGAAAACAGGAAGCATATATACTGCAGTGAGAGCCAAAGGATTACTATACTATCGAAGCATCGTAGGACTACGTACATGCTACCGAACTGTTTTTCCTGATAAGGAAACAGTTACGAGGCATCATCTTCATATTTCATAGGTGGTCGTCGACGGGGCCGCTAGGCATGGTTCGTGGAGGGCGCCAAAATGAACCGTGGTGCAGACGTGCGAGTTGCAGCCACGATAGCACCAAGTCGCGGAACAGGGAACAGCACCATGGACGGCGTCATTGCCGATCGATCGTCTCCACTGTCCGAAGTTGATCCAAGGTTTTAAATTTCGTTTTATGTATTTTACCATCCCCGAACGAAATTGTCGAGATTTGGCGTATCGGGAATTTTAGGAAAAACTCAGACGAAATGCTCAAACCAAACTATCTTAACGAACTGGTTCTATGGATCAGACGGCTACTTACAGTGGTTAGTATCGTTTACTTTTTTCCAGTGGTTAAGGCAGCTGAATTTTAAAAAATGGCCACTAGGCGCCTCAGAGCGGTGTAAATTGCACCATTTAAATCGGTGTCTTGTTGACCTGCTGCTTGAGAGTTCTGCATCTCGTTCCTCCTGCAATGCAACGCTAGATCCAATCTGGCTCTGCGGAAACCTTGCATCTGCCATTGTCGTCGTGCCGTTCCGTAGCTCTGATTTCGAGGTCCATTATCCATGTAAGCTTCACACCATTCCCTTGCTGTTTTAACTTGTAAAGTTTCCTCTGTTTTCCTCTAGAGATCTGTGTTTCTTTTTCTCTTCTGCAATCCACTAATTTACCTCGTATATTTGAACCTGGTACGTTTACCATGTTTGTTGTTGCTAGATCAGGAAGCATCATAGTTGAGTGATTTGCAAATTGGTTGTATGTATATGTTCATATCATTGGTTATAATAGATAAGTAATCGGATTTTCTTACCAGAGACTTTCGCAGTGTTGGATAACTACTCATTAGAGGGAAAAAAGAGATCTAGTTACTCATTGATCAACCACTTAAACCATCTCTCCATACTCCACCAGCAAGCGGCCGAATCATCAAAGAAAGAAGGTAAGGCTACATCTTTATCACTTCATGCCCTGTGTCTCCCGTTAAATATTTGACTATTTTTTTATATGGTACCCTTTTGAACTAAAAGTAATTTCGTTTATATGTACAAATCAGCTATCTGGAATCATGGCATTGGCCGTATTCATGAATTGTGCTGAGATGTTTTCCAACTTCAATGCATGTCATGAATTCTTTAGCTGGACGACATCATGCATCAGAACGGCCATACGTAATCGCAAAGCTGCACAATTGCGAGTCAACGATGAAACTGAGAATCTGGACACCAAGGTTGGGCAGCTGGAGGCTGGTCTTTGGAAACTGAAGACAACTATGCCCAGGATGCTTAACCTCATTGATCAGGCTGAGTGGCAAAGCCATAAAAAACAAGCGGCTGATCTCCTCCCAGATATCAAGGATGCAGTGTACGATGCAGAGGATCTGCTTGATGAGTTTGATTATTATGCACTGAAGTTGAAGGTTGAATCAGGCAAAAGTTTAGGACATGATCATTTTGATAATAGCTTTCTGGAGTTCTTTGACAGTGCTGCATCCAGTGATTACATACGAAAAGTCAATGACATTCAAGCAAAACTAGATCATGTCCATGCCAGTTCATGGCTATGGGATTGCACCAAGCACTACAGAAGTTCGATAAATTAGTTAGGCCAGAAACAAGTTCTTTCTTTCGCGAGCCAAAAATAGTTGGTCGTGAAAAAGAATTGAAGCAGTTGGTGGGAACACTAGGAGTTTGTGGTGTACGGAAGAGAAGGACTGAAACTGAAGTAAGAATGACCGAGTTGCATGTGCTGCCAATATTTGGCATGGGAGGTGTTGGAAAGACAACAATGGCTCAACAAATCTGCAACGATGCACAGTGAAGAAGCACTTTCACTGCATAATTTGGACATGTGTTTCAGATGTTTTTGACATAGAAAGGTTAACCAAAGAGATTATAGAGCGTCTGGGAGGAAGTACGTCACCTTCCGATAATTTGGATGGTCTTATGATAAAACTAGAAAAATGTGTTATGTCCAAAAGGTTCTTACTCGTCCTTGATGACATGTGGGATGATGTATTGGAACAAGATGGAGGGGGATGGAGGATGTTTCGTGAACGTTTGGAAAATGGTGCTCAAGGAAGTAGGATTTTGGTTACCACTAGATCTCCCGAGGTTGCTAATCTTGTTGGCACTGTGAATCATTATGAGTTAAAGGGCTTACAAGATGATATATTTTGGGATTTCTTCAAAGTATGTGCATTTGGATCCATGAGTTCTTGCAACAACCGGGAGTCACTGGAGTGCATCGGTAAAAATATACTTACAAAGTTGAGGGGTTCCCATTGGCTGCCAAGACTATTGGGCGCTTATTGAGAATGGACCTAAGTACATCACATTGGGAAAATATAGTGCAAAGTGAACTCTGGCAATTAGAACAAACGCCGACAGACATTTTGCCAGCCCTTCGACTGAGTTATATGTACCTACCGCAGAAGTTGAAGAGATGCTTCTCAATCTGTGCAATGTATCCCAAGGATCACAAATTTGAGAAGGATTTGCTATATCATATTTGGGTTGCACAAGGATATGTGGCGGATCACGAAGAAGCATCACTGTGCTTTGATGCCCTTGCAAATCGATCATTTTTTCAGAAAGCATCTCCATACAGTAAGAAGTATGTAATTCATGATCTGATGCATGATACAGCACAACTTGTCTCAAAGGATGAGTGCTTCACCATAAAGCATGTGAGTGACATAGACAAAGTCCCCTCAAATGTCCGTCATCTCTCAGTATTCGGAAACGGAAATGTTAATTGTTCTGAACTGAAGAGAATATGCGACAAGAAAAAATTGAGGTCCCTAGTATGCGATGAATCGTCTAGCAGTGCTGGAAATTTTGCTGCGTTGATTGATTTTTGTTTCAGTGAATTACCGAAAATCCGAGTATTGAGATTAAAGGTTCGCAATGTACACAAGCTACCAGAGAGCATGGGCAACTCAAAGCATCTGCGTTACTTTTGTTTATTTGGGAGTTCTAATTGTGTCACCCTTCCTTCATCGGCTTGTCGTCTGCATCATCTCAAAATTATAGAAAGTGACATTTCTTTCGTGAAGGGTTTCCTCGAGGCTTCAGTGATGCCACCAGCTTACAAGAAATCAGATCACGTCGCTTTCAGTATAAGAAGTACCGCTCTGACAAACTCTGCCTAACTTGGGAGGGCATACGGATCAAAATATTTGGAAAGCCAGATGGAAATGGAAGTTATGCCCCACTGGAATATGCAGCATTTGATATACGTGGTATGAGGTGAATCTTCTCCTAGCTGGTTCCGGCCCAACGTCCTGACAAGGTTACGTTCACTTGAACTTCATTGTTGTGGACATTTAAGAGCGTGCCGTTCTTTGGCCAGCTAGAGGGATCAGTTGATAATGCAGCAGGGTCAGACAACCTTAATCATCCTCAAGAGTTAGTTCAAGGATTCTCATCCCTCACTAGGATAATATTTTTTATGCCGGTCGTTAACATCTATTCCTTTGCATGTGTGGAGTAGCAACGTTCCATCCCTGGAGGAACTAGATATTATTTTGCGATTCCCTTGCATCAATAGGCGTCTGTGAAGAAAGTACTAGTAGCAGCGGCGGCAGTGGTGTTAAAGGATTCTCAACTCAGTAAGATACGTATTCGGCGGTGCAAAAAATTGTTGAGTCTTGATGAATTCCTGACGCCAGATTATCTACCTGCCGTGAAAACCGTTTCTGTTACTGAGTGTGAAGAGTTGACATCCTGTCGGTTGATAGGCTCGACGGGTTGCAGGATCTGGAAATTGCAAAGTGTCCCAAGTTGATCTCGCAGAGGGACATGACATTTCCGTTCTCTCTGAAGAAGCTCCAATTGGGGTATTGTGATGTCATAGAATCCATCAGTTAAGTAATTCTTCGGAACTAGAGGAACTGATCATTTCGGCGTGTCAAGGTCTCAAATACATTGGTGGTGCCATCGCTATTCATAAAATAAGGAATGTGTCAATATCGGAGTGTCCCAATCTCAAGGATATACAACAACCACTCAGTCGCAGGTACGCACAGAGACGATCCAATTTAATTACCGTCTGCACATATTTCGTTCTTAAAACAAATCCATGGATTGCTGAATATCGTTATATCGCTCCTAAAAGAATATTTATATTTTCAGCTCATTAACCTTTTTCATCTGTCTAGCCCAGTTATGGGTACATGAAAAAAAACTCTACTGAATTGTACTTGTTCCGACTCCATGTCCAAATAGATGTCATTTATTTTTTAGGTTTGCAGTTAGACATTCAAGGCTTTAATATGAAACCACTAATTCATATACAAGAACTAATCTTTTTGCATCATATTGATATGAGTAGTTCTTTACCTGAAAGTTCATTTGTTGTTTGTGCTAGTGATTCAATCCCACAGGAAGGAACGAGTACTAGGGGCAATTCGAGGGGAAGAGGGAGAGCAAGGAACAATGCAAATCTAGCAGAAGCAACTGCCAGAGGCAAAGCTAAAGGAAGGAAGAGGAGTGCGGATGCAAGCACATCTGGAACAGGAACTCATGATGTTGCAGACGATGGCATAGGCAGAGGAAGAGCAAAAAGAAGGACCACATAGAACACATGCCGAGCTGAAGATCCAATTCCTGAAGAAATCCAAAACACCCAGCAGATGAGACTATCTAGTTGATTGCAGTTTATCTTTGAATGTTAAACCTAAACTTGATGTAATGTGATAACTGAAAGTAGTGTTGAATGTTGTCTTCTGAATTTCTTGTCACTTTGCAAAATTGTTGCCCGGTATATTTTGGAGATTTTCCTGTCACTTTGGTGTCACTATGAAAGTGAATTTTTTTTTTGTCAATTTTATTGTGCTGGAATTACTGTAAATATATGTACTGAACGTGCCAAACTATAAAACTGTCATTTTGACACTATACTAAACCTAGCAAGATACAAGTGATTCACAACAAGCACACTTATTTTATTGTGCTGGAATTACTGTAAATATATGTACTGAACGTGCCAAACTATAAAACTGTCATTTTCACATTATACTAAACCTAGCAAGATACAAGTGATTCACAACAAGCACACTTTTTTTCAAAATGTCAATGTTAACAATTAGCTATCAAATGAACTTGCTGCACGCCCGCATCGAACCAATTGCTGAGATCCTACCTTACCACTTGTCATTTTACTCTGTGTTGGTGCTCTGCTTCCCCTGTAAACTTACTTCATGTACGGTCGATTCATATGTCATCTGCGAGTTATATAACAAGGGGTGGGGAATTATGCTTGTGTTGTTGTTCGGAATAGCTCAGCAGCACCACCAAACTCAAGCAATACTGATGTATAAGAGATAATAAAGATAGATGTTAACATTGGAACAATGTTGCAAATTACACTCATAGGAATAGCGGGAGATACAAGAAGATACACAAACATGACAATTAACCTCACGCAAAGCTTGTGCTACGCAAGAGATAACACTGTAACTAGCAGATGCAAGCTACGCTCTTGTTAGCTTGAGGATTCAGCCGCAGCAGCGGCGGCGGCCCTGCGGTTCTCCAAGATCTCGTCATGTATCTCGAAAAGAAGGGCCATGGTCATGCGGTGATCCTTCTTCAGGTTCTCGATCAACTCCGGCGAGAAGAGCTTCATCCTGCCAATCTTGTTCAGGTTCCGAATGACGTCGTCGTCGTCCGGCTCATCTTGGAAAGGGCAATTGGCGTTGACGTCCTGGGCCACCATCTCCTCAGTCCTGTGTTCCGGAGAGGAGTCTTCGGACGCCGCCGGTGCCGGGACGTGGTGGCTCTCCTCGCCTTCTCTTGGAGCCATCGACAAAAGATCCAAGTTGTGGATTGGGGAATTTGGCTCTAGAAAGTTGGATCGGGGAATCACTGGGTGCGTTCGAGGCAGCGGTGTCGTCCGGATTTATATCTACGAGTTGGAATCCCTCGAGGCTAGACTTGATAGCAATAAGCCATGGCGTCCATGGCGTGCACGGTGGACTGGCGTCAGCACGTCGAGGTCGAGTCCGTGCACGGCATGGTGCGCGCCGTGGCGTGTAGGTGTGTGCGTTGTGTGCGTGAGTTCGAGGGCGTGTCAGTGCGCGTCTGTGCGTCGTGTGCGTGTGTCGGGTTGTTAGCGAGAAGAACGGAGACCAGGTCCTGGGCGCGCCGGGCACGGCCGCGTTGTCCGCGTCAGAGCGCGGCGAGTGCGCGAGCTGGAGGCGTGTGGATCGTGGCGTAGTGGGGCGCGTGTGTGCGCGGCGTGGTGTCGTGGGTGCGAGCCATGGCCTATATAGCCCCTGCTGTACTCCATTGTTAGCAACTCACGAGGATAGAGCTCGGGTTGCAGGAAAGTTCAGTTTCGTCAGAGTTAAGCTTCTCTGTTCTTCGTCTTCCACCTCCGATCGTGAGCTGAGCGAGTTGCAGGTCCTTGCCTGCAACGACAAGTGGTATCAGAGCGAGGTTAGAGGAGGAGGCGATGGCGTTGGTTCCGGCTGCTGGCGTTGGGGGGAGCATGGTGCCGCTCCCCTGTCCGATGCTCACCGGCGACAACTACACCATATGGGCGATCAAGGTCGAGGCCAACCTCGACGCGCAGGGCGTCTGGGATGCGGTGGAGCCAGAGGACCCGACGGCGGTGGTGAGCCGAGGAAGAACAAGCAGGCGAGGGCGTACTTGCTCGGAGCGCTCGCGGAGGACATTCTGCTGCAGGTGTCATCGAAGAAGACGGCGGCGGAGGTGTGGACGAGCCTCAAGACGCGGTTCGTCGGCGCGGATCGTGTCAGGGCGGCGCGCCTGTCCACGCTCCGTGGCGAATTCGATCGCCTGATCATGGCGGACGGCGAGGCGCTGGATGTCTACGCCGGGAAGATCAGCGGCATGGCCGCCAAGTACTCGAGCCTCGGCGCGACGCTCGGCGACGCCGAGATGGTGAAGAAGCTGCTCGACACCGTGCCTGACGCCCTGTACACGGCGGTGGCCGGAATCGAGCAGTTCTGCGACCTGGAGACGGTGAGCTTCGAGGAGGTGCTCGGGCGGCTCAAAGCGTTCGAGGAGCGCATGGCGCGGCGCAAGGCAGCGACAGGCGGCGAGCGTCGTGGCGATCAGCTGCTGCTCACGGCGGCGCAGTGGGAGGAGAGGCGTCGAGCACGTGGCGGTGGCGGCTACAACGGCGACGACGCGGACTGGGGCAGGCGTGGCAAGTGCCACTACTGCGGCATCCGCGGCCACTTCATCCGCGACTGCAGGAAGAAGAAGAAGGACGAGGAGGAGAAGAAGCCGGAGGAGGCGCTGCTCTGCGACGCCGGCATCAATCCCAACCTCTACTAGGTCATGGCTTAGGGGGAGATTGATAGCAATAAGCCATGGCGTCCATGGCGTGCACGGTGGACTGGCGTCAGCACGTCGAGGTCGAGTCCGTGCACGGCATGGTGCGCGCCGTGGCGTGTAGGTGTGTGCGTTGTGTGCGTGAGTTCGAGGGCGTGTCAGTGCGCGTCTGTGCGTCGTGTGCGTGTGTCGGGTTGTTAGCGAGAAGAACGGAGACCAGGTCCTGGGCGCGCCGGGCACGGCCGCGTTGTCCGCGTCAGAGCGCGGCGAGTGCGCGAGCTGGAGGCGTGTGGATCGTGGCGTAGTGGGGCGCGTGTGTGCGCGGCGTGGTGTCGTGGGTGCGAGCCATGGCCTATATAGCCCCCTGCTGTACTCCATTGTTAGCAACTCACGAGGATAGAGCTCGGGTTGCAGGAAAGTTCAGTTTCGTCAGAGTTAAGCTTCTCTGTTCTTCGTCTTCCACCTCCGATCGTGAGCTGAGCGAGTTGCAGGTCCTTGCCTGCAACGACAAGACTTGACTGGGATGGAGTCGGAAATCGAGTTCGTCAAGGATTTCTTTGGGCCTCCTCTTTCTTGGGCACCCACTTCGCTCGTCCTCGGCGACACAGCGGTCGATCACCGACTCGCCGGCATCTTCTGCGATCTGTGTTGCAAAAACACTAGCTTTTGCTGTTGCGTCGAACTCGAGCAAGTCATACACGCCATCAAAGTGGCATGCTCAAACGAAACATACGGCTGCAATGAGATCATCAGATGCTCAGTTAGGCAAGTTCTTCCTGCTGCTTCCCCCGGAACTCGCCGACAGCTCATCTGGTGAACTCACCGTACACGTTCGCATGGACAGACTCGTGTCTTAGGGATCTCAGCTAGGAGATGAAGACAGAGATTCTGAGTCACACATAACATCGCTTTGAATGACTGCACAAGGTGAATGGCTCTTGTTCTATGCTGTTTAATTACCACGTAACTGAAGGAAGTAGGCTCAGTTTAGAAGACAGTTGTTTCGTAATGTAGGTTGATGTCGTTTGTAATGGTAGAAACTTACCTATCCAAACTCCGAACTCATGAGTGTCTTGAATGTTGCAGAATAGCTCTGCATATGCTGACTGATTAAAGTACCAATTGAAGATCAGTATCTTTCAACTGAAAACTATACTAGTATTTGTCAAGTATGATAAGTTGTTGATGGATATTATTGGTACGACGAAATAACAAGATTAGTTACAACATAGTGGAGATTACATTATCCGATGAATGTTGGCGAATTCTGACTTTCTCTACTTGCGAACCACGTCGTCCTTTCCGATGAGCATATTGTACTTGTCGCGGCGAGTAAGCCCGGTACACTCGAACCCAAGCGCCTCAGCGAGCCGCTGCTGGATCCAATTGGCTACCTCGGCGCCAGTCCTCCCCCCTTTGCGCGTCTGATCCTGCGGCACAGCACCCAGGAACTCTACCCGGTAGGCGGGCACCGGGTTCGCGAAGAACACCACGGGGTCGAGCCACTTGCGGCCGCTTGCCGTCGTGCCGTACAGAGAGGTCACCTGCGCGTCCAGCGCCACGGGCTCCATGTCGTCGGCGAGCTCGGCGAACAGCGGGCTGAACCGGAGCAGGTAGGGCTCACGGCATGTTGTGCCCTCGGGGCAGACCGCGAGGTCTCCCTGCTCTAGCAGCCGCGACATCATCTCGGCGTCGCGTTCGCGGTCGCGTGTGAGCCGCACCGTCTTGATGGGCGCGAGGATCTCGGAGAGCCGGCTGAGGATGTACGTTACGGCCGGCACGGGCTTCTGCGGCGCCGCCGTGAGCATGATCGGGTCGACCAGCGTCCGGTGCGTGCACACGAACATGACACCCCTGCGCTTGGCGCCGCCTTTCGGAATACCAGAGGTGCGGAAGCGAACTCCCAAGAAGGCGCCAGCTGCAAAGCTGATGTTGTAGGGTAGAACGAGGCCGATGGTGATGCGGATGACGGAGAGGATGAGTCCGAGCGGCAGGAAGAGGAAGAAGGCGAGCGTGGCGGTGGCGGTGGGGAGGAAGGCGAGGCGACCATCATGGAAGATGAGCGGCTTCGGGTACCTCGCACGCGGCAGTCGGTCGGTCTTGGCACTCTCCTTGCTCACGGTGTAAACTTCTTGTGGTTATCACATGGTAAACGGACAAGAGCAAATGAAAAAAAGGTACTCGTATTTATTACTTGTCGTCCTAAATCAACTGATTTACATAAACACGGAAGAAACAAAGAAACTACGCATGGCGTCCAACACTCAAACTAACTGAACAACTAGTCGATCGGTAAATTATGACCACAGTTGTGTCCACTTTATGGAAACCTAATGATAATACCATGTGCTCTCATATAGACTCCAATTACTGTCGTGTACCTGCGAAAAATAGAATACCCCCCTCTTCTAATTAGCATGACCCGACATTTCAAGCTTCCCTCCTTTGTGACGATATTTGATTTACAACTTCAGCCACTCCATGTCGGTCATATTAAAATTGCTTTTTGTCACATTCAGACGATCTATGTAGTAATACGGGAATGGTTAAGCATTCCCACCATGTAATGGTGCATAGGGCCAAAAGAGTACATCGTACATGGAATGCATACTGTTGAGAACGTGATATATAGGGTGGAATGATACAAAGAGAAAACGTGTCACACTCATTATAAAAATACATGTCTCACGTGTTATAAAATTAAAATTATAACACTATAATATTTATTCAAATATGATTTCAATGTTATTACTCTCGTAACATATTGTATCCGACCTCTGAGGCTCTGACCACCTGCCCTGAATTTTTGTGTTAGCCCCGCCCCTATCCTATCACGGTCGAGACTTGTTATTGTACGGTATTGGTCGAGACTTGTTATCGTACAGCAGTTTTTCTCTAAATAATAATGCATACCGTTGAGAAACGTGAAAGGATGAAAGTGATACTAAGAGAGTTGTTATCGTACGGTATGGTAATTAACGTCGTTTGTCTCCTAAGTCCTAATAATAATGCATACTATTTAGAATTTGATAGGCTGAAAGTGACACTAAGATAAAATGTGCCACTCTCATTATTTCTTGGACGCATCAAGAAATGCGTTGGTGCAAAAGTAGCCATAAACGGGGATTAAGGCGAACATTACACGTAAGCCTTAACTGCACGTCCATACCTTGCAGTAGGGGACGAAGAAGTGATCGAGTTGGTTGGAGCTGCCAACGACGGCAACCTCGGCCACGGTCAAGACCGGCGCCACCGGAGCTGGCCGGCGGAGCAACCCGGTGAAGTAGAAGCGGCGTCCAACCTTGACGGTCTGAAGTTCACACCCGATCACCACGTCCGCGGCCATGTAGTGTTTGAGAAACCATTCAGCCATCACCCTGGGCGTGCTGGTACAAAAACCTATTTTTATTTTTTGTTATTGTTAGACTCCTTTGTACAACTCTTAATCATTATTAATATATTGGTGGACTTTTCGCAAAAAAAGAAATGATGTATCCTATAAGCATGCAAAATCACAACACTAAAATCCATATATTATTGGCTACACAAAATGACAAAATCATTTAAATTTAGAGATTCGAAAATGTACATACTCATATCTCTATATTTTTTTTACTTTTGTGTAGTTTAAAGTACAAAGTATTTCAAATTAAGATTTTGCACGTTTTATGTGATACATCATTGATCATTGAGAACGTTCATGATTTTTTTCAGTTTTTTCTAAAACTCATTAATATGATTTTAAAAAATAAAAGGGAGCCAAAAAAACTGTACTCCGAACGAACGTGAAACTACAACCAGCTGGTCGTGCATACTGGTCAATTCATGGTCTTTATCAAAGCTAGCGCAGCAGCGCTTGGCCTTGGACACATCGTTCCAGTACGTACCTCAACCAGCAAAGATGTTGGTCATGTGGGTCGATCAAAAGGACGACCGAGTTAGCTAGACGTATTGACTTATATTCTCTGTTAAAATACCTAAGAATTTGTGTCTGGAGATCTCGGAAATATGTCCGCTATCGTCGCATACATCTCTGACCTAATGGGGTTTTCGATACGCCTTGCATTTTTTTCTCGAGAAACGTGCAATTAACAACCGATATTTGATACAAGTTGCATTTTTCGCAAGAAATGTGCAATTTCTAACAACTTCCGATATAAGTTGCACTTTTCTCAACAAATGTGCAACCCAAACCAATTTCGATATGAGTTGCACTTTTTCGCAATAAATGTGAAAGTAACAATAGGTTTTCCATATGAGTTTTTCTATACAAGTTGCACTTTTTCTCGAGAAATGTGTAACATAAATATGCAATCCAACTGATTTTTTATTCGAGTTGCACTTTTTCCCCAACCCATATTTTCATTTAATTTTTGGCCTATTCTTAGATTTGAAAAATCACTAGCACTTCTCTATCAAAATATGATTTACAAATTTGTCAAGAAATGTACGTACCACTACGTATCCCGAAAAACCAATCCAACGGGCGCCCGTTACTTAGCTAGTACTCCTATATGGCGTGATATGGAGATATTTATAATTTGAAGCTTGATACCGCTCTTAAAGAAAAAGTTTTAGAAAAAAAAAATCAAAACACAAGGCAAAACCGACAGAGACCCATGCAAAAAGCGCACACAGCTTGGCTGACAAACACATAGTCACAAATATATGCAAAGTTGTGTGTAGAAGGGAAAAACATATTTTCAATATGGTAAAGACTATGCCCTTGCAATTGTTTATAGTATTCACATAAATAATGTTACCAAAACATCACAGTAGTTGATTTCCTTTTATATGACTAGCCCGTGCAGGTGCACGGGTTGATGACTAGGGCGACATGGTGTTTTGGGGAATTTACAATAATAATTCGATCATAGATTAAAATGAATCATATAAAACCGTGCTATTATCTTGAAACAAAAATCTCTGTTGAATGTATTTTTCATGATGTAATCAAATCCAGTTTTCATGATGTAGTCAAATGCACTTTTCTATGTTTGATGGTTTGTAACTTTTTACTCCCTCCGTTCTAAATTAGATGACTTTCCATTCATCCACATGCGGATGTACCTATACATGTAACATGTCTAGATACATTCTCATGTGGACAAATGAAAGTCATCTAATTTGAAACGGAGGGAGTATGATTTAAGCGAGAAAATAATATCATTTAGAATTTACTATGTTGAACGTCTCCATAACCAATTTCAGACACAATGAGTGGGCTTGAAATGTGCCCTCGCAACTAGTTTCATAGAAAGAAACATGACTTGGTGAGATTATTTCCAACATAATATTAGAGATTACAACAACAAACGTTGACGCATTCTGACTTGCTCTACTTGCAAACCACGCCGTCGTTTCCGACGAGCATATTGTACTTGTCGCGGCGAGTAAGCCCTGTACACTCAAACCCAAGCGCGTCAGCGAGCCGCTGCTGGATCCAGTTGGCTACCTCGACGCTGGTCCTCCCCCCTTTGCGCGTCTGATCCTCTGGCACAGCACCCAGGAACTCTACCCGGTAGGCTGGCACCGGGTTGGCGAAGAACGCAACGGGGTCGAGCCACTTGCGGCCGCTTGCCGTCGTGCCGTAGAGCGAGGTCACCTGCGTGTCCAGCGCAACGGGCTCCATGTCGTCAGCAAGCTCAGCGAACAGCGGGCTGAACCGCAGCAGTTAGGGCTCGCGGCATGTTGTGCCCTCGGGGCATACCGCGAGGTCTCCCTGCTCCAGCAGACGCGACATCATCTCGGCGTCGCGGTCGCGGTCGCGTCTCAGCCTCACCGTCTTGATGGGTGAGAGGATCTCGGAGAGCCGGCTGAGGCTGTAGGTTACGGCTGGCACAGGCTTTTTCAGCGCCGCCGTGAGCATGATCGGGTCGACCAACGTCCGGTGCGTGCACACGAACATGACACCCCTGCGCTTGGCGCCGCCTTTCGGAATACCAGAGGTGCGGAAGCGAACTCCCAAGAAGGCGCTAGCTGCAAAGCTGATGTTGTAGGGTAGAACGAGGCCGATGGTGATGCGGATGACGGAGAGGATGAGTCCGAGCGGCAGGAAGAGGAAGAAGGCGAGCGTGGCGGTGGAGGTGGGGAGGAAGGCGAGGCGACAGTCGTGGAAGATGAGCGGCTTTGGGTACCTCGCACGCGGCAGTCGGTCGGTCTTGGCGCTCTCCTTGCTCACGGTGTAAACTTCCTGTGGTTATCACATGGTAAACGGACAAGAGCAAATGAAAAAAAGGTACTCGTATTTATTACTTGTCGTCCTAAATCAACTGATTTACATAAACACGGAAGAAACAAAGAAACTACGCATGGCGTCCAACACTCAAACTAACTGAACAACTAGTCGATCGGTAAATTATGACCACAGTTGTGTCCACTTTATGGAAACCTAATGATAATACCATGTGCTCTCATATAGACTCCAATTACTGTCGTGTACCTGCGAAAAATAGAATACCCCCCTCTTCTAATTAGCATGACCCGACATTTCAAGCTTCCCTCCTTTGTGACGATATTTGATTTACAACTTCAGCCACTCCATGTCGGTCATATTAAAATTGCTTTTTGTCACATTCAGACGATCTATGTAGTAATACGGGAATGGTTAAGCATTCCCACCATGTAATGGTGCATAGGGCCAAAAGAGTACATCGTACATGGAATGCATACTGTTGAGAACGTGATATATAGGGTGGAATGATACAAAGAGAAAACGTGTCACACTCATTATAAAAATACATGTCTCACGTGTTATAAAATTAAAATTATAACACTATAATATTTATTCAAATATGATTTCAATGTTATTACTCTCGTAACATATTGTATCCGACCTCTGAGGCTCTGACCACCTGCCCTGAATTTTTGTGTTAGCCCCGCCCTATCCTATCACGGTCGAGACTTGTTATTGTACGGTATTGGTCGAGACTTGTTATCGTACAGCAGTTTTTCTCTAAATAATAATGCATACCGTTGAGAAACGTGAAAGGATGAAAGTGATACTAAGAGAGTTGTTATCGTACGGTATGGTAATTAACGTCGTTTGTCTCCTAAGTCCTAATAATAATGCATACTATTTAGAATTTGATAGGCTGAAAGTGACACTAAGATAAAATGTGCCACTCTCATTATTTCTTGGACGCATCAAGAAATGCGTTGGTGCAAAAGTAGCCATAAACGGGGATTAAGGCGAACATTACACGTAAGCCTTAACTGCACGTCCATACCTTGCAGTAGGGGACGAAGAAGTGATCGAGTTGGTTGGAGCTGCCAACGACGGCAACCTCGGCCACGGTCAAGACCGGCGCCACCGGAGCTGGCCGGCGGAGCAACCCGGTGAAGTAGAAGCGGCGTCCAACCTTGACGGTCTGAAGTTCACACCCGATCACCACGTCCGCGGCCATGTAGTGTTTGAGAAACCATTCAGCCATCACCCTGGGCGTGCTGGTACAAAAACCTATTTTATTTTTTGTTATTGTTAGACTCCTTTGTACAACTCTTAATCATTATTAATATATTGGTGGACTTTTCGCAAAAAAAGAAATGATGTATCCTATAAGCATGCAAAATCACAACACTAAAATCCATATATTATTGGCTACACAAAATGACAAAATCATTTAAATTTAGAGATTCGAAAATGTACATACTCATATCTCTATATTTTTTTTACTTTTGTGTAGTTTAAAGTACAAAGTATTTCAAATTAAGATTTTGCACGTTTTATGTGATACATCATTGATCATTGAGAACGTTCATGATTTTTTTCAGTTTTTTCTAAAACTCATTAATATGATTTTAAAAATAAAAGGGAGCCAAAAAAACTGTACTCCGAACGAACGTGAAACTACAACCAGCTGGTCGTGCATACTGGTCAATTCATGGTCTTTATCAAAGCTAGCGCAGCAGCGCTTGGCCTTGGACACATCGTTCCAGTACGTACCTCAACCAGCAAAGATGTTGGTCATGTGGGTCGATCAAAAGGACGACCGAGTTAGCTAGACGTATTGACTTATATTCTCTGTTAAAATACCTAAGAATTTGTGTCTGGAGATCTCGGAAATATGTCCGCTATCGTCGCATACATCTCTGACCTAATGGGGTTTTCGATACGCGTTGCATTTTTTTCTCGAGAAACGTGCAATTAACAACCGATATTTGATACAAGTTGCATTTTTCGCAAGAAATGTGCAATTTCTAACAACTTCCGATATAAGTTGCACTTTTCTCAACAAATGTTCAACCCCAACCAATTTCGATATGAGTTGCACTTTTTCGCAATAAATGTGAAACTAACAATAGGTTTTCCATATGAGTTTTTCTATACAAGTTGCACTTTTTCTCGAGAAATGTGTAACATAAATATGCAATCCAACTGATTTTTGATTCGAGTTGCACTTTTTCCCCAACCATATTTTCATTTAATTTTTGGCCTATTCTTAGATTTGAAAAATCACTAGCACTTCTCTATCAAAATATGATTTACAAATTTGTCAAGAAATGTACGTACCACTACGTATCCCGAAAAATCAATCCAACGGGCGCCCGTTACTTAGCTAGTACTCCTATATGGCGTGATATGGAGATATTTATAATTTGAAGCTTGATACCGCTCTTAAAGAAAAAGTTTTAGAAAAAAAAATCAAAACACAAGGCAAAACCGACAGAGACCCATGCAAAAAGCGCACACAGCTTGGCTGACAAACACATAGTCACAAATATATGCAAAGTTGTGTGTAGAAGGGAAAAACATATTTTCAATATGGTAAAGACTATGCCCTTGCAATTTTTTATAGTATTCACATAAATAATGTTACCAAAACATCACAGTAGTTGATTTCCTTTTATATGACTAGCCCGTGCAGGTGCACGGGTTGATGACTAGGGCGACATGGTGTTTTGGGGAATTTACAATAATAATTCGATCATAGATTAAAATGAATCATATAAACCGTGCTATTATCTTGAAACAAAAATCTCTGTTGAATGTATTTTTCATGATGTAATCAAATCCAGTTTTCATGATGTAGTCAAATGCACTTTTCTATGTTTGATGGTTTGTAACTTTTTACTCCCTCCGTTCTAAATTAGATGACTTTCCATTCATCCACATGCGGATGTACCTATACATGTAACATGTCTAGATACATTCTCATGTGGACAAATGAAAGTCATCTAATTTGAAACGGAGGGAGTATGATTTAAGCGAAAAAATAATATCATTTAGAATTTACTATGTTGAACGTCTCCATAACCAATTTCAGACACAATGAGTGGGCTTGAAATGTGCCCTCGCAACTAGTTTCATAGAAAGAAACATGACTTGGTGAGATTATTTCCAACATAATATTAGAGATTACAACAACAAACGTTGACGCATTCTGACTTGCTCTACTTGCAAACCACGCCGTCGTTTCCGACGAGCATATTGTACTTGTCGCGGCGAGTAAGCCCTGTACACTCAAACCCAAGCGCGTCAGCGAGCCGCTGCTGGATCCAGTTGGCTACCTCGACGCTGGTCCTCCCCCCTTTGCGCGTCTGATCCTCTGGCACAGCACCCAGGAACTCTACCCGGTAGGCTGGCACCGGGTTGGCGAAGAACGCAACGGGGTCGAGCCACTTGCGGCCGCTTGCCGTCGTGCCGTAGAGCGAGGTCACCTGCGTGTCCAGCGCAACGGGCTCCATGTCGTCAGCAAGCTCAGCGAACAGCGGGCTGAACCGCAGCAGTTAGGGCTCGCGGCATGTTGTGCCCTCGGGGCATACCGCGAGGTCTCCCTGCTCCAGCAGCCGCGACATCATCTCGGCGTCGCGGTCGCGTCTCAGCCTCACCGTCTTGATGGGTGAGAGGATCTCGGAGAGCCGGCTGAGGCTGTAGGTTACGGCTGGCACGGGCTTTTTCAGCGCCGCCGTGAGCATGACCGGGTCGACCAACGTCCGTTGCGTGCACACGAACATGACACCCCTGCGCTTGGCGCCGCCTTTCGGAATACCAGAGGTGCGGAAGCGAACTCCCAAGAAGGCGCTAGCTGCAAAGCTGATGTTGTAGGGTAGAACGAGGCCGATGGTGATGCGGATGACGGAGAGGATGAGTCCGAGCGGCAGGAAGAGGAAGAAGGCGAGCGTGGCGGTGGCGGTGGGGAGGAAGGCGAGGCGACCGTCGTGGAAGATGAGCGGCTTCGGGTACCTCGCACGCGGCAGTCGGTCGGTCTTGGCGCTCTCCTTGCTCACGGTGTAAACTTCCTGTGGTTATCACATGGTAAACGGACAAGAGCAAATGAAAAAAAGGTACTCGTATTTATTACTTGTCGTCCTAAATCAACTGATTTACATAAACACGGAAGAAACAAAGAAACTACGCATGGCGTCCAACACTCAAACTAACTGAACAACTAGTCGATCGGCAAATTATGACCACAGTTGTGTCCACTTTATGGAAACCTAATGATAATACCATGTGCTCTCATATAGACTCCAATTACCGTCGTGTACCTGCGAAAAATAGAATACCCCCCTCTTCAAATTAGCATGACCCGACATTTCGAGCTTCACTCCTTTGTGACGATATTTGATTTACAACTTCAGCCACTCCATGTCGGTCATATTAAAATTGCTTTTTGTTACATTCAGACGATCTATGTAGTAATACGGGAATGGTTAAGCATTCCCACCATGTAATGGTGCATAGGGCCAAAAGAGTACATCGTACATGGAATGCATACTGTTGAGAACGTGATATAGGGTGGAATGATACAAAGACAAAACGTGTCACACTCATTATAAAAATACATGTCTCACGTGTTATAAAATTAAAATTATAACACTATAATATTTATTCAAATATGATTTCAATGTTATTACTCTTGTAACATATTGTATCCGACCTCTGAGGCTCTGACCACCTGCCCTGAATTTTTGTGTTAGCCCCGCCCTTATTCTGTCACGGTCGAGACTTGTTATTGTACGGTATTGGTCGAGACTTGTTATCGTACGGCAGTTTTTCTCTAAATAATAATGCATACCGTTGAGAAACGTGAAAGGATGAAAGTGATACTAAGAGAGTTGTTATCGTACGGTATGGTAACGTCGTTTGTCTCCTAAGTCCTAATAATAATGCATACTATTTAGAATTTGATAGGCTGAAAGTGACACTAAGATAAAATGTGCCACTCTCATTATTTCTTGGACGCATCAAGAAATGCGTTGGTGCAAAAGTAGCCATAAACGGGGATTAAGGCGAACACTACACGTAAGCCTTAACTGCACGTCCATACCTTGCAGTAGGGGACGAAGAAGTGATCGAGTTGGTTGGAGCTGCCAACGACGGCAACCTCGGCCACGGTCAAGACCGGCGCCACCGGAGCTGGCCGGCGGAGCAACCCGGTGAAGTAGAAGCGGCGTCCAACCTTGACGGTCTGAAGTTCACACCCGATCACCACGTCCGCGGCCATGTAGTGTTTGAGAAACCATTCAGCCATCACCCTGGGCGTGCTGGTACAAAAACCTATTTATATTTTTTGTTATTGTGTTAGACTCCTTTGTACAACTCTTAATCATTATTAATATATTGGTGGACTTTTCGCAAAAAAAGAAATGATGTATCCTATAAGCATGCAAAATCACAACACTAAAATCCATATATTATTGGCTACACAAAATGACAAAATCATTTAAATTTAGAGATTCGAAAATGTACATACTCATATCTCTATATTTTTTTTTACTTTTGTGTAGTTTAAAGTACAAAGTATTTCAAATTAAGATTTTGCACGTTTTATGTGATACATCATTGATCATTGAGAACGTTCATGATTTTTTTCAGTTTTTTCTAAAACTCATTAATATGATTTAAAAAAATAAAAGGGAGCCAAAAAAACTGTACTCCGAACGAACGTGAAACTACAACCAGCTGGTCGTGCATACTGGTCAATTCATGGTCTTTATCAAAGCTAGCGCAGCAGCGCTTGGCCTTGGACACATCGTTCCAGTACGTACCTCAACCAGCAAAGATGTTGGTCATGTGGGTCGATCAAAAGGACGACCGAGTTAGCTAGACGTATTGACTTATATTCTCTGTTAAAATACCTAAGAATTTGTGTCTGGAGATCTCGGAAATATGTCCGCTATCGTCGCATACATCTCTGACCTAATGGGGTTTTCGATACGCGTTGCATTTTTTTCTCGAGAAACGTGCAATTAACAACCGATATTTGATACAAGTTGCATTTTTCGCAAGAAATGTGCAATTTCTAACAACTTCCGATATAAGTTGCACTTTTCTCAACAAATGTGCAAGCCCAACCAATTTCGATATGAGTTGCACTTTTTCGCAATAAATGTGAAACTAACAATAGGTTTTCCATATGAGTTTTTCTATACAAGTTGCACTTTTTCTCGAGAAATGTGTAACATAAATATGCAATCCAACTGATTTTTGATTCGAGTTGCACTTTTTCCCCAACCCATATTTTCATTTAATTTTTGGCCTATTCTTAGATTTGAAAAATCACTAGCACTTCTCTATCAAAATATGATTTACAAATTTGTCAAGAAATGTACGTACCACTACGTATCCCGAAAAACCAATCCAACGGGCGCCCGTTACTTAGCTAGTACTCCTATATGGCGTGATATGGAGATATTTATAATTTGAAGCTTGATACCGCTCTTAAAGAAAAAGTTTTAGAAAAAAAAATCAAAACACAAGGCAAAACCGACAGAGACCCATGCAAAAAGCGCACACAGCTTGGCTGACAAACACATAGTCACAAATATATGCAAAGTTGTGTGTAGAAGGGAAAAACATATTTTCAATATGGTAAAGACTATGCCCTTGCAATTGTTTATAGTATTCACATAAATAATGTTACCAAAACATCACAGTAGTTGATTTCCTTTTATATGACTAGCCCGTGCAGGTGCACGGGTTGATGACTAGGGCGACATGGTGTTTTGGGGAATTTACAATAATAATTCGATCATAGATTAAAATGAATCATATAAAACCGTGCTATTATCTTGAAACAAAAATCTCTGTTGAATGTATTTTTCATGATGTAATCAAATCCAGTTTTCATGATGTAGTCAAATGCACTTTTCTATGTTTGATGGTTTGTAACTTTTTACTCCCTCCGTTCTAAATTAGATGACTTTCCATTCATCCACATGCGGATGTACCTATACATGTAACATGTCTAGATACATTCTCATGTGGACAAATGAAAGTCATCTAATTTGAAACGGAGGGAGTATGATTTAAGCGAGAAAATAATATCATTTAGAATTTACTATGTTGAACGTCTCCATAACCAATTTCAGACACAATGAGTGGGCTTGAAATGTGCCCTCGCAACTAGTTTCATAGAAAGAAACATGACTTGGTGAGATTATTTCCAACATAATATTAGAGATTACAACAACAAACGTTGACGCATTCTGACTTGCTCTACTTGCAAACCACGCCGTCGTTTCCGACGAGCATATTGTACTTGTCGCGGCGAGTAAGCCCTGTACACTCAAACCCAAGCGCGTCAGCGAGCCGCTGCTGGATCCAGTTGGCTACCTCGACGCTGGTCCTCCCCCCTTTGCGCGTCTGATCCTCTGGCACAGCACCCAGGAACTCTACCCGGTAGGCTGGCACCGGGTTGGCGAAGAACGCAACGGGGTCGAGCCACTTGCGGCCGCTTGCCGTCGTGCCGTAGAGCGAGGTCACCTGCGTGTCCAGCGCAACGGGCTCCATGTCGTCAGCAAGCTCAGCGAACAGCGGGCTGAACCGCAGCAGTTAGGGCTCGCGGCATGTTGTGCCCTCGGGGCATACCGCGAGGTCTCCCTGCTCCAGCAGCCGCGACATCATCTCGGCGTCGCGGTCGCGGTCGCGTCTCAGCCTCACCGTCTTGATGGGTGAGAGGATCTCGGAGAGCCGGCTGAGGCTGTAGGTTACGGCTGGCACGGGCTTTTTCAGCGCCGCCGTGAGCATGACCGGGTCGACCAACGTCCGTGCGTGCACACGAACATGACACCCCTGCGCTTGGCGCCGCCTTTCGGAATACCAGAGGTGCGGAAGCGAACTCCCAAGAAGGCGCTAGCTGCAAAGCTGATGTTGTAGGGTAGAACGAGGCCGATGGTGATGCGGATGACGGAGAGGATGAGTCCGAGCGGCAGGAAGAGGAAGAAGGCGAGCGTGGCGGTGGCGGTGGGGAGGAAGGCGAGGCGACCGTCGTGGAAGATGAGCGGCTTCGGGTACCTCGCACGCGGCAGTCGGTCGGTCTTGGCGCTCTCCTTGCTCACGGTGTAAACTTCCTGTGGTTATCACATGGTAAACGGACAAGAGCAAATGAAAAAAAGGTACTCGTATTTATTACTTGTCGTCCTAAATCAACTGATTTACATAAACACGGAAGAAACAAAGAAACTACGCATGGCGTCCAACACTCAAACTAACTGAACAACTAGTCGATCGGCAAATTATGACCACAGTTGTGTCCACTTTATGGAAACCTAATGATAATACCATGTGCTCTCATATAGACTCCAATTACCGTCGTGTACCTGCGAAAAATAGAATACCCCCCTCTTCAAATTAGCATGACCCGACATTTCGAGCTTCACTCCTTTGTGACGATATTTGATTTACAACTTCAGCCACTCCATGTCGGTCATATTAAAATTGCTTTTTGTTACATTCAGACGATCTATGTAGTAATACGGGAATGGTTAAGCATTCCCACCATGTAATGGTGCATAGGGCCAAAAGAGTACATCGTACATGGAATGCATACTGTTGAGAACGTGATATAGGGTGGAATGATACAAAGACAAAACGTGTCACACTCATTATAAAAATACATGTCTCACGTGTTATAAAATTAAAATTATAACACTATAATATTTATTCAAATATGATTTCAATGTTATTACTCTTGTAACATATTGTATCCGACCTCTGAGGCTCTGACCACCTGCCCTGAATTTTTGTGTTAGCCCCGCCCTTATTCTGTCACGGTCGAGACTTGTTATTGTACGGTATTGGTCGAGACTTGTTATCGTACGGCAGTTTTTCTCTAAATAATAATGCATACCGTTGAGAAACGTGAAAGGATGAAAGTGATACTAAGAGAGTTGTTATCGTACGGTATGGTAACGTCGTTTGTCTCCTAAGTCCTAATAATAATGCATACTATTTAGAATTTGATAGGCTGAAAGTGACACTAAGATAAAATGTGCCACTCTCATTATTTCTTGGACGCATCAAGAAATGCGTTGGTGCAAAAGTAGCCATAAACGGGGATTAAGGCGAACACTACACGTAAGCCTTAACTGCACGTCCATACCTTGCAGTAGGGGACGAAGAAGTGATCGAGTTGGTTGGAGCTGCCAACGACGGCAACCTCGGCCACGGTCAAGACCGGCGCCACCGGAGCTGGCCGGCGGAGCAACCCGGTGAAGTAGAAGCGGCGTCCAACCTTGACGGTCTGAAGTTCACACCCGATCACCACGTCCGCGGCCATGTAGTGTTTGAGAAACCATTCAGCCATCACCCTGGGCGTGCTGGTACAAAAACCTATTTATATTTTTTGTTATTGTGTTAGACTCCTTTGTACAACTCTTAATCATTATTAATATATTGGTGGACTTTTCGCAAAAAAAGAAATGATGTATCCTATAAGCATGCAAAATCACAACACTAAAATCCATATATTATTGGCTACACAAAATGACAAAATCATTTAAATTTAGAGATTCGAAAATGTACATACTCATATCTCTATATTTTTTTTTACTTTTGTGTAGTTTAAAGTACAAAGTATTTCAAATTAAGATTTTGCACGTTTTATGTGATACATCATTGATCATTGAGAACGTTCATGATTTTTTTCAGTTTTTTCTAAAACTCATTAATATGATTTAAAAAAATAAAAGGGAGCCAAAAAAACTGTACTCCGAACGAACGTGAAACTACAACCAGCTGGTCGTGCATACTGGTCAATTCATGGTCTTTATCAAAGCTAGCGCAGCAGCGCTTGGCCTTGGACACATCGTTCCAGTACGTACCTCAACCAGCAAAGATGTTGGTCATGTGGGTCGATCAAAAGGACGACCGAGTTAGCTAGACGTATTGACTTATATTCTCTGTTAAAATACCTAAGAATTTGTGTCTGGAGATCTCGGAAATATGTCCGCTATCGTCGCATACATCTCTGACCTAATGGGGTTTTCGATACGCGTTGCATTTTTTTCTCGAGAAACGTGCAATTAACAACCGATATTTGATACAAGTTGCATTTTTCGCAAGAAATGTGCAATTTCTAACAACTTCCGATATAAGTTGCACTTTTCTCAACAAATGTGCAAGCCCAACCAATTTCGATATGAGTTGCACTTTTTCGCAATAAATGTGAAACTAACAATAGGTTTTCCATATGAGTTTTTCTATACAAGTTGCACTTTTTCTCGAGAAATGTGTAACATAAATATGCAATCCAACTGATTTTTGATTCGAGTTGCACGTTTTCCCCAACCCATATTTTCATTTAATTTTTGGCCTATTCTTAGATTTGAAAAATCACTAGCACTTCTCTATCAAAATATGATTTACAAATTTGTCAAGAAATGTACGTACCACTACGTATCCCGAAAAACCAATCCAACGGGCGCCCGTTACTTAGCTAGTACTCCTATATGGCGTGATATGGAGATATTTATAATTTGAAGCTTGATACCGCTCTTAAAGAAAAAGTTTTAGAAAAAAAAAATCAAAACACAAGGCAAAACCGACAGAGACCCATGCAAAAAGCGCACACAGCTTGGCTGACAAACACATAGTCACAAATATATGCAAAGTTGTGTGTAGAAGGGAAAAACATATTTTCAATATGGTAAAGACTATGCCCTTGCAATTGTTTATAGTATTCACATAAATAATGTTACCAAAACATCACAGTAGTTGATTTCCTTTTATATGACTAGCCCGTGCAGGTGCACGGGTTGATGACTAGGGCGACATGGTGTTTTGGGGAATTTACAATAATAATTCGATCATAGATTAAAATGAATCATATAAAACCGTGCTATTATCTTGAAACAAAAATCTCTGTTGAATGTATTTTTCATGATGTAATCAAATCCAGTTTTCATGATGTAGTCAAATGCACTTTTCTATGTTTGATGGTTTGTAACTTTTTACTCCCTCCGTTCTAAATTAGATGACTTTCCATTCATCCACATGCGGATGTACCTATACATGTAACATGTCTAGATACATTCTCATGTGGACAAATGAAAGTCATCTAATTTGAAACGGAGGGAGTATGATTTAAGCGAGAAAATAATATCATTTAGAATTTACTATGTTGAACGTCTCCATAACCAATTTCAGACACAATGAGTGGGCTTGAAATGTGCCCTCGCAACTAGTTTCATAGAAAGAAACATGACTTGGTGAGATTATTTCCAACATAATATTAGAGATTACAACAACAAACGTTGACGCATTCTGACTTGCTCTACTTGCAAACCACGCCGTCGTTTCCGACGAGCATATTGTACTTGTCGCGGCGAGTAAGCCCTGTACACTCAAACCCAAGCGCGTCAGCGAGCCGCTGCTGGATCCAGTTGGCTACCTCGACGCTGGTCCTCCCCCCTTTGCGCGTCTGATCCTCTGGCACAGCACCCAGGAACTCTACCCGGTAGGCTGGCACCGGGTTGGCGAAGAACGCAACGGGGTCGAGCCACTTGCGGCCGCTTGCCGTCGTGCCGTAGAGCGAGGTCACCTGCGTGTCCAGCGCAACGGGCTCCATGTCGTCAGCAAGCTCAGCGAACAGCGGGCTGAACCGCAGCAGTTAGGGCTCGCGGCATGTTGTGCCCTCGGGGCATACCGCGAGGTCTCCCTGCTCCAGCAGCCGCGACATCATCTCGGCGTCGCGGTCGCGGTCGCGTCTCAGCCTCACCGTCTTGATGGGTGAGAGGATCTCGGAGAGCCGGCTGAGGCTGTAGGTTACGGCTGGCACGGGCTTTTTCAGCGCCGCCGTGAGCATGACCGGGTCGACCAACGTCCGTTGCGTGCACACGAACATGACACCCCTGCGCTTGGCGCCGCCTTTCGGAATACCAGAGGTGCGGAAGCGAACTCCCAAGAAGGCGCTAGCTGCAAAGCTGATGTTGTAGGGTAGAACGAGGCCGATGGTGATGCGGATGACGGAGAGGATGAGTCCGAGCGGCAGGAAGAGGAAGAAGGCGAGCGTGGCGGTGGCGGTGGGGAGGAAGGCGAGGCGACCGTCGTGGAAGATGAGCGGCTTCGGGTACCTCGCACGCGGCAGTCGGTCGGTCTTGGCGCTCTCCTTGCTCACGGTGTAAACTTCCTGTGGTTATCACATGGTAAACGGACAAGAGCAAATGAAAAAAAGGTACTCGTATTTATTACTTGTCGTCCTAAATCAACTGATTTACATAAACACGGAAGAAACAAAGAAACTACGCATGGCGTCCAACACTCAAACTAACTGAACAACTAGTCGATCGGCAAATTATGACCACAGTTGTGTCCACTTTATGGAAACCTAATGATAATACCATGTGCTCTCATATAGACTCCAATTACCGTCGTGTACCTGCGAAAAATAGAATACCCCCCTCTTCAAATTAGCATGACCCGACATTTCGAGCTTCACTCCTTTGTGACGATATTTGATTTACAACTTCAGCCACTCCATGTCGGTCATATTAAAATTGCTTTTTGTTACATTCAGACGATCTATGTAGTAATACGGGAATGGTTAAGCATTCCCACCATGTAATGGTGCATAGGGCCAAAAGAGTACATCGTACATGGAATGCATACTGTTGAGAACGTGATATAGGGTGGAATGATACAAAGACAAAACGTGTCACACTCATTATAAAAATACATGTCTCACGTGTTATAAAATTAAAATTATAACACTATAATATTTATTCAAATATGATTTCAATGTTATTACTCTTGTAACATATTGTATCCGACCTCTGAGGCTCTGACCACCTGCCCTGAATTTTTGTGTTAGCCCCGCCCTTATTCTGTCACGGTCGAGACTTGTTATTGTACGGTATTGGTCGAGACTTGTTATCGTACGGCAGTTTTTCTCTAAATAATAATGCATACCGTTGAGAAACGTGAAAGGATGAAAGTGATACTAAGAGAGTTGTTATCGTACGGTATGGTAACGTCGTTTGTCTCCTAAGTCCTAATAATAATGCATACTATTTAGAATTTGATAGGCTGAAAGTGACACTAAGATAAAATGTGCCACTCTCATTATTTCTTGGACGCATCAAGAAATGCGTTGGTGCAAAAGTAGCCATAAACGGGGATTAAGGCGAACACTACACGTAAGCCTTAACTGCACGTCCATACCTTGCAGTAGGGGACGAAGAAGTGATCGAGTTGGTTGGAGCTGCCAACGACGGCAACCTCGGCCACGGTCAAGACCGGCGCCACCGGAGCTGGCCGGCGGAGCAACCCGGTGAAGTAGAAGCGGCGTCCAACCTTGACGGTCTGAAGTTCACACCCGATCACCACGTCCGCGGCCATGTAGTGTTTGAGAAACCATTCAGCCATCACCCTGGGCGTGCTGGTACAAAAACCTATTTATATTTTTTGTTATTGTGTTAGACTCCTTTGTACAACTCTTAATCATTATTAATATATTGGTGGACTTTTCGCAAAAAAAGAAATGATGTATCCTATAAGCATGCAAAATCACAACACTAAAATCCATATATTATTGGCTACACAAAATGACAAAATCATTTAAATTTAGAGATTCGAAAATGTACATACTCATATCTCTATATTTTTTTTTACTTTTGTGTAGTTTAAAGTACAAAGTATTTCAAATTAAGATTTTGCACGTTTTATGTGATACATCATTGATCATTGAGAACGTTCATGATTTTTTTCAGTTTTTTCTAAAACTCATTAATATGATTTTAAAAATAAAAGGGAGCCAAAAAAACTGTACTCCGAACGAACGTGAAACTACAACCAGCTGGTCGTGCATACTGGTCAATTCATGGTCTTTATCAAAGCTAGCGCAGCAGCGCTTGGCCTTGGACACATCGTTCCAGTACGTACCTCAACCAGCAAAGATGTTGGTCATGTGGGTCGATCAAAAGGACGACCGAGTTAGCTAGACGTATTGACTTATATTCTCTGTTAAAATACCTAAGAATTTGTGTCTGGAGATCTCGGAAATATGTCCGCTATCGTCGCATACATCTCTGACCTAATGGGGTTTTCGATACGCGTTGCATTTTTTTCTCGAGAAACGTGCAATTAACAACCGATATTTGATACAAGTTGCATTTTTCGCAAGAAATGTGC
Organism: Poa pratensis; assembly: GCA_947311845.1. NCBI lineage: Eukaryota > Viridiplantae > Streptophyta > Magnoliopsida > Poales > Poaceae > Poa > Poa pratensis. The sequence continues at coordinate 37,387,596 of CAMZMU010000088.1, forward strand.
AATTTCTAACAACTTCCGATATAAGTTGCACTTTTCTCAACAAATGTGCAAGCCCAACCAATTTCGATATGAGTTGCACTTTTTCGCAATAAATGTGAAACTAACAATAGGTTTTCCATATGAGTTTTTCTATACAAGTTGCACTTTTTCTCGAGAAATGTGTAACATAAATATGCAATCCAACTGATTTTTTATTCGAGTTGCACGTTTTCCCCAACCCATATTTTCATTTAATTTTTGGCCTATTCTTAGATTTGAAAAATCACTAGCACTTCTCTATCAAAATATGATTTACAAATTTGTCAAGAAATGTACGTCCCACTACGTATCCCGAAAAATCAATCCAACGGGCGCCCGTTACTTAGCTAGTACTCCTATATGGCGTGATATGGAGATATTTATAATTTGAAGCTTGATACCGCTCTTAAAGAAAAAGTTTTAGAAAAAAAATCAAAACACAAGGCAAAACCAACAGAGACCCATGCAAAAAGCGCACACAGCTTGGCTGACAAACACATAGTCACAAATATATGCAAAGTTGTGTGTAGAAGGGAAAACCATATTTTGAATATGGTAAAGACTATGCCCTTGCAATTTTTTATAGTATCCACATAAATAATGTTACCAAAACATCACAGTAGTTGATTTCCTTTTATATGACTAGCCCGTGCAGGTGCACGGGTTGATGACTAGGGCGACATGGTGTTTTGGGGAATTTACAATAATAATTCGATCATAGATTAAAATGAATCATATAAAACAGTGCTATTATCTTCAAACAAAAATCTCTGTTGAATGTATTTTTCATGATGTAATCAAATCCAGTTTTCATGATGTAGTCAAATGCACTTTTCTATGTTTGATGGTTTGTAACTTTTTACTCCCTCCGTTTTAAATTAGATGACTTTCCATTCATCCACATGCGGATGTACCTATACATGTAACATGTCTAGATACATTCTCATGTGGACAACTGAAAGTCATCTAATTTGAAACGGAGGGAGTATGATTTAAGCGAGAAAATAATATCATTCAGAATTTACTATGTTTAACGTCTCCATAACCAATTTCAGACACAATGAGTGGGCTTGAAATGTGCCCTCGCAACTAGTTTCATAGAAAGAAACATGACTTGGTGAGATTATTTCCAACATAATATTAGAGATTACAACAACAAACGTTGACGCATTCTGACTTGCTCTACTTGCAAACCACGCCGTCGTTTCCGACGAGCATATTGTACTTGTCGCGGCGAGTAAGCCCTGTACACTCAAACCCAAGCGCGTCAGCGAGCCGCTGCTGGATCCAGTTGGCTACCTCGACGCTGGTCCTCCCCCCTTTGCGCGTCTGATCCTCTGGCACAGCACCCAGGAACTCTACCCGGTAGGCTGGCACCGGGTTGGCGAAGAACGCAACGGGGTCGAGCCACTTGCGGCCGCTTGCCGTCGTGCCGTAGAGCGAGGTCACCTGCGCGTCCAGCGCAACGGGCTCCATGTCGTCAGCAAGCTCAGCGAACAGCGGGCTGAACCGCAGCAGGTAGGGCTCGCGGCATGTTGTGCCCTCGGGGCATACCGCGAGGTCTCCCTGCTCCAGCAGCCGCGACATCATCTCGGCGTCGCGGTCGCGGTCGCGTCTCAGCCTCACCGTCTTGATGGGTGAGAGGATCTCGGAGAGCCGGCTGAGGCTGTAGGTTACGGCTGGCACGGGCTTTTTCAGCGCCGCCGTGAGCATGACCGGGTCGACCAACGTCCGGTGCGTGCACACGAACATGACACCCCTGCGCTTGGCGCCGCCTTTCGGAATACCAGAGGTGCGGAAGCAAACTCCCAAGAAGGCGCTAGCTGCAAAGCTGATGTTGTAGGGTAGAACGAGGCCGATGGTGATGCGGATGACGGAGAGGATGAGTCCGAGCGGCAGGAAGAGGAAGAAGGCGAGCGTGGCGGTGGCGGTGGGGAGGAAGGCGAGGCGACCGTCGTGGAAGATGAGCGGCTTCGGGTACCTCGCACGCGGCAGTCGGTCGGTCTTGGCGCTCTCCTTGCTCACGGTGTAAACTTCCTGTGGTTATCACATGGTAAACGGACAAGAGCAAATGAAAAAAAGGTACTCGTATTTATTACTTGTGGTCCTAAATCAACTGATTTACATAAACACGGAAGAAACAAAGAAACTACGCATGGCGTCCAACACTCAAACTAACTGAACAACTAGTCGATCGGTAAATTATGACCACAGTTGTGTCCACTTTATGGAAACCTAATGATAATACCATGTGCTCTCATATAGACTCCAATTACTGTCGTGTACCTGCGAAAAATAGAATACCCCCCTCTTCTAATTAGCATGACCCGACATTTCGAGCTTCCCCCCTTTGTGACGATATTTGATTTACAACTTCAGCCACTCCATGTCGGTCATATTAAAATTGCTTTTTGTCACATTCAGACGATCTATGTAGTAATACGGGAATGGTTAAGCATTCCCACCATGTAATGGTGTATAGGGCCAAAAGAGTACATAGTACATGGAATGCATACTGTTGAGAACGTGATATATAGGGTGGAATGATACAAAGAGAAAACGTGTCACACTCATTATAAAAATACATGTCTCACGTGTTATAAAATTAAAATTATAACACTATAATATTTATTCAAATATGATTTCAATGTTATTACTCTCGTAACATATTGTATCTGACCTCTGAGGCTCTGACCACCTGCCCTGAATTTTTGTGTTAGCCCCGCCCCTATCCTGTTACGGTCGAGACTTGTTATTGTACGGTATTGGTCGAGACTTGTTGTCGTACGGCAGTTTTTCTCTAAATAATAATGCATACCGTTGAGAAACGTGAAAGGATGAAAGTGATACTAAGAGAGTTGTTATCGTACGGTATGGTAATTAACGTCGTTTGTCTCCTAAGTCCTAATAATAATGCATACTATTTAGAATTTGATAGGCTGAAAGTGACACTAAGATAAAATGTGCCACTCTCATTATTTCTTGGACGCATCAAGAAATGCGTTGGTGCAAAAGTAGCCATAAACGGGGATTAAGGCGAACACTACACGTAAGCCTTAACTGCACGTCCATACCTTGCAGTAGGGGACGAAGAAGTGATCGAGTTGGTTGGAGCTGCCAACGACGGCAACCTCGGCCACGGTCAAGACCGGCGCCACCGGAGCTGGCCGGCGGAGCAACCCGGTGAAGTAGAAGCGGCGTCCAACCTTGACGGTCTGAAGTTCACACCCGATCACCACGTCCGCGGCCATGTAGTGTTTGAGAAACCATTCAGTCATCACCCTGGGCGTGCTGGTCACCACCACCTTCCTCCTGGCTGGCAGCCAGAGGTTGTCATACACCTGCGCGTTGAGCCTCTCTATGTAGAACTTGGGCAGGATGGCGCGGGCCACGAGGTCAGCATCCCGTGGCCTGAGCCCGGCGAAGGCGACGAACGCCATGACCCGGACACCAGCGCTCGAGAGCTCGCCGAGGACCCATATGAGCGGGAAGGAGCAGAGCAGGAGCAACGCCCGGAGAAGGCTGCCGCCCTCGCAGGCGAAGAGCATGAAGTAGGGGAACAGGGTGGTGGACCTCAGCAGCCCACCATGGAAGTCGCACACCACCGTCTTGTCGATCGTAGATGGGATGGCGGCGGCGGCAGCGGTGGATGGCTTTGTGTTGCAGGCGGCGCGGTACAAGTTGATGAGCCAGTACTGGAAGACCATCTTGTGAAAAATGTTTGTCAAGCGTGCCTTTGCCTTGTGTCCTTTCCGTGTTAATATAGCGCCCAATGGCTAAGATTTTTACATCACACAAGTTAAAACCATAAAGGCTAAGAATTACAAGAAAGAGAGCAATCGGTTTACATCATACCAACTGGTATAAACAACTACATCAGGCTAACAACCTAATAGCCTATTTACAAGACACGGTACAACATATGTGACACGGTACAGCACTACAACGTGTCCCCAATATTTCAACATCCCCTCTCAATTACAACTTATCTTAACTGAGATTGTTTCGAAAAGTTTCAATTTGTCTTATTGAAAGTGGTTTAACTGAACCCATCTATGAGAACAGGGCAGTAGCCCGTTGGTTAGCTGAGCAGTGGCGAGGCTAACGACCCGAGTTCGAGTCCCCGTTGGGGCGGAATTTCGGGAATTCTCACGAGGGAGTATCCTTCTATGAAAAAAAAATACCACCAAGGGCTAGTCCTGGTAGGTCTTGTTTTTTTTAACCCATCTATAACTTGATCTCATGTAGGTATAATCCTGACGTTCAAGAGTTTATGAACACTTTCAAAATCAGCCTCTATGGACGTGTTTGGTTGTTAAGTTTACATTAGAAGTTACAGCTTAATCTACAGAAAATAGAGTAAGCGGTTTACATCACACAAACTATTACAAACAACCACATCACGCTAGTACATATCGGACAATCCCAAACGGTCGAAATCGGTCATCGCACGATTTATGGCTCCGTCGCTATCCATGGGTCGGCGATGGCGTTGAAAATCGCTGACGGTTAGAAAAATCGTGTGCGATCATTCCAGCATATCGTTGAAGACCAACCTATTAGCCTATCTACAAAAGATTGTTTCGGAAAGCTTCAAGTTGTCTGACTCAAGGAGTTTATTTTCAACTCTTTTTCAAACAAAGTGATAATCCACTTCTATATGTTTGGTTCTGGCATGTAATTTTAGATTTAATGAGTAAGTAAGTGGCACCAAAATTATCGCACCCTAAAGATGCAGCCTTTGGATGATCAACACCTAGTTACCTCAAGGGTCTGAAGCCAAATTATTTCAGTTGTTGCATATATTTGCCAAAGAGTTGTATTCTGCTTGAGTATTAAATCTAGACAATGTACCTTGCTTTTCTCCAGAAAAATAAATTATACCTAACGAACACATCGAAGACATGCATAGGTCTGGACGCTGCAGACTTGGTGCTATTTGTTTTTTTGTTGGACCCGAGTCTAGTAGTGGGCACATGTCTAAGATAGGTTTAACCCCTTCGCCACACCTATAAAGCTAAGAATATCCTTGTCTGGAAGTCTATTTTAAACCCTGAAATCATAGAGGTTAGACGAATCAAACCCTCAACTCTAAATCGCGGTCATTCGGACCCTGAACTCGTGAATCCCGTTCTAAATTAAACCCTAAACAAGTTTGGTTTACCGGGAATGAGACATCCCGACCGAGATTACAAGCTACTGTCAGTGACATGTGAACCCTATTTGTAAGATATTTCTTCCCCAATTTTCTTCCGCCTTCCCCTCACTTACCGTCCATGTCCTAGGTTCTCTTGCTGACCGTAACTCTCACCTGGGACGCTGGCCGGAGCACAGGAGGTCCTGGACCCAGCTATGGCTCGGACTCAGGGACAGCCCGGCCAACGGCAGGAAGAGGGACAGCAGCACGAGACCATGGGCAGGGGATCCACGCAGGAGCCGAGCGACTGGACCGGAGGTCGTTGGTCAATCGCAGGATGAGGAACTCAGTAGACACTGCAGCCACCGGCGCTCGTGCTCGTTCTCGGCCTGATGGCCATGGCCGGCCGCGTATCGGCGAGCTGCCGCAAGCCATGCTCTGCCCACGACCAGCTAGCTGCCCCTGCCGCCGTGATGCACGTTTCCTGGCTGTCGGCCGTGCCCCGCACTCTGGCACCGTCGCTCACGGCAGCTAGGCAGGTACAGCAACCAGCGAGCACATTCACAAGCAGCAGCTACAGCCGCTTAGAGAGCATGCAGAAAAACTAGACCGAAGAAATGACCACGAGCTTAGAGATTAGGATAGAGGTAGAAGACAAATATGACATGTGGGCCATTGTAGTAATTGAGTGTAGCAAATCTAGATTTTTTTTTTCTTAAATGTAAAACTGGTTCAGGGTTTAAAATAGACCAGGATTTATAAGTTCAGGGTGCTAACGACCGGGATTTCGAGTTTAAGATTCGATTTGTCCAACGTCTACGAATTCAAGGTTTAAAATGGACTTTTCCCTTTTTTCCTTAGGCCACTTCAACGCTGGACACACTCAAGTAGCTTCATCAGAACATGTGTTAAAGCCAATCTCACACTATAAAGTTGGCGGTAAGGTAAACTGCCGCGCCAGCCAGTGTAGGTCGCGAAGACGATCTCTCTAGCTAGCGGAAGAGAGTAAAGACAGTTTAAATTCAGATCACATCTAAATATCTAATGAACATGGACTAATTCATGGACATATATTACTCAAGTGAGGGAAAACTGCATGTCTGCACACAGAGGTGGGACGCGTGACAGTAGCAGCAGCTTTGTTTTGGAACTGCACATCAAAACCACGAGTTGCGTGAGAGCTATAGAAGCATCATATTGAAAGGTCCTGGTCCTTGATTCAGCTAACTATGTGAGCATAGTGAATTAGTGATGTTGGTGGGTCTACCTAGTACGTACTGGTTGACCTTGACGAAGCAACCTTTTGTACCCACACGACTCGTGGGAAGCAGAGATCGAACCGGCAAATCACTTTGGCGAGCTTCGGTTATCCTTTATTTAAAATATAAATAAGTTTTAAACAAATCTGAAAAATGTCTATATTTTAGATTTAGTCAATGATGTTACATATATGGGTTCTCTTAATTAGCGATGGTTGCTGCTGATGTGCTGTTTTTTTGGGGTTTTAGCACACCGATTTTTGTCTGTCTAATATAACAATCTCTACTACGACAAGTTTTGTCCGACTCTAGTGACGGAGTGAGAACGGTGACGTGCCTATGGCTCGCTCCAGTACTTGTAGTTTTCTCTAGGTGGTACAAAACCTATTTATATTTTTTGTTATTGTTAGACTCCTTTGTACAACTCTTAATCATTATTAATATATTGGTGGACTTTTCACAAAAAAGAAATGATGTATCCTATAAGCATGCAAAATCACAACACTAAAATCCATATATTATAGGCTACACAAAATGACAAAATCATTTAAATTTAGAGATTTGAAAATGTACATACTCATATCTCTATATTTTTTTTTTACTTTTGTGTAGTTTAAAGTACAAAGTATTTAAAATTAAGATTTTGCACGTTTTATGTGATACATCATTGATCATTGAGAACGTTCATGATTTTTTTCAGTTTTTTTAAAACTCATTAATATGATTTTTAAAAATAAAAGGGAGCCAAAAAAACTGTACTCCGAACGAACGTGAAACTACAACCAGCTGGTCGTGCATACTGGTCAATTCATGGTCTTTAACAACAAAAAGACATTTACAATGCCATATGGCGCCAGGGTGAAATCTGGGCCGTCCGTTTCGGCCATCGGACGGCCCAGATTCGCCGTAGACCGGTCAAATTTTGTCCGCGGTCAACGGCGAATCTGGGCCGTCCGATGGCCGAAACGGACGGCCCAGATTTCACCCTGGCGCCATATGGCATTGTAAAAAACCGTTAGCGCAGCAGCGCTTGGCCTTGGACACATCGTTCCAGTACGTACCTCAACCAGCAAAGATGTTGGTCATGTGGGTCGATCAAAAGGACGACCGAGTTAGCTAGACGTATTGACTTATATTCTCTGTTAAAATACCTAAGAATTTGTGTCTTGAGATCTCGGAAATATGTCCGCTATCGTCGCATACATCTCTGACCTAATGGGGTTTTCGATGCGCCTTGCATTTTTTTTCTCGAGAAACGTGCAATTAACAACCGATATTTGATACAAGTTGCATTTTTCGCAAGAAATGTGCAATTTCTAGCAACTTCCGATATAAGTTGCACTTTTCTCAACAAATGTGCAACCCCAACCAATTTCGATATGAGTTACACTTTTTCGCAATAAATGTGAAACTAACAATAGGTTTTTCATATGAGTTTTTCTATACAAGTTGCACTTTTTCTCGAGAAATGTGTAACATAAATATGCAATCCAACTGATTTTTGATTCGAGTTGCACTTTTTCCCCAACCCATATTTTCATTTAATTTTTGGCCTATTCTTAGATTAGAAAAATCACTAGCACTTCTCTATCAAAATATGATTTACATATTAGTCAAGAAATGTACCACTACGTATCCCGAAAAATCAATCCAATGGGCGCCCGTTACTTAACTAGTACTCCTATATGGCGTGATATGGAGATGTTTATAATTTGAAGCTTGATACCGCTCTTAAAGAAAAAGTTTTAGAAAAAAAAATCAAAACACAAGGCAAAACCGACAGAGACCCATGCAAAAAGCGCACACAGCTTGGCTGACAAACACATAGTCACAAATATATGCAAAGTTGTGTGTAGAAGGGAAAAACATATTTTCAATATGGTAAAGACGATGCCCTTGCAATTTTTTATAGTGCTCACATAAATAATGTTACCAAAACATCACAGTAGTTGATTTCCTTTTATATGACTAGCCCGTGCAGGTGCACGGGTTGATGACTAGGGCGACATGGTGTTTTGGGGAATTTAAAATAATAATTCGATCATAGATTAAAATCAATCATATAAAACAGTGCTATTATCTTAAAACAAAAATCTCTGGTGAATGTATATTTCATGATGTAATCAAATCCAGTTTTCATGATGTAGTCAAATGCACTTTTCTACGTTTGACGGTTTGTAACTTTTTACTCCCTCCGTTCTAAATTAGATGACTTTCCATTCATCCACATACGGATGTACCTATACATGTAACATGTCTAGATACATTCTCATGTGGACAAATGAAAGTCATCTAATTTGAAACGGAGGGAGTATGATTTAAGCGAGAAAATAATATCATTTAGAATTTACTATGTTTAACGTCTCCATAACCAATTTCAGACACAATGAGTGGGCTTGAAATGTGCCCTCGCAACTAGTTTCATAGAAAGAAACATGACTTGGTGAGATTATTTCCAACATAATATTAGAGATTACAACAACAAACGTTGACGCATTCTGACTTGCTCTACTTGAAAACCACGTCGTCGTTTCCGACGAGCATATTGTACTTGTCGCGGCGAGTAAGCCCAGTATACTCAAACCCAAGCGCGTCAGCGAGCCGCTGCTGGATCCAGTTGGCTACCTCGACGCTGGTCCTCCCCCCTTTGCGCGTCTGATCCTCTAGCACAGCACCCAGGAACTCTACCCGGTAGGCTGGCACCGGGTTGGCGAAGAACGCAACGGGGTCGAGCCACTTGCGGCCGCTTGCCGTCGTGCCGTAGAGCGAGGTCACCTGCGCGTCCAGCGCAACGGGCTCCATGTCGTTAGCAAGCTCAGCGAACAGCGGGCTGAACCGCAGCAGGTAGGGCTCGCGGCATGTTGTGCTCTCGGGGCATACCGCGAGGTCTCCCTGCTCCAGCAGCCGCGACATCATCTCGGCGTCGCGCTCGCGGTCGCGTGTGAGCCGCACCGTCTTGATGGGCGCGAGGATCTCGGAGAGCCGGCTGAGGCTGTACGTTACGGCCAGCACGGGCTTCTGCAGCGCCGCCGTGAGCATGATCGGGTCGACCAGCGTCCGGTGCGTGCGCACGAACATGACACCCCTGCGCTTGGCGCCGCCTTTCGGAATACCAGAGGTGCGGAAGCGAACTCCGAAGAAGGCGCCAGCTGCAAAGCTGATGTTGTAGGGTAGAACGAGGACGATGGTGATGCGGATGACGGAGAGGATGAGTCCGAGCGGCAGGAAGAGGAAGAAGGCGAGCGTGGCGGTGGCGGTGGGGAGGAAGGCGAGGCGACCGTCATGGAAGATGAGCGGCTTCGGGTACCTCGCACGCGGCAGTCGGTCTGTCTTGGCGCTCTCCTTGCTCACGGTGTAAACTTCCTACCGTTATCACATGGTCAACGGACAGGATCACATGAAAAAAAAGTTATTTATTAGAGTACTTGTCATTCTAAAATCAACCGATTTACAAACAGAATACCCCCCTCTTCAAATTAGTATGACCCGACATTTCGAGCTTTGATATTTGATTTACAACTTCAGCCGCTCCATGTCGGTCATATTAAAAATGCTTTCGGTCACATTCAGACGATCTATGTAGTAATATGGGAATGGTTAAACATTCTCCATTCCATCATGTAATGGTGCATAGGGCCAAAAGGGCACATCCTACATGGAATGCATACTATTGAGAACGTGATAGGATGGAATGATACAAAGAGAAAATGTGTCACACTCTCATTATAAAAATACATGTCTCACGTGTTACAAAATTAAAATGATCACAATATAAACTTTATTCAAATACGATTTCAATGTTACTCTTCGTAACAAGCATATTGTATCCGACCTGACCACCTCCGCTGAATTCTTGTGTTAGCCCCGCCCCTATCCTGTCACGGTCGAGACTTGTTTTTTTTTTTAAACAAAGCAAAAGACTTGCCATTTTCATTGATTAAGAAGAACAAAGATAGCCGGTTAATTAACGGAAAACCGCCTAAAACCGATACAAATGCACCAATGTCGTCATGGAACACGATCACATTGGGCATCACCACCGGCCGACCTGGCCACCCACACGAAGCACACACGCGAAAGTAATGCATACTGTTGAGAAACGTGAAAGGAAGAGAGTGATACTAAGAGAATATGTGTCACTCGCGCCCAATTTCCGGGTCGAGAGATGTTATCGTACGGTATGGTAACGTCGTTTGTCTCCTAATAATAATTCATACTATTTAGAATTTGATAGGCTGAAAGTGATACCAAGAGAAAAGGTGTCATTCTCATTATTTCTTGGACGCATCAAGAAATGTGTTGGTGCAAAAGTAGTCGCCCATAAACGAGGATTATGGCAACAAGGCGAACACTACACGTAAGCCTTAACTGCATGCACGTACCTTGCAGTAGGGAACGAAGAAGTGACCGAGTTGGTTGGAGCTGCCAACGACGGCAACCTCGGCCACGGTCAAGACCGGCGCCACCGGAGCTGGCCGGTGGAGCAACCCGGTTAAGTAGAAGCGGCGTCCAACCTTGACGGTCTGAAGTTCACACCCGATCACCACGTCCGCGGCCATGTAGTGTTTGAGAAACCATTCAGCCATCACCCTGGGCGTGCTGGTCACCACCACCTTCCTCCTGGCTGGCAGCCAGAGGTTGTCGTACACCTGCGCGTTGAGCCTCGCCATGTAGAACTTGGGCAGGATGGCGCGGGCCACGAGGTCAGCATCCCGTGGCCTGAGCCCGGCGAAGGCGACGAACGCCATGACCCAGACACCAGCGCTCGAGAGCTCGCCGAGGACCCATATGAGCGGGAAGGAGCAGAGCAGGAGCTTAGTGTAAGTTAGGTGGGGCCATCGCACTCAGCTTTGGACTAACTTGTGAAGAAATTTTCTGGAAAGGTCTTAGAAGGAAAGATTTAGTATTTTGCTTCCCCTCCCTATAAAACATGATTATATTCTCTTTCATCCTCTCGATATTTTATGTCAAGCTCCGCCACTGCAGAAGTAAACTACACTCTAGAGATTGATTAGGGCATCCCTCAGTGAAAAGGTAAAAGGATAGAGAGTAAGTTCCTGGCGATAGAATTCTAAACTCAAGGAGATGGTTAGGGTCCTTAATGGGCAATTTGTCTCTCCGTACATCTTATTTCACAAACATAAGAAAAATAACATCCTTACAAACTCCAAAGACTTTGCAAAATCATCAAAGCATACTTTTCTTATATCATACGTTGATCTAAAATAGAGGAATCACGTTGATCGACATCATCCAAATTATCATGGTAGTTAGATTAAAATAAACAATTTGGATTTAAGAAATTAGTAGTCACGTAACCGGTCCACAAAATTTATCTCTAAAATAGTGGCATTGCGTTCATACACATCATCCAAATTATTGTGATAATTAGATCTAAAATAAACAACTTGAATTACTTTAAAAAAATCAACACATACTTCCTTGCGTTTGCCAAAAAAAACCGCGTATTCCAACTTCCCTCACAGAATTGTGGTAGTTGAAATAAAATGTGCCTAAATATGCCATAAATTTGGCTGCGATTTTGGCAGAGGAAACAAGCCATAAGTCATGTAGCTGTAAGTCATGTGTAGCTATTCCAAAATATTTTCTCCTAGCACGCCCCATAAAGACCTCGGCACGTACGCTCTGCGTGCCGAACATGGATATGGAAAGCTTCTTATGACGAGTAGAGGAGAGCATGAATTGGTCCTTTTTAGTGCTTTGTATGTGTTGCACTTGCACTTTTCGAAAAAGAATTACACACGCTACTAGCAAGGCAAGCACATGCTGAACTACAAATGCAAATTGGTATACATGGATGATGACTCCCAAGTGCAGGAGATCAATTGTAGTACCTTTCGATTAGAAAAGGTTGTCGAACCCACGAGGAGCTGAAGGTATTGGTTAGCAAGAATAATAAATAAAACAATGAAAGATGCAAGTGTTTTTGGAATTTTTGGTTGTATAGTTGCAAGAAAGTAAAAATGCTGAATATAAATGATAGCAAGTAAATATCTCTCAAAGAGAGAAAGCCCAATCCTCTATGTGGCAAGAGGACAAGCTCAAGTGATGTGTAACTTATATGTGGAAAATGTTCCCGAGAGCGGCATGGATACTGCTAGGCATAGAGATTTATTAAACAACACGTTGAATATCTTGTCAAGTTTTAATCTTCTTTGGATGGAGCCATTGTTAGGTATAGCTAAATAAATAAACTAAACCCCTTATGATGGATCATGTGGCCAAGTAAATGACTGCACAAGAATTATTAAGACATAAAGTCCCATCATAGCATTACACTCTAAGGTCCCCGATACTAATACCCTCATAATGCAACTTCATGACTCGGTCTCAGGTTTACATGTCCCCCCAAGTCTCCCTCAATTCATTACACTACGGTGTTCTCCTATGAGCCCTTATAGGTGAAGTGTTGTGCAGTCGACGTTCGCACAACACCATCATAGAATCACATAAAAAGATAAACACTAGACAAAATACCAACACATGTCATATATATATCATTGCCAATTCATCCTATGCCCTCAGGAACATACGGGAACTACTCACAACGTGCAACCATAATGATATTCAGTGGCATAAGTGGTACAACACAATCTGAAAATATAACTTCACCTCCAAATAATGACAAGTACTCAATCACAAACATGAATAGTAGCACAAGACAAGTATCTAGGATATAGCAACTCTCAAACTACGAGGGGAACGGAGTGGATCACGGAGATGATGATGGAGATGGTGCTGGTCTTGGTGATGGTGATGATGTAGAGGCCTCCTCCCACGCCAAGGAGGAGAGGTGATGACGATGACGATGATTTCCCCCTTCTCCGGAGATCTGGAGCAGCAGGATCTGACCCCCCTCGGAGGGAATCAGGAGTTTCGCCGCCGCCGCGGCCTCGGATGGACTTGGAAAAATTAGGGCGTAACTTTTCGGACGAGACGAAGGCGCGTTAAAAAACCCCGAGCGAGGAAGTGCCCGAGGCTCCAGATGGTGGGCCCCACGCGGCCAAAGAATCTGGCTGCGTGGGCCCCCCTCTTTTGGGCCTCGTGGCTCTCCTCCCTTCGATCTTCTTCCCACTGCTGTTCTTCCGATGAAAAACCAGCTGTGCAATTTTCCTTTTCTCATTTGGGTCCCTGAAGCTCCTGAAACATTAAAAACAAGAAAAAGGAGGTTTTCTGCCTCCTAGAAATTAAATACCAAAAATAGGGACTTTGTATGAAAGTCCCATAAATCATCTAAAACATGTAAAAACAATGATATAACAATGCCAATAACATTCTAATATGATAATATAAGTTGTATAAATGATGATATAAAATGCACGTATCAATGGAACATGACTGATTATGCGGAAAAAAATCAAGGATGGACTATATTAGTTTACTATAATTACTTAATTAGTGAATCATATAAAGAATTTCCAAAATTATATTTTCACATAAATGCTCTATTCGAGTGTGCATCCACATTTTATTTTCTAAACAATAATCTATCTTTATTGATCAATTAAAAATATTTGATACATGAAAAACCAAAACGAAGGAGAACCCAAAGGATTTAAGAGCATATAGTTTGCTAGAAAAACGGTACATTGTCTTCTATTGTCATAGATAATTTCATTGCAAATATAAGGTGCTTAGGACTTCCATATATCGCAAGGTGCACCTAGAAGATGTTTAAAATTATCAACAACAAATATGTCTAACACTACTATAAGTCATTATTGACGAATTGCAAACCAAAGGCATAAATAATGTGCATGGCTCTGGGGATAACTGTAAATGGTCCTAGCAGGTCTTGAGTCGTGTCTCGGGTGGTTATTTGGATATCCACTGATGAAACATCAGATGTTGATAGTATCTCTGTAATAAAAAATAATAATGTGGTTTAATACTATACCATACGATTGTATTTCATATCATCCATGCTTCTCAACTAAGTTATATATGTTCTAAAAAATCAAATAGGTATTGGTTTACTGAAAGAAAATCCGTGGACATGTTCAATATGGTGAATATGATGCTCTTGCAAATTTTTATAGTGTTCACATAAATAATTGTTACCCAAAACATAACAATAGTTGATTCTTTTTTTACGTCACTAACCCGTGCAGGTGCACGGACTAGGGTGACATGGTGTTTTGGGGAATTTAATATAATAATTCGCGCATAGATTAAAATGAACCATATAAAACGGTGATATTATCTTAAAAACAAACAAATCGAGACCTTTCTCTGGTGAATGTATTTTATATGATGTAATCAAATCTCGTTTTGATGATGTCAAATACACTTTTCTACGTTCGATGGTTTGTAATTATTTATGATTTAAGCGAGCAACTAATTTCATTTAGAAATTAGTATGTTTAACGTCTCTAGGACCATTTCCGGACACATTGAGTGGGCTTAAGATGATGCCCTCGCACCACGTTAATCCACATCATCACAATTATTTTAACCGTTAGATTTATTACTTGAGGCCAGGATTTAACTAACCAGAACATTCAATTGTTCAGTCCAGGAGAATTTACGTTCACAATCATATAACGAAAGGGCCCATATAAATAGAGTCCGTGTTGATCTCAAAAAAGGAAAATAGAGTCGTGTCTTCCGGTTGGCCGGCTGCAAGAGAAAAAAACTCCAGTGATACACACGGAGATGAACCTGGGTCTTCCGGCCGGACGCAGAAGGAAAAGAATGTCGATCGGGGCATATGGCCGCATGCACAAATAACTGAACGCGGGAAATCATTGGGCATAGAAACTGATAAATACATATACTAATGAATACACTCGAGCAGATATAATACTATTTCAGGTACAAAAGAATTATATATACATACAAAATTTTGAAAGATTATTTGTTTGTTTTTCTCGCGTCTGCACATGCTATTCTTTTAAGAGAGAGATAAAATTTAGAAGTACCAACTTTATTCGAAAAAATCAATGTCCGATGAATCTTTTTCTTTTTGCATGTACTAAGCATGGCCTTATATGCAAGACGTCCATTATTCAATGATAAGAAAATCTTCTATGTATGAATGCTAATGTGAAGTAGTACTATATACTCCGTTCAAATAAGTAAACAAAATTATACGCACAAAGGTGGATATGTTTTACAAGCATCAACGCTATTTGGAAAACAATTATCAATGCCTGATGATCTTTTTTTTTACCTTACATTAAGCATGATCGTATACAATAAATTGATCTTTTCTTTATTGCTTACATTAATCATGGTCATATATCCAACACGTCCATTATTCAATGATAAAGAAGCTTCTGTGTATGAATTCTAATGTGAAGTAGTAATGTATACTTTAATATTCGAAATTACCACCTTGATCTAGATAACATGCAAACAAATTTAGCACAAGCCATGCATGAAGGTAAAAGTTATTAGCCCACGGTTTCCCAAAAAATGAACATGTGTTGTTTTCCTAGGTAAGTAAGATTTAAATATCAATGTAACTAAACCCATGGAAAAGAGCGACATACTTTTCTTAATCTCATAGTACCTGCATAAGTTCACATTGTCGTCATTGTAGAACTACATAGATCAGTTTTGTAGCAACATCAACATATGCATATAGGTTAGGATTCGTGATTTGAGAGAATGGTGTTGCTACAATAGAAGTATCACCGTAGACATATCCGATTGATTTGATAACAACTGACCCCCCAAAAGGTTTCAACTTGATATGGACAATGTACATCTATTCACTTCATGCTGAAAGTAATTTCAAAACGATTTTCAAATATATTTGTTCCTAGGATTTTTCTTCCATTGATAATGTTTGTTGCATTATTGGATAAATCATAAAAATGATTCTCTATGGATCACACATAAACTGAAATTTAAAATTTTCTTTAGGTGTAATTTTTAAAATCGTTATGTAATAGACTTATTTGAACAATTACGGTCAATGTTTCTTAAGTTTTATTTTACATTTGCTTTTCAGATAGGTGAGTCAAATAATTGACCTAAGGTATTGGACATAATTATGATTTATGACACAACTAAGGAGTGTTGATGATATGCTGAGAAGAATTTTGTGGTCACTTAAACATAGTAGGGATTAATTATGTCAAGATATATATGTAGTAAATCACCGACATTATTATTCAACACAATTTTGAGCAATCTGAATTGAATCGGCGTAGTCTGCATACAACATACATATCAGTGAGCTTATAGATCTCATGGATTTAAGAGTCGGAAACAGTAGGAAGGAAGTAAAAATAAATCAAAATACCACTACTCTAAGTCACAAAATGGATAATTTGGAAATGTCTCAATTAACCTTAGGCAACAAGTTAAATATGTTTAACAAAATTTAATAGGTATTAGTTTACTGAAATAAAATCCTTAGACATTTTCAATATGGTAAAGACGATGCCCTTGCAATTTTTTTATAGTGTTTACATAAATAATGTTACCAAAACATCACAGTAGTTGATTTCCTTTTATCACTACAAAGGAAAATATATTTGTTGACCAATCACTTTCGTCATCTATAAGCCAAAATTCGTCAACGATTACATGGGGGTGACGAATTTTGATCGTCAAGAGGTTCGTCACAGAAGCTCCGTCATAAAATATCGGGGGTGACGGTATGCACTTTTTCGTCAACGTCAAACGTTTGATTGTGACGACTTAGAAATCCGTCAACGTTTAGGGTTAATCGTTGACATACAGATTTGTCACTAAAAGTTGGGAATTTCGTCAATATCAAAACGTTGGGAAGTATCTGATTGGTCCAAAAAAACTCACGTGGACTTACATGTGGGTCTCATCATGCTGATGTGGCTGCTGACAGCGTGGGTCCGACAGCACTTACATCGATGCTAGCATGTGGGTCCAGATCGTAGTGACATGGCATTATGTCATGTTGGGCCCACACAGTGCGACGTTGCATTTTATTCATGACGTTATTTTGGTATTTTCCGATTTGTTTTCGGCCAACTAGATGTTTTGACGCAATTAAATCTAGAAATATATTAAGTCAAATATGCACAATTATAACAGAGAGATATTCACAAAACATATTTACAAACACATAGAATTACAGCCTGAGACTACATCGGGTCCCCAAAACTTAGGAACGCTTGACATCAGACTAGTATTTCAAGCATCTAAGCATCTAACAACAAAATATCAGCTTGCTTGCATGCAACCATGATTCTTTCAGCAAATTCCTCTTGACAGCAACCTTATATTCAGCTAGTACCTGCACACGGATTCATTACGAGATCAGAATAATGCACAAGAATAAACAGATAATATCTCTTTTCTTTCCAGAAAGAAAGAAAATAATGAGGCTTGCTGGCTTTTCTCACACAAACCAAAAGTCGGGATTTGTGTAGTCTTGGCAGAGTTTCATTCGAAATTGGAGAGGTCCATCTCTGCCAGGGTTTTCACTTGATATATGTGGATAACTCCTTTCAACATTAAACTTGGAATTCCTGGAGGAACTAAGGATAACCACGCTGAGCTGCTGCCTTGATTCTGCATTGGGAACATAAATAGGATCATTTAGCATTACCATTTGCTATGTTGACAAGAATAAACTGAACATAGGTGGCGGAGATACTGCAATTTAGTAGCTCCATAAGTGCCTAGTGAGATTTTGAAACGAATACCCATTGTCTTCTGCAGTGTGCAGCCAATCCAGCCAAATGTTATAAACTCGCCCCAATCCCAATGATGCGCTATTCTGTGTATTCAGTGGCCCTACCCACTTACACAAACGAATGTGTATATCAGCTTATATGGCCGATAACCTGCAACTAAAAATTATCGTCATTAGACTGTCACACAATTGTATCACATCAGAGGAAATAGAAGTGTAGTGTAATAAAAGGGGCTACAAAACAAGTGGGTCGGTGGCACTTAATTTTACTTCCATGACAGACCAAGCATAGACAAAGGAAAGGGAAGTGTGAGTGTTTCTAAGTCTGCCTTTCAAACTGTTGTCGAGCTATGACAATTAGATTAAAGGTCTATCAAAGTAAACCTACAGACACAACACACCAATGTTTCCTTAGACATCATTTATTAAAGATCTATCAGCAACTCCTGAGTTAAGAGAAAAGCTGCACCAGTTCAGATCACTCCTTCCAATTTCAAGGAAATAATTCAGTGTCATTCGCTAGTACTCCTACTCTTACGGACAATTTAGTGATGTTAGCTGGTAACAATAGAATGCAGGTGAATGTGTGAATGCACAAACAAGAAACAGAATAGTTCGTTCTATGAAATACTAGTACTATGCTGCATCAAAGCATACTCGACCCCAATTAAATCAAAGAAAAAATGGAATTAGATACAGATGGACGGGGTGCACGGACCAGGGCAGCTGCAGTAGTCGGGACAGTGGCATGGGCAGGGGGGCTACTCGACGCCAATTAAACAAAGAAACATGGAATTAGATAGGCGTCAAACTACAATTGACATGAAAGAAAACAATACGCAATTTCTTAGAAGTTGCAACCGCATAGTAGCTTCAGAAGTAGTAATTGGCCTTTGCTTACTGTGACAGCTACAGACCCAATTGACATCAATTTATTCGCACGTTATCAAATCAAATGAAATAATTCATATGAAAGGAAACTCCATGAAATTTCTAAGAAGTTCACACCGCATCACAGCCTCAGAAGTACTAATTTGCTTCTCATCACGGTAGTACCCAGCTACCGAATCAGCACAATATGAAGCCATGGTCGCAAACCAAACAAATCACATGAGCTGACCATAGCAGGCGGGGGAAGAATAGCAATAGCAGAAAGGGCAGGGGACACGTAAGCAACAAACAGAGTATGCACATACCGAGATCTTATCAGCGAGGTGGGCGAGGTCGGAGAGCCCCGACTCGGAGTCGCTGCTGCCACGAGTCCACGTCCCCGCCCTCGAGGAAGTCGCTGACGAGCAGGGCCAGGTCCATCTCGCTCTCGTGGCTGCCGCCGTGGCTGCTCCCGTGCGCCGGATCCGCGGCGGCCCCTGGTCCACCGCGTGTCCGCGGCCAGAGATTGGAGCCCCCGCCGTCCGCGGCTACCCTCGCCGGCGGCGGCGCCCTCCTACACGACGCCACCGCCTCGGCGGCGAGACGCTGAACTCCTTGGCCACCAGCATCATCCAGCCCGCCGAGGAAGGCCGCAGCTGGATTCAAGCGATGTTACGGGCGGCATCGCACGCTAGAGTGAGAGGGAGAGCCGGCGGCGGCGCCGCATACGAGAGGGAGAGAGAGATCGTGGGATTATGGGGTATCGATCGTGGGATTGTGGATAGCAGGAATCCAGGATATGGTTTGGGTTAGGTGATGGCTACGTGTTGGTGAACCCCAAGAGGAAGGTTATGATGTAGACAGCAGAAGTTTTCCCTTGAGAAATCTACCCAAGGTTATCAATCCAGTAGGACTTGTCGATCTATCGGAAGGTTGTTGATGTTGACTCCCCCTGGCGCTAGGGAGCTTGCACCAACGTGGAATCTGCACAGACACAAACCAGAACTTTGCCCAACACGAAACAGAGAGGTTGTCAATCTCTTCGGTCCTGCAGAAACAAAGAGTTAAACGTATGGTGTGGAAAACAGCAGGAAACACAGCAAGTAACAGGAAACAGATGATTGCAGCAGGTTGTGTAAACAGTATGAGGAAATTGGCCCAGGGTCCACAGTTCACTAGTGGTGTCTCTCTCAGAACAGATAACTAGCATGTTGGGTAAACAAATTACAGCTGGGCAATTGACAAATAGACAGGGCATAACAATGCAATACATGCCAAGATGTCTACTATGAAATCTAGTTGGGCATTACAACAAATTACATAGACCGTTATTCCAACAGCATCTATGCCTAAATAATCCACCTTCAAGGTAGCATCCGCATCCTGTTCAGTATTAAGTTGCTAACAACAGATTATTGCATGAAGTAAAGTGTGTAATGTAATCAATACAAGTGCCCTTGGACACTGCACCAATGTTTTATCCCTAGTAGCAACAGCATGATACGTCTCAAACGTATCTATAATTTTTGATGTTCCATGCTGAATTATATCAATTGCTACATGTTTTGGTTACACTTTATATCATTTTTATGCATTTTCTGGGACTAACCTATTAACAAGATGCCACAGTGCCAGTTCCCTGTTTTCTGCTGTTTTTCGTTTCAGAATATCTATTAAGGAAATATTCTCGGAATTGGACGAAACGAATTGCACCGTCAATGATATTACGAGGAGAACACGAAGTCCAAACGGGAGACGGAGTGGGGCCCCGAGGCCACCACGCCATAGCTGGGCGCGGCCCAAGGGGGGCCCGCGCCGAGCTATGGTGTGGCTGCCTCGTGCAGCCCCCGACGCCGCCTCTTCGCCTATATATCGCCCCCGACGCGTAAACCCTAGTACGATTCGTCATATTCGCAAATACAACTCCGTGCTCCGCCGCCATCCGAAACTCCGTTTCGGGGGACAGAAGTCTCTGTTCCGGCACCCTGCCGGGACGGGGAAGTGCCCCCGGAGCCATCTTCATCAACACCGGAGCCATCTTCATCGCCATCTCCCTCTCCCATGATGAGGAGGGAGTAGTTCTCCATCGGGGCTGAGGGCTCATACCGGTAGCTATGTGGTTTATCTCTCTCTCTCATGGTGTGATCTTATTGTGATCATGAGCATTGTAATCTAGTTGAATCTATGGATGATTTCCCCTTCACTATGATATGCTACTCAAGTGTTTTGTCATTGTAATCTGTGGAGTCATGTTAAGCACGTTATCACGGTGACAGTGTGGGTGATGTGTATGACTCCATTAATATATTAGAGGGATGTTTTATGATTGTTGGATAGCACTATTTCACTTGCGGAGGTTGTGTTCTGTCTAGGATTACCTTCAGTGACATTGGGGTGTTCTAGGTGTGTTTCACCGACCTTGAGGTGTGCTGTTATTAGCCCTACGCACTTGACTTGGTGTATGCTATGATGATGTGGTGTTCGTTTACTCAGACTTTGAGGAGTGCTGTTATTAGCCCTACGCAGAAGACTAGTATTTCTATCCAACATGAGAATAATCCGGAGTAGCATAGTGAAGAGGAGTATTTATGTATTCAATCATGATTATATATGTTGAGAGTGTCCACTAGTGAAAGTATGATCCCTAGGCCTTGTTTCCAAGCATTGAAACACCGTTTACTACAAGTTCCGCTACATGTTTGCTTGCTGCCATTTTTATTACAGATTGCATCTACTACTTGTTACCATCCATACCACTTGTATTTCACTATCTCTTCGCCGAACTAGTGCACCTATACACCTGACAAGTGTATTAGGTGTGTTGGGGACACAAGAGACTTCTTGTATCTTAATTGCAGGGTTGCTTGAGAGGAATATCTTTGACCTCTACCTCCCTGAGTTCGATAAACCTTGGGATACTCACTTAAGGGAAACTTGCTGCTGTTCTACAAACCTCTGCACTTGGAGGCCCAACACTGTCTACAAGAGTAGAAGCATTCATAGACATCAAGCACTTTTCTGGCGCCGTTGCCGGGGAGGTAAGTGTTGTAAGGTATCTCCTTTAGATTCTGCAGTTATATCTTTTTGTTTCTTGTTTTTAATTTCACTAGTTAGGCTTAATGGAAAACAACAAA
The DNA here is from genome assembly GCA_947311845.1 of Poa pratensis. NCBI lineage: Eukaryota > Viridiplantae > Streptophyta > Magnoliopsida > Poales > Poaceae > Poa > Poa pratensis. Next base: position 37,409,664 of record CAMZMU010000088.1, read on the forward strand.
AAAATTAGAGATCTCTATGAAATTTATCTTGAGCTAGGACATGATGTGTTTGAAGAGAAAATTAAAAAACCTATGGAAATTTGCTTGCATGATAGTGGTAATGTTTTTAGTATAAATTCTTTGAACACTATTATTGCTAATGCTATGGAAAAGTCTAAGCTTGGGGAAGCTGGTTTTGAACACAATGATCTTTTTAGTTCCCCAGCTTTTGAGGAGAAAATTCGTTCTCATGATACTTTGTCTCCCATATGTGATAATTCTAATGATGCTTGTGATATTCTCAGTCCAACTTCTGAAAATATTCCTTTTAGAATACCTATGAAAATTGTTGAAAGAGTTATGAATGATCAATATGCAGGGGATGGATCAGTCCATCCAAGTGCTCACTTGTTGAAACTTACAGAACTTTGTGAGTTGTTTAAGGTTGCAGGTTTATCAAGAGAAAATGTCATGAAGAAATTATTTCCATTGTCACTTAAGGACAAAGCAAGGGAGTGGTATGAGCTACTAGATGATCCTCGTCATTCGGAGTGGAAGGAGCTTGAATCTCTCTTTTACTCTAAATTTTATCCTCTTCATGAAGTGCATAGAGATAGGAATTTCATTTACAATTTTTTGCCTCGTGACACAGAAAGCATTGCTCAAGCTTGGGAAAGACTGAAAATATTATTACTCAAATGTCCTAACCATGGGCTTCCTGAGGAGATAATTGTTACTAATTTTTATGCAAGACTTTCAGGTGATTGCAAGGATTATCTAGATGCATGTTCAGAGGGTTCTTTCACAAGTAAGAAGGTTGAAGCTAAATGGGATCTTCTTGAAACAATTCATTACAATGCTGAAAATTGGGAGAATGACAAAGGTAAAGAATCAGGTATAAACTATGAGTATGATTGCATTAAGTCTTTCACTGAAACTGCTAGTTTTCATGAGCTTAGTGCTAATTATGGTCTTGATTCTCAAATTATTGTTGATTGCTGTAGAACCTTTGCTTCTCATATTAGTATTCCTAAAGAGAATTGGGACATGTATCATGAACCTTTTAAAGACACTTGCTTGGAAACCGAAATTGTTACTAATGATTGCAATAAACATGCCCAAACTTCTGAAAATATTGTTTCTTATAAGCATGTTAATTTTTGTGGAGCACTTAGACCTTGTGAAAATACTAATAATGAAGAAGAATATTGTAAAGTTCATAAGCATGAGAAAACTAGAATATGGAGTAGGGCTCTAAGTGATCTTGCTGAAAAGATTTGTGTCCTATATCCTTTTATCTGTGAACTTTGCTATGAAGAAGGTCATTTCGAATTCCAATGCTCAAAGTTTGATAATACAATTTCGAGTTTGTTTGATGATAGCATGATTGATCCCGATCTTTATGATGAACTTGAATTATTTTTGGGGTGTGAAGAGTTGTCAAGCAAAACTTCTATGTTAGATATGAGTGCCTTTGATATGAACATTTTGCAGGAATGCCACAGCTATTGTGTTGATAAGAGCCACACTAATGCTTATATAGAAAAAATTATAAAAGATGTGGCTTTACCAAAATATGAAAGGACAGATACTTGTTTTACTCTAATTAATGAAAGGGAGGAATCCTCCCAAGTTTCTTCTGTTGTTCCTAACAATAAACCAGGTTATATGGAGAAGCTTCCTTTCAAGCCTCTCCCTCCTAAAGAAGGAAAGAAGAAGAAGAAGAAGAAGAAGAAGAAGAGAGAGTAAAAGGAGAGAGGAAACGGTATCTTCCCCTAAACATGTTGCTCCTATTATAGTTGTTGCAGATGAGTCTGAACTTGATGATGTTCCTATGCCTTTTACTTATAGTAGTGATCATGATTGGGAAAAACACACTACTTTTGATATTGAAAATCTTTTGGGTACCAATTCTGAAGATGATGATATTAACAATTGTTATACTATTAGTACTATCCATGTTCCTTCCAATGATGATATGGAAAGCTCTAAGCTTGGGGATGTTGAGGTTTTTGAAAATCCTTTTGCTACAAATGATTACATATTTGAGACCTCTCCTCCTAGTGAGGTTTTCGAAAATGCTTTTGGTATTAATGATTATATGTTTGAAACTCCTTTTGCTAGTAAAAATTATGATACTATGTTTACAAGTATTTATACTTGTAAAGACAATTATCCCCTTGTTTATGATGATACTATGCCTCCAGTCTTTGACACTTATTGTGATGATAAATATGCCACATATTATAATTACAACCATCTCTCTAATATACAACTTGTCTATCATGTTCAAGTCCTTTATGATAATCCTGCTCCCAATGTTACTAACAAGAAGGATTTTGCTTATGTGGAAAATATTGATACTTTTATGCATAAGGATCATGATAAAAATGTTTCATGTGATGGTTATATTGTGGATTTTATCTATGATGTTACTGGAAATTACTATGAGAGAGGGAGACATGGTTTCATTTATTCCAATAATATTATTTCTCCTCTCTCTTTGTTGAAGGTTTTGAAGTGGTGCCTGTTTTGTCTTTCTATGCTAGCAGCTTTCAACTTCAATGATTTGTTTTCTTACAAGGCTCCTTTGCATAGGAAGTGGGTTAGACTTAAATGTGTTTGATATTTGCTTCTTGGTGCTCTTTTAAATTCAATTCTTATACTTATAAGAGCACCATTAAAATTGACATGCCTAGCTCAAAGGCATTAAAGAAAAGCACTTCTGGGAGATAACCCATGTTTTTATTTGCTGTTTCTTTTTGTTTTTTTTTAGTCAAGGAGCTTTTGTTTACCTCTGTAGCAACTCCTTTGTATCTTTATTTTGCTGTTTTGTTGTGTCAAGGAGAGTTACTAATGCAAAGTTGGTTTAATTTTCGGGACTGCATTGGGACAGATTGCTGTTCGTCACCGTTTCTGGCAGTTAAAAATCATAAAAAAATCGAAAAATGCTGAAACTTTTTGTGCATGTTCCTGATGATGTTACGCAACTTTCATTATTTCAAAAGTTTTCATCTGAGCATCGAAGTGCCTCGAAAAAATTCGTCATTACAGACTGTTCTGGTTTGACAGATTCTGTCTTTTATTTTGCATTCTCTCTTTTACAAGTTTTTAAGTGGTTTCTTTTCGTGTAAAAGTGCCCACTTGAGCCTAGTAACAGTGGCTAATGTTTAAAATAGTTGGCTTGTGAGTTTGTCTTTGCTAGAACTTTGAAGTATTATCTTTTAGTGCACTAACCTGCTAATGAGAAAAGCTGTTAAGTTTTGGTGTGAAGGAAGTTTTCAAGTGTTGATAGAGGAGAATGATATTACATGATCAAGAAGAGTGAAGAGCTTAAGCTTGGGGAGGCTTACCTCCCAGCATATTTCAAGAAGACTCAAGCATCTAAGCTTGGGCATCCCCTTCTTCATCTACAAATTATCAGGTCATCTCTAATGGTGCTATATTTTTATTGCTTCATACTAGTGTACTCTTCCTTGGAGCGTCAGTGTGTTTTTGTTTTCAGTTTGTTTTGTTTTGTTTGCTGTGCTATACTTGTTGGATCCTAGTATTCATGTTTGGGAGAGAGACACGCTCCACTTTTTCATTAGAATACTCTTGTGCTTCACTTATACTTGTTGAGTATTCCTGTCTAGTTGCTGTTATTGCTGTTAGCTCTCAGTTTTTCATATCTCTTGTTAGAGCTTCAGTTTCTTTTGAAGAAAGTACTCTCTTGCTTCACTTATATCTGTTTGGAGAGTTGTCAAATAAGTTGATTGGTGTTTGGTTGGACCAGAAAAATGCTATGCATGTGGTAGTGGTATAAAATGCTTACATGAATCTTTTTAGATCGTTGTCTTGAGTAATTTGATGCTTGCCAATTGTTTTGAGCTGTCAAGTAATTAATGTTTAAGCTTGTGCATCATGTAAGTAATGGCTATTAATGAAGAACTACTATAAGGATTTTCTGCTATAATAATCTGTTGCATAATTGGAAGTCCATAGTAGTCTAGATAATTTTTGGATGAAGGCTATGTGTTAACAAGGAAGACAGTGGGAGTCTATGGTTCGTCAAACCTTGTGTTTTATGTACACTCTTGCTATTCCAGTTGATAATGATGTTTGCTTATAATAACCTTGCTAGCCTAAACTCTGTACTAAGAGGGAATGCTTCTTGTACATCCAAAACCTTGAGCCAAATCCATGCCACCTGTGTCCACCATACCTACCTATTATGTGGTGTTTTCACCATTCCAAGTAAATTTCTTCATGTGCTATCTACTAACTACTCAAAACGGTTACATTTCCTTTTTGTGTCACTACTTGAAAAGCTCATAAGGACGTAGATAGGTGGTCTTTATTTCCTGGTTGATCAAATTTTACACACCTGGACTAGTGGCATATACATCCGCTTATCCAATAATTTTGCAAAAAGAGCTGGCAACGGGGTGCCCAGTCCCAATTAATTACAACTTTAACCAAACAATTCTCTTCACATCTTTTTGCCCCTGATTCGTCAGTCAAGCAATGTTCACAAGTGTGTAAACAAAAGAGAAGAGGGATGATCTGCCCGCTGGTAGAAATAACGTCCTTCATGGGAGCCGCTCTTGTAAAGTTTGATCAACTAGTGAAGTAGAGTATTGCCTATTTGCTGATTTGTTGACACCTGTATACACCATTACCTTACAAAACAATATTTTATGCTCTCTATATGCCTTCGGGAACTACAGCTCTATCACATGATGTTAATCCCTGCTTCCCTCTGCGAAGGGCCATTCTTTTACTTTTATGTTGAGTCAGTTTTCCCACTTCTTTCTGTCTACTTAAGCAAACATCATTGTCAACTCCAGTATAACAGTTTTTACATAACTTTGTGTTTGGTTGATCATATTCTTTGCATTGACATTATCTATATGATATACATGTTGAAAGTTGAAGCAAATGCTGAAGCTATTATCTTCCTTTGTGTTGATACAAACACTTTCATGTTGAGAATTATTGCTGCTGTGAGCTAACTATTATGTTAGACTATTATATCTCTAAATGTTTTATAGTATTATTCATGAAAGTTTGCACTTGTGTGATCACTTATGTTTACTCTTTATTTACTTGCTTGCAAACTATAGACCATTGGCTTGGATCACTTCATTCAGATCATGTGCATTACATTGTTATTTGATCAAAGATTGTGTTGGTAGCATGTCACTTCAAAAATTATCTGTTTTTATCGTTTACCTACTCGAGGACGAGCAGGAACTAAGCTTGGGGATGCTTGATACGTCTCAAACGTATCTATAATTTTTGATGTTCCATGCTGATATTATATCAATTGCTACATGTTTTGGTTACACTTTATATCATTTTTATGCATTTTCTGGAACTAACCTATTAACAAGATGCCACAGTGCCAGTTCCCTGTTTTCTGCTGTTTTTCGTTTCAGAATATCTATTAAGGAAATATTCTCGGAATTGGACGAAACGAATTGCTACGTCAATTATATTACGAGGAGAACACGAAGTCCAAACGGGAGACGGAGTGGGGCCCCGAGGCCACCACGCCATAGCTGGGCGCGGCCCAAGGGGGGCCCGCGCCGAGCTATGGTGTGGCTGCCTCGTGCAGCCCCCGACGCCGCCTCTTCGCCTATATATCGCCCCCGACGCGTAAACCCTAGTACGATTCGTCATATTCGCAAATACAACTCCGTGCTCCGCCGCCATCCGAAACTCCGTTTTGGGGGACAGAAGTCTCTGTTCCGGCACCCTGCCGGGACGGGGAAGTGCCCCCAGAGCCATCTTCATCAACACCGGAGCCATCTTCATCGCCATCTCCCTCTCCCATGATGAGGAGGGAGTAGTTCTCCATCGGGGCTGAGGGCTCATACCGGTAGCTATGTGGTTTATCTCTCTCTCTCGTGGTGTGATCTTATTGTGATCATGAGCATTGTAATCTAGTTGAATCTATGGATGATTTCCCCTTCACTATGATATGCTACTCAAGTGTTTTGTCATTGTAATCTGTGGAGTCATGTTAAGCACGTTATCACGGTGACAGTGTGGGTGATGTGTATGACTCCATTAATATATTAGAGGGATGTTTTATGATTGTTGGATAGCACTATTTCACTTGCGGAGGTTGTGTTCTGTCTAGGATTACCTTCAGTGACATTGGGGTGTTCTAGGTGTGTTTCACCGACCTTGAGGTGTGCTGTTATTAGCCCTACGCACTTGACTTGGTGTATGCTATGATGATGTGGTGTTCGTTTACTCAGACTTTGAGGAGTGCTGTTATTAGCCCTACGCAGAAGAGTAGTATTTCTATCCAACATGAGAATAATCCAGAGTAGCATAGTGAAGAGGAGTATTTATGTATTCAATCATGATTATATATGTTGAGAGTGTCCACTAGTGAAAGTATGATCCCTAGGCCTTGTTTCCAAGCATTGAAACACCGTTTACTACAAGTTCCGCTACATGTTTGCTTGCTGCCATTTTTATTACAGATTGCATCTACTACTTGTTACCATCCATACCACTTGTATTTCACTATCTCTTCGCCGAACTAGTGCACCTATACACCTGACAAGTGTATTAGGTGTGTTGGGGACACAAGAGACTTCTTGTATCTTAATTGCAGGGTTGCTTGAGAGGAATATCTTTGACCTCTACCTCCCTGAGTTCGATAAACCTTGGGATACTCACTTAAGGGAAACTTGCTGCTGTTCTACAAACATCTGCACTTGGAGGCCCAACACTGTCTACAAGAATAGAAGCGTGCGTAGACATCACAGCACATCTACCATCTTAGACCTTTCTGTCACTGATCCAGATATCTAGAGACTGAACCCACTATCGAGCATAAATACCCCCTCTTGGAGTGGCATCTACTTGGCCAAAGCATCTACTAGCAACGGAGAGCATGCAAGATCAAGAGCACATAGATAAACAACTTGAATAAACATGGTATCAATATTCATCGGATCCCAGCAAACACAACATCTAGCATTACAATAAGATGATCTTGATCATGTTAGGCAGCTCACATTGGGGGAATAAAAAGAGGATTATCATAAGACTTATCAAAATAGCATGGATTTTCATAAACAACATTGGGGGAAATATTTGGTACTTCTGTTATTTTTGCTTTCTCTTGAGTCAAGGAATGTTTGTCTACCTCAAATTTATCAAAAGAAGTTATTTCAATAGTATCATTACCAACTTCCCCAAGCTTAATATTTTCCATAGCATTAGCAACAACCATGTTCAAAGAGTGTATACCAATATCATTGGTACTGTCATGCAAATAAAGTTCCATAGGTTTTTTAATTTTCTCTTCAAACACATCATGTCCTAGCTCAAGATAAATTTCATAAAGGTTTCTCAAGTTGTTTTCAGCCATATGACAAGTTTCAAGCAAAGTACCCATGAATAGCAAGCAAAGAACTAGACATAATAACAAACCGAAATAAACTAGATGCAGGAATTTAAATTTTTTTTTGGGTTTTTGATTTTTAACAGCAAGCAAAACAAAACTAAAACAAGACAAAAACAAAGTAAAGAGATTGGAACTGAGAGACTCCCCTTTCCAATAGCCTCCAAGTCCCCGGCAACGGCGCCAGAAAACAGCTTGATGGCTACGTGTTGGTGAACCCCAAGAGGAAGGTTATAATGTAGACAGCAGAAGTTTTCCCTTGAGAAATCTACCCAAGGTTATCAATCCAGTAGGACTTGTCGATCTATCGGAAGGTTGTTGATGTTGACTCCCCCTGGCGCTAGGGAGCTTGCACCAACGTGGAATCTGCACAGACACAAACCAGAACTTTGCCCAACACGAAACAGAGAGGTTGTCAATCTCTCCGGTCTTGCAGAAACAAAGAGTTAAACGTATGGTGTGGAAAACAGCAGGAAACACAGCAAGTAACAGGAAATAGATGATTGCAGCGGGTTGTGTAAACAGTATGAGGAAATTGGACCAGGGTCCACAGTTCACTAGTGGTGTCTCTCTCAGAACAGATAACTAGCATGTTGGGTAAACAAATTACAGCTGGGCAATTGACAAATAGAGAGGGCATAACAATGCAATATATGCCAAGATGTCTACTATGAAATCTAGTTGGGCATTACAACAAAGTACATAGACCGTTATTCCAACAGCATCTATGCCTAAATAATCCACCTTCAAGGTAGCATCCGCATCCTGTTCAGTATTAAGTTGCTAACAACAGATTATTGCATGAAGTAAAGTGTGTAATGTAATCAATACAAGTGCCCTTGGACACTGCACCATTGTTTAATCCCTAGTAGCAACAGCACATCTACCATCTTAGACCTTTCTGTCACTGATCCAAATATCTAGAGACTGAACCCACTATCGAGCATAAATACCCCCTCTTGGAGTCACAAGCATCTACTTGGCCAAAGCATCTACTAGCAACGGAGAGCATGCAAGATCAAGAGCACATAGATAAACAACTTGAATAAACATGGTATCAATATTCATCGGATCCCAGCAAACACAACATCTAGCATTACAATAAGATGATCTTGATCATGTTAGGCAGCTCACAAGATCTAAACATGGAGGCACAAGGTAGAGAGACAACCATCTAGCTACTGCTATGGACCCGTAGTCCAGGGGTGGACTACTCACGCATCACTCCGGAGGCAGGCATGGTGATGTAGAGCCCTCCGGTGATGATCTCCCCTCCGGCAGGGTGCCGGGAAGAGCTTCAGAACTCCTCCGATCTGAGATTGACGATGACGGCCGCGACGGAACTTTTCGTGGAATATGATCGACCGTAATAGGGTTTTCGCGTCGCGGAGAATATATAGGCGAAGAGGCGGCGTCGGTGGCCGAGGGGGGCCACCACGCCATAGGAGGGCGCGGGCCCACCCTGGGCCGCGCCCTAGTGTGGCTGCTCCGACTCCCCTTTGGACTCCGTGATCTCCTCGTGATATTATTGACGATGTCTTTTGTTTCGTCCAATTCCGAGAATATTTCCTTAATAGATTTTCTGAAACCAAAAACAGCAGAAAACAGGGAACTGGCACTGTGGCATCTTGTTAATAGGTTAGTCCCAGAAAATGCATAAAAATGATATAAAGTGTAACCAAAACATGTAGCAATTGATATAATAACAGCATGGAACATCAAAAATTATAGATACGTTTGAGACGTATCAAGCATCCCCAAGCTTAGTTCCTGCTCGTCCTCGAGTAGGTAAACGATAAAAACAGATAATTTTTGAAGTGACATGCTACCAACACAATCTTTGATCAAATAACAATGTAATGCACATGATCTGAATGAAGTGATCCAAGCCAATGGTCTATAGTTTGCAAGCAAGTAAATAAAGAGTAAACATAAGTGATCACACAAGTGCAAACTTTCATGAATAACACTATAAAACATTTAGAGATATAATAGTCTAACATAATAGTTAGCTCACAGCAGCAATAATTCTCAACATGAAAGTGTTTGTATCAACACAAAGGAAGATAATAGCTTCAGCTTTTGCTTCAACTTTCAACATGTATATCATATAGATAATGTCAATGCAAAGAATATGATCAACCAAACACAAAGTTATGTAAAAACTGTTATACTGGAGTTGACAATGATGTTTGCTTAAGTAGACAGAAAGAAGTGGGAAAACTGACTCAACATAAAAGTAAAAGAATGGCCCTTCGCAGAGGGAAGCAGGGATTAACATCATGTGCTAGAGCTGTAGTTCCCGAAGGCATATAGAGAGCATAAAATATTGTTTTGTAAGGTAATGGTGTATACAGGTGTCAACAAATCAGCAAATAGGCAATACTCTACTTCACTAGTTGATCAAACTTTACAAGAGCGGCTCCCATGAAGGACGTTATTTCTACCAGCAAGGTAGATCATCCCTCTTCTCTTTTGTTTACACATGTATTTTAGTTTCTTTATAGTTGACACTCCTCCCAACCTTTTGCTTACACAAGCCATGGCTAACCGAATCCTCGGGTGCCTTCCAACATTCACATACCATGGAGGAGTGTCTATTTGCAATTTAAGTTGCTTACTGATAAATCAGGGCAAAACATGTGAAGAGAATTATTAATGAAAGTTGTAATTAATTGGGGCTGGGCACCCCGTTGCCAGCTCTTTTTGCAAAATTATTGGATAAGCGGATGTATATGCCACTAGTCCAGGTGTGTAAAATTTGATCAACCAGGAAATAAAGACCACCTATCTACGTCCTTATGAGCTTTTCAAGTAGTGACACAAAAAGGAAATGTAACAGTTTTGAGTAGTTAGTAGATAGCACATGAAGAAATTTACTTGGAATGGTGAAAACACCACATAATAGGTAGGTATGGTGGACACAGGTGGCATGGATTTGGCTCAAGGTTTTGGATGTACAAGAAGCATTCCCTCTTAGTACAGAGTTTAGGCTAGCAAGGTTATTATAAGCAAACATCATTATCAACTGGAATAGCAAGAGTGTACATAAAACACAAGGTTTGACGAACCATAGACTCCCACTGTCTTCCTTGTTAACACATAGCCTTCATCCAAAAATTATCTAGACTACTATGGACTCCCTATCATGCAACAGATTATTATAGCAGAAAATCCTTATAGTAGTTCTTCATTAATAGCCATTACTTACATGATGCACAAGCTTAAACATTAATTACTTGACAGCTCAAAACAATTGGCAAGCATCAAATTACTCAAGACAACGATCTAAAAAGATTCATGTAAGCATTTTATACCACTACCACATGCATAGCATTTTTCTGGTCCAACCAAACACCAATCAACTTATTTGACAACTCTCCAAACAGATATAAGTGAAGCAAGAGAGTACTTTCTTCAAAAGAAACTGAAAGCTCTAACAAGAGATACATGAAAAACTGAGAGCTAACAGCAATAACAGCAACTAGACAGGAATACTCAACAAGTATAAGTGAAGCACAAGAGTATTCTAATGAAAAAGTGGAGCGTGTCTCTCTCCCAAACATGAATACTAGGATCCAACAAGTATAGCACAGCAAACAAAACAAAACAAACTGAAAACAAAAACACACTGACGCTCCAAGGAAGAGTACACTAGTATGAAGCAATAAAAATATAGCACCATTAGAGATGACCTGATAATTTGTAGATGAAGAAGGGGATGCCTTGGGCATCCCCAAGCTTAGATGCTTGAGTCTTCTTGAAATATGCTGGGGAGGTAAGCCTCCCCAAGCTTAAGCTCTTCACTCTTCTTGATCATGTAATATCATTCTCCTCTATCAACACTTGAAAACTTCCTTCACACCAAAACTTAACAGCTTTTCTCATTAGCAGGTTAGTGCACTAAAAGATAATACTTCAAAGTTCTAGCAAAGACAAAACTCACAAGCCAACTATTTTAAACATTAGCCACTGTTACTAGGCTCAAGTGGGCACTTTTACATGAAAAGAAACCACTTAAAAACTTGTAAAAGAGAGAATGCAAAATAAAGACAGAATCTGTCAAACCAGAACAGTCTGTAATGACGAATTTTTTCGAGGCACTTACGATGCTCAGATGAAGAACTTTGAAATAATGAAAGTTGCGTAACATCATCAGGAACATGCACAAAAAATTTCAGCATTTTTCGATTTTTTCTGATTTTCTACTGAATTAAACGGTGACGAACAGCAATCTGTCCCAATGCAGTCCCGAAAATAAAAACCAACTTTGCATTAGTAACTCTCCTTGGCACAACAAAACAGCAAATAAAAGATACAAAGGAGTTGCTACAGAGGTAAACAAGCATCCTTGACTCAAGAAAACAAAAATAAAACAGCAAATAAAAACATGGGTTATCTCACAGAAGTGCTTTTCTTTAATGCCTTTCAGCTAGGCTTTAGGATTTTAATGATGCTCGCATAAGAATAAGAGTTGAAAAACAAAGAGAGCATCAAGAGGCAAATATCAAAATCATCTGAGTCTAACCCACTTCCTATGCAGAGGAATATTGTAGTAAAACAAATCATTGAAGCATAAAGCAGCTAGCATAGGAAGATGCAACAAATCCAACTTTAAAACTTCCAACACAAAGAGAGGTATTTTAGTGACATGAAAACTTTTAAAACCATCTTTCCCTCTCTCATAATAATTTTCAATAGCATCATAAACAAACTCAACAACATAACTATCACATAAAGCATGCTTTTTATGATCTACAAACACATAACTTTTATCAAGCAAGATAGTGGGATCAAAAATTTCAAACCCACTTTTAGACATATTGAAACAAGTTGATTGATCACTCTCAATAGTAGAATTAATAATATTATCAAGCAACATAGGACCATCATCTAGAGCTTTATCATAAACATTTTCTAAGCAAACACTCTCATTACCATGCATTTCGAAATTAGGAATAAAAAGAGGATTATCATAAGACTTATCAAAATAGCATGGATTTTCATAAACAACATTGGGGGAAATATTTGGTACTTCTGTTATTTTTGCTTTCTCTTGAGTCAAGGAATGTTTGTCTACCTCAAATTTATCAAAAGAAGTTATTTCAATAGTATCATTACCAACTTCCCCAAGCTTAATATTTTCCATAGCATTAGCAACAACCATGTTCAAAGAGTGTATACCAATATCATTGGTACTATCATGCAAATAAAGTTCCATAGGTTTTTTAATTTTCTCTTCAAACACATCATGTCCTAGCTCAAGATAAATTTCATAAAGGTTTCTCAAGTTGTTTTCAGCCATAGGACAAGTTTCAAGCAAAGTACCCATGAATAGCAAGCAAAGAACTAGACATAATAACAAACCGAAATAAACTAGATGCAGGAATTTTTTTTTTTTTGGGTTTTTGATTTTTAACAGCAAGCAAAACAAAACTAAAACAAGACAAAAACAAAGTAAAGAGATTGGAACTGAGAGACTCCCCTTTCCAATAGCCTCCAAGTCCCCGGCAACGGCGCCAGAAAACAGCTTGATGGCTACGTGTTGGTGAACCCCAAGAGGAAGGTTATGATGTAGACAGCAGAAGTTTTCCCTTGAGAAATCTACCCAAGGTTATCAATCCAGTAGGACTTGACGATCTATCGGAAGGTTGTTGATGTTGACTCCCCCTGGCGCTAGGGAGCTTGCACCAACGTGGAATCTGCACAGACACAAACCAGAACTTTGCCCAACACGAAACAGAGAGGTTGTCAATCTCTCCGGTCTTGCAGAAACAAAGAGTTAAACGTATGGTGTGGAAAACAGCAGGAAACACAGCAAGTAACAGGAAATAGATGATTGCAGCAGGTTGTGTAAACAGTATGAGGAAATTGGACCAGGGTCCACAGTTCACTAGTGGTGTCTCTCTCAGAACAGATAACTAGCATGTTGGGTAAACAAATTACAGCTGGGCAATTGACAAATAGAGAGGGCATAACAATGCAATACATGCCAAGATGTCTACTATGAAATCTAGTTGGGCATTACAACAAAGTACATAGACCGTTATTCCAACAGCATCTATGCCTAAATAATCCACCTTCAAGGTAGCATCCGCATCCTGTTCAGTATTAAGTTGCTAACAACAGATTATTGCATGAAGTAAAGTGTGTAATGTAATCAATACAAGTGCCCTTGGACACTGCACCAATGTTTTATCCCTAGTAGCAACAGCACATCTACCATCTTAGACCTTTCTGTCACTGATCCAGATATCTAGAGACTGAACCCACTATCGAGCATAAATACCCCCTCTTGGAGTCACAAGCATCTACTTGGCCAAAGCATCTACTAGCAACGGAGAGCATGCAAGATCAAGAGCACATAGATAAACAACTTGAATAAACATGGTATCAATATTCATCGGATCCCAGCAAACACAACATCTAGCATTACAATAAGATGATCTTGATCATGTTAGGCAGCTCACAAGATCTAAACATGGAGGCACAAGGTAGAGAGACAACCATCTAGCTACTGCTATGGACCCGTAGTCCAGGGGTGGACTACTCACGCATCACTCCGGAGGCAGGCATGGTGATGTAGAGCCCTCCGGTGATGATCTCCCCTCCGGCAGGGTGCCGGGAAGAGCTTCAGAACTCCTCCGATCTGAGATTGACGATGACGGCCGCGACGGAACTTTTCGTGGAATATGATCGACCGTAATAGGGTTTTCGCGTCGCGGAGAATATATAGGCGAAGAGGCGGCGTCGGTGGCCGAGGGGGGCCACCACGCCATAGGAGGGCGCGGGCCCACCCTGGGCCATGCCCTAGTGTGGCGTGGCCCCCTGGTGGGTCTGCTCCGACTCCCCTTTGGACTCCGTGATCTCCTCGTGATATTATTGACGATGTCTTTTGTTTCGTCCAATTCCGAGAATATTTCCTTAATAGATTTTCTGAAACCAAAAACAGCAGAAAACAGGGAACTGGCACTGTGGCATCTTGTTAATAGGTTAGTTCCAGAAAATGCATAAAAATGATATGAAGTGTAACCAAAACATGTAGCAATTGATATAATAACAGCATGGAACATCAAAAATTATAGATACGTTTGAGACGTATCATTAGGTGTGGGATAGGTTTTTTTTTTAGGGGAAGGTGCGGGATAGGTGGTGGATCGTTGGATGGATCAGGTGTGGACGGTTCAGCTCGTTCAGATTAGGTCGATCCGCGTGGAGTGCTATGGACTCATCTTATAGGCTGGAGGGATGAAATTTGATTACTTTCAACAAATCGATATAAAGTTATTTAAATAGGCGAAATTAGGTACAAAGTGAGAAAATTCCTAATATTTGAGGATTATCTATAAAATATGTACTACTTTGCGTGAAGATTGGACTGCTGCCATTTTGCACCGTGTTTTTTGTACTTGATTCACAAAAATGTCATGTTTAGCACTTAGAAAATGGAAAATGATATTTCGAAAAATAATTTGAAAATTCAGTTTGGCACCATTGTTTCCCATGCCAAGATACACCTATGTGCCAAATATGGGAAATTTATCACAAACTATGCCACGGGAATGGACATACCTTGGTCATTTTGCTTGAAACCTATACATGTTTATAGATGATGGACCTTTTTGTGAAGGATTTTTTATGAAAGTTTATCCAAACTGAAATTTATCATTTATCCTAGCAACTAGTACACATGAAGGGACCCCATGCCAAAGGATTAATTTTTTTGAGCTTGTTTTCACTTTATTTGATTTTTCTGAAAACACGATCAAAATGGTTAGGATGGCTATTTATTGAAAGGGTCGATTTTTTTCAAAACTATCAATGGTTTTGTGATATAATCACTACTTGCGTATCTTCAAATGATTTTTTGAAAAAATTAAGAGCAAACCATCACACACTTGTAGTACAAATTTGAATTAATTTTGAAAAATCGACATAAAGTCATTTAAATAAGCGAAATTAGGTAGAAAGAGAGAAAAATCCTAATATTTCGGGATGATCCATCAAATATGGACTAGTTGTGGGGAAATTGGACGTGTGCCATTTTGCACCATGTTTTTCGTACTTGCTTCACAAAAAAGTCATTTTTGGCACTTAGAAAATGCAAAAAATAATATTTCTATAAATAATATGAAAATTCACTTTGGCAACATTGTTTCTCATGTCAAGATACACCTATGTGCCAAATATGGGCACTTTATCACAAACTATGCCACGAGAATGGTCATACCTTGGTCATTTGGCTTAAAACCTACAGATGTTTATACATGATAGTCTTTTTTTGTGAATAATATTTTTTAAAGGTTTGTCGAAACTGATGTTTATCATTCATCCTAGCAACTACTACACATAAAGTGAGCCCATGCCAAAGGATTTCTTTTTTTGAGTTTGTTTTCACATTATTTGATTTTTTGAAAACATGCTCAAAATGGTTAGGATGGCTATTCATTGAAAGGGGTCGATTTTTTCAAAACTATCAATGGTTTTGTGATATAATGACTACTTGTGTATCTTAAAATGATTTAAAAAAAATTAAGAGCAAACCATCACACACTTATACTTCAAATTTGAATTAATTTCAAAAAATTGACATAAAGTCATTTATATAAGCGAAATTAGGTAGAAAGAGAGAAAAATCCTAATATTTTGGGATGATCCATCAAATATGGACTACTTTCCGTGAAATTGTACCAGTGCCATTTTGCACCATGTTTTTTGTACTTGCTTCATAGAAGAAAGTCATTTTTGGCACTTAGGAAATGGAAAATGATATTTCTAAACATAATTTGAAAAAACTGTTTGACACCATTGTTTCCCATGCCAAGATACACCTATGTGCAAAATATGGGCACTTTATCACAAACTATGCCACAAGAATGGGATTTATCTATTGTTTTCGATTCATTGCCTTGCTGCATAGATATTACTTATTTGTCCCTGGTGTTTATTTTATCATAAGGTGTGCAGTGGTCTAGCGGTTAACTATAATGTGTTTCTTTGTGGAGGTCTTGGGTTCAAGTCCCCAATTCTCTAACTTTTATTCAATTTTCTAGTAATTGCCTCGCTGCACACAAAGTAGAATTTTATTCGGTATCCAACTAAATCAAATGGTGTCAAGTGGTGCACTGGTACAACAACACCCCTTACGTGGTGGAGGTCTTGTGTTCGATTCCTCCTTGCTGCATTAATTTTTTAATATGCAAAATGAACGCTATATACATGCCAGGCTGGTCCTACTTGTAATATTGGGTTTCTAATAATTAAGATCTAAATGAAAAATATATGCATGTCTTGGGTTCGACTCCCCAATTCTCTAACTTTTATTCAATTTTCAAGTAATTGCCTCGGTGCATACAAAGTAGAATTTTATTCCGTATCCAACTAAATCAAATGGTGTCAAGTGGTGCATTCGTTCCCTAACACCCCTTACGTGGTGGAGGTCTTGTGTTCGATTCCTCCTTGGTGCATTTGTTTTTTAATATGCAAAATGAACGCTATATACATGGCAGGCTGGTCCTACATGTAATATTGGGTTTCTAATAATTGAAATCTAAATGAAAAATATATGCATGTGGGTCCGCATACAACTGTTTTTTCTAACTTATTTTTATACCTGGCAAGTGGGTCCCACATGATATTAAAAATTGCGCACATTTTTTTATCGCTAGTTGGTCTAGCATGATATTCAATGACGGTTTCGATGCACCACTATCTTGATTCGTCATCTATTAAAAGGAGAACTCACCGCTGATGCGCCTCGCCGCCTCACAATGTAGCCTTGACGGATTTCTTCTCGCCTCGACGAGAACCCTGGTCGACTCGACGGTCACCAAGGTCGTCGATATAGGCCCTCTCTGGTAGCGGCGCACGCGGAAAGAGTTATTAAGGAATTTTTGATGTCCTAACATCAAGATCAGACCATTAAAAAAATATATTGCCCTAATTCATACAACAAAAGAGCCTAGTTACGACAATAAATCATCAATTCAGTTCCATCTCAGCGGTAACAGTCCGCGTCTTTCAATCCAAACCCCTGGGTTCGAATCTTTGTAACCATAATTTTTATTGAATTAATTCTGTTCCTGTCAAGTGGGTCATGCATAATACTCAAAACTTATAAAATTTAATATTTTCTGTACTAGTGGGTCCCACAAGAAATAATTAAATAAAAATTATAACAAATTATTTTAACCTGACATGTGGGTTCGTATTATATTCAATGACGGTTTACATACACCACGATCTTCATTTCGTCACCTATTAACAGAGACGATGGCAGCCCTTCCGGGTTTGGTAATGGGTGACGAATTTTCGTTGACGAAAAAACAAACCGTCAAGCATTAACGTAATTGTGTGACGCCAGATGAATTCGTCACCTATTAAGACATATCCTTGACGGTATGCAATTTCGTCACCAGGGTTTTCGTCAATGAAAATCACATCTCTTGTACCCGTGCAGGTGCACGGGTTGATGACTAGGGCGACATGGTGTTTTGGGGAATTTAAAATAATAATTTGATCATAGATTAAAATGAATCATATAAAACAGTGCTATTATCTTAAAACAAAAATCTCTGGTGAATGTATTTTTCATGATGTAATCAAATCCAGTTTTCATGATGTAGTCAAATGCACTTTTCTATGTTTGATGGTTTGTAACTTTTTACTCCCTCGGTTCTAAATTAGATGACTTTCCATTCATCCACATACGGATGTACCTATACATGTAACATGTCTAGATACATTCTCATGTGGACAAATGAAAGTCATCTAATTTGAAACGGAGGGAGTATGATTTAAGCGAGAAAATAATATCATTTAGAATTTACTATGTTTAACGTCTCCATAACCAATTTCAGACACAATGAGTGGGCTTGAAATGTGCCCTCGCAACTAGTTTCATAGAAAGAAACATGACTTGGTGAGATTATTTCCAACATAATATTAGAGATTACAACAACAAACGTTGACGCATTCTGACTTGCTCTACTTGCAAACCACGTCGTCGTTTCCGACGAGCATATTGTACTTGTCGCGGCGAGCTGAGTAAGCCCTGTACACTCAAACCCAAGCGCGTCAGCGAGCCGCTGCTGGATCCAGTTGGCTACCTCGACGCTGGTCCTCCCCCCTTTGTGCGTCTGATCCTCTGGCACAGCACCCAGGAACTCTACCCGGTAGGCTGGCACCGGGTTGGCGAAGAACGCAACGGGGTCGAGCCACTTGCGGCCGCTTGCCGTCGTGCCGTAGAGCGAGGTCACCTGCGCGTCCAGCGCAACGGGCTCCATGTAGTCAGCAAGCTCAGCGAACAGCGGGCTGAACCGCAGCAGGTAGGGCTCACGGCATCACTAGTAGGGAAGTGCCTTTCTGTGGCGCACCAAAAACTGTTTCTGTGGCGCATGGTCGGTGCGCCACGGAATCCTCGCCACAAAAATATTATTTCTGTGGCGCACCGAACCATGCGCCACAGAAAGTATACAATTCTGTGGCGCACGTCCAGAGTGCGCCACTAAATTATTTTCCATGCGCCACAGAAAGAATTTCGATTATTTCCTGTATTTGACAATAATGTATCTGTGGCGCACTTTGTTCGTGCGCCACAGAATATGGTGCGCCACAAAATTATTTACTGTGCGCCACTAAATTATTTGCCGTATATTATTTGCTGTATTATCGATTATTTGCTGTATTTGACAATAATACAGGTATATTACAGTATTTATACAGAAAATAATAGAAACAGTAATATATTTTGACACGGTATTAAAACAGACAGATAAATATGTCTTAACCAAGTACAGTGGAACACCAGTGTACATAGATAAGTGGACAAGTCAACATAAAACATAGTACGGAAAGAAGTGGACAAGTCTCTCTATGGGTCGTCGTCCCTGTTCATCTGAGCCCAGAACATCGGATCTGCGGTGTCATCAGTGTCCTCGCTCCCCCACGGCTGACCCGAAAGAGTGCGGAACGGAGGTATGCCGTCCCGCCTATTCATCTCGACCCAGTGCCTAGGGTCGCTGCGGGGATAAGCATCGGGGTTCGGCGGCCCGAACATCCGCAGTAGCTGCTGCTCCGACTCCTGCCACTCCTGGTGCCGCTGCTGCTGCCGCTCCTCCAACGCCTGCTGCCGCTCCTGCTGCCGCTTCTGCCGCCGCTGCTCAGAGTCGGAATCCCAGTCCTTCTCCCATTCCTCCTCCTGCTGCTCCTCCTCCTCCGCCCAGATCCCAAGAGAAGTGATGTCGTCGTCAGTAGGACCGGCGCCATGGGAAGGACCGGTGCCGTACGAAGGACCGACGCCGTGGGAAGGACCGGTGCCGTACGAAGGACCAGCACCGTCAAAAGGACTAGTGCCGAACTGCTGGTAGGACATCAAGTTTGGCTCGTTCTGCAGGAGATGCCTCACATACGGGTCGTCCTGGGGGCGTGCGTTGCGACGTGCGATCTGCGCCTCAGCCAACCTATGCTCCATCTCCTTGGCCATTTCCACCTGTCTGATCCCATCCGTTATGAACTCATTCACACGGTGGCGATCCGCTGGGTAGTTCAGATCCTTATCTTTCTTCTTATCACCGTACTCGTGTACGGCGAAATAATCATAGGCGCGCGCCGCCTCCTCCGCTGTATTAAACTGCCCAGCCCAGTGCTTCCTCTTGTTGATATGTATCTCACATCCATACACGTACCGACCAAGCTTCTTCCTATAGCACGCCCTCACACCCTTAAACCCGGCCATTCCGTGAAACTAAAACATATTAAAAACAAATTCATTAGAATCAAAAAACTACACAACTATATACTACAAACTACACAATGTGGAAATTACACAATATAAACCAATGAACATAACTAAAATTATTTTTAGCAAAGCCATGCCAAAATTATATTCATGCATGTAGGGACATTGATCAAATATGCATAAGTATAACTAATACATCTTGATCCCATGAATAATTTGGTCCATTTTTATTTAACCCTAATACATCGCGAATAATATCACTAATACATCTCCTCTCCCATGCATGAACCTCTGAAACTAACTTCGACCGGGTCCTGAGCCGCGGGGTGCTGAGCCGCGGGCGCTGCGCATCCAAAGATAAGGAACCCTCACAGGGTCATAGCTCACGTGACGAGGAACCCTCTGAAGAAACGACCATCCATTGGTGTACTGCCTATCCA